>JARYHS010012519.1:32991871-33362921 GCA_031002005.1 Vandiemenella viatica | reverse complement strand
ACTGAGAAAGGCGAAATCAAACACACTTGATTGGCAAAAACTGTGTGTTCGGGAGCAATAGATCATCTATAAGAAGAAATGGACAGAGAAACATCGCCAGCATAAGCAGGCAAATACTTGGCAACACTTTCACGGAAAAAGTCTTCTGAATTTAATTTCGACATTTAACAAAACTTATCACAATACAGCTTGTCTGAAACCAGCTACAACAACACGTAGCAGGCCAACAGTTTTCAGCTAGGAAGAAATGTGTGGTCACAGCTTACCTCAGCCACAGACCAGACCGTTTTGTGCAATGGGACGATCTAGGCACTGCATGATAATGGTTGTACATTCATACATGTAGTATCTTCGAAATATTATATTAAGATTATTTATTCAGTGCAAATTCTTTTGTTATTCTAGTGCTAGGATACTTTATTCATACTAAACCCGGGCGACCAAAGATTTATAAATAATGTTTGGTAATGGAAGGTTGTTTATGTAAAGGAGCGAATAAATTGTGAAATAATGAAATGTGATGGTTGTAAGTACGAAATTCCGAACATCTGCGTGGCCGGAGAAAGCCAGTGGTTGGCGTCAAGGAGTCACCTTGAGCAAAATAGGGATGCCGGGTGCGACAAGCGAGTCCCGTTAGCCCAAGGTCAGGGCGTTGTCCTCTCAGCCAAGACGCGAGGCTGTTGAAGGTCGTCGCTGCCTCAAGTGAGTGCGAAACGAAAAACTAATAGCGAGTGTTCTGGGCATCACGTGATTTAGGTGTACGCTATCCCACCAATGTTGTATCTCGTCGGGGGTTACAAAAGTTACTCGATGGCTTTTTTTTTTCATGTGACCTGCTCGCTGGGCTACGGGAGGTGGGGCCATAGCTTTCTTGGTGGCTAAAGGAACCCACATCGACACTTTGTTGGCCGGAGTGGTCTGATGCAATCGTGGAAGACATTTCAACCAGACGTGCTCTGCAGTACTGGCCGCAGCTTTGAGATCGACATCACACAGTAACACGCTGTGTTACGTTCATTGCGGAGCTGTCTTCATATGGTACTGTGCTCTTACACCAGGCCAATGTTTACGGTTTAACGAGGCTTTAAATGACCCGTAAACGTCACGTGATACTGCAATTCCAAATCTAATCGTGCAGGACCCCTGAGCTAGCTGGAAATTTTTTCACCGAACATTAAATTCTGAAAGTCCCCTGTTTTTAACATGATTCAGGTGATGTTAATTTTGTTTTAATGACGCCTTGGAAATATTCATCTGTATATATTCATAACATCTAACAGTTGGCCTGTGTCGACACGATCTTTCATTAATCACTTTGATAACTAAAATACTTAAAGTTCAATTATTGTTTCCTCTGATTCGGCAAATTATAAGGACTGGGTATTGCTTCCTTATAATGTTGCATTATCTTGTATTAGATGTAACGTTAAATATACCCAGCAATTTAAATGCCAGAAGACCGAATAAAACTTAATATTTATTTACCTGTAATCCTACAGCAACCAGATTATCAAATCTTATATTCAGCTTAATATGCTAGTAATAGCGCGCACCACGCTCCCAATACAAACAGCAGGCTCTCAGGGACAAAAATTGTGCAACGAGGTGTGAATATGATTATATTCAAAGCAATGATTCTCCGATAAATGTAATTTACACTGGTACTCTTACATTTATGCGAGAAGGCCGTAACAATGTTACTAATTCAGCTTATCATTTCGCTGAATATTAAAGGTAAAAGTGTAGAAACTTGCAAGGTGATTATAACAAAACTGTAAGAAGTACAGGCTCGATACGTATTCCAAAAGTCACATGTCAGAAGCACATTGTAGAAATCTGGTATGTTTTAAAGATATTGATAGGTAAACTAAACGATTGAAGTGTTCTTTCCCAGGCATTGTGCAATGAACAACCATTCTCAGGTTATAGGATACTTCGTAACATTATATCCTGCTAGCAGCTTACTTCAAGTTTAAGATGTTCTGGGAAACCTCGTACTCACTTAGGCTCAGTCTAAACATTTTAATACGTTCTATTCTGTCAATTAAAGTACAACTACGCCATATGCATGTGGACAGTGGCAAATCAACCCGCTGTTCACCCACTCCGACCACTGCCGAAAATCGGATTCATGCTGTTGGCCGAGGCTTCAGTTGCCTCTGCCACAAAGATATAACAACTACTTTTCTGGATGTTAATAGGTATACGATTGTGTCATTACTCCATACTCTCTGGTGGGGTCGAAAATGGACGCCAAGTCAGTCAGACTTCATAAACTATTTGTTGGACTACTTTTATTGATATTCGTAAAGTGAACTGCATTCCCTGAAAGTATGTGTGGGCGTGCTGAATGTTCAACAGTTGGTCTGACTTCATTAAAACTAACTTAACCTTTCCCTCGTGATTTCGTTTCTGATATTAATATCATTACACTTTACTAGCTCTAACAGACTCAAGGGTGGGCAGGTAGAACGATCTCACAGGTTGTTTATTGCAGCAAACATCTCGGGTTGCTACAACCATAGACATAAAGCATGTTTACACACCTGGTGTCTGACATGTGGCAACCGAATGATTCGCGATGAGCTTACTCAACTAACATTGTATTTATACGGGGCGTTCAGGAATGAAAGGATAATCCTGCAACGGCAAATAGGTCACATCATTTCCTACTATATCACAAAAATTTTATTTCAATAAAAGTCTCACCATTTTCGAGATATTGATTTTTTTTTTTAATATTTTTTCGAAACATGTGTCCTTGTTCATTTATTCCAAGCCATTTCTACAAATTAAGACTTGTAATAAGTCGCGTTCCCAAGACGAGTTAGTGTGCACGTATCGAGGGTGGGCTATTTTTCGGCGAGCCGAGGCCGCGAGCCCGTTCATCAAGCCACCCGCTGCGCTGTTGACAATAACAATACGGAGACAGTCAACCTACGGACAATAGTGACCCACCACTCGGATATTCTTGTATCCTGTTGCATGGAATGCTGCTCCGAGGGAGTGGAGATGGACACTGGTAGATTGTGTGTGGAACTGAGTGGACGTTGTGGCCGGTCTACCGCCATCCTCTGAGCGTCTGAGGTGCGCATCACGTCGCCAGCAGTGTCGACAGCAGTGCACGGGGTAAGGTGACTCTAACCGAGCGAAATGGTTGCAACATGTCAGGGCCCGAAAAATACCCCTGAGTAGCTAGAGACTTGTTTCGGAGAGCCAACTGAGCTAGCCATCTGCAAAAACTATTCACATGTAAAACTGGATGTCTTTTAATTTGTAGAATAAATTCATGTCTTTTGTTACCCATGTTTCATATTCTTGTAACCCCTGAGACATGTCATGTACGAGGCTCAATATTTACATGTTGATAAAGAAAAGTTTTAATTGCTGACGCCATACAGTGTGTCTAATAAGTTTCAAAGTAGAGCCACCCCCATGAAAAGCGAATATTACAGACTTTTTGAACCCTGTTCTTTTTCTTTTAATTTACTCAACGATATTTGAGTCATCTAAAATACTGTTCTTTTTTTCTTAAAACTTAAAAAGAAACCCTTATAAAAACCTTAAATGGTAAAATTATTTTATACTTCTTTTAAAATGATTGTTACATGGTAATTCAATTCGATAGAGAGACCATTATGCATTTTAAACATGTAGTAAAAATGATGATAATAATTTAAAAACGAATTTAATGGTTTTTTAAAAAGTTTTACAAAAAATATCATTGTTTTAGATGACTCGAATATCCTAAAGCAAATTAAAAAAAATGATCCAAAAAGTCTTAATTTGTAGAAATGTCATGGAATAAATTGAACAAAGACACATGTTTCGAAAAAAAATAACAAGTCAATATATTGAAAATGATGAAACATATAGAAAAATATAATTTTTTTATATAGTAGGACATGATGTGGCCTATCTGCGGTTTCAAAATTATTCTTTCATTCCAGGACAGGCTGTGTGAGAGTATGTAATGATTTCTCTTTCTGCTGGAAGAATGATACATATTGTCATGGATTTCGCTGGACAGTGCTTCCAAATAATGCTAATCGCAACTTCATTAATAAACAGGTTTTAAAGTCTTATCTTTCATCGAAGAATAGTGACTAACACAACTTCTGAAACTGAGTGAGGAGATCAATTAAATGACAAGACCGTCCAAATCACTTTTCATCTCAGTTTTATTCCGTAGAAATCTTCAATAACAAACACACGCGGATAAGGCAATAACTTCGGCCAGATACTTTAAAGCATATTACAAAACAATTCCAATGATTAAATTCACAAACAACGATTATAAAACTGTTAAGAAACATTGACGACGACTGTTTCCGTTCTCTCTTGCCTGAGAAACATCCAGAACACAATAAAGGTACCGACAGACGTTCCTTGAACGCTAACAATCCAAAAGACAGTCAAAATCATGCATAAACAATTAACACTAGAACAGAATCACTCACAATCTTTAAGAATTACTTTAAAATGAAAATTAAAAGCTATTTACAGGCATTCAAACATAAAACGGCTAACATAAACCGCTCCAAATAGATGAAAATTGTTCTTAGAACACCGTGGCTAATACAGAATTTATAATTACAAGCATTAAAATAATTTTTCACACATAACAGTAATATTCATTCACATGAAAAAATCTACAGATTAAAAATTAATCAACTTTTATCTCTCGGTAGTTGATTACAAAGAATAAAATTAATAAAGGTTGGGTTTGAGCCCTGTCACAATATGAAAGCCCTTAAGATTGGCAGAAAGAAATCCTCTCCTAAAGGATAATGAGCGGGGATAGTTAAAATACCAAGGTTGGATAAAATGGAAGAGACTCCATTCATTTCCATTTCGGGAGTAAATCTGTTAAATGTTGACAGGTATTTGTGGGCGAGCTCCATAACAGTGACTAGTCAATCAGTATCAATTCTGAAGTATTGATTATGTAGACGTACAATTAATCAACTTACACTCGCAAATTCAAATTCATCGTCCGGTATTTGAGGCTTCGAAAAGATTTTGTTTGTGTTTTAATCCTCTGACGTATCAATACTAGGAAACTACCTATATGCACCAAACTGTCGGAGACAAATTCTTCGCATGTAGAACGATTTCGCAATGATTGTACATTGTCTGTTTTCGACAAAACGTTGGCAGCAGTAACAGAAATACCTAATTCCGTATATTCTACTGGCATGTTGTACACAACATGTAGAAAATCAAGCACATCTGCTACTCATTTCTGCGATAACCCTTTACAGAAACAGCCATGTCAGTTGCTGTTGCCATCGGACCAATCCTTGCAATCGACACGTTCGTTTGAACTTTACAGCTCGTTATAGATGCAGCGAGGTACAGACCCTGCAACTAGCTACTTGTTTCTAGTTACTTGATACTAGTTTGTTTTAATTCAACTATAAGCAACGAATGAGGATATTTATGAAAGGGAAAACATTTAACGAAGTATTTTATATAATGGCAGCAACCCTATATTACTTGTATAGGTTATGAGATATAGATGAGCAGCTAATTTATTAATTAGTGTTATATCGGTTAGTTTACTGAAAATATGACAGTACATTTTTTTAACTGCTTAAGGTCTCTTAACAGCGAGGTCTTTAAAGACGGGAAAGGAATGGAAGGAATTCGGTCATGGCCTTTTAAAGGAAGCATTCCGGCTTTCACCTGGCATGATTAGGGGAAACCATGGAAAACCCAAATCTGGATGCCCGGACGGGAATTCGAACCGCCGTCCTCCCGAATGCGAGGCCAGAACGCTAACCGTTACACCACCATCCTCGGTATGACAGTAAGGATAAAGCTGTGATCACTAGCAATTGTAGGGATACCCTTAGTTAGTGTATAGCGATTAAAGCTTCCCATTCGATTAAAATCAAAAAGGTTTCTAATAATGTTGCTACCAATTCGTTTCAGTAGTATTTAGTGGATTTTAATAAATTAAAATAAATATTGAGCAACCTGTATGTCAAAACTAGTCAATCTTGTCGGTTGACAAGGTTATAAAATATGTGACTGTTCGCCTCAAGAATTCATGTACCAAAAAAATATTCCAGTTATTTCGTTTTTTATTAGAAAGTTGGTGCATACCAAATTCTGCACCAAAAACACAAATTTTCTTTTTATTTAATTCACATCACTTTACGAAAATCTTGTTATTTTATTAATGTTTCATTTCTGTAGAACCAAATTTCATCGACTATTCGGGTACTCTTGATATTGACGCTCGTGTAACGCCTGTCCGTTACAGCGTGTCATTAGTCAGTAACCACCGTATAAAGAAATTATCTGTCCGTGTGTGTATAATGATAGTTCCTGGACGTAAATTATATCTTTACAACAAAAGGAGAAAGAAGTGTCTCAGTAACTAAATCGCATTAGGAATTCATTACATCCAGAGGGTGCGAAGTAGTTAAATACCATGGAAAGCTCTCATTTCAGTTGGTATACAAGTTAATTAGAAGACATAATTGTGTTCCATAACAATTTTTTTAAGCATTTTTTTTATGTAAAGCATTTTTGCTAACGACTTAGGAACTATCTGGATAATATCGAATGATAATTGAGTAATCAACTTCAATAAATTTAGATATGTCGTATTATTTGCTTGAACATACTTAAAACTGCGAACTAATATACCTGTCCTACGTAACTACCACTGTATGATGAATTAAATTTTTTTAAATCATTCACACACAGATCAAACATCGTTCATTCGCAGGTTTCATTAGAGAGACGTCACCAGTTAACTCATCCAATTTAATCCGGAAAGACACAACAGCAAATTATTAACTTCGTGGTTAAGGATGGTTCTAAGGAAAAAATTACTTTCCTCTTCCGCAGGGCGCTGATCTACTAAGCCAGACTTTCTTAACCTTTTTCAACGGCGGGACCCTTACAGATTAGCCACGGATCCATTAATAATACTATTTATTTATTTATCGTATGATTTTTTTAATGAGGTACACAATAGGAAATATACATATCACAAGCTTGTACAATTTCATATCTCGAGATCTAATGTTTTAATCCAGTCAACTGCACTGATCGACGCATCATGGATTTCCGCCATTGTTCCCTTGTAGGCCCGAAGAGGACAGTCAGAAACGATGTGATGGATTGTCTGTAAGGTGGCTCCACAGTCACAATTTGCAGAATCTACCCAGCCCCATTTGTATAATAAGTAGGCGCATCTGCCTTGTCCTGTTCGAATTCGATTGATGATCCTCCACTGCCGCCTGGGGAGATTGAAACCTTGTAACCTTACTGAGGGGTCCTCAACTAGATTTTTATTGGCTACTGATGACTGCTCCCACTGAGTTGTCCACAGCTTATTGGTGTTGAAAGAGGACTCTGTGGGGTTGATTGCTGTGCGCCATGGTGGTTTTCTTGATTTCAAGCGTTGGTGTTTCGCTTGAATCATGTCCTGATGTATAGGCAGCTGAGGGTTCTTCAGGATATTTTTCCAGATTTTTAAAAGAGCTTCTGATCTTCTTAGTGCTGGGGGTGAGATGTTGCATAGCACTGGAAGCCATATGGTGTTCGTACTATGAATACATCTCGTAATTATCCTCATTGCCTGATTGAGTTGCACATCTACCTTCTTTGTATGGACACTATTGATCCAGGATGGGCAACAGTATTCAGCAACAGAGTATGACAGAGCTAAGGCTGTGGATCTTAGAATGTGAGCACTGGATCCCCATGAAGTACCTGCAAGCTTATGGAGAATATTGTTTCTCGTTTTGACTTTGGCAGCCACATTTGAGAGATGCTGTTTGGAAGTTAGAGTTCTGTCCAGTGTTATACCCAGATATTTTGGTGTGCCGCAAAAAGGCAATAGTTGGCCTCTGAATTTAACTTCTGGTTTATTGTGTGCTTGTCTGTTGCGCAAATGAAATGTTGAAATAACTGTTTTCTGAGGATTTAGATGGAGGCACCATTTCTTGAAGTATTCATCTAACTTTTCCAGATCAGCTGATAAAGTTGTTTCTGCATCAGAAAAGTTGGGGTTCTGGTTCACCAAACAAATGTCATCAGCGTAAGTAAATTTTCTTGAAGATGTTTCCGGTAAATCATGAGTATACAAATTGGATAGGAGGAGTGCTAAAACAGATCCTTGGGGTAAACCATCATTTAGTATAAATATTCTGCTTCTGTCATTATCAGAGTATATCTGAAAGTATCTATTGCTCAACATGTTGTTAAGTAGTTCTGTAAGTTTTCGACATGGGATAATACTCAAAAATTTCAGAAGAAGTCCTTCTCGCCAAACAGTGTCATAAGCAGCTGACAGATCCAAAAAGGCAGCCACACTTAGTGATTTCTTCTCAAACCCATTTTCAATATGAGAGGTGAGAGTGAAAACCTGGTCATTACAACTTCTCCCTGGCCTAAATCCTGCTTGTTCTATGGGAATGTGTTTATTGATCACTTCAGAAATTCTATTGTAGATCAGGCACTCAAGGAGTTTGTATGTTACACTTAGAAGTGCTATTGGTCGATAATTTGCCACTTTCGTGGGGTCCTTATTTGGTTTTAATATGGCTAATATTTTTGTTTTCTTCATTAATAGTGGGAGGTTTCCAGTTTGTAGGATATTTGAGAAGAAGTTGGTAAGCCATCTTACTGTAGCTGGTCCACAGTGGGCCAAAAGTTCAGGATATATACCATCAAAGCCAGCTGCTTTTCCCAGTTTCATTTGTTTGATTGCATCTTTGGTTTCTTCTTCATGGAATGGAATGGAGAATTCAGAAGATTTTGAGGCTGCTTTTTTCTTGTTGCGTAATTTTAATTTGATATCTCTTTTGGTTTGCTTATCTTTTGTGTTCTTAGAAACCGATACTAGATGTTTAGCAAAATCATTCAAATTGATGGCAGTTTTTGATCTTCTGATCACAGGGGTTGAGCTGTCTAATTTTCTAATGACTGACCAGGCTTTTCTGCTAGAGTGGGTGTAATCCAAGTATTCTACTGTGCGATGCCAGATATTTCTACGACCCTCATCTAGTGATTGAAGGAGGCGTGTTGCATTATCAGAGGTTGGATGTTCCTCATATTTCATTAATAAATTCCGACTCTCTGGGCTCCAACCAGGGATGTACTCTTTGCGATATCCTCTAGGAATGCATCGTCTAGCTACACCTTTAATGATCCCAACAAATCTATTATAATTATTGTAGGTTGGTTTAATCCATCTGATATTGGAGTCTGTTTGTTTTGAAAATTCAATCCAGTTGGCTTTCTTGAAGTTCCATCTTGGTGTAGGGTGCGATCGTATAACAGGTATGGACATTCCTACCTCTAGGATAACAGGTCTGTGTTGACTGCGAGGAAAATCCTTGACCACTGAACGACGAACTTGACTGATTGCACTCTGGATTTGGGTTGTAAAACATAGGTCTGGAGTTTATCCTCGACACCATCGAGCTGACTGAAAGGTCGGCAGATCTTTAGCATCATAAATGAATTCCAGATTATCAGTTTCCATCCAGCTTTCAAGTATTTCACCATTAAGGTCATTCTTGCTGTAGCCCCAGAGGTGATGTTTACTGTTGAAGTCACCAAGTAGTATAGTTGGGTGTTGTTGAGGTGGAAAAGGAGGGTTAGGCCAAATAGTTTCAGGTGGCTTGAACACATTGACTATCGTCAGATTTTCAACTATTGCCGTGATGGTATAAATGTCATTATCAGAATTTACTGACAGCAGTTGGTAATTTGGCAAATCATTCTTGACATAAATTGCAAGGCCATACTTGGGATGAAAATTGGAGGCTATTAATTTAAAACCTGGTACTCTCCCTCTGCGTTGTATCTGTTGTTCGTCTGCTGTGTGAGTTTCTTGGAGCACAATGACATCGACTGCATATTTCTGTGCAAGTCTCGAAAGATATTCACATTTTGCTCGACTTATTCCTTCGATATTCAGTTGACAAATGCGTAGAGATGGTCCAATTCTACGAGCTTGTGGGTCCTGAAAAGGACCTTCTAGCTCCTTTTTGTGTATCCTTTGACCGAGAGGTCTATTCAGACAGTTCGGTCTCATCTTATCGCTGTTGCTTTCTTAGCACCACCCAGGGGTCACGTGTAGGGCAATTGAGGTTATACCTACGGACGTGAAGCAACTTAGACCCCCAATAATAGTATTAATAATCATCATATATATTATTTCAATAAGGTATTTTTTTTGTCACAAGCCTGTATCTTCCCTCATACTTATCCGAAATCATTGAATAAAGTGTCATTTTAAAGTTTTTTGTCTCCACTTTAATCACATCATATTTCAAGAAAGAATTTTTTCGGAATTTGACCCTTAAAGGGCAAAAAGTCAATATTTGTAAAATGCTGTTTTCTGTGTTACTAGTCATTTATCCCCCGGGATACCTATCTGAAATCGTTTAATGAGGTATCAATTTAAATATTAAGATCTCCGATTTAGTGACGTCTTATATTAAGACAGAATTTTTTCGGAATTCGACCTTTAAAGGGCAAAAGTATCAATATTTTTGAAATGCGTTTTTGTGTCAAGAGCGATTTATCTCCTTTAATATCTAACCGATAGAGATAAATTAGGTATCATGTTAACGATTGAGGTCTCCGCCGTTGTAACATTATATTTTAAGAAAGGAATTTTTCGTAATTCAACCCTCAAAGGGCAAAAATGTTAATTTTTCTAAAATGCGTTTTTTGTATCTCAAGTTATTTATCTCCCTGAATATATAACCTAAATCGATAAATGAGGTAGGATGATGAGGAGTATTGCCTCAGATTTGTGACATCATATATTAAGAAAGAATGTTTTTGGAATTAAACCCTTAAAGGGAAAAAGTATAAATTTTTGTCACGAGCGATTTATCTCCCTTAATATCTAAACGATAGAGATAAATTAGATATCATGTTAACGATTGAGATCTCCGCCGTTGAAACATTATATTTTAAGAAAGGAACTTTTCGTAATTTGACCCTCAAAGGGCAAAAATGTAAATTTTTCTAAAATGCGTTTTTGTGTCTCGAGCCATTTATGTCCCTTGAAAATTAAACAAAATTAATAAACGAGGTATCATTTAAAAGATTGAGGTCTTCATAATGTCATTTTAAGAAAGAAATTTTTAAAAATTCTAACCTTAAAGGGAAAAAGTATTAATATTTTTACAACGCATTTTTCTGTCACCAGCTATATGTTTCCCTTGATACCTAAATGAAATAAATAATGAGGTATCGAGTTAAATATTAAATTATCCGCTATGGTCACATCATATTTTAAGAAAAAACTTTATCCAAATTCAACCCTTAAGGTGCAAAAATATCATCATTTCTCAAAACTTTTTTTTTCTATCTCGCTTGATAAGTTACCGAAATCGATAAATGAGGTATCTTTTTAAATACCAAGGTGGCTGCTTTCATCACACCATATTTTATAAAAGGAAGTTTTTGGAATTCGACCCTTAAAGGGCAAATGTATCAATATTATTTATACAACGTGTTTTTTTATATTACAAGCCATTTATCTTCTTCGATACCTAGCCTAAATCGATAAATGACATATCGTTTTAAAAATTAAGGTCTCCAGCTAGGTAAAATCATAAATTAAGAAAGAATTTTTCCGAATTTGGTGCTTAAAGTGGTAGCGCGTATGAGACTGTTCAGAGCCAAGTCCCTCAAGTCCCTAGATTGCACTAGCGGATATCACAGAGATGTCAATAAACCTTTTTTTTATTCGATAAGTAGCTTTTCCGATAATTTTTTTTTCTGTTACGGAAACACTGTCGTTTTGCTACACAATTCCAATGTCAACATTTTATTCGCACAGCAACAAATATTTTAGAGATGTTGATATGTTGTGTGCATTTTGTTCAGGTTGGTTTTATTCTGTTAAGGTCAGTGACAGTTTGTCATAAATACAGAGTATTTTAAATTTTCCTAACTGTTTCTTAATGTGTTGCGAGATTTTGATGCGTATCTATTACACACACACAAAATTTGCTACAAAAGTACGGTTCTACTTTTCGTTATGTTACAAGCATTCAACCTCATTATTCGTCCCATTTTATTCGCGAAATTTTCGCACGGGTCGTCTAGTAATAATAATTGGAAATTGGCCAAATTCTAGAACCAGCCTTTGCTCGCATCTCAGATATTATGGCCATAGTTCATTTATTCTCATACCTACATTTATGTTTTTGTATTGATTATTTTTATTTTGTTCACAGACCCCGTAGGATAGGTTTCGGTCACCCAAGCAAACGCTGTACTGAGCAAATGAACATTCCCCAAGTAGCTTAGTCCAATGAAAACTCATATTTATTCAAACTATTCAGTATCAGTAGTCATATACTATAATATTACTACCGTCCCTAACTATAGTGGTGCTCATGAGTTGATGGAAATTTCACTATGCATCTTCTTACAATTATGGTGGATTTTTACTTTCTATTCCTTTAATATTTGAGCCATACTCTTAGTCGCCTACCTCGATAACTGGACCCATCTCATGATTACACAATCAACAATTTGGAAAGAGGATTTACACAAGTGGTTGAGGAAAACACTAGGGGACAAAATATTTTGGATATATTTCTAATTAAGCCCGATGAAAACCTTTTGAGGTATCAAGTAACTGAAGGAATAAGTGATCATGAAGCAGTTCTGATGGATATTAGAGGATTCAGTAAACCAGCAGCCAAAATTGAAGGGGGAAATAGGTACAATTATAAAAAGGCACAGGTTTCAAATTTGAGGAGATATTTCAGAGAACAATTCAGCAAATGGAAGGAACGCTCAGGTACAGTAGAGTGAAGGTGGGAAGAGTTCAAGGAGATAATAAGAAAGGGGGAAGAAAAATTTATTCCAAAGCAAAAAATAAAGAGAAGTAGAGAACCTATGTACTATAATAGGGAAGTGAGGAGGTTAAAGAGGTTGGTAAGAAAAGAACATAACAGAGTTAAGAGACAGCAGGGTAGTAGGGAATATTTAAAACAACTAAACAAGGACTTAATAACAGCAAAGAAAATGGCTAAAGATGGGTTTATGAAGAGTATTGTCAGTGCAGGGGGACCATTGACTGATGCATCTAGAAATTTCTATGGCTATATCAGGAAACTGAGGGGAAGGGAGGATGTAGAGACACTTATAGATAAGGATGGAGAAGAAGTTACTGACGATTTGAAAAAGGCAGAGATTTTAAGTAACTGGTTCAGTGAAAGCATTAGGGACAATGAATCAGAAACAGGAGGGTCTAATTCGGAGAACGAGCTTAACAACACAATTAGAAATGACGATAGTAAAAAATTTGATATCCATCCTGAGGAAATCATGAAGGAAATAAGAAAGCTGAAAAAACATAAAGGGGCTGGTGAAGATAATATTACTACAGACATCTTAAAGATAGCCGGATGTGACATTGTACCTTATCTTGAAATATTATTTAAATTGAGTCTAGACACTTGCTGCTTACCACAGGACTGGAAAAGTGCAATAGTAGTACCGGTACATAAGGGAGGGGTGAGAAATAGAGTTGAGAATTACAGGCCAATCAGTTTGACATCAGTGGTAGGTAAATTAATGGAAAGATTGATATGCAACCACATCAGAAATATATGTGAGGAACGTAATTGGTTTTCAAGAAGGCAACATGGTTTCAGGCAAGGATATTCATGCGAATCTCAGTTGGTGGGATATATGCAAGATATTTCAGATGAAATGGACAAGGGAGGCCAAATTGATAGTGTAGCACTAGATCTGTCTAAGGCGTTTGACAGAGTAAGCCATAAAATGGTAGTAAATAAGGTAAAAACCATTGGAGTGGATAAGAAAGTCATTTGCTGGTTAGAAGAATTTTTAAAAGGTAGAAAACAGAAAGTTAGGGTAGGAAATGTGGTATCAAAAGAAGTGGAAGTAAAAATGGGTGTGCCACAGGGTAGCGTATTGGGACCATTGCTATTCATTATTCTAATGAATAATTGTGTTGATTGTTTACTATCTGAAATTAGATTGTTTGCAGATGACATAATGCTGTATAAAAGAAGAAAAACGATAGAGGACTGTAAACAGTTGCAGGGTGATCTGGACAGGATATCTAATTGGGTTACTAAACATGGAATGAAGATCAATGCAAAGAAGAGTCAGCTTATTAGATACACAAATAAAAAACAAAAGGTTAATTATGAATATAAGGTGGGGAAAGAATTGCTTGCTGAAGACTTGAAATGCAAATATCTTGGAATTACTTTTGATAACAAACTTAACTGGGCAGGACACATAGGACAGGTGGTAGGAAAAGGTTTCAAAGTTCTGCACTTGTTGGAGAGAGTTATGAGGGGATGTACGAGAGAAGTCAAGGAATTGGGTTACAAAACTTTGGTCAGACCATTGCTCGAATATGGTAGTGTAGTATGGGACCCTCATTTTACGTATCAAATACAGTAGTTGGGGAGGGTGCAAAGAAGGGCTGCTAGATTTGTTTCTGGAAATTATCGCAGAATGCAATCAGTGACGGATATGATAAAGGAGCTGGAATGGGATTCATTGCAAGACAGGAGGAGGATTAGGAGGGTCATGGGAGTGTACAGGGCATATACTGGTGATGAGGCATGGAAAGATATTGCAATAGGTATGAAAGTAGTGCATGGAAGGGAAAAGATGACCATGACCACAAGGTGGCACTCGATTTCAGGCACAAGGGTGTGGGAAGATTCTCTTTTTTAGGTAAGGGTGTCAGGGATTGGAATGAGTTACCAAGAGAAATGATGACAAATTTACCGAAAACTTTGAAGGAATTTAAAGATAAAATTTGTAGAGGGCAAATGTAGGTGGGTGCAGGATAGGGGGAAGATGGGTGTGTAGGGAAATTGCCACCGGAGCGTGTGCTCCATTGCAATTAAATTAAATTAAATATTGTAACGGATGTACCCTCTAACGTCTTTTTAAGATGTGCTCCAAAAGTACAAGTCAATGGGCAAGCAGATTTCTCTTTTGTTTTTTTTTTTTATCTGGTAAACACGATATACACCCATAAAAATTACACTGCAACAATAAGCTGATAAACTGAAACTTTTCTATAACTCAAGTACGAGCCTTTCTTTCAAATGCTCTCAACTTATTTCATTCTCACAGTCAAATTATGTAATTACAGGTACAAATTTGTACATGGTGTAATCTATTTATGAATGACATATATATTTGATTTTTCTTGTGGCTTGATGTAAAATCCTTCACTGAAACCGTTTGCAGGGTTACCATAATTTTATTTGTTTCTTGAATCTATAATTTATTGGATCCTCTATTCTGTAGTGTTATGGGATCCACTACATTTGTCAAGTTGGAGCCACCTTGCGTCACCGTGTGTGTGAAAGAGGCAACAGCTGCCATCTATGTGCAGGTGTTTAAGACGCCACTTTTGTTCTATGGTCCTGCTTCGAATACCGGGAATTGGCCACCGGATGCAGCACCCTGGTTGGCAGACCTGGGGGTGGCGCGCCAACTGACCTCGTGGGTGGACGAGGACAAAAGGGACTCGTCGTGCGGAGAGACGGAGAGGAGGACGGTTTTGGTGATACGCAGCAGCGTCTAGTTCAAGTGTGATGTGTAAAATCTGTGAAAAGGTGTTTCATGTCAGGGGTCAGCCCATCTCAGCGTCAGAGTGAGGCTGATATTTTTATGCAGCGTATTAGTCGACGGAAGAGTTTCTCCAGCACGCAGGCAACAACACGGTAATGTGCTTAAAAAGAAAAAAACTTTATCACTGCATTGACATTTCCATGCGACTGCACCTGAAACGACCCGGGAATTTTCTCATGAGCCAGTTTATTATTGCTTTATCCGGACACTGTCATTTATTTTACCTTTCTTGTACTAAGAAATACATGCAAGGCATCCCATGCTGGAGCAAATTTTTCTTATAAAAATTGTAATTTAGTGTTCTTTTCTTTTTTTCTTTTGTGAACAAATATTATGTAGTTTCAAACAGAAATTGAAAAAATCACTTCACACTTTCTGGATAAGTATTCGGTGAACGAACGGAGTGGGCCACATTTGCATTTATATACGTATAAGTCATTTTTGACAGAGACATGAGAGGGAAATATTCAGGATTAGCTTTCGAAATAGTCACGCTGGGATGGTTCTTTCACAGTTCATGACCAAATTCGATTATATTCCTTGACTCACATATTATCTTGGCTCTAATCATCTCGATGTCGACAAGTCGTAAAGCCCTAATAAAAAAAGGTCATTTGAATTCATGTTTTTCACTGCGACTCAAGTGAATATATTTAACCATAAACCCTCTTGTCGGATGCTTATATATTTCCAACAGCAGATTATTTAAAATGTCATAAAGTGCTACAGGTAGTAAAAGTAAATTCGTGTCGTCTTGCGTCCTAACAGAGTTTCAATTTGTCGTGCATTCCTTCAGTGTCGTCTCAGTTTAACATGGAAGCCGGACAACAGAACGTATGATCAAACACAACTCTTAAAAATTTGTGTCCCACTGAGATTTGAACCTGGGAGCGGACCAGGTATACCTGAAGTAAGCGCCCTAACCTCTGAGCAACCAGACAGGTCGCAAGAGGCAGTGAACAAGAGGTTAGAAAAATTCCTCAGTTACAGCAAAGACCAGATAATGATTTCGAGTTATGTAAAATACAACAGCTTCTTTATAGACTAAGAATCAGTATAAATTGAAGAAGACAGACCGCAGAAGTGTTAACTAGTACGAAAAACGATATACATAGTTTGCCTAAATTATTCATCGTGTTTCAAAACAGTGTGTATTGAAAAGTATACGATCTAAAAAGACGAGAGACACATTAAAACATATATAATCTTACCAAGTTTAAAAACCCGCTTGGTGTCTGGCGTGCAGCTAGATTACAGTGGTGGAAAAGCTTTATATCTCAGGAAGAAGAGACGTTTTATCCGTCTGGATGGTGAATCGTCAATCGTGAGAGTGTGGGGTACTGAATTGCCGCAATCCTTAGTGAAGCTGAAAAAGTCTTTGCTAAAAATGAATGTCTTTTGTACCATATCAAAGAGAAAGTTGAATGAACCCTTAATCTTCCTCGAGCAGATGGTGACCAGGTGTGACTCCATGTGATTTCTTCTCGTGGGGTTATGTGAAGGACGAAGTATATGTACGCCCAACGCCAACAATTACAGGAACGGATCACTGCTGCTGCGACATACATTGATAGAAACATGCTATCTAACATATGGAAGCCTCTTCTAAGATAAATGTTACGTCGGTCGTTCCTCAAGGAAGTGTAATAGGTCCACTTCTTTTCTTAATATTTATAAACGATCTAGGTGACAACGTCAAATACTGGTTGCGATTGTTTGCCGACGATGCAGTTATCTATAGGGAAATAAGTTGCTCCGACGATTGCTTAGAAATTCAGTGTGATTTGGATGCTATTTTCGATTGGTGCCGTAAATGGCAGCTTACACTTAATTGCAGAAAGTGCAAGACAATGCGGATAAGTAACAAGAAGAATCAGTTTGTTCACGAGTACAAAATAAACAATTCAGCTGTTGACACGGTTGATTCCGTGCAGTATCTGGGGGTGATAGTACAAAGCAACATGAAATGGTACATGCACATAACTTCCGTCGTAGGCAAGGCAAATTCTAAATTACGATTTATAGGTCGTATTTTGAGGAACTGTAATGCTCAAACAAAGGAGCTAGCGTATAAAACACTAGTGCGTCCGCATCATCTGGATTACTGTTGTGGGGTTTGGGATCCGTATCGCAAGGTTCTGATTGACTCAGTTGAGAGGGTGCAGTGGAGAGCCGCTAGATTCGTGACTTGTTACAGCCCTTATGAAAGCGTCACAGAATTGATACATAGATTGGGCTGGGATAGTTTGGACGTAGCTTGCGTTCGAATTTATTGGAGAATATGCGAAAAAATTTAAATTTCGAGTGCATTGAAATACTTCTTCCACCAACCTATTTAGGTTGCAATGACAGGAGGGATAAGATTAGAGAAATAAGATGCCGTACTGATACTTATATGTATTCCTTCTTTCCTCGCACTATTCGGGATTGGAATGGGTGGGTTCAGGATTGGTGCTTAGCACCCTCTGCCACACACAATGTTTGTGATTTGCAGAGTATGAATGTAGATGTAGATGTAGATGGAAAGAACTGGATTACCGTTGGGATGTGTGCAGAGTGACTAAGGGCGCACACAATGAACATTTATAGTATGTACCAGAAACTTGGTGAGTTTATGTATGTTTTCGTCTTCATTGGTCATATAACTTTCAATAGACAGTATTTTGAAATCCGATTAATCGTTTAGGCTAACCCTGTATAGTTGAGAGATGTAACACTGCCAATAAATCTTTAACTAACTTCCACCTTAAAATTGGCACCACTGTGGGTAAAAAATCTATTTATATTGATATCCATAAAAGAGAAATAGAACTACATTTCAGTGAACTATTCCATTCGGCTACAGTGAGCTGGTGATGATGTGAAAGGACGACACTGTATCTTCTCAGAGGTTCTCCTTTGAGGTCCTGCTCTCTTCCAGCGCTCGTCAGCAGCCAAAGTACGCGTTTAAGAGCCCGAGGGTCTCCCTACCTGCCTGGTGGACTGCGATGTCCAGCCATCAATACAGCCGCCGCACGGGTAATGAATCCATTTGTCGAACGCCGCCTCGCCCCTCTGCGGGCGAGAGTTTTACGCCCCCCGTCGCTGTTTGCGTTACCACCTGATTGGCCCCTTTGTCACCGGCATAAAGAAGACCTCGTTGCTGCGGGGGATTGGCACCAGTCACACGGACAAAATATTCGCCCAGCGCCCAGCGTGGCAGTTACAAGCAGGAAGAGCGGGTTTTCAATCTAGCAGCCAACTCCGGCATTGAAATGGCCGCGTACCGAAGGACAGGAAAGTAATGACTCATTGTTCATATTACTTACAGATGCCAACTGGTGGGATGCCTTTTTTTATCTACAGTTACATTCTTCTAGAAATTATGCAGTTGACCACCGTAACGCCATTATAAAATGATTTTTGTGTTAAGAGGATAAAAAGTAATAACAACTGAGGTTCAATCTTTATATATAATGATGAATGTTTGTTTGTTTGTACTTCATACAAATCCACAGTTTTCAACCGATCTCGATGAAACTTTGCATACCTATCCTTTGAAACAAGTAGAAAAATACTGTCTACATTTATTTGAAAAATTATCTGTATAAATAACACATGTTGTGTCATAACTTCGAAATACGGCGATAGACAGACACGTTGTTTATGGACGTCTCCGTACCGTGTTTCCGTCTAGTGGACTGCCAGCTCAGTGGTTAAAACGTTTGCTTCCGAACGTTGTGTTCGCCGGTTCAAATCTCCGTGGAGGCTAAGATTTTTAAAAATTGTTTTTCATCGTAAGAGTAAGTCCTGGGCCCTAGGTTATTCGGATGGAATGTTAAACTGTAGATATTAGAAAGTTAGGGGTGCAATGCGAGGCAAATCGTAGGTAGTCTTGCAATTTTGTAGGTGTACACTTTTTTACGTTATAATGATCCCTCAGGTGTTGTTCGCAGTCAGTGTGTGAGTGTGAACCACAGTAATATTATTATAAATACGGAATTAAGTCTCTGTCTTTTTGTTACGTTTTGACGACTAAATGGCTATATCATTGTGATGAAATTTTATAAGGAAATCTGTATGAAGGGCACAGGATATTTTTTCCAGTATGATTAACAGTTGTAGTTACGAAATTTTGAGACCTTATCGAATGGTGACAGAAATATGTTGGAAATTGATTCTCTTCAAGGGACAGGTTCGACGGTACAATGATATAGTGATAGCTTTCCCGTCATATTATTCCGGCTCGATATTGTTTGGGACCAATCCTTCGTTATCAAATACTTTCTATATTTAATTCTGGAAAAAAAATCTTAATCCACGCGAACGAAGTCGCGGGTACGAGCTAGTCGTTTTATAAAAATTCGTGGATGCAGGCTGCTGTATGACATTGTGCGTTGTCGTAGTACAGCAGCCAAATGCAATGAAACGCTTGGTCCAACGAGTGTCAAGATGTTACCATGTCTTTCAAGGATTGCCAATAAAAAGTATGGTCTGGATGTACAAACGTACTGTGTGTTTGATCGACTGAAATTTAATCCATGATCCTGTTATCAGGTGACAGAAGGTTTCTAGTTCTCTTTCAAGATATTTTCAGAAATCGCTCTCGGGCATGGTTCCTACTCGGCCACTTCTTCTTTGGAACCATTTGGACAAATGCATTCTTGAATTCAAGGAAACTGATTTAAATTTAAATAGCTACTGCCCATACTAAACGCAAATTGAGTAATTCTTATTATCTGATTTTTGAACATTAGTAACATCTCTTACGAAATTGGTTTTCCAATTTATTATTATTATTATTTATTATTATTATTACTCAGTGATTCACTAAAAGTGGACGGCGTAGTGTGTAACCATTTGTGCGTATGCTGGGATATACGGGGTATGGCAGGAGGCGCCCTTGGGCTACTTTTAGGAACCATCGCAGATTCCACCTGGAACGATCTGGGAAAACCCAGATCAGGATGTCCGGAGCGGTTTACAGATACATAATCCTATCGGAATCTAAGTTCTCTTACTCAAGAATTCTTTCCTATTCTACCCTCTAATCGCTCATAGGAAAAAAAGGAGTACGGATATGAATTGGTTCTGGCCCTGATTTCTTTTATCTTATTTTCTCGGTTATTCCTAGATATGAATGTAGCTGGTAGTAATATGTGTTTGCCGCCTTCCTGAAAAGGTCAGTCATGAATTTTTCAATCAGCTTCTGCCGAGAGCAAAGCTTTCGGTGTTCCAGATCTTACCAACCCAACTAATTTAACATCACACTTACGCTTTGCCTACAGCTATATACACCTGTAACGAATCGGGCAGATCTTCTTTGGACCGTATCCAATGCATTCACTAATCCCTTTTGTTAGGGACCCCATACAGAACAATATTCTAAATGAGGATGCACCAGAGGTTTGTGTGCAATCGATTTAACTTCCGATGTACATTGTTCTAAACTACGACCTAGAAATCGGAGCATATTATTTGCTTTCCCAATTATTCTCGGCAAAGACCTTGTGTTACCTAGAAGCGTAATGTTCTCAGTAACCGTTTTACTATTGTTGTAGATCACAACAATGGATATGACAACCTTAAACAGAATTTTCTCGAACAACGTAACAGAAATGACCGACAGGATTGGAGAGGTGGAATGCAGAACATCAAACTGACACATTATCTTTCTACGTGTGGTATTCTGGATTCAGGCTGAGTCTAGCATCCACTATGACTAATAATAATTATGTTTATATAGATACCTGTGATGAGTGTTCCTTAATTGCAGCGATATTTCCGGTTGTAAAAAAGTGATGGCAGAAGAAACGTGAATCTTGGTGTCGTTCCTCCATGACCATTTTTGCGAAATACATGTAGGGGGTTCCTGTTTGAAGTATCAGTCAGAAGAATTAATAACAATCAAAATTGTGGTATGTAATTTTTCTACTGTATATACACTGATTTGATTTTGAAATCATGCCTTTGGCACACAATCCAGTGATTAGAAATTCTGGTCTGTCAACTCTCTTCCTTCGATAGACTTGTATCAAGATCTTCGATAGACTTGTATCAAGATCTTAAAATTTCTTGCTCTCCGGAGGCTCTAGTATCTGGCAAGCTTAAGGCGGCTTAGTAACCTGAGCTACATATAGGGCAAAATTGTGATAAAAAACCTCAAACCTATCAGCGTTCAGTACGGAGAGAAACCGTGGTGTATTGTATGCGATTATACTTCAGTCGACCTTTAAGTTTAACCTACCTAGCAACCTACTTTTTTTATTCGTTCAATAGTTGCCTGTAAGTATGATTCCATATTTAACACTCCATCTAAAACGTAATCTGCACCTGGCTACACACAGTGATATCACAAGTCATTTGAAGCCATAATTAGGAACTTTAAGAAGTAGTATTTAATTAGAATAAGGATAGGATTAAGTAAATTCAATTAGGTAGCGAGAGTGAGGCGGAGAGGTTTTTATTTTAAGATTTTCAAGTGGCTAGTTAAGCCATGCTGAAGAAGTTCGGATACTCTGCTCCTGCCCAGAGTTTGGCGGGGATAATAATGGTACAGCAGCCACTCCACAGACACAGAAATTACCTTTCGGGTGGGGCAGTATCGGTGGAACTCTGTGTTCCCTCACATTTGGCAGAGATGGTCCTCCCACCAACGGGGAAGTAAGAATCCAATGTTGGTTGTACTCCCCCCAGAAAAAGATCAGCCCACGCGAATTCCGTTAGATGGGTGTTATATAAGGCCTCACAATGGGACCAGAGGCCCTCAGTCTTGACCAGTTTTTGTCCAGTGCTACGCGGTGGAAGTTAGCGATGTCGCTCCGCGCGGGTTCATGATGTAAACCCATATTATGTTCTGTTTCTATCTCCCTCTGTGTATCTGTCTACATCACTCTCGCTCACAGTTTGTAAAGTAAATTAAGTATATGCAGAAAGAAGTTGTAATTGTCTTATCAAGACGATGATTAGTGGATTCAATATTTGTGTTTGAACAGAAAACCTACAGTGTGTCACAGTTTAAAATTTATCAGAATATAATTGAAATCAGTGTGGTGCATCTAACTGAATTTAATTTTCTTTGTAATTGTTTCACCCCTTTTACCTGGATTAAATGATGGAAGGAATGCAGTCAATCTTCGGCAAAGATAATAAATCATAAATACATTAGCCGGAAAATAATTAGAAGGAGGGGAGGGGACGTTACAACACCTCACGGATATATCCAAGTCAAACATACGATGACGTAACGAAATTAGATACTCGAATGAAAGTAAATAGCAAGCCTACTTACAAGTTCCACGACCTATCCACCCTTGCTGATGGAGGACACAAAAATCATCCGACAAGGTAATCATAAGAATAAGATGTTACAAAAGCTTATTAACATTTTACTTGCAATCTAAATATTTTTACTCATCCACCGTTTGTCATTTTTTAGTATTCCTGAGTCAAATCGTCTTAAATGACAAACAGAAGTCATTTGCCGCGAAGTAGTCGGATCTTCCTTAGTTCATTGTTGTATGACGATAAATCTAGGACACATTTCTGCTTTCTTATTCAGGAGACCATTTGCGCTGCTCAAACTCTCAGTCACCGACTTTTTTGTCTTACGACTTTATACCTCATCAACGTCGAAGTTGTTAGATGCGGGGCAGGACTGGAGACAAGGACCGGGATGGAATTCGGCCACGGCCTTTTGAGGGAGGCATCCCGTCATTCGCCTGGAGTTATTTGGGGAAACCTTGGAAAGCCTAAATCTGGACGCCCGGACGGGGATTCGAACCCGTGACCTCCCGAATGCGAGGCCAAAGCGTTAACCGCTCACCCACCACGCTCGGTCATAAGCCTGGTGACACTGGAAAAACCTTTCTTATTTCAATGGCAACCATACAGGCACTATACAATATCGCACAGGCAATCGCATCATCTGGAATTGCGCAGATTCTTTTTGATGGTTGCCAAGCTGCATATTAAGCACTTTAGACACTGAATTACAAAACCGTCAGATACCAATGTGAAACGTTTCAAAAACATCGGGAATGAGCAAAGTACCCCAGCGATACAATAGAATAATACTGGATGAATGCAAAATGGCACATAAAAATTTTTTGGAATCGTTGCATCGAACGTTACAAGATTTACGTGGAAATGAACGGCCATTCAGTGGTGCACTAATATTATTAGCAGGGGATTTTCGACAGACATTACCTGTTATTCACACTCAAAATCAGCTGATGAACTTAATGCGTGTTGAAAAGCATCACATTAGTAGAGATATGATAATAAATTTTAACTGACGACAACGTGCGTTAAATTAAAAAACGATTTTTCTTTAGATCATTTTGTAGTAAAATTATTGGATACTGAAAAAGGGAAAAATTACCTCACGTACAATTGTACGTCGTTCATTCCCGTATAGGGAATTACCAAAAACATTGAATATCCAAGACGATTTCAATGAATTTCAAATTGAAAGTAGCAGTTATTAAAATTTATGTGTTCCTAAGATTGAAATATTAATGTTTACATAAATATCTAATGCTAAGTAAATACAAACATTCAAATGTGTTCATTTAGTTTATGCAATAGCGAACGGGTCAGATAGTTTTAAATAAGTGTTCTACACGTAGAAGGTGCCTAGATTTAAACATTTAGTCCCAATCTGAGTAGAATTAGAAGGAACACAGTCCAAAGACTTTTAAGAATATACTATCTTGGTCTGAGCGTCATTGAATTAAGGTCGTTATCGTAAAGGTAACGTTTGTGTCCACAAAATTCGTTTTGGTGAAAATGTGGAGAACAGAATTTTTAGTATTCATAGCAGCTGCTAAAACTACACCACAATATGAGTTTAGTTTCGCAGGCTGCATTGCTGCGGCAAGCGTCCTGGAGCAGTCTTCATAAATGTACCAATCGTGATGGATGAACGGTTTATGTTCGGAAGGACGATTGTTCAAATCGCTGCTCGGCCTTCCATTCTTCAATTTGACATGGTTTCCTGACCTCACTCTAAAAAGAGAGTAAAGTATTGATCTTTTTTATATCTGGTGCCCATGGCGAAATCACAGATTTCTTGACCCTACAGGTTAGTGGAGAGATTGAGTGATTGACACCACGACCAGAGGAATTTCACCTTCGTCGACGAGGTTTCCTTCTCAGTCAACCCACCTAGGAATGGATACATACAGTTCCAGTAGATGTTCTTGTTTTCCGAACAGTCAACCGTATGTAAATAAACCATGGAATTTTTAAACTCATACGCATCACCGTGCTTGTTCTGGGACTACATGCAAGAGTAAGTTCATAAACTACTCTCTGAATTTCACCTGAGAACTTAAATCACTTGTTCGCTGTCTTAGATTGTAAAGCTGCGTATCTACTACGCGCAGCAAAACCTCGAACATTGGCTTGCATAATGGACAAGCTGTTGTCTCGCGAGGCGACTCGAACATGCTGAGCTACGAACCATTCTCTGGCCGACCCCAGTAGCGCGGGGCTAGCGAGCTGGCTTCAAGTTGCAGGGGTCGCCGGTTCGAGTCCGGCCCAGGGCATGGGTGGTTTTAATTGCGTGTTGCGTCCGCCCTGTGTTGTCCTGTCACTTGTGACCGTCAATAACACTAGAACATTCTATGTACACAGTTGATAAATAATAGAAACACAGTTGCTGGCTGAATGGCTACAAGGCCGAATGCCATAAAAAAAAATAAAAAAATAAAAAATAAAAAAAAAATAATAAAAAATACATATATATAATAAAACATTCTCTGTCGGTATGTAGGTGCCCCCCAAAGGCCCCCCCCCCATTCCCCTCTACTTCGCTTATGCGCAGTTGGGACGGGGGTGTCTTTGTTCCAGTTGGCTGCGGCGGAAGAGCAACAGTTTGCTACCATGGTTAACTAAAAGTTTCGCCTTTTAATACAATTGTACGGTTCCAAAGATTTTTCTGGAATAGCAAATATGCAGCCTAATCAGACTCAGATGGTATCATGTCCATTACCACCACAACTATCACTTGAAACTCCAATCAACGAATATATGGAATTGCCAAATGACAAGATTAACTGAATACATTTTACCTAAGTACGAAGTAAATGCTCTTTAATGGCACCAGAAAATTGAATAACAATAAAAAGTTTAATATGAAATTGATATTATTTCCTCATATTCACCCATTCTTTTAAGATTTGTATTATGCTTTAAAAACATATGGAACTATTCTCCGAAATGATTGTTTTGACACTCGGAAAGGGTATTGCAGGTTGTTACACGAGTCTCCAATTACTAGAAATCTTGAAGTCACAGCGTTTTTCAGTAACTGAAATCACCTCCAGAAATTGTGTATTCTTTTTATGAACACTTGGATCAGTTAATGATTTTAAGAACTCTAACTCAACCTTTGACAGTCTCGTAAAATTTGTTAATTGTATCCTCGATGGATTCATACCTCATGTCTTACATAAGTTTCACACCATAATGCATTCTATTAATACTATTTCCATATCCACCTATACACTTTTAGCGTTTCATTTATGACGCGTGCGCGCGCACGGCAATAATCGCCCGGGCCAGCGTCCCCTCGCTCGCCGGTAAGTCACACGGCCCGTCGCCCGTGCTTAAGAACGCCTCATGCTTGCGCTGATTTCTAACCTTATAGCACGAGCTGGAAATGTTGGCCATCGGCTTCAATATACGCTTGACATCTTCTAAGGATGTTTTGGCTAACTCTCTGCAGTGTTTGTGAAGAAATACAATGAGTAATCAAAAGACTGTGGAAACAAGCGCGTAGTGTTCAGCGAGCCAACTCTATGATACCTCCTTCCGTTGTTAATATATTAAAGATTGCTTAAAAATTTCCAGAAACAGAACAAAATTAATAAATTAATTCAAAACTTACTTCAATAGATCGAAAATAATTTTTTAAAAATGGAGCTACGAATGACGGGGGACTAAGGTCCAAAACAGACGAGGCGTTTTCTGCCGCGCGGTGATCGAGTCGATGCATGGTCCAATGTAATTGAATGGGGCAAACAGATGACGCCGCGAGGCGCATGGTTTTCCAGCGAATTACACACGGCCGACTGAGGAAAATGATTTAGAAATCAAGATTTTTTTCCCCTTTTTGTATAATTAAATATTATAGTTCAAATGAAAAACACGTAATATATAGTTAAATTAAAATTCAAATTTAATTTTTATTTTTTACTTTTCTCGTAATTATTTTCGATTTCATATTCTTTTAATAAAACACTTTTGAAAATTAATATTTTTCTATCGATCTGCCACCGAAACTTTATCCTAATTTCTATCTTAATCTGTACTTTTGAACCAAAAAATACAGTTTGAGTGTGTAATTGGTTACAAGCAATATGGCAATCATATTTTATATGACTATCGTTCTCATATTTTTAATTTACTAGGGAAATATGAATGAAATTGATTCAGAAGCACTGATATCGGCAGTTTTTTTTCTTTTCCTGTTCCCACTACAGTAACCACAGGAGCATTTCACTCTCGTATTCAGTAGCTATTGTTTCACAAAGAATTGAACTACAGGCCTGAACTATTCACGGATATTTCTACCACCGCAGGAATAAGTGATCACAAAGCTGTAATTGCTACAGTAAAACTAACAACCATGCGCAGAAAGAGAGGATCGTTTACAGATTCAAAAAGGCTTCAAAAGAGTGTTTTAGAGCGTATTTGAGGTATAATTACCACACCTTCTTAGTAGCAGGAGGCACCGTTGAAGAGAGGTGGCATCGACTCCTACATATAGTCGGGGAAGGTATGAACTTGCATATACAGAAACGGACAATCAGGGAAGAGAACGATCCCCCATGGTACACACGGGAGGTTAAAAGGTTACTCAAGAAACAAAGGAAGAGACATGCACGATCAAAAAGGATTATGCATCGGACTGATTTAGATAAGTTAGAGGAGATAAGGGGACGTGTTAAGAATGTGATGCGTGAGGCCTTTAATAACTTTCGTGAAAATTCTCTCTCTAAGAGCCTCACTGAAAACCCTAAGAAATTTTGGTCGTATGTACAAAAAGTTAGTTGTAGTGGGAACAATAAGCCAGTTCTAATAAGTGACTGACGGGAAGTTGAAGACAGCTGCGACAGGCTACCGTATTTAACACCGAATTCAAAAATTCATTCAAGCGAGAAAACATGGAAAACATCCCAACTTTACCACATCGTGTGGAATTAGAGATGGATCCGATAGAAATTGATAGCGTAGGAATTGTAAAGCAATTAAAACTCCTGAAGTGGGGTAAAGCGCCGGGTCCCGACGGTATACCGGTAAGAGTATTTTCTGAATACGCGGAGGATATTGAACCATTTCTGTCAGATATATTCCGCAAATCACTAGAAGAGAGAAAAGTACCTTCTAGCTGGAAAATAGCCCAGGTAATTCCCGTTTATAAGAAAGGAGATCGGAGTGATCCTACTGTAAGAATTAGCGACCCATATCTCTAACATCGGTCTGCAGCAGAATTCTGGAACATGTCATATGCTCGAACATAATGAAGTTTCTAGATGAGAACGAGTTACTTACACCATGTCAACACGGATTTCGGAAGAACGTTTGAAACACAATTGGCCCTATTTTCCCACGACATAATTAAAGTTATCGATGCAGGTTCGCAAGTTGATGCAGATTTTTTTGATTTTCAGAAAGCTTTTGATTCTGTGCCACACAACCGACTTTTAGCGAAGATTCGAGCTTACGGTATTTCGGCTCAGATTTGCGAGTGGATACGTGATTTTCTAACTGGTCGATCACAGTATGTCGTTGTTGACGGGGAAGCCTCTTCTAAGATGAATGTTACTTCGGGCGTTCCTCAAGGAAGTGTAATAGGTCCACTTCTTTTCTTAATATTTATAAACGATCTAGGTGACAACGTCAAATGCTGGTTGCGATTGTTTGCTGACGATGCGGTTATCTATAGGGAAATAAGGTGCTCCGACGATTGCTTAGAAATTCAGCGTGATTTGGATGCTATTTTCGATTGGTGCCGTAAATGGCAGCTTACACTTAATTGCAAAAAGTGTAAGGCAATGTGGATAAGTAACAAGAAGAATCAGTTTGTTCACGAGTACAAAATAAACAATTCAGCTGTTGACACGGTTGATTCCGTGAAGTATCTGGGGGTGATAAAGCAACATGAAATGGAGCGTGCGCATAACTTCCGTCGTAGGCAAGGCTAATTCTAAATTACGATTCGTAGGTCGTATTTTGAGGAATTGTAATGCTCAAACAAAGGAGATAGCGTATAAAACACTAGTGCGTCCGCATCTGGATTACTGTTGTGGGGTGTGGGATCCGTATCGCAAGGTTCTGATTGACTCAGTTGAGAGGGTGCAGAAGAGAGCCGCTAGATTCGTGACTTGGTGTTACAGCCCTTATGAAAGCGTCACAGAATTGATACATAGATTGGGCTGGGATAGTTTGGAAGACAGACGACGTAGCTTGCGTTCGAATTTATTGGAGAATATGCGAAAAAATTTAAATTTCGAGTGCAGTGAAATACTTCTTCCGCCAACCTATTTACGTCGCAATGACCGGAGGGATAAGATTAGAGAAATAAGATGCCATACTGATACTTATTTGTATTCCTTCTTTCCTCGCACTATTCGGGATTGGAATGGGCGGGTTTAGGATTGGTGCTTAGCACCCTCTGCCACCCACAATGTTTGTGATTTGCAGAGTATGAATGTAGATGTAGATACGCGTCATATCGACGGTTAACGTGTCACTCAAGGCGGTGGAGGGAAGTCGCTTCGTCAGTTTTTTTTTTTTTTTTAACTTTCTGCTTTACGCCTTGTCGACGGCTAAGGTCATTAGAGGCTGGATGGGACTGGGGACAAGGAACGCGAAGGAATTCGGCCATGGCTTTTTTGAAGTGATTTGGGGGGTAACCATGGAAAACCCAAATCTGGATGCCCGAATGGGGATTCAAACCCAAGTCCCCCCGAAAGCAAGGCCAGAAAGTTGACCGCTCACCCCCCACGCTCGGTAAGAGGTGGCGAGTGCGGATGGAGTAGCTTCAGAACACTGTATCGTGTTCTGGTTTCTGGTAAATCCCAGACGTACAATTTCTTACGTTACTCGGTCTGTCTGGCTTCAAACAACCAGCTGACAGGTAATGCTATGTGGTGCCTAATTTTAACTTTTGAGTGGCTGTCTGACAATCCTTTAGTTCCGGGGATTACCAGACGACTTTTGCATGCATTGCTCTTTTTCATTAGCAAATTGTTTGGTGAACACCTTATCGCCACGAGGTATCACTAAACAAAACGTTGTAGTGTTCAACGAGATATTTAGCTAATGATATAACGAGTCGAAACTAAGAGAAATAAACTTTTGGAGCGAAAACAATACGGAGACTACGCATTCAATAACGCATAGTACAACACAGAGAAATTAATGCCGGTCTTCGTGCACCTAAATCGCCTGACGCAGACATCTTTTAAGGAATATTAAGCTGACATTGGGGCTTGCCGTTCGGCAGGACTTGGGTTCAAATCTTCGTTATGCCATCCAGATTTTCCATGCTTACCTACCTGAAATCACTCAAAGCGAATGCCGTTATGTTTCCTTCAAAAGACCATCGTCTTCCAGTCACCAGTTGTCGACGTCGAAGTGCCGAAAAGACAAAAAAAGGGGGGGGATGCCTACTCGTGCTGTTACCTGTTCCTATTCTGGACATTCTTAACTTTGTTTGACTAGTTACCTCCAATGCCGAACTGTTCACTCCAAACATAGTCGGTGCCGACCTCGGTAGCGTAGGTGCTAGAGTACTGGCCCCACGTACCGAAGGTCGCCGGTTCGAGTCCGGCCGAGGGCATGGGTGTTTAAGTGTTGTGTGTTAGTGTGCTTGTCGTGTCCGTCCTGTGGTGTGTCTAGAATTACTTGAAAGATATATATACACGTATAGAAACTGAAAAACCTGGATGAAATAAACACATACTTGAGTTGGCTGAATGGCCGAAGGAACCAAAATGCCATTCTAAAAAAACAAAAAAAAAACAAAAAAAACAACAACAACAACATAGTCGCAGTCAACCACTCGGGCAAACAACTATTTGAACGAGTATTCGATTTACGAAGTTACGTTCTTGGCACTTCGGCTAATGGGTTTCATAACAGGTTACGGCACAAGGAAGTATTTTATCAATATTTATACTTCCAGCTTATTTCATGAGACATATTAATATCTGATGTGAGATTGAAGGCTTTCACAGTGTATCGATGAAATGTAGTCTTCACGGGTTTTCCACCGTATGTTGTTGAAATGCGACAACGAGCTTTCGGCGGCTGACTCTGCCGCCATCTTCAGGTTGAATGTTGTGCAGGCAGAACCAGCGCTGCACTGGTGCCAGTGCAGCGCTGGTTCTCCCTGCACAACTACATTTCATATTAATATCTTCCTGAAAAAAAACTAATAGTTAAAAAATCTAAAATATCAATGGAAATTAAATTTCCCTGTAAGACCTATATTGTGACGTATACCATATTTTATTATGTAAAGTTTACACAGAAACCTGTATAACCATCAAGCAAGTTTTATTGTGGCGTTCAAGGGTTTTTCTCAAAAGTCTGCTTACCAATATTGTCTTCAGTAAAGAGCCGCTATTAATTCAATAATACTGCAATTCACAAAATCACATAACAGCTGCAATTTTTCGCTAAAATTTCCGACTTATTCTTAAATGAGAACTAACAACAATGAAATTTTGAAAACCCATTTCCTGCACGTTAACTGAAAAACGAACGTGATTCAATTTTTAACTTCAGATCATTATTTATTTAGTTTTTGGTCAATTCTAGGCCATTTGCAATCTTAGTCTATAGTATTTACACTCTTCAGGATATACTTTTCAATTTTAAAAATTCTAATTTTTTTATATAAAGCCACGAAATGAAGAATAAATGCAATTTACAAAAAAACTTATGTACAGGTTTTGCCATTTTATGATGCTATTGTCAAAATAAAAACAGACATGCATTTTATTTTTTTCTTTTATTGAGGATTCACAACTCAGATCAACTACTGATGCTATTGAACATTCAATTTCGTAAACGCATATCCTTTCATTACAGAACAACATAACAATTTAGTCCTGAAATTTTTAATTTGCTTTTCTTAACTGCTTAAATAAGTAAAGTTAAAAAACTGCAAAAAAGTTTTCGGTGACATTACTGCACTAAATCGAAATGCAGAAACCAGTAAATTGAAAACTTTGTCCCATATAATGTCCCTCACTGTACTGTGTTATCCAAGCATCATGTGGTAGAGGAATTAATAAAAGTGTTTTCTGCTACCGCCACTACTGTTACAATACTGCGGTATCCAAAGCTGTTGTTTGAAGGCAAATTTCTGAATGCCATTTCATTTACATATACATCACATACCTGTTAACATTTTTTCTCCCACACGCAATCGTGTATTCGATTCGAAATTCTGGCCGCGGAGCATATCGTTCGGAGCACAATGCCAGCTGTGGATGGCTGCAGGAAATGGAATAATAAGAGCCAGCCCAATGCGTGTACTTGCAACCCACCAACGTGTCCGGCGCAAATGGATTTTTTTTGTGTAGTGAAATGCGGCCTACATGGAAATACAAGTCACTGTGCAAAATCTCATTAACGATTCTGAAAAACGTCGCCGTCTGCTGCACGAAGATTCGCTGGAATTTTAATTATACGGACGGTGACGGTGCTGACACAAGACGTCAGAGGTTGCTGTTCCGGGAGTAAGTGCGAAAAAGTGCCATCTCGCAAGTTTCCACGTGGTGACAACTGAGTTTTTAATTTGGCTCCGTGGATAATCGCAAGCAAATGGAATCAATGAGGTTTCAACAAGTCTTTTAAAATCGTTATCAGTATTGTTCTCGGCTTTACATTGTTATTGGGTTCCAAAATTAAATGAAGTGCTGATCGTATCATGACTATAATCGTCGCAGTTCAATGTATTTAGTTACTTAAGATATGAAAGATTTATACTCAACATCCTGTCACTGCAAAAAAATAAAAAAAGACATTTTCGAAATTGCTGAAAAGAGTGACAGATTAACCTTTGGCGTAAGACTGGTCACATTGAGCTTTTTTAAGCAGGAATTAAATGACTAGAAGTCACGAAAGACTAACTGCATCTAAAAAAAAAAAAAAAAAAAAAAAAAAAAAAAAAAAAAAAAAAAAAAAAACTGAAAGCAATTTAACCTAATCTTAATAATCTACAAGAAATATACGATTCTTTTTAACGGAAAAGGGTCACTAATATACATTAAAATTTCACATCTGTGTAAACAAATACCTTAAAATTAGTTGCCAAAAAACATCAGAATTTACTGCTATTACATAAAGAAAAAAGGTTCTCGAGAAATCATATTCCTGAAATAGTGTACAGTCCAATACTACAATTGCTTCTTAAACATTAGACTATTGTTGTTCTTCGTAAATATGCCGATACTCGGATATGGTTGCAGATATATTTTTCATTCCCAATCAAGTGTCAAAATCTTTTTCTCCTTTAAACGATAGTTTATTAGTCAAATCAATTCCTATGGCAGGGGGAAGGCTTGAGGCATATGTTTGATCCCTTATGTCGTTCGGTCCACCCCAGCAAGAAGTGCATTATAACAAAAGGCTCTCCTCATTGCGAACGTAATGCCAGAACCAAGCAATGACGTTCCTAAATAGGAATTCCCGATAGATAGGAGGAGGAAACCTTTACTTTCAGGAGGTTATTTACACCGAGGTGGCTGTTCCGCGAGTAAGTGTGAAAAAGTGCCATAAGTGAGATACACTGTAGTGAGACAACGGAGCTGAAAGTGATGGAAGTTTTTTATATGTATAGGTATATTCTCGTATATATGTAGTCATCAGTTTACTTACGAACGGATTAAATTTGATTACGATATGATTAAATATACGTGTGTGTTGCAATATTGCGTAAAATTACCTTAATCTTACATTATTTAATCAATATGGGTACAGAATAAGCATTGCGATAGATCGAACAATTATTATTATTGTATTATTTGTGCGTACATTAATTGTCACAGACTCTGGAGGCACAGATAGCCAACAACACCAGGTTTGGAATCCGCTTGGCAATGTCCCGGTAAAGACAATCAAGGAGGATAGCAGATCATCGTCACCTGTCACCCAGTGAAACCTTCATCAGATTCGTTTCCCTTAAGTGGAATTTTTATATCTCCAACATACACCGTGGATAATTCCAGCTTCGTGACATTTTCAAAGTTACGCATATGAACGGAAACAAGACTCAAGTGACCGAAGCTAAATAGATAAGCGCCAAATAAATCGTTTAGCACGAGGCAAGGGATAGACTATCTGTTAGACAGAGAAGCTCGATATACAAAATTCTCTGAAATAAGGACAGATAAAGGAGGTTTCACCCAATCAAAGAAATTAAAAAAAAAAAAAACAGATTGAAGAGGCGTGGTCTAAAAAGGATTTGTGTGTGACTATCCAATAACAGAATTGTTTATTTGAAGTTACTATTTTGTGTACAGTAATGTTTCATGTTTGGACGTATTAGGAGAACGAGGGAAGAACCTCGAGACGTCATTGGCGCTACCGACTTTGATTGGTGGGAGAATAAAGCCACGCGATGTGCCTAGGGCAGTGGCAAGGATCGCAACTGGGCCTGGGCGGTAATCAGCTGGCAACAGTGACTACATACATATTATTAGTGTTTCATTAGTAAAGTTAGGTTTTTGATGGAAGATTGTGTGGGTGTGTTACTCAACGCGCCGTGCGGCCTCATAAGGTAAAATGACATCAGACACTTTGAACTGTGCACTAGAGTTCATATAAGCTACCGAGCGTGGTTGGTGAACGGTTAACGCTCTGGCCTCGCATTCGGGAGGACAGTGGTTCGAATCCCCATCCGGGCATCCAGATTTGGGTTTTCCATGGTTTCCCCAAATCACTCCAGGCGAATGCCGGGATGCTTTCTTCAAAAGGCCATGGCCGAATTCATTCCCGTTCCTTGTCCCCAATCCCATCTCGCCTGTAATGACCTCGACGTCAGAGAAGCGTTAAAGCATAAGTATAAAAAAAATCAAATAAGTTCTCTTGCTCATATAACGACTCTGACAAGGAGACCTGCTGATAAGTATCTATCGATAAGAGTCTATCGAACAGTAATGTGTTTTAGCCGGAGCATATAGTTTCAATGATTTTTGTTTATAAAATCTACGCCATTCCTTTGTTATTTCTTTGATTTATTATTTTTTTTTTTTTTTAAATTGTTAATGTCACATAGTAACTTTCCAATGCTAGGCGAGATGATAGGCTTATTTTGTATGTCTGTAATTATCACTTGTTAATGTCCATGTGCAACATAGCCAAGGGAGTAGTTTTTGATAGTCATTGTTATTAATATAGCTTGAATCATCCTTAAATTCGATTTCAAGAATAAAGGTTCAGGTTATGTTAGATTTTTCTATGATGTTATTTACAATAAATTCAAAATAATTAAATTTTTTCTACTTGAGATTATAAGAATTAAATTCATATTGTATAAATAAAGACACCCAGCAATATATATATATATATATATATATATATATACCGTATTTTTTTTTAGTTTATTTGTAGCAGCTGCTGTCAGTTTATTCTAATTACTTATATACAAAACTAACTAGCACCTATGAAATACATTTTATATCTTTGTTAATTTAGTTAAGAAACTAATATTCATGCAGACTGATAAGTTTTTAATAACATAAATTAGTCTTACATTTTGAACAAAATGTAACTGTTATTGTTAAACTATAATTTAATCATGTTTCCTTCTTGTAATAAATTGGATATATGGGCCCAGAATAGATACGAGCTGATGGGCTTCTATGCAATAGGATATAAATAAATTAATAAATAAATATCGATAACTTTTTAATTTTTCTTCAGGCTTTAAGGTCACTAGGGCTATGAGAGAAAAATGACGAGAGACAGAAAGGAATTCGGCGATGGGCTTTTGAAGGAACCATTCAGGCATTTGCCTGGGTGATTATCAGGAACCGTGGAAAATTGAAATCAGGATGGCCTGAAAGGGATTCGAATGTGCTCCATGCTGAATGGCAGGCATGTCCGAGCATTATCGCTCACTAACCAGGCTCAATGTGTCGATAACTGCCCCGCAGCCTTCTGTCAAATATCTCAAATTTACATGTGATGGTTCGCCTGGGCATTCCATGATATAACTCCTGCAAACAACTAAACCATCCAACAAAATCAATGCTCGCCTTTGGCAAAGCTATTGCAGTAATTTTAAGACGCATCATACCCATGAAACTTGCGTGCACTATTATGTTAACACCCAGGACTGAGTGGGGACATCACTAATAACTAGAAAGGGTCTGTGGTTTCAGACATTCTTCTGTGTTGGAGTCGTTGAGTCACCAATTTCCTTCAGAGCTAGCGTGATTGATTCATTTCCCCATGTAACTGTCGTGCAGAAACAACTGGAAATGGACACCAGGTACCGAACCAAGCCATTAGCAATCTACAGCTGTCAGAAATTTCGGCTCGAGTGATTAACAGAGAAAGAATGAATCAATAGTTGTAACATACGGGAAACTATATTCTTTCACAAGGCTCATAACCCGTAAGCGCCCTTAGATAAGTGCCTCTTGCTCATAGTCTAGATACAGTCATTCAAATGAATATGCATTATCAAATATTTCATTATCGAGCTTTATCAAATTCATGTTTGAATAAATTCATTAATAATTTGTTAGAAATGAATCTAACGTTATGTCGTTAAAACAATATTGTAGTGGGTGACTTGGTGGGCAAACTACGTTACAATTATCTTTCATACCTTTATGATTAATACTTGTGGATTTTTAATTTTAATTTTTATGAAGGAGCGAAAATTTATTAATTCTGCAAGAATCTCGACGTTAGTTGGAATTTAGGAAAAATTGTCACAATATGACATTTATTTTCTTAAAACTGGCGATTACAAGTCTGAGCGAATTTACCGTTAACATTAACACAAATTGGCAAAATCATAAAAGCAATGCTCAGAGGTACAATTAGCAGTCATGAGCAAGCAAATTATTGTATATTTACTTTTAAATATATCTCAGAATCAAAATGCAAAAAATAATGACAACTGGAAACAATGAAAAATACAAGTTATGACGACCTCAGACAAAGGCATCATAATACTGTGAGTTTACAGTTAAAAAGACAATCATGGGCGCCACGAATGAACAATATATCATTCGAAAATAACTAGTTCTGGCAAATTATGCCGCTAGCTCAGGGGTTTTTACAATTACAAAGTGAGAACATGGATCTATCCTCTCAAACTCGTTTAAGGGTTCTGTTTTACGGAATGCACAATCAGATGGCTTCGTCGTAATAAGTTACCATTGTAGTTCTGCGTCTGATGTCTGCGGTGATTGGAGCGGTCCCACGGTATGTGAGGCTATCTCACAACGCGGCTACAAGCATCTCTGGTCTGAAAATGCGCGTCATCGCATTACCGGCTGTGTTGCCGTGATAAGCTTGCTCCAGCAAGGCAAGCTGGCAACCAGAAATCGTACAACGGCAGTTGGCGAGAGAAGCACACTTTCCAAGTCAACCTCAGACTAGACTCGCATAGCATGGACTCGAAGATCGAATTGCAGCTCGTCGCTCTTCTCTCTAGCGAGGAAACTTCTCGCTCCGCCCCTTGTAGTCTCGAAGCTCACATATAACAGAAATTCCCAGGATTTTAAGTTATATGCTCATTTGGATTGGATCTTCAGGTCGGCACCTAATGTCACGTGATATCCCCGATATGTGATTTTCCCCGCTCATATCACAGAGGTCGGACATATTCGGCTAAGTTCGCCGGGGTGAGAGCACATTCGGGTGTCGGGCGGCAGGCATTTCCCGCCAGGTGAGTGACTCTGTTGACCACCCATCCCCAGGGAGCAGAGTGTGTAGTCCGGCAAACCCCAAATCCGCGACTTCTTGTCGCCATGGTTCGGGAAGACCAGATTAGCTTCAATCCTCCATAGCTCAATAATTCTTTAATATTCGCTTTATTAAGATACACTGTATGTTCACCATTTCATTACAGTCCTCACTTGGAATCTTGCGTACTTTATAAAATTACAACAAAAATCTATTTAGGTGGTCGCCCAAGATTTATGTAAATTACTCCAACATTATGTCATACATAATAAAAATGCACCTTGTAACGTGGCGACAGCGCGTCAGGTGAAGATGGCGATGGAGCCTGAGATCTCGAAATATCGTGTGGAAACACCTTCTTTACTCTGCTAGTCTCCCGAGAAGATTACATCCATTCTCAACGCCGAGAAAGACTTAGTTCCTATATAATGTGATAATCCTTTCATTCTCATTATTTTTAATATTAATGTTGAAATGTCTAGATTGTTTATGACCTTAAACATTTACGTGTTCTGCATGATATGCAAATTTCGATTTTTTTAAAAAAAATATTTTATATTTTTAGTCCGCCAGGACAGGATGCAAAATGAGCTTACACAGTCTAGGTACTCGAATGCAGAATTTACAAAAATCAATTTATAAAATATATCACATAAAGAAATACATGTTTATTTTAACAGTACATCAAAAAAGAACTCAACCAGTAAATGCAATACTTTTAATGCTTAAATTGTTTCCAGTTAGCGTCGATCAGTTCAATATTTGTTTCAGGGCCAAGAAAAACTGAGCTAAAATAGGCTCAAATTAAATTGTCATTTATCAGTTTCGTCGAGACGGTGGCTGCAGACTACACGCTGGAGCTGTCTCCTCTTGTTCCTTCGAAACAGACGCTTCTCACAACGTTCAACACACGGAGAAAACAATCACGACCAAAAGGTGCCGTGACAAAACATGGCGTCCTCGTTGTTGTCCACACGCACACATCACACGTGCGTGCTCTCCCGGTTCCACCCGGTAATCCAGTATACACACACACGTGCGTACAGTGCGCAATCTCACTCACAAGTGCCCCCTACAGCTTGACCACCTGCGTCAAACAAACAAAAGACACAGCCACGACGGCAACCTGTCGCCAGATAGGAATTCGCCACCTTCCCCTTTCTCTCAACACGGCTGGATGAAATGTCTTAGAAATAGGTGGATAAGCCACAAAAAATTAATGACCCAATAGGCTATACCATGGGAAGTATAAGTTAACTTAATTGGGAAAATGGTACAAGAAAAGTAATTTATAATATATATTAAAATTAAATGACAGCGAGAGAGACAATAAAACAACAATAAATTTGGAAACGGGTATGACACCACAGCTTCTTTGTTTTACTTGCAGGGAAAGTAGAGAAAACAGTTAGAGGACGTGAGGCATGGATTAACACTGGAATAAAAATGAAACGTAGAAATACTGTTATTTTGTGATGGCAGCTTTTAACAGTTAGAAATAAAAGAATCGGTATATTTTTTTTTTTTGCTTTCAGTGTGACTGTCCTGCTGCCAGCTGTTTTGTTGTCACTGATTCTTTAGTCATCTGCAATTTAGGATTGGGAAAAGTAATGGCGGTAGGTTTAATGGACGTATAATGTTGTTAGAATTAGAAGCAGTGAGAGCATGAGACGAAATGACCACAGTAACAAACTAGCACTTGATTTCAGACATACCGAAATTGGAAAATTTTCTTTATACCGCAGCTAAAAGGGAACTAGGGAATGATATAAGTTATCGATGGAAGCGGTGAACAATTTTTGGAGATAGTTGCATTATGTCAATGTGTGTTCCAGCTTGTTGTTAAATTGTTATTAGTTAAACTTTATATTCACTTTTGTTAACATCAGGATTATAGTATCCCAGTGAAGGAGTGTAAAAATGTAGCCTATTTACCAATATAGAGGCTTCTTAGCAAAAGATTTAATCTTCTCCAGACACAACATCCAAGAGACTGTACTAGCCAAGAATCACGGAACATTGGATGATTTTTTTAGTCTGAGACTCGGAACTATAGTTGATTTGTCAGAATCACTTAGGTGAAGTCTCAGTTCGTCAAAGCGATGCTACATGGTGATGATATAACTTTAGTGCAGTGTATAAAACGATCATATTCTTTGCGCAGTGTCAAGAAATACAGCGTCGACAGTGACTGGCACATTGAAATATGTGTCATCAGTGATGTTTGGCAACAGGCAACCAAGGCTGCATGTTCGTCGAAGCTGTGTATCTAAACCTTGCCTTAATTCAATGCATGCCCCCATCAGATATGTGTTAATCAAAAATATTCGGTAGACTGAACACTTTGTAGTATGCATTCTTACTTTAATAAGTCATCGGACTGAGATGTAGTACCATGAAGTTCCGCGTCCAAGTCCTCTGCTGCATCATGTACTTATTAATTTGCTTATAGCTTTACGTTTTGTTGACTTCCATGTCATTAGAGGCCGGAAAGGTCTGAGGGCAAGGAATAAGGATGAATTTGGACATGGCCTTTTGAAAGAACCATCCCGCCTGTATTGGCTTTGGAAAACCATGGAAAATCCAATTAAAATCCATGTCTGGCCATCAATACTTGGGTATTCCATGGTTTCCCGTAACCACTCTAGGCGAATGCCTCCAAAAGCAACGATCCAATTCGTTCCCGTCCTTGCTTCCAGGCGTTTCCGGCTCCAAGTACCTCGAAGTTAACGAGGCATAAAGAATGAAGGTTCTGGATCAAGTCTCTCCAGTGTCGTCTTCTGTGTCCTGAGTTCCGCCAGAATAAAAATGAAAACACAAATCCAATCTTCGAAGAAGGCCTCACACCCTCCAGAAAGGATATGTGGAATATTTTTTGTTTTGTTTTTGTGTTTAACTGCTTTACGTCTCTTAACAGCGAGGTCTTTAGAGACGGGAAAGGATGGGGGCAAGGAATGGGAAGGAATTCGGCCATGGCCTTTTGAAGGAAGCATCCCGGCATTTGCCTGGAGTGATTTGGGAAACCATGGAAAACCCAAATCTGGATACCTGGACAGGGGATTCGAACCGCCGTCCTCCCGAATGCGAGGCCAGAACGCTATCCGTTACACCGCCACTCTCGGTTATATGTGGAATAGTAAAATAAGTTACATTAAGAGTTTGTTGAACAAACTAGGCCCAACTATTGGCTATTTGATATCCGCATCTCGACTCCTCCGTTTTGCACCTTCTAATTGTCTACGGTAAGCGACGTAAGGGAACGTTTCCCAGCCGTTGAGAACTTTGGTGTCCATCCAGCCGTACAATAATTTCATTTGACGCTCCTAAAATTTCGAACACAATTTGCGGACACATCACCGCCAACATGTCTGATTTCAAATCTTCCCGAAATGAAAAACGACCCATTCCAGCTATAGATTGTTCTTCCACCTTCAGCAATACTATCACAGTTTTAACAGCGTGTTGTCCTGTTAGGCATATTCACCTAGCGTTCAAGTGTTGTGCTTCGTACCTGCTAGGAAATGAAAGAATTTTGACTGCTGCGTAAGATTTCCCGTTGAATCCACAGTCCCACGAAAACCGTCCATTCGGATCCTTAACGTTAATTTTATAAACAAAATTTATACTTCGTTCTTAAAATATATATTGTTACATTGACTGTCCATTTACGTGTTACTGATTCAAAATCATCTTATAGTGATACAACTTAAGGTGAATAACGTGAATATGGTAAGTTACATGGCTCGTTAACGCCATTGCAATTGTACTAAATTGAATCTGTCTGCAAATAGAGATTTTTGCCTTAATATAATCCGAAATATGTGATTCTGAGTCGAGAAATGGGGATCGTCTCATGATTTGTCTAAATCGTTACTGGAAACCGTCAGAAAACCAAAATCTCGATGGTTGTCACTACCGCCATTGTATCTATGCTCATGGAGGTCTAACCAGCTCTTTTCCAATATTACTGTGCTTTATCTACCTAGGCTACTGGAGCATATAGAAGTTTCTGGTGTTCATACTATGTGTCATACTCAATATTTAATTTTGTGTATCAACTAATTATCAACAAATATGCTTCAAAATAATGCGTACAAAGGTATCATTGAATGTAAATATTGAAAATAATAAATCTGAAGATAAAGCAAACTACAGTATTTTCTAATTGATTATTTATTTGGTAAGCGATAGAGATGAATGGAAGGAATAAAAAGATATGCTGAAATAGATGTAACAGAATCATTGTTATTTCAAGTAGTAAAAATTCAATACAGGCGATCCAGATTTTGGTGGCACCAAGTTGTAAACTTTGAAAACATATTTTAAACAACACTCTATACTCTATTCAATTCAATGATACTGTTGATAGCAGGACCTAGATTAAGTTATGTATTATTACCGTAAAAAGAATTTATCTTATGCAAAAAGAATATAGATATCACTAAGAGGTAGAAATTATTTCTCTAATTTTTTCAGAATTCCTAGGCGCTGCGCTCAGTATTTCTGTGTCACGTACAGGAAAGAAATAAACAGACCAAATTTACATGAATTTCACATTTGAAAACAAAACTCTAGCGTAGATAATAGTTGAATACAAAACGGTGTGCAGATGTTTCTGTCAGTTTCATATTCATGAATTCGGTGTAGGAAGTTGCAAGGTAGATTGCACCTTAACATAACATTGACCTGGTTTAAGCAGTACGTGGTCACCTCCTGGAAATAAAAGAAAAAGAGTCACCGGATAAAAATTTAATAAATAAAAGTTATAAATTTTAGGTATGCATTTTTTAATATCATTTAGTTTTCAGAAACGCTATTTAGATTATGGAACATAAAATAGCAATATAATTTTTTTTGATGATTCTTAATTTTTAATGAATGGTTAAAAACAAGCGTTGCACAGTAAAATATATTATTTTCATTTAACACCAAACGTAGTATAAATATCCCATAAATTTTCAGTGTAACTAAGCTAACAGGACACACTTGTTTTTTTTTGTTTAATATATTATTAGAGATTAAATTAACAACTTCTTAAATAATAAGTGAATTATTTATTATTTATTTTTATTTTGCATATGATGCTTTATGATATTACAAGTAAATTAAGTCAATAAATACACTCGTCTGTTGTAGCATAGATATAATATTATCGATCTGCAATAGATTTTTCAATTGTACAGTACATCAAGATCTACATCAATCCTCACAACATCCCGTTATGTAATAACATCGTGGTAACTTCGATTTACAGCAAACCGAAATGGTTAGAAGTTGTTATTAAGACAAAGCATATTACTTACATATAATTCTGAAAAATTATTTGTTTTTTAAAAAAATACGTTTAATTAAATTCCATTACGTTACTAAGTTATGTGTTAATGTAATAGAGCAACTAAACTATAAACTCGTGGCTTCTACAGAAATTCGATGATTACTAAAATAGATGTTTTCTACAAACATTGTAAAATTTTCGTTTAGAGAAAAGCTACCGAAGAAAAATTCTTAAAAATACACTGACGGAAATTGAAGTCCGAACGCCCAGACGGTGTTGTAATAAATGAATGAAATTGTCCCCAAAGTTTCCCCACGTGAAGAGTATTAAATGATTAAAAAATTAATGTTTTACGATTACGATGCTATTTATTACACAAAAATGCTATGTTTTTTACCGTGTTGTGAAACATGACACTTTTTTATCCACGAGTTCTTGTTGACCAAGTATGCCAAGGCGAAGAAGATGATCCTCTACACATTTCTAAATGTGAGATAGATCGGAGAATTGGCGTGTACAAAATGGGCGTTTCTTGTTGTGAAATCTCCCGAAGAATTGGCCGTAGTGCAGTGTCAGTATACAGACTTGTTAACCAGTGGGTGAAAGAAGGCTTTGATAATCCCAGAGCAGCCACAGGTCCATACAGGCCGACAGCAGCACGTGAAGATCGCCAAAGTGTGTGGGTGGCTGTTGTTTGCAGACGTGGGATAGCAGGCTAGATCCAACGGAGATAGTCACTGCTCCGAACAATTGTAAACCAATTGCTTGAAGCTTGATTACACTCTATGACCGCTATGCAATGTGTTCCAATAACCTGATTTCATTGTCATCATCGTATAACCTGGTGCAATACAAAACGCAAATGTACACGGGAGTGGCGTTCATTTGTGTTTGGAGACGATTCTCGATTCCGTCTGTGGTAAAGTGATAACAGTGATATCCCCAGGTGTAGTGGAGAAACGGCGTAACCTGCTTCGATTTCAGAACGCCAAACTGGTGTCATGGTTTGGCGGCAATCAGTTTCGACAGCAAGACTGAGATGGTTGTTGTTGAAAGGACAATGACAGTCCACAAATATGTGGACGAGGTGCTGCACTCAATTGTGATACCTTTCACATCTTCCAACAGTATGATGGCCGTCCTCATACTGCGACCATCGCAAAACAAGCCTTGCAAGGGGTTACGATCACTATTTGGACTGCACGATCCCCAGACTTGTCCTCAATAGAACATTTCTGGCATGTCAGGAGTAGACACATTGTATAACATGGCCACTCAGCACAAACTGTGCAACAACTAACCGCACAAGACATGCAGGCATACAGGGACATACCTCAAGAAGACATCTGAACACTTATTGATTCAATGCCGACAAGGATCCACTAGTGTGTTGTTGCTCAAGATGGGCGCACTTCTTAGGGAGCGTCCATAAACCACGTAGCTCCATTTTGGCCTCCAATGAATCCTCCTCCCCCCACGTAGCCTAACGTGTGTTTTGACTATATTCCCCCCCACGTAGAACGTAGCTTTTTTTCCCTTTTGATTCCAGGAGACATTTTTCACGGTTTTCTCTTGTGAGACTATTGTAAATCACATACGGAGATAATTAAATGAAATAAATAAATATTCACATGCTGTTTTGTGTTCTGTACCTCATTTTAGTTGTGAAAAATGATATGAATAGAAAGCTACGTGACCTGGCTCGGAACCTCCCGCCCACCCAAGTAGCGCAGCGTAGACTTCTAGCCAACCCCTTCCCCCCTAGACCGAGCCACGTAGTTTATGGACATTCCCTTACTGACAACCGTATCTAAAGGCAATAAACTTAGCCTGATCCATTTCAATTTGTTATCATTTCTTCTGGGTATAACCCCGCATTTATCTACAAAGTTTCCTAAAATTACACCATTCCTATCTGGCTGTTGGGATTTTAATTTCCGCCTGTGTAGTTTCCAAGTTAGATTACGGAGAAATCTATATATATAAAGATGATTGTAAGTAAGTTTGTTTGTTTGTTAGTTTGTTTGTTCTTCATACAAATCCACAGTTTTCATCCTATCTCGATGAAACTTTGCACACTTATCCTTTGAAACAAGGAAAAAAATACTGTTTACATTTGGTCTGTATAAATAATTCTTAATCCACACGTACGAAGTCGCGGATATGAGCTAGTTAAATATAAGTAGAATCAATCGGTTACTTTGCACAGCCACAAAACATTTCATTATTATTGAATTGTTTTATTTTTGACTAAATATAGGTATTCTAAGTAATTGTATAGATGTCTGTAACCTGTTGAATTATTTCAAAGTTTCCACAGATAGTAGTTTGTATAGTGATCTGGGTAGCATTAGTTTATTACCTTTATGGAGTAGCAGTATAACAATCTTTGATTTGACCAGCTAAGCCGAGGCTGCCCAAACGATTTTGGAGATGAGCCGCAATTTCGATTTTAAGATAGCCTGCGTGCCGAATAATACTTACCTGAAGTTACAGTAGATATTAATTAGACAGTAATAAGTAATGCAGTTTAATTACAATCAAACAGTAATAACAATGAATGAGACCTTAACATAGATTTTGCTGCTTTTCTGTATGGAAGCTATATTAGTTTAGGAAATGTGTGAGTAACTTTGCTGAATGTCAACTTGAGAGTTCAAATAAGTGATTCAAGAAACTGGAATAATTAAATTCAGCATTATTTTGTTCAGAGTTTGTTTTAATTTTTTGACTTTATAACAATACTTCTATTTTATTGTTGGTTGTAAATAATTAATTATATTAAATAAATTTAAAAAAATCTGCCTGCTAGCACGTGTTGGGTGATGATAACTGGGCCACATTCATCCAAAAACATGCCGTCATCACCAATTACTGTGGTAATATTAATTGCTGACATGATTCTTCTAGAGTTTCAAGACGATTAGCCATACTAATTCAGTGTAAAGTTTACATTTGGCCTACCACAGCCAGGGTAATGGTGATAGTTTACTGCATCCAGTTTAATTGTTGTAGGTAAAAATGAAATTTCTTGTAAACCTGTTAGTTAGTACTCAAACGATTGTATGAGCTTTTGCTGTACAGCCTTTGGATATGACATCCGCGATTGTGGTCGAGCCTTGATTATTTTGGGGTTGTGCTATGTATCATTAATTCGGTGTATACAATAACATAAACAAAGTCGTCAAGCGCGTGACTGATTCAATGAAAATAAGGTAGTTTGGTTTATGTATTAAATGCACAGTGAAAAAAATAAATCAACATCATCGTCATCCGATGTTTTCGCTTTTGCGAGTCATCCTGCACAACCTCTTTCAAGTCTGGCGGTCTTTCCAAGGTTTTTCCGCAATCACTTTACTCCAAACGACTCCCATAGACCGAGCGTGGTGGTGTAACGGATAGCGTTCTGGCCTCGAATTCGGGAGGACGGCGGTTCGAATCTCCGTCGGGCATCCAGATTTGGGTTTTCCATGGTTTCCCAAATCACTCCAGGCAAATGACGGAATGCTTCATTCAAAAGGCCATGGCCGAATTCCGTCCCATTCGTCCCATCCTTTCCCGTCTCTAAAGACCTCGCTGTTAGAGAGACGTTAAGCAGGAAAAAAAAGACTCCCATAGCCTCTACATCTCTCTTCACTAAGTCCATCCATTTTGACCGAGGTCTTCCTACTGGTCTCCTTCGCTTCCTGCTGTTCAGCAGTGCTACTTTCGGCATCCTCTCCTCCTGCACCCTCATAACATGTCCAAACCACTGCAGCATTTTCCTCCTTAACATCTCTTATAATTAGTGTTGCAAACTGAAAAAAAAATCAAAATGTTTTTTTTTTCAGCTTTGTGAAAAAAAAAACATAAAAAAACCTAGCACCCGTGTTTTTTTTCTAAATTTTTTTTTTCAGAAAAAAATATATTTGATAAATTATAGTTTTATTTAAGGAACTTTCATTTTACAAGTGTGTTTTAAGTCTTACTGAATCATATAATGTCTCACATAATGATTCATAAGTGCACTATATTGGTAACATAATTTTATTCATCCTCTATGTCAGTACCACATTCACTAGTATCAGTAATAACAACACTAGTTCGGTCGGTGTCGGAATTTTCTGTCTCTTCTTCTGTCTCCTCTAACTTCAGAAATAGTTAAATTTTCTTTTACTGGTTGTTCTTGTATTGTACGCTAAAGATTTTGAGATTGCAATTTTAAATTGATAGCAAAGTACACACTGTGCATAAAGACTGCGCCGATAGTTCTGTATTACGGTCTTTTAAGTTTGAATTAAAATCTATTATCATACAAAATAGGAGCTTTATTTCTTTTCAATCGTTTGTTTACACCAACGGTTGCAAGGAAACGATTCATAATTAGGGATCGTGCACAAACTACATGGCTCGGTCCAGAGGGAGAAGGGGTTAGCTGGAAGGCTACGCTGGGCTACGTGGGGAGAGGGGGGGGGGGGGTTCCGAGCCAGGCCACGTAACTTTCCTTTCGTAACATTTTTCACAGTTAAAATGAGGAACTGAACTCATAACAGCATGTGAGTATTTATTTCCCTCAGTTAATTATATCCGTATGTAATTTACAATAGCCTGACAAGAGAAAACAGTACAAAATGTCTTCTGGAATCAAAACGGAATAAAGTTACGTGCTTCGTGAACGGGGGGAGGGGGGCGGAGGCAAAAGCCACGTAGGGCTACGTGGGGGTTCACAGGAGGCCAAAATGGAGCTATGTGGTTTATGCACGCTCCCTTACTGACAATTTAATGAGTCAGTACCACTATACTCTGAGAGTTAACAAGTATACGCATATAAGGAAAGCCCAATAAGGCAAAAAACCGTGGATAAATTTTAAATTCCTAATTTTTTAAAAAGATCTGTAGATAATTTTGTAGGGCTGGCAGCACTATTTCAAATAGCAAGTATCAATCCAAACAACGGGGAATGGGGATTCATTTTAGCGCAACCTAGTCTCTTCGGGAAATCCCCGTTCATAAAGAAAATTTCAGTCAATTTTGCCAATATTTTCGTAATTTTCTTTTTTCCTACTGAACCAGAAAAATATATAGATTTTAAACTAAGATAAGTACTTAGAATAAACTCTAAAATAGTCATTTTAAACAATAACTGCCTTACAAATTTGAGATTTAGGAGTTGTGAAAAAAAAAACGTGTTCCAGAAAAAAAAACATGTTTTTTTTCAAAGTTTTTTTTCATGTTTTTTTTTTTTTTCAAGCCAGAAAAAAACGTCTTTTACAACACTACTTATAATGCTTCCACTTGTAGTCTCTCCCTGATGTTTTCATTTCTAATTTTGTCTAACCTCGTGACATTCTCTATCCCTCTCAGAAATCTCACCTCTGCCGCCTGCAATCTGCTAATATCTCTTTTTGTCCAATTTCATGTTTCAGAACCATAAGTCAGTATGGGCTGGTAATATACTTTATAGAGAAGAATTTTGGCATCCTTCCCTATATTCCACCTCCAGGTTACATCCTTTATCTGCTAATACAAAAATCTGCTCTTTCTTGCTCTCTGGCTTATTTCTTCCTCCATCTTTCCTTGCTTTCCAGATACACAAATGATTCCACCCATTCCAATTTCTTGTCGTCGAGTAACACATCCTTCGAAGGGCCAGTGTTTCTTGTTATCTTCATTACTTTGGTCTTTTACGCAATAATCTCCAGTCCATGTTTACCCATTGAAGTCCACCATTTCCGTTTCCAAATCCTGTTCTGTCTCCTCCCATATTATGATGTCATCTTCAGCTCTGTTAGATCTCTGTGTCCCTGGACTGCAGCTATTATTACTTCTAATACTAAATTAAATAGGACAGGTGACAACACACTTCCTTGTCTCCTCTTTCCGTGTGAAATCATTGTGAATGTTTACTGTCTATGCGCACGCAATTCTCACATTCCTCATAGATGTTCTTTATTAATTCCGCAATCCCTTCATCAAATCCTCTCTTTTTTAAACTTAGCCAAATGCTTTCCCTCAGAACTTTGCCATAGGCATCTCTTATGTCAATGAAAGCTATTACTGTGTCTTTGCCAAATTCCCACCTTTTCTCTATGATTTTCCTGAGTATGAAAATTGCGTCCACTGTAGATCTTCCTTGCCTGAAACTAAACTGCTCCTCTCTAGCTGTATTCTCTTGCCTTTGTTTGACTTTATTTAGAATAATTTTTTCATATATTTTCAGGCCATGGCTCAGCAATGTAATACCACTATAGTTTTCGCATTTCGTTTTACTCCCTCTTTTATGAATAGGCACTACGACTCCCTTCCTCCAATCCTCTGGTATTTTTCTTTCTTTCCAGACTCTAGGTATGACTCTATATATCCATTGCATTTCCATTGTTCCTGCTGTCAGTTCATCTAGTCCTGGCCATTTATCATCTCTTTCACTGCCAATTCTAATTCCAGCATTCTAAATTCTTCTGTTTTCCTTTCTACAGTGGTTGTTACACTATCATTTTCTTTGGTTGCTTCCTGGTTTTATTCTGTTCCTTCCAAAAGGTTTTTGAAGAAATCTTTCCATGTCCTCAGTACCTCTTCCTGTTTCCATTGCACTTCACCTGATTTGTCCAGAACTTTTGCCAGCACATCTCTAGGTTTTGTTTTGTTTCTTACTATGCCATACAGTATTTTCTTATTTCCTTTGTAGCTTGTCTTCAATTCATCTGTGAACATATATTTATTGCATCTGAATTTGTGCAAGAGTATTTGTTATTAGTGGCGTTGAAAGGAGCTTACTCAAGAAAGCTCATAAGGATACTGAATAAAACGAATTAATAAAGTTTTGTTTTACCGCTGCAAAAATGTGTAATGGTAATCCATCACATGGCAACAATGGTTAATGTGGTTCATAAATTATGCAATTCGAAATTTTACTATAGTATGGACGATGTAATGTTATGCCACAAAAAAGTAAAAAGGATCCAAAGAATAACAAAAGTAGTGAATGACGTAATAAGAATAAATTACAAGGAATTTGTTTTGGAAAGACAAACTATTAACCCAAAACACGATAAACTTGCAATGGAACGGACAATACTAAAAAAAGGAACATGTATAAGTTTGGTCTTTCACACGATGCCAACAACTTCAGTCAATATCTGGCCAAATGAGGTGTTACTGAACTACTCTGATTTCACACGCGTTATGAGGATTCTTATTGAGACGATTTCAAACATCCACAAAACTATGTCAAGCAATTCTGAACAGCACTTCTGCAAATGTTACTAGTTACTATGAGACATTCAGATTGGTGAGTCCAATACTGGAGAATATGTGCTACTTTTGTTACACAGGAAGAGAGATGGTATTACCGGCTTAAAGGAAAATCATTATGTTCCAGAGCAGAAAATTGCACGATTTGTTAAAATACGTATACACAAAAGAAAAATACTCCATTTTCCTGCACTTATTACACATTCTGTCTCCTTATTCACTTACCGTCTCTCATCATTTCCTTTCCCTTCTTTCCACTCTTCTCCCTCAACCACTCCATTTTTAATTTTGGCCTCTCCACTTTTTCTAATTCTGCCAGGAACACAGGTGACATCATTTCCTTAAATTTTTTTCCCAATCACTTAAAATATTTATTTGTATATGTCTATTTCGGTCCATTATTTTTAGTATTATAAATAGGTCTACTAAAATTGTATTTATTTTCATATATATCACTGACTATGTATCTTTACTTATGTTTAGCACAATATTCTACTAAATATACTCACCCAAATCGCCTACACAGTTTACCAACATTTTCAGTCACTGCAGTGTAGCCATGTAAACAGTCTCTTTACTGAAGAAGGATGTTAGAAGCTTTTGTGTTTCCACGCCGACGTAACTACTGCTGTGGTAACTGTCAGCTAGCTAGCTATTCTTAATGTTACTACACATATACGGTCACAAAGTTGGTAGACACTGCATGAACTGCATACAGAGGTAAGTCTGTGAAGGGGCGTTGTGCATGAAGTTTGTCCATAGTTGACTGCGTAGCCGGTGCGGTGCGGTGCGGCTGACAGCTCGGGAGCAGGTGGGTCCTGCGGTTCCCACACACCTCGCCCTCCCTCTAATGCGGTGGACGTGTCCACTGGAATGGGGAACACTGCTGGTCGCCACGGTTCATTTGACTCCCACACAGCCAGTAACCACCTGTGGACAAGGGAGCCGGTCTGTGGCGCAGCGCTAACATTTGCGGTCCTTTAGCTAACGTAAAGTACTTCTAAAGCCATAACATAGCGAAAACCCAAGGATGGTAGACCGTGAAATTGCACTGTGTTCATAAGTGAAGATCATCGTTGGCTCATAGGACTCATTCCACAGAAGAGAATATTGATATAGCACCTGTATTTCAACACAGTCGGACAAATGGGAATCTTATATACGTATGTTTGTTTGGGCAGCCAGGAACACATTATTCCTTTTTTTGGTTTGAATTTGCTTTGAATGTGTAGGCCGCCACGTTACAACTATAGTTGTTGGTCGTAGAAGGGACCTACAGTTAAACATTGCGACAGGCCCGCTTCCAAAACTCACACTTCAGGGCCCAAGTATCAAAATGATACAGACGTTAGAAACTCATAATTTTTTGTACCTTATTGATTAATTAATTGTATGTACTGTATAAGGGACATTAAAGACAATCTTTCATTTCAACAAAAAGAGGTTTCTTTATTTATCTAAACGAAGTACAAATACAAAAAATTAATAAATAATAAAACTAAAATAATAAAATCTTAATCTTATACATCATCAGCCCCAATTGCTTCAACGAAATCAGTGCATATTGAATATTTTCTTTGAATGTTGACCGTTTGTAAGACTGGTACAAAGAATGCAATTTCTTGATGTCAGTCTTGGTCCTCCCCCCCTCCCCCCCCCCGCAATCTGCGCCATCGTCGTTCATATTCTTTTCTGCCCTCTTTTCGCGGCTAATTTTCTTAAGTCTTCAAGAAATTTTGTTGCGCTGCTGAAGATAATCTTCAAAAAGTTTATAGTTTCAATTAGATAATAATGGTGTTTACAAATGGATACGTGAAGAAAATTGGATATATTCAAGAATACGTTATTTACCAATAAAATAGTAAAAGGCTGGGTCGAAAATTTTAATCTTGAACTAGCGAAAAGTTACACTAACTGGCGCAAGTATCAATTTGATTCAAACAAGTTTCTCCAAAGAAAACAAAACACCGGCCGGAGTCGGGAACATCACCGGCAGGTTGAGGGAGGGGAGCCCCACTCACCGATCACGTGCCTTCAGATTCACGGAAAACTGTTACTCGCGCCCGTCGCTGGGTTAACGTGAAATCTGAACCAGGGGAGCGTACTGGTAAACTTTTCATTAAACAGCAAGCTGTGTCAGAAGTGGAGGTCGGGTTAAGGTCCTTTCAAAATTCCCGCCCGGACAGGTATTCCAACCGCGGATCTTTCGATCTCCAGTCAGAGCCTGAACCTACGATCCACCAAACCCCTCCGTGATAATCTTAATTATATTGTAAAAGTGCCATGCTTCAACAAACTCTAATACCAAAAATATTAGGGTAAAGAGAGTGCCAAAGTGTACCAGGCCTATCTATATTTCTGACAAGGTATGGAAAGATGTTAGTGGTGCATGGAAAGGAAAAGATTACCATGACCATAAGCCGGCACTCGATTTCGGGCGTGTTGTCGTAAAATTTCCTTTCGCATGTAAAGGAGACTGGGAACGGAATCAAATACCAACGGAAGTGACGAATAATTTAGGAAAAAAACGCTGAAATAATATAAATTAAAAGTCTTAGAGGCCAAAAGTATTCAGGTACAAAAAAAGGGAAAATTTGGTATGCAGGAAATTGACACCAAAACTTGCGCTCCATTTCAATTAAATTAAACACTTCAATCCTTGATACAGTTATTTCCTGTTATATTTACGTATAAGTCCCCAGAAACCTTGCAAAAATCTGAACAAAGATAATTCAATTGGAATAATACAAACAGAATGCCTTCAGTAGCATACAGCTCAACTGATATGGATAAATGATAAATGTAGCTAACATAACATATTTAATACCGAATTTAAAAATTATTTCATTAAAGATAATATACATAACACAATCGTTATGGGTATTGGATTCGTTAGAGACAGGACGGATCAAGAGGGGAGGGGATAAGGGGCTCAAGGATGACCCTCCCCCCTCCCCCCCCCCCCACCCAAAGAGCGTCTAGGTCACGCTTTTTTTTTTTTTTTTTTTTTTTCTTCCAATGTTAACATGAGATTTTCCCCCCAGCCAATATCCTGGATCAGCCCCTGGTTAGAGAGTTAGAGAAACACTTTTCAGGCATTATAAAGCAACTGGTCATTCTGATATGGGCAAAAATCGCTTCCTGATACTATCCTGCTAAGACAATTACCAGAGTATTTTACTGTAATCGAACCCTTCCAGACTAAAGTTTACTGGAAATGTTTTGAAGATGAGAAAGTACCTTCAGACAGAAAAATCATACAGAGGACTCCTATTTTCAAGAAAGGAATTCAATGAAATCCTATAAGTTACCCACCAACCACTTTTACAGCTACCTCCAATACAATACTGGAACATTTTAAGTAAAGAAATATTACTAAAGTATCATATTTAAGAAAGTAAATTCTTATACGGCAAATATGTAAAGGATAGAGTGGAAGGTCATCTCAGCTTTAGTACTATTGTATCACAGATAAAAAAGGTAAATAATACTACTATGAAGAATCAAGTGTATAGTGAAACAGGAAATTAAGTGTATACTTTGATAATTTGTACACCAATCCCTATTGTTATATATCCTTCTAAAAAAATATAGTTTAGTTTAGGATAAAGGTATTGACTGTTTTTACGCACATCCAAATATCCATTATCCTGCAGGCACCACGTTTTACTTCTTCCATTCCATATTATTAATTTACTAAAGCTTCATAGCCCAGATGATACGCAGTACGTTTTTATATTTTTCCGCTATTACCATTTATTTTGGCAGTATCTCATAGATAAAAATAGATGTAAATATATCCGAGATTATTAGGTGTCCATACCGTTCGACCGATCACCATGAAAGTTGGCACATACACTAGAAGGTTTATGACCAAAATCTAAAACCTACCCCTCTCCCCCTTTTAAACGCTTAGTTTTTATATAAACTCACATTTTTTATCCCACTTCAATTGAACTTTACACACGTATACTTCAAAATAAAAATACTGTCAATATTTGCTTTGAAAACACCCAACCCCTCTCCCTCTTTCAGCCTCCTAAATATTTGACATGTTCTTTATACAAATCTACAGTTGACACCGTTTGGCCTATCACCATGAAAGTTTCCAGAGAAATGTATTTTTTTCACGGAGAAGGTTTTCGATTAAAAAAAAAAAAAAAAAAAAAAAAAAAAAAAAAAACGAAAAACTTTCCCCTCGCTCCCTTTTACACCTCTCAGTTTTTATACAAATCCACATGTGTTATCCGATTTCGTTGGAACTAAGCACATGTATGCTTTAAGATAAAGATCAAAATACTGTCAACATTTGGTTTGCAATCACCCAACCCCTCCCCCTCTTTCAACCTCCTTAATCGTTGTCAATGATGTTTAAAGAAAGCTACAGTGGAATACGCTTGACAGATCACTATAAAAGTTGACCCATATATATAATTTTTGATGGAAAAATATTCTGACAAAAAAAACCACCTATCTTCCCTTTTACAAGCTTAATTTTTATACAAACTCACAGTTTTTATCCGATTTCGATGTAATGATGTAACTTTGAACGCTTATACTTTAAAACAAACACAATAACACTGTATACATCAGATTTACAGGAACCGAACCCTTGAACCCCTTTTCACCCCTTTAATTCTTATCATGTTCTTTATCTAAAGCTACAGTTTCTATCTGAATTTGAAGGAACTTTGCACACGTATACTTTAAAACAAATAGAAACGCATTAGTTACAAAAATCAAACTACTGTCCACCTTGAGCCCCCTTAATTTTTGACAATGTTTTTTATGCATACCCACAGTTTTTTTCGATATCAATGCAAAATTTGTACACGTATCCTTAATATCAAACAGAAATATATTGTCTACATTTGGTTTACAATAATCCAACCACTTTACCCCACCCCTTTCAATTTACAGTGCTGTTTATAGAAACCCGCAGTTTTAAATCCCATCAAAATAAGTTCAGCTGTTTTTGTGTCGTGCCAGAATATTCACCAAATAAATGTGTCCTAATGTCTCTGTACATCGGATTTTACTTTGGACTCCAAGCTTTCACATCGTGAAAACCCATCAAAAGTCTGTATTTTTCTGCTTAATGACAGAACAAACAGATATATTCCAGACACAGATTTATGTATGTCTAGGCAAGTCAAACCCTGAAACACAGGTTGTCGTTTCTTTAACAAGTTCACAATTGTATGGGTTGTTGGCTTCACACTCCTTTCTCCACTCTTCATACAAGTTAAAGTTGTTAATTCTAAGCTTGGCTGCTTCCATGTAGGCAGGTATCCTTGATTTTAATCGTCTGCGAGGCAGGTGGATGAGGTGACTATGCAGAGGAATCATGTTGTTTTCCTCAACTCCTTCCAATTCTCTAAGGAATATCGATTTTATCCTCAAATGTGGTGAAGGAATGTTGGAAAGTACAGGCAACCAGGATACTGGGGTAGACCTAATGACACCACTCACTGTTCTCATAGCAGCGTTAAGCTAGATGTCTACTTTGGCAGTATGAGCACTACCAAGCCATGTAGAGCAACAGTGTTATGCTGCGGAGAATGCCAAGCCAATGGCTGCTCCTCGAAGAACATCAGCACCTGCACCCCATGACGCACCAGCCAGTTTCCTTACGTGGTTTCACTTACAAGTATGGTGAAATACTTCGTCCACCAACCTATTTGAGTCGGAATGACAGAAAAGATAAAATTAGAGAAATAAGGTGTCGCACTGATTCTTATATGAATTCTTTTCTCCCTCGAACCATTCAGGATTGGAACGCACAGCAAAGAGATTAGTTTTGGTGCTGAGCACTCTCTGCCACCTACAATTTTGCGAATTGCAGAGTATATATGTAGATGTAGGTTCACACGGGTCTTCACTTTCTCTGCAGTATTAGTTAAATGCTGACGAAAAGTGAGGGCTCGATCCAAGGTAACAGCCAGATATTTGGGATATTCTTTGTGTTCTACTCTCCCTAGGGGTCCGAGGTTCAGTCGTATTCTGACATAGGAAAGATGGGTTTAAAGGTAGAAGCAGCAAAACTCTGTTCCTGTCAGATTAGGTTTTAGTCTCCACTTCATCTATCTACATCTACATATACACTCTGCAATTCACAAAATTGTGGATGGCAGAGGGTGCTCAGCACCAAAGCTAATCTCTTTGCTGTGCATTCCAATCCCTAATGGTACGAGCGAAAAAAGAATTCATGTAAGAATCAGTCCGGCACCTTATTTCTCTAATTTTATCTTTCCTGTCCTTCCGACTCAAATAGGTTGGCGGAAGAAGTATTTCACTACACTCAAAAGAGAAAGTGGGAGTACGCATGTTTACCAATAAGTTTAAACGAAACGAGTGTCGTCTATCTACCAGAGACTCCCAACATAATCTACTAATCAGTTCTGTGACGCTTTCATAAGGACTGTAGCAAGCGGTCACGAATCGAGCGGCTCTTTTCTGTACTTTCTCTATACTTTCGATCAATCCCTTACGAAACGGGTCCCAAATGGCACAACAATAATCCAAATGTGGACACACAAGAGATTTGTACGCTATCTCCTTTGTTTGTTCATTACAATTTTTCAAGATTCGACCTATGAATCGCAGCCTAGAATTTGCTCTACCTACTAACGAATTAATGTGTATGTCCCATTTCATGTTCCTTTGTACTGTTACTCCCAAATATTTCATAGAATGGACCATATGAATAACTGAACTGTTTACCTCGTATTTCTGAACAATCGGATTCTTTTTGTTAGTTATGCTCATTGTCTTGCACTTTTTACAATTTAGAGTAAGTTGCCACTCAGCGCACCAAGCCAAAATAACATCCAGATCGCGCTGAATTTCTAAGCAATCGGCCAAATTTCTTACTTCCCTATAAATAACCGCATCATCAGCAAACAATCTAAAAAGGCTTTTCACTTTGTCTCCGAGATCATTTATAAAAATTAAGAAAAGATGTGGTCCTATTACACTTCCTTGAGGTACACCCGATGTAACATCTAAATTAGAAGAACTTTCTCCTTCAACGACAACATACTGCGACCGAACAGTTAGGAAATACTTTAACCATTCACAAAGCTGATCCGATATACCGTACGCTCGAAGCTTCGCAAAAAGGCGGTTGTGTGGCACAGATTCAAAGGCTTTCTGGAAATCTAAAAAAATTGCATCTGCTTGTCAACCTCCATCGATAACTTTCATTACGTCATGTGTAAATAGGGCCAGCTGTGTTTCACATGATCTTTTCTTCCGAAATCCGTGTTGATTTGTTGTAAGCAAATTATTATCATCTAGAAAATTCATAATGTTCGAGCATATAATATGCTCCATAACTCTACTACAAACAGATGCTATAGATATGGGACGATAGTTTTAAGGATCACTTCGATCACCTTTTTTGAAAATCGGAGTTACTTGCGCTATTTTCCAGTCTGAAGGTACTTTTCACTCTTCTAATGATTTACTGAATATATCAGACAGAAAAGGCCCGATTTCCGCCGCATACTCTGAAAATACTCTCACTGGAATTCCATCCGGGCTCGGTGCTTTCCCCCATTTCAGAAGCTCTAATTGCTTAATGATACCTGCAGTATCTATTGGTAATGATTCCATCACCGACTCGCCACGGCGTGGGAAAACGGGAATACTATCCTTATGTTCATTTGTAACTGAATTTTTGAATACAGTATTTAGTACGTTAGCTTTATCGCTGCTTTCATTAACCTCGGAACCTTCACGAATTAGTGCTGGAATATTGCTGTTGGTAGAATTAACTTTTCGTGCATACGACCAAAATTTCTTTGGGTTTTCTGTGAGACTCTTAGAGAGAGAGTTAGAGAAGAATGTGTAGAGCTGGTTAACACTCTCAGAGAGTATCTTAACAAATCACGAAGTTACCATCCTGAAAAATAATAGCCATATCGTCAGCATACTGGAATTTCCTGCAATTTAGTTAATGTATGTCCACAACATATAAATTAAAATGCACAGGCGCCAGCACCAAACCCTGAGGCAGTCCATTGTTGAGAACACGCCAGCGACTCTTTTGAGCTCCACAGTGGACTGGATATTTAGATTAATCAGAATGCTGTTCAAGATTTGCAGCTATTTTTTTTTTTTTTATGTTACGGAAATTAGGAAATTTAGATGCAGACCCTCATAGTATCATAGGCCGCTGATAGGTCGACGAACACAGCTCCTGTTTTAATTGTTTATGTTAGGTTTATTTCTGGAAATTGCTGGTGCCAGAAAAATGATACTTGGTACACATTATTAACATCCGAAATATAAAAATACTTAATGTGTAAATCAATCCCAATTAAATCGGGAAACGCCGGGTTCTTTGCTAGTACTGTACATTTTTGTGCCTTTAACCTTTTGTCAACGTTGAGGTTACTAGAAATGACATGACACTGCATCAAGGAACGGAACGTAACTCGGTCACGACCTTATGAAGGAATCATCCCGGCATTTGCTAGCTGTGATTTCAGTCAGCCGTGGAAAACTAAAACCTGTGCGGCTTGATGGAGATTCAAACCGGCATCCTCCAGAATGCGAGGGCAGAGCTATACCGCTCTCCCACAACGCTCATTGTTTATTGCTTTTTCTTTCGTACTTCACCATAATATCTTTTCACTGTACCATGTCACCACATGCACTAAACGTAATCCAGAATAAAACGGAAATATATCGCATTTGTGGTGCACGGGTAAAGTTAAAAGACATTATGGCGATTCACGATCAACTCCATGTTACGTCGTGATAAATTGTTCTCATATTTTTTACTGTCATGTCGTTCATATTGACGTCATGTATGCTGTTCCACGATCAATTTACAGCCAATATCCGCGAACATAAAACTTTAGTGTAAAATTGGCGAGTGTGAAATGCAACAAGCCGGAGTAAATGTGAAGTCTCGCCGTTAAATGAGAGTTCATGCGCCGTTATGGTGGTCATTTTCAGACGGAAATCGCGCATACACTCTCGCCACAGCGCCCCCGCATGTAACAACGCGGAATGCGCGATTCAGAAATATGTGTAGGTTGGGTAGTGATGTTCCGATACCATCAAAGTATCGATACCTACTCAAATGAGTAGTACTCAAATTGTCTTACGATACTTACTCATATGAGTACTGCAAAAGTATCGATACTTACTCATATCGATACTTTTGTACTCAGTTACCTACCATATTGTCGAAATGTAAGAATATATGTGACATTTGGCTAAATTATTTATTTTATGTGCCATTCAAATTATAGAAAATCACAAACTTTGAAGGTATTGTAGTTAAATATTTATTTATTCTAATTTTAGCACTTTTAAACAAAAAAGTCTGCATTTGAGAGGTTTCACAAAAAACGCAATTGTTCCAAGTATTTTGGAGACAGCCTGTTTCTTTTGTTTGACATTGTTTCACCCGCCTTAGAAAATAAACATTCACTCGGTACTGATGTAGCTACAACAATAAGATATTGTTGTGCGTATTTGTACAAACAAGGAAATAAAAGTTTCATTTCTTCCCATTCTGTAAATGGGTTACTTTTTAGAGATGTCATACTGTTTGACAAATTGCGAGAAACTTCGTCAGTATGATACGTTTTCTTTTTGTGGCCGTGGGCTAGCTCCTTGTGATGTTTCCAGAAGTCATATTCCTTGGAAACGTTCACAAGGGCTACTTAATTGTTCATGAACAATACTTTTTAGTTTTTGTATGGCTTGCCCGCATGCTACTGGATCCTGAAAATGCAGATTTTTAAATCTTGGATCCAAAACAGTAGCGATGGCTGCATGATCATTGAATTCTATCAAACCATATCTTCTCTTCAGTTTTCTAAATAAAACATCCTTGCATTCTTTCACAACTGGTGCGTTTGGTGTGATACTGTTAACTTCTGTTGACAAACAACTAAGCATTGGTATTATTTTGGAAATTGTAACATACTTTTGTCCCGACGCCTCTCGTGTAAAATTGCAGTAAGTTGGCTTAAGTGTTTCTATCTCTACAGCAGTTGGCATGTCGGGCGCTGAAACACTTTCAATTACGATTTCAGATATCACTCTTCTTAAAAGTAAAAAGCGCTTCAGCATGAAAAAGGCTGAATTCCATCATGTTTTCACATCAGCAACAAGTTTCAAAACTGAGCCTTCAGGAGTATTGTTTCGCATTTGAATTTTCCTTAATTTATCAGACTGCAAAACACTATTTTTTATCCAATGCACTATTTCTCGAACTTTTGATATAGCTGTCTTTACACAAGGTAATTTTAAAGCCTCTTCGACTACGAGGTTCACCGTGTGCGCAAAACACGGCAAATGTTTCTTTTCACCAATAGATATTCTAATGGCTGCAATCATAGCACTGGCATTATCTGTTACTACGGCACGAATTTTGCTTAGTGGAATATTCCAACTATCAAGAATATTCATAAGGGTTCTGATATATATTCAGCAGTATGTCTTTCGTTTAGCGCACTAGTGGCTAGGTATAACATACACATTTCACAGTTTTCTTGGAAATGGGCTGTCACACCCAGAAAACCTCGCACGTTCAATGTTTCGGTCCAAATATCCAGTGTAAGACAAATATTATCTATTTTTGACAATCTAGCCTCATATTTTTCCTGAGTTTTCTTTTCTAAATATTTTGCTGCAGGCACTTTGAAATTAGATTGCAGTTCTTTCATGAGAGCTAAAAAGCCTTCTCCTTCAACTATGTTGAAAGGCCGCATGTCCTTACAGATAAAAAAATTGTAGTTTAAAAAACTAAAATCACGCTTTCGTAGTAATGTGAACTAAAAGGTTAAAAATAATATTTAAGTATAAACATTTTGTTTAACAGTGATAGGACGTCCCACAATTCAGGATAAATTAATTTTTTTCAATAAGCTTAAAGTATAAAGTCAATGATTACAAAATTAACTTTAATGTAAAAAAGCATGGGGTGCTATTTCAGTTGTCTTATATTTTTTGTCGTTGGCTGTTTGTAAAGACAGAGTCATTGTCAAAAGTTATGTAGAGCGCACCCCACGCTTTTTTAACATTAAAGTTAATTTTGTAATCAGTGACTTTATACTTTAAGCTTATTCAAAAAAATTAATTTATCCTGAATTGTGGGACGTCCTATCACTGTTAAACAAAATGTTTATACTTAAATATTATTTTTAACCTTTTAGTTCACATTACTACGAAAGCGTGATTTTAGTTTTTTAAACTACAATTTTATTTTTAACTTTTTAGTTCAGATAGTTTATAAAGTATGTTTCTTACTGTTGACTTTTCTTCACCAAACTCTCTTTTTCTTTGAGTTGTAGTTTCATTATTAACTTTTTAGTTCAGATAGTTTATAAAGTATGTTTCTTACTGTTGACTTTTCTTCACCAAACTCTCTTTTTCTTTGAGTTGTAGTTTCATTATTAATTATTATTCCCACGGGTAAAATACAATTAAATGGTCAACTTAACAAGAGATCCATTAGCACGGCAAACGAGGAAGGCTACTTTTCTATAATAGTACGAAGTAATATTTCGAATACTTACTATTCAACATCACGTTAAGCGACTTCAGACAGATAAACCTTTCTGGTTAGGAGACAGCAGAAGACGATCGTCTACAGCAACCAAGGCTCGTAAATCACACCCGGGAAACTGGAGAACGATGATGATAATGATGGCTATATTGGGTGGGAAATCTCCGAAGTGTGTGGCCACCAAATGACGAAGATTTCTCGAATCGCACCTGTGCACTAATGTCGCGGCTGCATTTGCCTAACTCAGTAATCCCATCAAGTATAGGATACACTGTTTTATCGGTTCTTAATAAGTGTGCAAAATTTAAAACGATTTGGACGTCAGGAAGCGGGTAAACACTGAAATGAAAGATTCCATTACATGGCAACCATTTTTCTATTGTTACCGTCAGAGTAACGAGAATAGCAGGACGTTGCTAAGAGACTACTGTATTGTCAACGGTTCTTAAAACGTGTGCAAAATTTTTATGTTTTTACTGTCAACGTAATCAGAATATAATCAGAATATCAAGACATAGCTATGAAATTATTGTATTGTAATCAGTTATCAATACATGAGCAAAATTTCAAACAACTCGGATATCTGGAATTGGGTTAAAATTATATTGCAAAATTCCAAGACATTCAACCATTTTTCTGTTGTTACTGTCAAAGTAATGAGCATAGCAGGATATAGCTATGAAATTATTGTATTGTCACCGGTTCTTAATATGTGTGCCAAATTTCAAACAGCTCGGACATCTGGAAGTGGGTCAAAATGGAGTTGTAAAATTCCGTTACATTCATACATACATACATACATACATACAAGTCAAGCTAATATAAAGCGTGTAAAAATACTAAAGCTTGCAGTATTTTTTTTATATTTTGCACCTCCATCTGAAATAAAGACGCCAATTAAAAAAAAAAGAGAAAAATCAAATAATTGTAATGATTAATAAGTACTAAAATAATGTATTTGCCTTTATTAGACGAAACTCGTGAAAAAGCCTCTTGTAAAGTACTGTAGTATGGAGTATAGTATTATTTGCACTTTTGTCGACGACGCAATCAGATCGTTCTTCCGAATGTTTTGATGTTGATGGCTGTGAGAGATAGGACTCCTCACTAACCGTAGTCGTTGATTTATCAGACGCTTTTGTACTTTTTGAACTGAAATGTAAATAATAAGAGTAAACTATCTATTACGATTTCGATAATGTTGTTTGAAGGACGACACTTCCAGCAGTAAAATTATCTATATTATTTCTTTTTAGGGAATATTAATTCTTCATCTCATTATTCAAAGTTTCTTGTAACGCTAAAATTAAAGTGAATGTAATTTCTAGAAACATTTCAAATGGAAAATTAACGACTCTTAACATAATTATAAATAAATTCGTACAGATAAAGGATATTAGTATCTGTCATTTGCTTATCAGTTTATGAATAACAAAAGATAATTATTAGATACACACCTTTTATTAGGATCCAGAGTACTCTGTTGTTTTCTTTCTATAACAGTTCCATGAGTATTGGCATGTTTAAACAAATTGGACATGTTTCCACAGAACTTCACTGTTTTAAAATATTGCTTGCACTTTGCCACGGTTTCATTCACTTTAGTGTAATATGTCCACACTTTAGATTTTGGTGGTGCCATAATAATACGATAAAAAACCAGTACAAGTTAACACGAAGCACGACTACACAATTCAATAACAAACACCACTATGGCGGGCTATTGTTTATTGTGAGCGACTAATGGGTGGGGGAGGGGGCGGGTTAGGGTTACCAGATAGCCGGGAAATCCGAGAATGTCCCAGATTTTTGTGTCTGGTCCCGTGTCTAGGAATTAAGCTTTACTGTCCCGGAATTCCCGTATACCAGATTTTTTTTTTTTTTTTTTTTTTTTTTTTTTGTCAAACTTAAGATACCACGGCGGCCAAGCCGCGCTCGCAGAGGGAGGTAGAGGAACGCTCCACCTTACCAACAACCAGAGACAATATATAAAGACTGTTCAACTATGGCGCAGTAATTTTCAACCAAAGTTGAGTTAATAATCCTATACATATATATTATGTTGCATAGTTTTTACGTAAAATACATAGTTTTTAATTAATTTGAATATTTGTTGACTCCTTAAAAATAACACTAAAATACCTTTTTAACCTCAGAAATTTTCCGGAAATTATAATCCTGTATCTGGCAATCCTTGGGCGGGCATAGCGAAATGCGTGCCAAACGTTTCAAAAAAACATTTCGTTTACGTTATTGAAACAAAACAGACTTTATCACAATGAAATAGAGACCTAAAACAAACTCTTTGATATTATATTTTCTGTGGAAGTTGTCTGTTCTGAGACTGATTTTGTTGTTATTATTATTATTATCAATGGTACCAGCTTGACGTCAGCGGGAAATTAATTTCGCAGGCGCGGCTGAATAGCGCAGCAGGGATGATTCGTTCTGAATTTAACACCGGGCGCGTTTCGATACTTTCGATTCGATACAAGTACTTTTCTTCCGATACCAAGTAAGTATCGAATGAATTAATTCAAATACAAAAAGTACTCGGTATCGAAACAAAGTATCGAGTACTTACTCGTATTTACTTGTATCGGAACATCACTAAGGTTGGGGAGACGCTTCATTTGTGGACCACAGTTTCATTAGAATTATGAAATCATAATTTTTTTGGGAGAAATTGAAAGAAATTTTCTTCGACCTATCGCGAAGAGTCGTATTTGAATTTGCTTAAAGTTGTTTCAAGATAACAGTAATAACGTAGCCTGCACAAGGACTCCGTCTCATGACGAAATACAATCGTGGCTCGTTCCTTATTTTTTTAATCGCTTAAAGTCTCCCTAATAGCGAGGTACAGGACGTTCGCCGGGAAACGCTACCCTCCCAGTCTGTTGCCGTCGGCAACTTGCTGGGACAGTGGAGCCAGCAACTCCCGCCACACGGCGCCGTGAATCACCGCACTGTTTAAGACCTCCGCTGCCCCAACAGTGTTGTGAATAAACGTTTCTTTGCGGTTTGGCTGGTTTGGGGCTTCATACTCTTACTAATCTGTACCGTGTTTGAGTGTGAGTAAAATTATGGTACGTTACAGTTTGCAACAAAGAATATTTCTCTACGATACATATGTGAACAAGAAGTCGTTCAGTAAATTTCATCGCGAATATCCTGGCGCTTTACTGCCAGCTAAATCAACAATTCTGCGTCTGGTTAAAAAAGTAAGAGAAACGGGTTCATTTTTTAACAAAAAGAGACTGTCGGTCAACCGTATTCTCACAGAGGAGAAAATTGACGATATCGCTTTTCGACTAGAACAGTCACCCAAAAAATCATAAAGTCAGTTAGGGCAGCAGGCAGGCGTATCTAAGACGTCAGCTTGGAAAGTAACAAAGCTAGTTCACTTAAAGCCGTACAAAACAATTGTGGTGCATAAAATTACAGAAATAGACCAGGGGCCTAGGATTAGATTTTGCAACTGGTACCTGCAGGGTGTCCACGATGGCACTGTTGATCCGCAACTGACGTCACATTTAAATGCTTAGCACATACAAGTTTATGAAGCGTAATTATTATGAAATAGTCGACGGCCGACGGTCGAACAATGACGGAAGCTGACCGCTCGCTCGCCGGGAGCAGTTTCTTCCTTGTAGCGCTAACAGTGGGTAGCGTTTCCCGGCGAACGCCCTGTATTTAGAGACGGTAAAGGATGGGGGGCAAGGAACGGGAAGGAATTTGGCCATGGCCGTTTGAAGGAAGCATCCCGGCATTTGCCTGGAGTGATTTGGGAAACCATGGAAAACCCAAATCTGGATGCCCGTACGGCGATTCGAACCGCCGTCCTCCCGAATGCGAAGGCAGAACGCTAGCCGTTACACCACCACGTTCGGTAGGCTCGTTCCTTCTGTCTCAATGAACAGATAAACGGATTATCAGTTGGAAAGTAGTAACTACTGCAGACTCAACGCCAGGTGTGCAGAAATTGCATAGTGAGTTTTAATTTCATTTAATTTGGATGGAGCGCCAACTCCAGTGACAATTTCCCTATGCACCGATTTTTCCTATTTCCTTTTCCCACCTACTTTTTTCCTCCACTAATTTAATTCTTTTAGTGTTTTTCGGAAATTATTCATCATTTCCCTTGGTAATTTATTCCCACACCCTTATGCCTGAAATCGAGTGCCAAATTGTGATCATGGTCATCTTTTTCCCTTCCATGCACCTCCCCTAATTCATCCGCCAATATCTTTCTACGTCTCATCACTAATATACTCCTTGTACACTCCGATGACTCTCTTCACCCTACTCCTGTCTTCCAACGAATCTGTTTCCATCTTCTTTATCATATCATTTACTGGTTGTGTTCTGCGGTAATTTCCAAATAAATCTAACAGCCACTTTACATGTTAAGAAGAATCTGCTTGAACCAAATACACTATAGGTATGTCACACTTATATCAGATTGTGTAATACATTGTAAAAGATACAACGCTTTCTATGCATTATTACATTAAAACAGCATTTTCAGAACGTTTGACATTATGCAGAAATCTGCATCATACCGTTCAGTGTCGGACTGCTGATGAAGCAGGGTAGAACGTTTCCTGTGTTTCCTGGTTTACAGGTTTTACAACAAGTGGTTAAAGTAATATTGATCACACCTTGAAAGAAAGACATAATTCACATGATTCTTGGCTGTCCGGGTGACGCCGTGTAATGATGTGTGCAGCCGACGTTTCGACCATCGTTCTGTGGTCTTCAGAAGGATAGTGGAAGCGTCGGCTGCAAACATCATGACGCGGCGTCACCCGGACACCCAAGAACCAACTGAATCTGGCCGCGGAAGCCTACCATTACATAATTTCAGATGCTTCCGTAAGATTAAAATAATTTTAAGGTCAATTAAATGAAAACTAAGATTAGTAACTGTGTAGATAAAATATTGTAATAATGTAAAGTGTACATTAAGTTCACAAATCGGTGGGGGTGTTAAAAGCTCTTTATATTTTTCAGTACAAAACACTGTGGTCGTTGAAGTGTTCGTGGGGAATGGGAGTACGTTATTAGTCGAAGGCAAATTTAGGGGGCTGCACCAAAAAATATTTTAATTGCATTCTCATGATCACACGAAGCTAAAACTAGTCGTAGTATAGAGAGCAATTTATTTGCTTGGAAAATAAACAGATTTTCAATAGTGGAACTCGGCGATTTTTGATTCTTGATGACAAATGAGGCACAAAATATTGAAAAATTAGTTTCCATGGAAAAGAAAGGGTAAACACACCCAACACCGAAGTTGAAGGGAGGAGGGCAGCAGCAACACAAACAACACACAAACAAAGAAAAAAAAATATTTCTTGTGAAAATCCCTTTTTCAAATTAACAGAGTGGTGGCTCGTCTTGCGCAAGACTTGCGTTCAACGTAGCCATTCATAGAACGCAATAGACCGTTGGAGGTGGTGGGGGGAAGCAACGATAATATAACCGCGAGTATAAGAAAGATTAAAATGGTTGAAAAAAACAATAATAGTAATAAAAATAAATAAATAAAAATATAATTGAAATTTTTTGAAAAATATATGAATCTATTGTGATGGGTGTATAGGGTTGAGGATGGAAGATATTAACGGAAATTAAGGCCTGGGGGATGTCTAGTCTGCAGGATGTGTTGATACGAGAATTCCCAACTGCGGTGTTCAGACTGGGAGGTAGTGTCTGGAAGTACTCTAATGGCTCTGATTGTGAAGCACTTATTAAGGTCGCGGGTGTTGTGAGTACTGGCATGGTAAGCAACAGGGAGGTCCAGGTTTTTGGAGTAAACTGTTTGTCTGCGACCATTCATTCTGATTGATAATGAGTTTGAGGTCAGGCCAATGTTGGACAGAGGAGGCAGGTGAGCTGGTAAATGAGATGGGTGGTTGTACAGGTGGCATGACCTTTTATGGGGTAGGTTTCACCAGTAGTATGGTTGCTATAGGTAGTGGTAGGTGGATGCATACCGCCAGTTTTGCAACGGAGTCTCTTACAAGGTAAGGATCCAAACGGTGCTTTAGGAGCATCAGAGGGTTGATATTTATGTACAAGAATGTTTTTTAGATTAGGTGGTCTGCTGAAGGTGACTCACAGTGTGGTGGAAAGGATGGTGGGTAGAATTCGGTGCATTTCAGGAAAGGATCTAAGAAAGTCATAGCCCAGACAAAGAATTTTGTTTAGCAATTCCAGGTCAGGGAAAAACTGGGTGAGAAAAACAGGGTTCTGGTTGGCTTTAGGTTGTTTGTGTCGGTGTGGGGGACAGTCCCTGACTCTTGATAGCTGTTTTTGAACTAGTTCTGGAGGATAATTGCTGTTTATGAGTGCCTGGGTCAGATTGTTGGTGTAGAGAATAAATGACTCATGATCAGAGCAGATGAGTTTGCCTCGAATGGCTAGGCTGTGTGAAATGGAACGTATTGTATGACATGAATGGCAGCTATTAAAATTGAGATATTGTTGTAGGTTAGTTTCATTACTCCAAGCTCGGCCTTCTAATTAATAATATTTGTTCATCATATGTATTTTTTAATCGAACTTAGAACAGTACACCAATTTTATTTATATATTTTAATACAGCAGTTTTAGAAATACATGTAGAAAAACAGGAACATGTGATATCGTACACTTCACATAAGACCAATTAATCGATTTCAGGCATTAGGGTGTGAGAAGATTTTATTTAAAAAGTAAGGGGACCAGGGATTGGAATAAATTACCAAGAGAAATGATGAATCAAAAATTGGTTTACAAGCCAAAAAAATTGTAGAATTATGGGTTACATTATTTATTAAAAGAAGAGACGTAGGTGTATTGCATTTTTTTCTGAAAAGAATGTGAGTTTTTTTATGTTCAAAAAAGGGGTGGGGGCGATGAGTCATTTTCATTTCGAAAATGCGGTAGTAGGGCAAAAATGTTTGGGAGCTTATGCGCTACCTTCTAAGACGTTTGCGGGATTTCTTGAGAATTTGACGTATTTATTTATATCTGACGGCCGACATGGATCAAATCTGGTTCAATTTGTTTCTCTTTTGATTGTCTCCGTGTTAATAATTTAGTCATTTATATTTTGTCGTACATAAAATTTTAATATCGTTTATTTTCTTATTCCTTCACTGAAGTGCATTTGAGAAGTAAGGTCTCCGATGATTACAAGGTCCAATTTTAACAGTTACTGTTTCAAAAGAAGCTACCCAAAAACACTAGTGTTATTAATGGCGCTCTGGGTGTTACTCTATGTCAATATTTTACAACCCTTTTCCTCAGAGTAAATGTGTTTTATTTTTTCTTTGGGAACTGTTATGCTATAACATCCTTCAATTTTATTCTACTAGAAACAATAATATTTTAAATGATTTTTTTGGGAACTTGTGACATTCCCGATTTTACTTCCACTTCTTTTGATACGACATATTCTACCCTAACATTTTTGATTTCTAGCTTTTAAGAATTTATCTACCTAGAAAAATTATTTCCCTGACCAAGTTTCAAACACTTGACCCGAAAGCATCAAGGCTGACTCTCGTGGATGGAGTCGATGTCGTCAAACGTCTGAGACCCTCGCAGTCGCGGAGGAGTAACAGTGATGAACTCACTCCCATTTTTGTCTCGTGAGATCACGATCACCACGCCCCACAGCTTCGGTGGAAAGGTCAGCCTCAACGCCAGACCAGTCGTACGTGATGGTAATACAAACCCAACAGTTCAGACAGACGAGTCGAGGAATCCCGATCACAAATCAAAGCTACGTCCGAGGGGAATGCTGTACCAGCCAGTTACAAGCTTACTTACTTCTAACAACACAGAGCGCATCTGCAGAAAATGAAATCATTTATTTTACAGCTGTTCACACAAACGATCCTAACTTCTGCTCTATCATCGAATAATAATTTTCACATTGTATTAATTTGATATTCCCGGCAGTAAAGCCAATATAATTTCACATTTCGAACGTCTTCACTGTGGACATACTACCTAAATCAGAGTATCTTACGACCTACAGCAGAGACTTTGATTATTATTCAATAAAGCGCAGGTAGTTTCTGAATGATGATTCAAGACAGACGTTTCATAGTCACTCTTTGAGGCTAAATTTATATTTGTATATACGGGTCGTATCTAATATACACGATGAATCATAAAAATCTCTTTCGTGAAATTAACTGTGAACTCAGGCAGGTTAGAAAACTCATAGAATTTTAACTGCTGCGAATATTTCTATTTAATTTAATTTCTCCTAACTGAGTGCGTTTTGACTTGTGTTTACTGACGGTTAAATGAAGATTCAAATACAATCACCACTGTACTATCAACATCTACAACAATTATACAGGGTGTTAAAAAAAAGGGTAAAATATTGTAGGAGGTGATAGTACGCATCAAAACAAGAGAAAAATGTATAATAGTCATTGGGTTTCAAGCATAATTTCGGAGATAATAAGAGATTCGCAATATAACGCTCGTCCGTGGCAATGCATGCCTCATACCTTCGGCATAAGGAATCACGCACTAATTGAAACGGTCCTGGTTGGTCCTGCAAGACTTCAATGCATGTCATCGAGTAAAGTTTCAAAGAGTCCCTTACGCCGAAGGGCTGAGGCATGCATTGCCCTGACCGAGCGTCAAATTGCGGACCTGTTATTAACTCCGAAAGTCTGCGTTTGCGACTCAATGGTTTTTTCCTTATTTCATGCATACTGCCACCTCCAAAAATGTTTTACACTTTTTTTAGCACCCTGTATACATTTCAAAAGTTTCAGTTGACATTTATGTCACAGAAATGTATTATACAAGTACATTAATAAATGAAAATTACAATCGTAAAATTTCCGTGATAGTGTTGGTACAACCTTTTGTACCCGTAGATTACACATCAGACAAGAAGTGACTTAAATGCTCTATGAAATTTAAGACATATTGAAGTAAAATTCACTTGCGGCGGAAAAAAAGGGAGGGGGGGTTTATTAATCAATATAAATCTGAAAAATGAAAATACATTAAATATAATAAAGGGGAGCTAAAAAGGAACCAGAACCATGAATATTAGACACAAAATAATATCCCATTTATTGATTCTTATGGCTTTTACAAGGCCGGGTAATAATTAACTTTACGTTAAACATAGTTCGACCAACAAAAACAAGCAATACCCGACGTTTACAATCCGCCGATGAAAGCAAACAAAAATTGAATGAAATATTTCAACAAATAAAAACAGCAAAGTTAACATTGAACAACATGGCAACACAGGCCATCAAATTGAAGCTAACATTTTACTGTAACAAAGGATTATCCCAGGGGCGCCGTATAAAGTTAAAGAAAAGCATCAAAATGAATTTACAAATAGCAAGATGCTTGAAATTTACAGTGAAACATAAAATCAGCTAGCTCAGTGATTTAGTGGCGGGAGCAGAGTCTTATCCCAGTGCCGCTTAAGGGTTCACAAGTCCGTTAAAACCCAATGAATAGTGACCGTCTGTATCCGGTACATTACCATAAAAGCATCGCCGTGAAGTAGCGTGACATGCTCAATGTCACTGCAGCTGTGGAAGCCAAATAAGCGGGTACGACCGCGTTATTAGAACGACTTCCAGATAATGGCAGGCATGCCATATAACCTCTCGCTTCCCAAAGCAAGAGTGTGATCACAACCAGACAATGATCACCAGACGAGAGCGTGTCGGCTGACACGTCTGTTCATCAACTCGTCCCGGCAGCAAGTGTCGCTTAAGATGGCTTCTTCCTTCTTCCTCGGAAAGTCGCCTCTCCACATGTAACAAACTCCCTAGAATTAGTACTGTGGACCCCAATAAATGTTCATGATTGGCTATCTACACATGTCCGTCGTCACGTGTATTATATCGCGCCTCGCATTCGCTGCATCCCTCCGCGCGTTTTCTGCCTGGCCTTCAACGAAGTAGCGGAGAGGGGTGAGGTCAGCGCCCGCCTAACGGAACATAGCCGTTGTGAAGCTGTGGCGCCGATGAGTCGCCGCCTCATCTATTGTCCCTCTCTCAAGCGTCCGAAAATGGCAGTTTCCAGCCTCCAATATTCACCACCTTACTGAGCCACGAGTTTTACAGAAAATTAAATTTACAACAATTCTACCTCTGGCTGCCCTGGTTTAATATATATTTAATTTATCCATACAATCCCCATTATTTACGCTATTTACACGTCACAAGATTGAATATAATTAATAAAATTGAATATAATTAGTAAAATTATGAATATAATTAATAACAATTTAATTATATTCATTGTGGGTGACGCTGTCACACCACAATATACCTGCTACCCAATCAAAATAAAATTATTGCAAATAATTTTATTTGAACTATTCTACCTCTCTTCAGTTGCAACAAAATCATTGCCTACCCTATAGTCTCACGGTTCCAGTTCACTCAAACTATCGCATACATGTGACCTTTTTTTAAATATGTAATTACGACACGTGATTCTGGTTAACACAAATTACAATGAAATGCCTTACCCTAACATGTGAAGGAAAACATCATAAAACATTGATAAGTGCAAGATATAAATAAACAACAAATTAGATCTGTTCATTCAACAAAAAAAAATGAAAACAGATTGTTCACACAACATATCAATCTTAAAGCTATATAAATCAATTAATTATTTACAATGGACTATGCAAATTCAGCACATGTGTTGAAGTCAGATTTTAGCAACAACAAAATAAATAATTGCACCGAATGTTAATTATTGTGGTCGACACAAGCATGTCGAAATCACATTAATACGAAAACCAACGGAAATAAATCTCTCAGCGAATTTACATGACTTCCCATAAAATTCAAAGGACAGTTTTCGCAAACAAACGACATTGCGCCTTCAAAATTTTTACAATCGTAGCGATGACATCACAGCGGTGAAACTAAGCCATCAGCTGTTCCAGCTTTATCAGTTCCGTTGTTGTCAGCAGGCACTGTACCGTTAAGCTTTCGGCTTGGGATACCTGCTTCTCGGCCACCCTGATAAGAATCTTTCCAGGAAACTGGCTATCGGCACAGCTGTTATCCCAAACAGCTGGGTGTTCCTACCTGCTCTTGCTGTGTTAGCGCTAATCTGTTATGCAATTACTCGTCTTCAGGACTGACACTTTTACTTTCAACACATGCGTCTCATATTACAAATTTATGCATATGCTCTTAAATTATTTATGTTATATTGACACAAATCAAACGCAGTCTCATTCCGTACGAAATGACCGCAAGTTTCTCGTCAGCATCTGGCATAGCTTTTGCTTTTGTGCCGGCGTCAAATTTTCCGTTTCCCTGCGCTTTGTCGGTTAGGTTCTGTGGTATGAGATTTCGCTCGTCAGCTAATGCTTACATTATAGCTCTCCCTCCGTTAGTTAAATCGCCTTGGCAGTCCGTGGTGTCTTGCATCGGTTTGGAAATATGTATTCCGAGGCTCTGCTCACAGACCTCGTTTTCCCAATGCAACACCTCCGGAACCAGATTTGTCACCGTTCTCTTCCCCAATCCAAAATTACTTGACGTTTTTCCAAGAGGTCGCATCCAACGATCACATCTTGCGTCAGACCGGGTATTATCAGAAGTGGCAACATCAATTCGCTATTCGCGATCTTTACGGGGATAAGCGCTTGCGTGCTGACGACCTTTTCCCTTTTTCCTATTGCAGGAACCACCGTAACTTGCGTTGTGGGGATTATTTTCAGCCGTGGATTTTTATCCTTCAATCGTAGCAGAAACTTCTTGGAAATTGTAGAGACAGACGATCCCGAATCAATCAAAATATTCGCCCCTATGCCATATGCGACAATAGATACTCGGGGACACTCTGCGCGTTTTATGAGGCTGTCGCCGGATTCCATATCTTCCTCATCTTCGATATTTTCCGGGCCTTCGCCGCGCCAGTATGCCAAACTGCCTAGGCAAATGCTGTTGGCGTTTGAAGCGTCCCCAGGAAAATCTCATTGTGACGGTGGGGTATTAGACGCGTTGCTACCGCCGCCCACATTTTCTCCCGTCATCTTCGCGCATATCTCAGGCTCCGCGTTTGCAACTGAGATCGCGTTTATCGGAAATTCCTCCGGATATGCGGATCGGTTATTTCCCGACCGCTGATGATTTTTATCATCCTTCCATCGCGCATCTCCGTTTTTCCATTTCTTTCCTCCGTTGCGGTTGCCGGAATTCTGATTGGCAGATTTCCCGTTCTGTCCATCAGAAAAAGAAGCCTTATTACCGCCATGAGGTCGCTTAGCCTCGCTCTGCGTTTCGTCATGGTTTCGTTCTGCGTTTTGTCTCGCCAGATTATCGGCCATTTTTCCGATTCGATCTAGGTTACCGACTGTTTCCAGCAACTCCGGTATCGTCCGAATGAGCACGGGGTTAATTAGTGACTGCACTTGCGGACCAAAATGTGCGATCACCATTTCAATGAACTCCCCGTCCGTCATCTTATCATCGAATTGTCTACATTGCACCAACAGGGTTTTGACTGTAGCTCTCCATGGAGTAATGCCATTTCGGAACGTACCTTCCTTGGTACAGCTTTATCTTCGCCTGGTTCTGAATCTTTCTTGACCAGAAGGTCTCAAGAAACAGTACCCTAAACTCGGCGTAAGATAGGTTCGTCTCGGACGCAATTTTCAGCCAGAGCCTATCTGTTTCTGAAAATGACTCCTCAACCAACACAAGCTTCATGGAATCAGGTACTCCCTTAATTTCAAAATACCGTTCCATCTCGGTAAGATAAATCCTAGGATTTACGTCCTTGCGGGATCCAAAACGCGGCAACTTAAGCTCGATATTGGCGGCTGCGTACTGCCCGCAATTAGCGTGAACCAAACCCCCGCTAGCGTTAGAATTGCTCACTTCTTTCACCTTCGATTCCAACTGCGCCAGCTTCGAGTTTGTGTCCTGCATGAGTGTTTGCTGTGACGCCTGTAAATTCTGCTGCGTCGTTTTCACTTGTTCAATCCGAACTTGTGATCTCCGACACCTTCGAATTTACAACCTGCAAGCTCTTCTCAGTTTTGTCCTTGACCTCGTGAACGAATTCTGAGATCTGCCCGAGATTTTGGTGGCTTTCTTGCCGTACCTGTTCGACAGATCTTTCGGTAGCGTCCAAACGCTTTGAGATTTCTGCGCTCGATTCTTGCAACGAAGTGCATGTTGCCTGAACCGCATCGGCGCGTCTCTCCAATACTGAAACGTTTGCTCGCATCTCCGATTTGAACTCATTCATTTCCCGGGTCATTTCCTCACGAAAGACGGACAATTTTCCGTCCATGCCTTTTAATAAAGCATTTTGTGATTCAAATTTTTGACTTTGTGCATCTAGACGCTTATTTATGTCCTCCTTCAATGAACCAGAAGTTTTACTTAATTCCTCCCTCAATGAATCAGAATTTTTTTTCATTTCTTCCTTCTGTAGATCAAATTTTCGACTTTGTGCATCTAAATTCTTGTTCACTTCTTCTGCTTGCGAAGCTATTTGTTTACTTAATTCCGCCAGCATGTTAAATAGCAGGTTTTGGTCTTGAGATTGTACGGTCGCCGGTGGCAATTCTGCCGTGCTTTGCGACGCGCCAGTGTTTCAACATCTGTCCGCATGGGTGGATTTTGAACACTTCCATTGTCTGGGATTGGGAAATTTTCTAACTGTTCCCCATCTAGCGACGTATTTGAATGAATGCTGCGCGTAGCTGGGGTTTCAATGCAGCCTTCGTCCGCCAACGGTATTTCGCGTACTTCCGGTGTTTGATCCATTGCAGCTTGTTTGCTCGGAAATTTTATGAGTAACTGACTGATCTGCCCTATTAATGGTGCGTGATCTCAACTTCATAGATCGATCGTATGACTCAAAATTCCAACTCCGAACAACAATTAGGACAATCGACAACAAATAAAATACAACCGGCACGATTTAAATCAAATGGATACAGCATTAAACAAATTTCCGCGCATAAATCCCCTCAACATTAAATAAAACCCATCCAAAAGAAACAACAAGGAAAAACAACGATGTTGCATGCGACACAAAACCTCAACACATGAGCAAAACTAGCATAAAGAAAAATTTTAATTCTTATCATGCATTAAAATTTCAAAAGCACTGACTCGAAATTTACTTTTAAGTTAATCATGCTTGATGCAAGTGAACAAAACATTTACTTGAACAACTGATTGAAATAAAATCACACATTTAAATTTAATTCAAGCATAGCAAAACAAATTTCAACACATAACTTATTCTAAAATAATAACTAAATCAACATAGGTCACATCCATGGATTTTAAGACTTGTAAAATTTTCGAAAAATAATTTCGACTTGGGAAATTAATTAACCAACATTCGTCTGCGCCAAATTATAGCGTCTTACAACGTATTAGAGCCCAACGTTGGGCGCCAATTGAAGTAAAATTCACTTGCGGCGGAAAGGGAGGGGGGGTTATTAATTATAAATCTGAAAAATGAAATACATTAAATGTAATAAAGGGGAGCTAAAAGGAACCAGAACCATGAATATTAGACACAAAATAATATCCCATTTATTGATTCTTATGGCTTTTACAAGGCCGGGTAATAATTAACTTTTCGTTAAACATAGTTCGACCAACAAAAACAAGCAATACCCGACGTTTACAATCCGCCGATGAAAGGAAACAAAAAATTGAATGAAATATTTCAACAAATAAAAACAGCAAAGTTAACATTGAACAACATGGCAACACAGGCCATCAAATTGAAGCTAACATTTTACTGTAACAAAGGATTATCCCAGGGGCGCCGTATAAAGTTAAAGAAAAGCATCAAAATTAATTTACAAATAGCAAGATGCTTGAAATTTACAGTGAAACATAAAATCAGCTAGCTCAGTGATTTAGTGGCGGGAGCAGAGTCTTATCCCAGTGCCGCTTAAGGGTTCACAAGTCCGTTAAAACCCAATGAATAGTGACCAGTCTGTATCCGGTACATTACCATAAAAGCATCGCCGTGAAGTAGCGTGACATGCTCAATGTCACTGCAGCTGTAGAAGCCAAATAAGCGGGTACGACCGCGTTATTAGAACGACTTCCAGATAATGGCAGGCATGCCATATAACCTCTCGCTTCCCAAAGCAAGAGTGTGATCACAACCAGAAAATGATCACCAGACGAGAGCGTGTCGGCGGACACGTCTGTTCATCACGTCCCGGCAGCAAGTGTCGCTTAAGATGGCTTCTTCCTTCTTCCTCGGAAAGTCGCCTCTCCACATGTAACAAACTCCCTAGAATTAGTACTGTGGACCCCAATAAATGTTCATGATTGGCTATCTACACATGTCCGTCGTCACGTGTATTATATCGCGCCTCGCATTCGCTGCATCCCTCCGCGCGTTTTCTGCCTGGCCTTCAACGAAGTAGCGGAGAGGGGTGAGTTCACCGGCCCCGCCTAACGGAACCATAGCCGGACGGCCCTGGCGCCGATGAGTCGCCGCCTCATCTATTGTCCCTCTCTCAACCGTCCGAAAATGGCAGTTTCCAGCCTCCAATATTCACCACCTTACTGAGCCACGAGTTTTACAGAAAATAAATTTACAACAATTCTACCTCTGGCTGCCCCGGTTTAATATATATTTAATTTACCCGTACAATCCCCATTATCTACGCTATTTACACGTCACACGAGATTGAATATAATTAATAAAATTGAATATAATTAGTAAAATTATGAATATAATTAATAACAATTTAATTATATTCATTGTGGGTGACGCTGTTACTCCACAATATTTGAGCCAAAAACCTGCGCAGATTCATAATTGCTCACTGTAACATTCACTCTGCTATTCACAATAGTATTCTTTCTCACTGCAGCAAAGAAAGAAACATTTTGAGCACCCCTTGTGATGTGGTCTTATATCAGTGCGGTCATCGGCACCAGACACAGAGGGAATAACGAATGACTATGACATCTTTATAAAGTATCTATAAATTTGGTTTAATTGGCACCTATAATTGGCACCGTAATGATGAATTTCGTAATCTCAAAACAGATGTTTCAATTGATCTTTTCCCTGACTAACTTCCCTCCTTATCTTGGAGGCAGCCTGCCTCTTGCAATTGTTGTTTATCTTATTTAGTTGTACTATGTTATTGTGGTCAAATCAAGTTCTTTCTGCTAGTTGTAATTGGAGAAAAAGGTTTACTCCTAGACGTTGAACGAGAGTTTACTGTATGTTTCGTTTCCTAATATGAATGTGTTAACTGAACACATCTTGATAGCTACATATAATGAATGTATTTATGAGATGGTACTGAATAGCTTTGATCGTTGACAATCCTGCTGTGTACTCTACAACCGATGATGCCATCACAGTTACTTGTTGAAACATGTTTACACAAATTCATCCGGCTTGAGATTACATCGTAGTATAATCATCGCCATCGAATCAAATGAACCATTACAAGGACTAGTACGCTGCACCTCATTCAGTTAACAGAAGTGGCTCAAGGTGACTGTACTCTACCCCTACTCCGCTACCCTTACCCCTAACTGGGCACATCGGTAAGAAATGGTGGGGGTGTTAAGATGAGGAGGGGGGATGGGGAGGCAGGGGAACATGACCTTGACCCGCCAGTTGTGGGTGAACAAGGTATGATGCTGATGTTTATACCCTGTCTGCTGCTGTCGGGGGACTATTTCGACCACAGTGCTCTCTCTCTCTCTCTCTCATAACCAGCGGCTGGCTCCTCTTCAGGGAAAGCTACTGTGTTCCGACAGGTGCGTCTGTGATACTTGGCCCGCATTCACAGCGTCGTCCGGGCTGTCGCATGGCGGAGAGCGGCAATTTTTCAGCAGCGTCTGTGGGGGACAATGTGGCCACCCTCCTGCGGGCGGGAAGCGAAACCTAGCCGTGCCAATACTGCAACTATCGGGGTACACCTAACACCACTGCTCTACTTTTTCTTTCGGTGGTTAAAGTGTGCAGTGTTTGCATACATATCGATGGATGCATCCCGCTGATGAAACGGGTTTTATGTCGACGCTGCCTCTGAAAAAGGCGTTGACCGCAAAGTGTTTCGTGTCTGCCTCGGTGAAGGTTAACGGAGGATCCCAAGATGAAAGATTTTGTAGCCGCTCTTCAAAGCCGGCAATGATGCCTGGCGTGTATCCATAAAATCGGATGAAGCCAATACATAAATTTTTGTATAGTTTATTTCCTATGGTGATGAGACCCACGGAATTGCAAACCGAAAAGAGCAAATTTACAAAGGAATCCAGTTACTATATATTCGCCGCTGGCTTATAGTAAAGAAAAGCCGATATGGTGTTCGTTATTGGAAACGTTTATAGCTGCCCTTTTCTTTAAGAATACCACATCTCCGTGACGAGCTTAAATTTAAAGAAAAAGTATGAAAACAGAGTTTTGAAAATGTATGGTACTTAAGCCACACAAATATCAAAGCGACGTTAAGTAGATTGATAATGCTTCTAGTTAAACGAGTTTAACAAGGACTTTTTTGGTTTTAACCAAGTGTAATTAGTTTCAGATTGTATACTCACTCTAACAATGTCACAGGATTCATAATTACCAAACTAAAGGCTCCAAGTAATGAAATCATTACTGGTGTTGTTCATAATTGGCTAGAAAATTATTTAACAAACAGGTATCAAAGGGTCAGATTCATTAAGATTCTATCTGAGGAAATGGAGGTGAAATATGGAGTTCTACACGGAGGTAAACTGGGTCTCTTATTATTTATATTGTATTGTTTTGGCGGAAAAACTGAACTATTGTATAATTCACTTGTTTGCAGACGATACGCTAATATATTATCAAGGGAAAAATCTTGTAACACGTAGGTAAATGATCAGTTATAATTAGTTAATGAATGGTGAAATAAAAATCTGTTAAGTCTGAATATGGTTGAACAATATTTATGGTGATGGGGTAATTGTTTTAGGTAACATACATAGGCAATGCATTCTGTCGTAATGAATGAAACTAAAATTAATTGGGTTCAAAACAGTAAACATCTTGGCGTAGTTATTGATAATAAGCTTAAATTTGTAGATCATGTAGATTACATAAATGAAAAAGTAGCAAAAAAGGTAAATTTAATATACAGATTAATAAAAGTTTTATCTAAACCAGGAAAAGAGCTATTGTTTAAAGCTCTCATACGATACTACTCCACAAACAAGCGAATGAGAAATTATGAAGTTGCGAAAAAATTTTTTTAAGGGAATGAGAGCTGTACTAAATAAAACAAAAATTGAAAATGTAAGTAAAATTTTAAAGGACTTACGATATCTGCATATTGAGAAGAAAATAATAGGAGATTTTTTTTTATATATAGGTTGGAAAGTGGATTGTTAGCAAGATGTGTCTAGGCTAGAACATTCAGTAATTATATGACAAGGCAGGTAAATCATTTCCATTCCACTTATAAAATATTAGTAAAACACAAAAAAGTGTTACACAAAGATTAAACAATGTATAATAAATTACCAGAAAAAATAAAAAGGCTCAGACCTTTTGGAAGTTCAGAGAAAAGCTGAGCAAATGACTAGAGGAGAGAAATATCTTTTGGTAATGGATTCAGAGTAATTAACACCTTTTTTCTCTTATGTATGTATGAATGGTGGTGTATTTATATGAGCCACAGGCTATTTGAAAATAAATAAAATAAATGTGTGCGTGGAGACTTTCCCGGCGTACTGCCAGCTTTCGTCAGCCTGTAGACACCGGAAACCTGATGAAGACAACCGAGCTGGTTGTCGAAACGTTGTGTTTCCAAAACACCATCCGGCTGCACACTCGTGAAGACTACATTGCTTCAATAAAATAAATGTTTGCAAATCCCGGAGTTTCGGCCGCCGAACGGCAAGCGTTTCTTCTGTGATTTCGCAATCAACCTTTGTCATTGTCATTACACTAACTGTGATCCTAAGTGCACCACCTGTCTGATAACCTTGTAACCTATGTACCGCATTATAAGTTCCATGTTGTTGTCGTTGTTGTCGTTGTTGTTGTTGTTGTTGTTGTTGTTTTTTTTTTTTTTTTTAGGGTAATGTGTAACTTTTTAAGGGTAAATTGGGTACAACTAACTCTTTTTTTTACTTATGGCTTTACGCCTCGTCGACGTCTAGGTCATCAGAGGCAGGATGGGACTCGGGACAAGGAACGGGAAGAAATTCGGCCATGGCCTTTTTGAAGTAAGCATCCCGGTTGTCAACTAGCTAAGACCCTGGATAACGCACTGCTGGTGTAGTGGTATGCCCGTTCTTGCGAGCTGGGTTCGATTCCCGGGCAGGGCATATATTTTTTTTCCGGTCCTGGTAGCGTAGCGGCTAGCGAGCTTGCAGTGACGCCGGTTTGAGTCCAGCCAAGGGTACGACTGTGCTGTCCGTCCTGTTTTGTCTCCACTGAAAAATCGATAATGTATTACAGACAAAATCGAAGAAACAGGGACAAACTTACAAATGGCTGAGAGGATTTTTCTTCAATGTTGAACCTCCGGAACGGCTTCTCATGCCCACTCAGCCAGCTATCCAATGAGTATCGTGGAGGAAACTCCGCGGGAAGATAAAGAACAGCCGCAGCGTGGTGCTGACCCCTTCACATCCATTCTTGTGCCAAAAGGTTATAATGGAAATGTGGAGTTCTACCTCCCAGAATCCTTACGGGATGCGGCAGGAGCTGTAGGAACCCCGTGATCTTTTTTATTCATCTAGTTCATTATGGTAAACTACATAAGAACTGTGGTAAGTACAACGCTAGATTTGAATCGCCCCACCTCACGCTGGTGTTTTAGTGCTCATAGTTAGATGATTGGTTACAAAATTCAATAAAACCAGAGATGCGAGATGCGTCAATCAAATTGACAAACTTTGCACCCTGATACCAGTACGCTAACCACGACGTTGTGGGATCGATGCGAAATTTGTAACTGAGGGATATAAATTTGTGTCAGCTTTTACATAATTACGATGGTGTTTCCACCATTGTTTCGACAAGACCATTTTGTCTTAAAGTTGCCATCTATCTGGCTACTAAAGACTAGTAGTTCTAGCCGGAACATGATTTGGAAAAAGCAGATATGTGCAGTTAATAAGCATAATAACTCCAGTATAAATAATTCGCCCCTGAAGGTGTATCGATAAGAGGAGAAATGTATACGCATTAAAAATATAAAACATTTGCATGGTGTTATTTATTATCAGTTAATTGACATAAAGTTTTTTACATTAAGAAGTAACAATTATATGACTGACTTATATTCAGCACAAATTTATAATGAAAACTTGAGTTGCCATTGATAATTATTATCAATTAATCGATATAATAAGTTGTTCACCTTTAGAAGCATCAATGACATGGATGACATATCAAGCATTCATAATGAAATTTGAGCTGCCATTCCTTATCATTGAGACGACCGGTTATCCTCAAAACATACGAGATAAAAATACTTAATCTCTTAAATAAATTCCATTTTTTTGATAAATGTTTAATTAGGGCATCAGCAAACTTTGAGTAAGCACGAAACCATTCTGTATGGTCATACAATAAAAATAGCGGGGTAGATTGAGTGCTGGCGTCTTACAGTTATCTTCCACTTACTATCGATAAGCTTCTGGTGTAATCCATAATGATGACTGATGACGTTAGTCTTGCGCTGAGGTGTCATAAAAATGTTGTCATGTCCTATGCATATGTGGTAGTTCTGAGCAATATCACCACCCGTCCATACCTTCGTTTGTGACGTTGCAACAAATGTAATCCTAACAACATTTGTGATATAAAGTCATTTAAAAGAAATTTGTATGTAATTTGACATTACAGATTACACCATAAAGACTGAAAAATCCATGAACACTAACTTCAAGAATTAAATCACAATTCAAACTTAACTGAAGGCTAGGTAAGTTTTTTTACTACTGCAGGCTTCAGGATATTGGTTCTGCGGATACTTTTTCAATCAATCTTACAATTTTCTTCAAGCACAAGTTTCGTTTTATTTTAGAAAAAAAAACCTTTCCTTGAACTTAATATGAGCTTATTGGCACCAATAATAAAAATTATGTGGTGTGACTGTGTGACTATGTACGAGTTATATCCCAAGTGGATAAAACGTTTCGGGAACCTTTCTTTATATCCCAGGTTGAGTGGATATTGTTTAAATGTTTTCTCTCTTTGTAACAAGCTACTGATAGATCAAGGTAGTGACTTATTGTAATTACAGGTTTATCAAAGACCAAATCGAATAAAATATTTTTGGGGGGAACTCGATTCATTCAAATGAGCAGTGTATAACATCCCTACGCATACTTATAGCATAGTATTGAATGGTATTGTATTATTAATAACGTCACAACTTTGAATTGTTTTAGCAGCTATAAATTCTCACAGGGCGAGTTGAACACCAAGTTATGGAAATTCATAATTTGCAGTTGCCTGACTAAAAATAATTGTCATTATATAATGCTCAATACCATGATTCTGTAATGTTTTACGTATTCCGGTTGTCGTTTACGTAGCGATACCTTTGGAAATCCTGCTCTGTTAATAATGACAGACTAAAACTAAAAATAAATTAGTAATCCAAAAATCTTATGCATTAGCTTGTAATATTAATTTTATTCCTAATCCAGGTCGCATTAAGCGCTATAAATTTGGATCCGGATGGATCAATAACTTCAGAAATATGGTGCTTATGAAAGCAGCTTAAATTATTTGCAAAACTAAATTCAACGTGAATTATACTCTAACATAGTCTGTTAGTTGTAATTTTGATCCTGGCTGCATTTCTACGTAATCATAACCAATTGCCGCTGAAAATAATAGCTTTTATTACACGTGTATGAATATATTCACCGGATCGCGATATAAATTTGAAACATTCGAGCTATTTACATCCGGCTGATGTAATGACACCAGTAATAAAAGTCTGCTAACAATTAATATATTTATTTAAACGCGAAACAGCCTTTTATTTAAGTGTTTTGACAAATCATTTCTTCAAGATAACCATAATAGTGACATAGAATATAGCGGGAACGGATAAATCGAATATGAATACCTTCTAAACCCCTCTAAAACGCAGTGGCAGTTAATTTTCTGGCAGGTGATTAACTAAATACAATTTTTATCAAATAATACTCATAATCTAAAAAAATATGTATTGGCTTAGTTTACTGTAACATCTACAACGACCAAAAATATAACTAAACAATAAGCAACTAATATTAATGTGTTAATTTAAACAATATGCATACATTTTTCAGAGTTCTGCACTTCATTTCTTCTAGGTCTCTTAACTAAATAGATTTTTTTTTTAAAACTGACCACAACTGCAAGTTTGCAGTAACATCTCTGGACGTGTTGAGTTACGTCATCGTAACGGATATGGATTTGTCTTTTATCAGTACAGATGTGAGTGTTGATCTGTGGTTTGTCGATGTACGATTGCGCCAACATTTCGCCCGAAGCTTCCGGACATCTTCTCGGCCGAATTTGGGTTCATTTATATTTTTTATATTTGTTGGCAACCAGAATACTCAGAGTGAATAAGCCAAAATTTTCCTTAGAAGATTCCAGGAATTTTCGGACGAAAAATTGGTACAATCAAACACCAAAAAAACGCAGCTCAACACTCGAATAAATTAATAACGTATTGATAGCATTGCTTAAGGGACTAGCACAGAACTGACCGAGAATGATGCATTAGGATCAATACACTGTACCATCGAATGCTAATGGGTGAATAATTATTTTTTTTAGCTTAGCACAAGATTGTACCACCGGTGATGGTGGGTGAATAGTTAAAATTCTGGCCTGGAATTCCGGAGAATCAGCGCCGGCGCCAGGATTCTCGGGCCCGGGGTAAGCGTTGTTAGCAGTGACGTAACCGGCTGGGGCAAGAAGCGAATTCATCGGTTGGGCGACATTTTTTTTAGCTCTACAAATGGCCGGGCAACAATGGCGGATTCAAGGCCTGGGGGTCCCCTACAGCCGATGACCGGGCTCCCCATGAGCAGGCGGGCCCAGTGTACATTTGACCAGCTTATTCCCCCCCCCCCGCTCCTCCCTAACGCCGGCATGCGGGTGATACGTTATCCCAATTTCCGTTTCCCATGATGCCATGAAATCACTCATGCGAATGTCGGAAAGATTCATTTAAAAGACCCTGAACTGTTTCCTTTACTTTGCTTGCCTCTCACCCTCTCCTGGATCTGGGACAGTATAAACTCAACGCCAATGAGCCATTAAGTCCTATTAAACATATTTAACAACCATTCCCTCTAATCCAGTCGACAGGAATAATAGAATTGGTGGAAAGATTCACGGTTTGGAGGTCACAATTAGTTCTTGGCCCCTTTTGGATTTCCAGATTCAAAATAACATAAATATCTGTGAGAAATAATATTGCATAAAGCGAGTTTATTATTTTCAAGTGGCAAATTTAAATAGTGATAAAAGTAGAGTAGCTTCTAAGCGGAGTTTGCTTGACCCTGCTAGGAGCCCATGGTCGATTAATCACGGACTACTCTTCTCCTTAGTGGTCGTAGACAGCTCAGAGTCGTATCTGTTTACGGCGTCTATAATGCCGGCCAAACGGCCAGTAGCGTCCGTAATACGGCCGACCCTAAACGCTGAACTATATTACGGGGCGACACAAGGCTCCCTCCGCCGTAAAAAGTAATCACTCCTCTCCGGGAGGGTTTTCCTCGAGTGGGCGAGACTCTTCTCTTTTAATGGCAGGTCGGAGAATGCAACCCGACGTGCCCTCGAATTTGTATCAGCCTGTCGAGCGCCCATTTTGGCAGGAGTTCCGGGGTGACAGGGGGCTGTCATTACATGTTAGGAACCTCGTCTTCAGACGCTGACGGCTGGTGCTGTAAAGAGGCGGGCGTAATCCAATTTATCGAACGAAGGTTCAGGGAAAATATTGCAGACAACAGAGCAGCTATGTCGTGTTGAGTGGTGTTCCAACCAGCCTCATAATGTCTTAGCATTTACTTATGCATTCGATCCGCTCACTAGACGCAAACATAAGAGAATAAAGCAATCTGTGCAGATGTGTTAACACTTTACGGAGTCTCTACAATTTCTATTGTGCAAATTAAGATGGGGAAAATATCAAAATATCCTGAGACAGGATAGTTGTTAAGGATTAAATATAAGGATCCCACAATAGAATTAATAAACAACTGGGGATGGACGTGGTTTTTACTGTGTGGCAGTAAATATCTGAAACTGTAGGCAGTGGGTCTTGAGAAATTAGTGAAATAAATGTGGTAAGACTTTTTCATAGAACTGGCTAATTTGGCTGATATTGTGTAAGACAAATGCCCGGTTTTGGTAAGGGATAATACAGGATGACCAGATTTGTCTGCGCCTGTAGCAAAACCGCGAAAGATACTATTAGGACACGGGTAAAAAATTATAGGAACAGGTATAAAGTGTTTCTCCTGATTCTACAAGTTATGTTGTTGGTACAAGTGAAGATACCATCGAAAAATGAAGCTTCAACATTTTGTAATTTACAGCATTAGTAGCTAGGGGTGTGATTATGTGTAGTGTGGTGTTATTTTGACATGTTTACATCACTTGTATATAGCAGCGGGCCGTGTTCAATTTTTTCTATCTGTATTCCTTTTCTTTTTTAATGAGACTTTGCAATTCGACGACGTTGTGGTCATTATAGCCGGGAGAGAATTGTAGTTAACAGGAAGTAAGACGTCTGTGAGCTTTATGCCGGAACCACAATGGCAAAACGCTCGAGGGATTTATGGAAAATCATTAGAGACCAAAATTTAGATGGCCTAAAATTAAAAGTTTACAAACAAAATAGCAGAAAACAGTTAAGCGCACAGTGGATGGTAAAATTCACACGATACTTTATCATAAATAGCTCTCAAGGATCTCATTCCTAGGAAGTGAAATCACAAGTAAAAAAGAGTTACATTCCAACAAGAAAGGGCCTATTAGGGAAAGTTCTAACTTCCACATCTTTCAAGTGTATAGCTCGTTAGAGTTGAAGATTAAAAATTGTAATTCTAGTGATTTTTTTCGCAGCTTCTGGAGTGAAGGCTGTAGAAGACAGTATGTCTACTAATGTATGTAAATATTGGAATGTATTTAATTATTCGCAATACAAGTTGTGTATACCAAATACTAATGGTATTTTTGAAGCATCTTTGGCAGCAAGGAGTGAACAGGGTGTTGTAGATCCGATGACAAGGAGACAATCGATAATGGGCATCAACCGAGACACACATAATAGAGATGGCTTAGTGATACGGTAACAGAGTGAAGCTGTAGAAGTTATAATGCTATTAGATGGACTTTAAATGAGAATTTAACAATGTCAAGCATATCAAAAATTTATATTGAGTTTATTGTAATATATGAGAAGGTATGAAATAAAAGTGTGTTTACATATAACTAGGAAGTTTTGAGGTAAGAGGCAACATAGAGCAGACGTTTTCTTTCAGATTATAAGGAGGAAAATGGACGGTATTTATAACTATAACAAAATGTTTAACATTAAAAGTAGTCTAAGCTTAAAAAAATGACGCAGAATGTTCTCACACAGACAGGCTACAGCTAGAGGAGTTGTTAAAAGGTAGAAGTAACTAAATTTACAATTGATTGAGACATTTTCAACAATTAGTATTTAGATACAAAAGGGAAGGTAATGAAGCGATAATTGTTGCCATCTTGGACAACCGAGTAGAATTTTTTGGTATTAATCAACTGGTTACCACAATAGAAAGATTCGTATCAGAAGTTAAAGTAGGTATCTGCAGTATAGTAGAGCAGGCATTTAATTATAGCAACAGATGGAAGTAGAGAAAAACTGTGCCATGTTTTGTATGCGTATTATAGTTTTTTTTCGTTATTTATGTCTTATTATGTTATCAGAAATTCTTGAAAAAAAAACCAATTACATATCAGTTCAAAGACTCATTTTTCTTTCATTCTATTGTTATTTTTACAATATTTTATCAGTTCTCGCAAAACTGCTGCTACGTTGACGAGAATAGGACCAGATATACGGAATAACTCCACAATTATAGACATCCCGATATGATATATTCTTCCTGCATATGTCATTACCAAAAGTGCTTCCTGTCTTAGCCGTTCTCAGAAACTTCTATTTCTTTTCTCAATTATTTATCTGTGAATACATATCGAAAATTTTATGTCACGGATGTGATTTCAATTAGATGATAAGTTTTATTTTCACTCTATAATCATCGAGGGAAATTTTGTTTGCATATTGTGCTTCATACCTCCTTTCATACGCGGTACAATTTACCATTGGCATAAATACTTTATAATATATATACTTTGTAGCTGTGTAACAGAATTTAATGCATTTTTCTGGCAAATGACTGTGTTCATTTCGAAGTTTTTTCTGCTTCTAAAACAATACGGTCATGTCTTACCAGGAGAGGTTTTCAATGTGGAAATTGCGATCGCAAAACGAACTAGTTTGGTAAATAGTACGTCATCTCTGGTTTCTAGCCCTAAAGCAGTTCTCCCTGGTGGTCCTCCTTTTAAGAGCAACCGGAGGTTAAAAAGTATAAAAATTGTGTGTAAATCATCTATACCTTTACGGAACACCATTTGCTTATGATGTCAGTTTAGCTGTACCCATTAAAGCGGTGTATTTAAAATTCCATGGATGCGAAGTTCAATCCCATCAACCATTATTATTTTTTTCCTGTTTGCATTTTTTTATTCTTGCTATTCCATCTTCTAGCATTAAAAATTTGTTTTGAAACAAATTCTACAAAATTTTTATTTTCCTTTGCAAATACCTAAATATTGGGATCATACCACGGAAATGTACGCATGATGTGTATTTCTATCGTCAGTTAAAAATACTAATACAAAGGCTTCAAAACGCGCTGGAACTGTTGCAAAATGCTGTTAAGATAAATTCACTTATTCACCACGTTTTGAGAGTGCCTGTATTTTATGACTTGATAAAATATTCCTGATATGGTTCAAAATTAACGAATGAAATGCCGGAATTTAAAAATATTAACGAAACCTGCATCCTAAATCAATAATAAATACTATATGTGACTGTGTAAAGATATCCTTCATAAAATGTTCCTGGTGTGCAGGTAATTTTTGTTTCAAATGTTTTTATGATTTATACCATCCAAATATTTGAGTATTTGTCGAAGGATTTTTTTAATTTTTTTTAAATTTTTTTATTATTTTTTTTAGAATTTGTTTCAGAACAACTTTTTAAAGCTACAAGATCGAATAGCAATAAAAGAAAATACAAACAGGAAAAAAAAATCGGGGATGGTGGGGTCGAACTTCGGACTGGTCCCATCTGATCACACCACCTTAACTGTCATCGTAAAAAAAACAATCTCCCGTAGAGGTATACATCATTTACACACAATTTTTACATGTCTTAACCCCCCATTTTTTTTAAACGGAGGCCCACCAGGAAGAACTTCTTTAGGGCAAGAAACAGAGATGATGTATTATTTACCAGACTTGCCGGCCTCGGTAGCGTAGGGGCTAGATGGTCGCCGGTTCGAGTCCGGCCGCGGGCATGGGTGTTTAGGTTAAGTTTGTGTTGTTCGTGTGCTGTGTTGTCCTACAAATTGAACGTTCGCATAAAAAGTTGGAAAGATTCATTAACATCGAGGATATATAAAATACATTGCTGGCTGAATGGCTAAGGGCCGATTGCCAAATACCAATAATAATAATAATAATAAAATACCAGACTTGTTCGTTCCACTATTGCGATTTCCACACTGAAAATCTTTCCTTGTTAGTAGTAGTCTCCTAAGTCATATCTGACCGACTATTTTCCGTAGGGTTCTCCTTTGAAGTTATCACTCCTAACTCCCAGGTTTCACGTTGCAATCATATTTACTCTAAGTTCCGCTCTTCTACCAATGAAAAAATTTTCTCCGTTGCCTTCGATACTGTTGACGTGTTCGGTCTATCTCTTGTATTCGGCCCTATGCTTTACGCCACAATGGTATTTTTCTACTCTGTTTTATGAAGCCCCGAAAAAGTGTGCAATTCGCTGAATATGGTAATATCTGTCTAAGTCAATCAGGAAGGAAGTGGATCATGACCAACACAGGCAGGGGCAGATCCAGGATTTTTTTTGGGGGGGGGGGGCGCTTGGCTTGAGAGAATTTTGTTTCAGAGGGCTTGCCTTCAGTGGATTTTGGTTTGGGGGGGGAGGCTTGAGTTGTCCATTGGGTAGTCTTTATAGCCTCCTCGGGCCTCGAATCAGTAAAGCTAAAAAAAAAAAAAAAGTCTCCAAAAATACAATGTCGGGGTGGACCTAGATGCTTTTTGGGGGGGCGGCTTGAGCCCCCTAACCCCCCACCCCTGGATCCGCCCCTGATTACACAGGGTTAGAAAGATCTCATTTCCTATGATCAAGATCTTTCATTGTGGAACTGTACAACAAACCCAAACGGGAAAAATAAACTGAAATAACACGGAAGAGCGTAGAAGGTAATGGCGAAAACAATGTTTGGATAATCAGTCTCATTCCGCATAACTCAACATGACTCCAGGAAAATAAAAGTTAGAAACGGATGAAAGTTTGATGTTACAAATCTCATTTCTAAGTCTATTAATTGAACTTATTCTGTTTAAAAACAGCTCTAATAAACCATGAAAGGAATTTTACAAACATATCGGCTAATACGTTGGTTTCTATAGTGTTTCACAATGTTAATTTTGTTAGGCTCAGTCGTTAAGGACACATTACATTTTTAAAATGTGCAGTGATTGTTTATTGAAGTAGAATGACACACCATTCCCATTAAGCTGAGAGCCAAAGGGACTACTTATAACAACTTGTTCTTTCCGTCCGATTTTGTTGCGTCTGTTTAAGTGACTTGTTGTAAGTCGGTCTATTATTGTTTCACTCGTGCTATTCTACTGCGGATTGCTAAGCTATTATTTAATTGAAAATATATCGTAAACCAATGGAAACATTTTTTAAAAAGAAGGCTGTATCGACGATAAGACTAAAATCCCTTAAAAAAAAAGAAATACACAAAAAAACTGTTGGGTTGTTGTTACCTAAAACGATGAGAAGCAAATTTTTATTCGTCACTCCAACAATTTACACTTTCTTCTATTTTTTTCGTGTCTGGTTATTGTTTATTGAGTCTTTGAAACGATAAACGGATTTAGATTAGCATCATGGTATCAGCTGATTACGTGGATCTTATTTACAAGTAACAAATAGATTCCTTATTAAAATGTTTTCTGTATACGCTCTTAAAATTGGAGGAAAACAACAGTCTTATTAAACGTATTCATGAAAATGTCAATTACTGCGGATATTGAAATGAATTTAGATGGAAATAAAATATCAAAAAGAGATATAGACCATCAACACGACTTCTCAACACGGAAGAGCGTAGAAGGTAATGACGAAATCTATGATTTCTAAATTATACATGGAAAGGAATAATAGTGATAAACTGATAATGATAAATTCAAACCGAGAGTGGTGGTGTAACGGTTAGCGTTCTGGCCTCGCATTCGGGGGGATGGCGGTTCGAATCCCCGTCCGGGCACCCAGATTTGGGTTTCCCAAATCACTATAGGCAAATGCCGGGATGCTTCCTTCAAAAGGCCATGGCCAAATTCCTTCCCATTCCTTGCCCCCCATCCTTTCCTGTCTCTAAAGACCTCGCTGTTAAGAGCGGTAAGCAGTTAAAAAAAAGATAATTTCAAGTGTGAAAAAAGTAATAGCCGACGAAAAACCAAGTAGTGGGGATGAAGTGTTCATTGATTATAATGTAATTCTACCATATCCTGTACCATCTGTTAATGATCTAAATGTTACTCATTCATTAAATAATTACACAAATACACTAAGTGTTTATATAAATAAGTGTCCGAGTTTAAATAAATAGTGCCTATAAGTCAATAAGAAACAATAAATATGTCAATATACAAACTAAGATCTCAAGGACTACATACTTTTTACGATTGTAGCCCAATAAATGTTAACATTCAATTTAAACTACAGCGTAACTTTGTACATATCCTAGCTGCATTGGAGAAAATAATGTTAAGCAAATCTCCTCAGTTATGTTTGCTTTATTGGCAGAAACGACGCAACCTCTTTATTGTCCCTGCAGGAAACTTCTTAGTAGGTGAAAGTAGGTGAAAGTAATTTTTGAGCAAGTGGAAATTTTTTATTTACAACGTTCTACAAGTAGAAAACATCATCTATTTACAGAGAAAAGATTTAAATTAACTCCCAACCTTTAAAAAGACGAAATCGAAAATTTAAGGATACTACAGACTTTAAATTCAGTATACAGAAAAATTTATCTCAAATTAGAAGTCACTTCAAAGTGAAGCTTCTACTTTGGTCGGGGACATGACGTCATGTAATTAGCGCCCTAGTATCCACTCCTATGATACGCCACTCGAGGGTCGACTGCAGAGGGGTTAATTTGGGGCGGGGAACACATGAAGTTTTTCGCTATTCGCCCCGAGGCAGATGGTTGGTGGAGTGAAAGCCTCAAAAGCGACGTCACGTTGAATGGAGCTGTAATTGGAAAGCTAGCAGTCTCCTGCTGCAGCACGGGTAAATATCGCTCCGACTCGTCGTGCTGGCGCAAACACGCGTCGCCAAAAATTAACACTCCAAGAGAGGGAACGAGAAAGAAAAAGAATAGTGACACATACAATCAGAGAAATAAACACGACTTCGCTCAGTCAGTTACTGAAATGTCCGACAAGGAAAGGGGGCGGGAAAAGTTATATGGCATATCTGACCAACATGTAAACATTTCTAAAGAAAAAGCAAAACACTTGTTTATTCACCTTTCACTCTCTCAAATTTGTTGGAATCCTCTTTAATATTTCAACTTCAAAAATGTCTTCGTGAAGAAATATTTTTGTGTTCGAGAGAAAATATTTCATTTTTCAGTACTAGCCGTAAGTCTAAAGTTGTAGAATAACCAGTTGAAAAAAAAAAAAAAAACTCATTGGAATAAAAGGCTTAGCTGTCAGTGTATTTGTTATAAAGTGTTGATTCATTTGCAAAATTGAACTTGTGATTTACTATTGCTCCAAAATTACTAATTTTTATTAAAATTCTCGAATCATAAACATCAAAATACACAGTTAAAACATTGTCAAAAATAACATCTTTAAACACATTTCGCCCAGTACTTCGCAACCTCAAGCACATTCGATGTTGCTTGAAACACATCATCTTTGTTGCAGGATGATGCGCAAATAGGACACTCGAGCATATGGTTCATTGTTTGGTCCTCACCATACTCGCACTTAATACTGCTAGCATCGGTATAACTCCATTTCACTAGATTTGCCTTGGACCTGCGCACTCCTATTCTCAACCGATTTAAGGACCGCCAAACGTTGCCGTCCTCTGCGTGACCAGGTGGCAAGCGCTCTAAAACTGTTAGTGGTTCAGAGATGTTAGGGGCCTTCATTTTCCACAACTGTACTCTTTCCTTTTCAGGTGACCCAATTAGTTCCCGTGATGATCTCAAGAAGTGACTAATGAATAAAATATACATATGTCTAGCGGATGCACATTCACTTTTTAAACTGAGCATTATAAATCTGGCTATACTTTTAGAAAAATGGGAGTGAGGTTTGGCTTATAATTACGGCTTTATGCCTCATCAAAGTCGAGGTCATTGGAGGCGGGAAAGGACTGGGGACAAAGAAGGGGAAGGAATTCTACCACGGCCGTTTGTACAGTATTCGCTTTGAATAATTTCGGAAAAAAATTAAAACTGAGAAGTGGATGGGGATCCTGATCCACGTCCTCCCGAATACGATGCCAGAATCTTACCCATCACGTGAAACTAGCTGCTGCTTAAAATTAATGTCTGGTGCTGACTTTTGGAATGACGCGTGTACAATCCGTGCTCTGGTCATCCAGCTGTTTAATTCCTTTCTCTTTTTCCCCTGGCTATAAAAAATGTTTGGATGTTTTTCTATATAAAATCCTTGTCTACTCTTGGCCTGTAATCCCCTCTCATCTCTAATGTTTCCGTTATTGACAGTACATTTAGACCAATTACTCCAGTCAAAACAAAAGCGTGCACTGAATATAAGATTATTTTTTTAATTTTTTTTTTATTTTTTATTTTTTTTACATTTCATTACACTCGTAAAACAACTATGAAAGAGAGTGCTTAATTTGCGATCGAGAATGATGTTTTAGTTAGCGTCAGTATGAACGTATATATAATTGCGCTTCATATCTTGTGACTGATACTTCACTAATTCTGATTAAACTGTTTAAGTGCCTTATTAACAAAACGTTACGTATGGATATAACGGTCTTACGTTGTGTAATAAATAATAATATAATCATGAAACATATTTTTAAGCAGTGCTTCAATTTTAAAAGTATTCCGTATTGTACTGAAAATGTAAAATCATTTGCATAAAACTTTGTAATTGACGGTTGATTTAGGAAATTACTATTAAATTGCTGTACAGTCTCAGAAAATCGTGTTGTAGAATGACTAATTTCTGGTATCCTGGATGTGGTATTTCGACTGTAGAAAAGCAAAACGTAAATGTCCTGATAAGAAATCTAATCCAAATACTCAAAAGTATCTGGCTGAAACATCCGTTCCCGATAATTTTGCCAATTCCCCTTCCATTCTCTAAAGTGACCTATTACCGTACAAGAAATACCATCGACAGAATCAAGATCTTGTTATTTGCTTGGACTTTTTCACTGTGCTCATTTCCATCAGCCTTTGAATATTTTTAATGATTATTTACAACATTGTAATCGGTTAAAATTTTGCTTTCGATATTAGAAGATATTTACATGTGACGATACATCCTTAAGGCTTCGGATTACTTTAAAAATCCGTCAATTTTCACACTAGTGGTAAGTTTTAATACAATGTCAATTTTTATTATTATTTAAGTTGTTTAATTAAGGAAAGGACGAGAATTATTTATTTATTAACTCGCCACTTCATTTGGGAATTAGACAAAAACAAGATTTATAATTCAGTTGTAAAAACTAACAAATTGCTCCATTACGTAAAATATGACTGAAAGTATTTAACCATTAGCAACCGTTAGAAGAAATTTGTCTTAATATCACTACCATGGTTAGCCTTTGTAGCTGAACACATTTATTAATTCTTTCGCACATATGCCACTGTACCGCCATGTTTCCTAATAACCTCAATGTTGTCATCGTCGTCGGTTTCATTTGCTGACAGCTGGATGTAGCACGGTGAATATTTCCATAAGAAACTTTTGCAGAAACTGAGCCACTCCGACGTTCATCATTTCGTTCCATAGCCAATGCTGCAACTCGCTATCCCAAGACACTGATAGAGTTAGTTCCCAATAGCTGATTTTGCGGACTACCCCTGAGCCAAGACCTGTACTGTAATCTCTCAAGGTGAAACTGATTCCAGTCTGCTGCCTGTGTCATTTGATTGGGAAGCTCGATTCGACTCTAATGTTTAATCACAAAGGAAAGTTCGGTACTCTCTTTTGAGGGACATGGATAAATTATTTCTGTTCACGTGGACCAGTTTTGCTATTGACAGCGTAATGCAACTAACATGGGCGTGCCAAATAATTATCTTGTAAATTATTAAGTCCTCTGATAGCGTTTCTCGTGATAATGGTTCCTATATCGCACCCATTTGACTCAACAAGAAGCCTAAACCAGCCTTGCTGGACTTTAACCAGGGTTTGTTCGGGTGCTAGTTGTCGCTGACCACAGCAGCCACAACATTCCGCTGTGAAGAGAGGCTAATTACTTTCCTCCACTGGTCTCAAACAATGCGACTTAGCCGGAGGCTTCTCTCCAGGGAAGGTCTGGAGGGTCCCAACACTCACATGCGCTTGAGAATGTATGGTTCTTCCCCACACTTCTGGTCTACGAAAACGCTATTCGTTTGTAATGTTCCTCATTTCAGAGTATGTCGTTATGTTATGTATAATCTATGAGAACATAATTGTTCCTGAAGGGTAAGTGTATGAAGAAAAATAAGATTGCACAGGTTTTCTAGCACAGCCCTGCAACAAGTCAAATACAATATCTCAGATGAGGTCAATTGGCATTCCCTGAACATATATTGGTTGGAATTAAAATTTCGTTATACGGATGATACACCGTGGCGTACATATATGAGGGTAGTTTTTTAAGTAAAGGCCGTTCGCGCGTATAGTCCAGTAGTTCGCGCGGAAGCCGCAACAATCCACCGCGCCACTTGCCGGCATCCTTCCCGTTCACACTGATGCCAGTTGCAGCTCTGTAGCTGACGTGTACGCATCGCTGTGCTACTTTATAATGTTTACGATTATTGAATCGCCCGCTGCGTGTGAGATACGGTCAGTGATACGTTTTTTGACCGCGAGAAGCCTATCAGCTGCAGAAATTCATCGTCAGTTAACAGAAGTTATGGCTTGAATGCAATGAGTGAAGGTAAAGTGCGTCAATGGGTTAGAGAGTTTAAAAATGGCCGTCAAAACGTCCATGACGAAGAACGCTCAGGCCTGCCCTCTGTGATCACTGATGATTTGGTGGCTGCAGTCGAAACAAAGATTCGCGAGGACAGAAGATTCACAATTTCCACTCTTTCTTTGGAATTTCCACAAGTTTCAAGATCGGTTTTGTACAAAATTGTGTCTGAAAACCTAAAGTTTAAGAAACTGTGTTTTCGGTGGGTACCCACACTCCTCACAGAGGACCACAAAGGGAAGTGATTTGCCACTTCATTGGACTTTTTGATTCGTTACGAGAAAGAAGGGGATGACATGTTGAGTCAAATTGTCACTGTAGATGAAACATGGGTATCCCATATCACTCCCGAAAGCAAGCGAAAATCGATGGAAAGGCGACACACAATCTCACCTACAAGGTCAAAGCCAAACAGACGCTGTCAAAGCGCAAGATTATGGCAACAACTGTGTTCTGGGACCGGCGCGGTGTTTTGCTAGTGGACTTTATGCCACGAAGAACGACAATCAACTCAGATGCCTAATGTGCAACTCTAAAGAAGCTACGCAGAGCAATTCAAAACAAAAGGCGTGGCATGCTGACAAAAGGAGTTTTGCTCCTGCACGATAACGCTAGGCCTCACACCTCTCAAAAGACTCGGGATTTGATTGATTCTTTTGGCTGGGAAGTTTTGGACCATCCACCATACAGCTCCAACCTTGCTCCTAGCGATTTTCACCTTTACCGGTACCTGAAACACCATCTTGGCGGGCAGCGCTTCAATGACAACGATGAAGTGAAAGCAGCCTTGAACTCTTGGCTGTCGGAGCAGGCGGCCGAATTCTTTGAAGAGGGAATTAAAAACTTAGTTGTACGGTATGACAAGTGCTTAAATAAACAAGGCAACTATGTAGAAAAATAGGTAAAAGTGTGTAGAATCAGAAAATAATTATTTTTTTTACAAAAGTATTTGTATCTTTTAAAAAAAATAAAAACGGCCCTTACTTAAAAAACAACCCTCGTACTTAGTGTCTCGATGCCCATTTGCCTATGTTGAAGACGGCTGTTGCTTAACATATAGGTTAATGAAGTAAGATTCGGTAGCGAATGAATAGCGAGATGTTTAGTTTTTAGGAGGATGAAATAGGTGACGGCTCATTTGTAGGAATTGATTATTTGTCAACTGAAACAAGTACTTAGCAAAACAGTTACACTTTCCTACTAAACAGTTAGAAATGATGAAATGTTTCTCTAATAGAAACAAATATATCGGAAAAACTCTTTCCTATAGAAAACACACACAGTGTTTAAGAATACCTATGGGATATATGGTGTTGCTATCTAGCAGTAACGTAATCACACGTTATCAACGCCAACGAAGCCTAGCAACATGACTCTGAAATATCACCTACCCGTGACTTTCATCTACACCAATATTATAAATGCTAAAGTTACGTTTCTTGGGCTGTACCTCTAATCCCATCGTGATGAAATTTGACAAGGAGATGCTATTTGGCATCTTGATGTACATAGGATAGATTTTCTGTGTAAATAATACATATTGTCATATAATTTTTTAAAATTACTGAACGGCGGTATACAGACGCATAGGATGTGTAATCCTATGTAGTACCTTCCCGTATAGCGGTCTGGTAGCTCAGTGGTTAATGCGCTTGCTTACTTACGTTTGGAGCGCCGTCTAAGGTTCAAAACCGGTGGAAGCAAAGATTTTTAAGAATTGGTTTTGATCATATGAGCCACGCCTGGACGGTCAGTTGTTCCGATTCCATGTTAAACTATAGATATAGCAAATTGAGAGGTGCAATGCGTGACAAATCCTGACCGGTCTAACAATGCTGTAGGTGTACACTTTTTTACTGTGTCGTTGTTTCTCTCGCAGGCAATGTGTGTGTGATCTCCACTAGCAATATTATAATTGCGGAAGTAAGTCTGTCTTTTTGTTACGTTTTGCCAATTAATTATTTTTTTGGTGGGGGTGGGGGGGTGAGGGGGGGGGGTGGCATTCCGCAACTAAGGCCATACAGACAGCGCAATGTGATTATCAAAGCTTCCAGTGAATCAGTCATCCAGTATATATATTGTAGCTTCTAAGTATGGACACCACAGGATGGACAGGACATTCACACAGATACACAACACTTAAACATCCATGCCTTCGGACGACCGAGAGGGGCGGTGTAACGGTTAGCGTTCTCGCCTCGCATTCGGGAGGACGGCGGTTCGAATCCCCGTCCGGGCATCCAGATTTGGGTTTTCCATGGTTTCCCCAAATCACTCCAGGCAAATGCCGGGATGCTTCCTTCAAAAGGCCATGGCCGAATTCCTTCCCATTTCTTGCCCCCATCCTTGCCCCCAATCCTTTCCCGTCTCTAAAGACCTCGATGTTAAAAAGAGACGTAAAGCAGTTACAAAAAAAAAATCCTTCGGCCGGACTCGAACCAGCGACTTTCTGCACGCGGGGTCGGTACTTTAGGCCCTACGCTACCGAGGCCGGCAGCTAAACGGTTATACGGATATTGATAGAATTTGAAAACGAAATACCCCGTGTATCTGTAGGAAGGATACAGGACATTTTGTTAGGTACGAATATCAGTTTTAGTCACGAAATTTTGAGAACTTATCAAATGGTGACAGACAGACGGATGCGTGTGTTAGTATGTAATGTTACGTCGGTTGCTCAAGCTGTACTTCTCGCGCAGTGTGTCAGTGTATGATTTGTTAGTATATTTCGTTTAGAGACAGAACTCATTATTTAGTATAGATGGCGATTTTCTCTGCACTGTAGTATTATTTTGTGTCTGCCTAAAAGTATGAGGCACCAGTTTATTTTGTCTTCTTTTTTGATATGGCTAGTAGGCGTAAACTTGAATTAAGGTATAGCTCTAGAAAAGCATGAGCAGCTAAAGTTATTAGAACTCAAGAATCTGATGCTCATGCTGAAGAAAGAATAAAAGATTAAGCTGAAATAAAGCTGCTCTCAGTTAAACGCCACCCTATACCCGCACCTTCGTTTTTTTCTGTTTTTTAATTTGTTGGATATTGATTCTTTCAATGAGATACGTTCGACGGTAGAATGATATAGTGATGGCTTTCCTATTATATTATGCCGACTCATGATTGTTTTGGACAAATCTTATGTTACGAAAAGCTTTCTATATCCATTCTGCGAATGAAATTCTGAGTTCACGCGTACAAAGTCGCGGGTTGTTCATAATTTTACTATTTGCGGGTTGAATTTAAAAAAAAATAGCGTTCTTAATTAATGATGTTATCAAAGAGGAGAACTTAATCCTTAAAACGACATCATTTTTATTGATTTTTATTAAGTATGAAGGGAGAAATATGGTTTGTAACAAAAAAAAACTCATATTAGAAAACTGTCTTTTTCTGGTACAGGGTATTGAGCTAATTAACTTTATATTTTATTCCGATTATGTTTTTACTATTGTGTAGATAATTTTAGTAAGACCTTCTGCAGTGAATATTACAACAATTTTGTTAACAAACCATCAGTACATATTATTTGTAGACTTTTATTTTTACGGACAATTGTATACAGTTATTTATGAGGAGTCAACGATGTTCTTAGCGTAGCAATAAGAATTTTAACTGGATAATTTTTTAAGAATAGTATTTATAATCGGGCGTTCTATGTGATGGATTGCATCAAATGTATGTGAATTTATCTATAGTTTTTAGTGGCGTGGATTTAATGGTTCTTCTAAAATCTATTTAGTGGTCAGAACGTAGGTAATTGGGTCTGATGTTAAATGAGCATAGGAAATGAAACTCCAAACGCATCAGAACTAGTGCAAAAATCTTTCTGTATTATTAGCTTTAAAACACTCATGCAGTCAAAACAGCAACTTAATATGACTAAATTCCTTTCGGGTAATTAGCCGAGTGAGTCCATCGATAAAACACGACGTTTCGGTTGTCATTAACTCTGCTGCCATTCTCAAGTGACGCGGCAGTTAAGACAACCGAAACGTCGAGTTTTATCGATGCACTCACTCGGCTAATTATCCGTGAGGATATTATTCAGATTCAGCGTCGATATAACCTTCAGTCTTACAAAACTTAATATGATGAGAAATATCTCCTTGTATTATTTAAGAAAAGAAGGTTAGTCTCAAACACAATTGCAGTTATAGTTTTAATTGGGATTCGTTACTGCATAAGGAGAAAGGCTCACCATCTTTTCTTTGATGACTTGAGCAACTGAGTAACCAGGTATATCAATTCGTCCATGATCCACCTATTCAGTAGTCTATGATCACACATTCATATTCAGCAGCCTGGTGTGTCTATTATGACTCGGGATCTCCTAGGTTAGAATCCCAGTCTCAGCCGTAATTTTTCAGTATCTGAAACTGACATTCACTTCCCGCAATGTTTTTCTTTCGTATACGTGAAGTACACTATGATCCTTAGTGTTTATGGTTCATAGTTACAGTGTCATATCAGGAAGACATAAGAGAGGTGGAATCCTCACAATTTTAAACTCTGTCATTAGGCCACAAAGATGGTAAATACAAAGCTAAAAAGACCAAGGTGGAAGCTCATACAATAAAACTGAATTAATTTCTAATGGCTGATTACCCGTACTACCACGCGCATAAGCAGTGTCGTGGACGATGCCTGGCACGGCTGATATGTGAAATCATGGTGTTAGGGTCTATTTGAATGGGAAATATCTCTATTTTGAGCATTCAGTTGTACTAAAAACATTTTGGGAGCTTTAGAGGATTGTTTTTGGCAGTACGATTGCGCCCCGAACTCCATCAAGGACATCAGGGTTTTCACAGCAAGTCGTTCCGTCTGCAGTAAAAATGTGTCTTCTCTGGCAGTAAAGAAAGCTGCGGATTTCTGTGTAGACTACAAAATTGAGAGCTAACATCGGCGAGGGGACAGGACAGTTATATGCATCGGGCAATGTCCATTTGTACGTGTTAGGAAAGGTGCATAGCTTGAAATGCTACGGTGGCAAATATTGTAAACGTGTGATCTTCAAGGATACCTAATTCACTGTTGAACTCAAACATTCTCAAATTTTTTATTGATACGTAGACAAAGAAGTTCGAAAATTCTTAAGTGCTGGTTTTGAATGGTTTATGCCTAAGATTTGTCATGTTTGCCATTCAAAATTCGGTTGCCGTGGATAATTATAGGGCCCTTCCTATGCAAATATGCTCCCTGTGTTATTCTCACTTTTCATACATTGTAATTATACATCAAAAATAATAAAAACTGTTTATTTTATTTCTACAACAGTTGATGATATTGTACTGTTAGCAGAACGGAATGAGAATATTGATAAATTACTGTATGACTTGACTAAAATACTGAGGGAAGAATTATGAACAAATATAAATCACAGCAAGATAAAACTCATGGAATGTAGCATTCTTGCTTCAGTTCACTACTTTTGGCACAGAAATCAATGTCCTCATTCTTTAAGATGCCTCTTTTTTGTAATGACGACAAAAACACAACGGCAATGCCTAGCCTCACGTTTATCTACTTATAACATAAATTCCATCCATAAATTACAAATATAATTATTACCTGAATATTTTATGCCGGACTGGTTTAAAATTCAAACACTAAAACTGTGAAAACGTATTGAAATCTTTCTTGACTTGTTATTACGTGTTTTTCTGTAAGTTTCTTTTTCTGAAACGAAGTTGATATCCGTTTAGTATTTCTTTTCTGTTTTGTATGTAATACCCAGGTCCACAACGTTCGTGAACATGGAACGAATATTAAATCGTGTTAGAAATCACTTTGTAGCAGAGATTTTTAATACACTCTAAGGGGAGCACACTACACTTACTGGATAAATTCCGCTCCGCATTTGTCCAGTTTCCTGGGCTTAGAAGTGATGATATACAATTCCTGGTCACTAGATTGTGTACAACAGCGCTAGGTTTTATTTCAAAACCGTCAGCAACGTGAATAGATTAAGGATGCAGCAGATGTTTCGTCATTCCCAGTGAGGTATTACGTCTGGCGAAATCCTTCCAGGCAAGTATCAAATAACTGAAGAAAAAAGCTTTTTAGTAAGGCAAAGATTACAATATGTGAATCAGATAATTGAGGAAGTAGCTAGTAAGTGATATGTTGAGATGGAGAAGTTAGCGCAAGATAGGATGAGACAGAGCAGCTTGTTGTCAAGCTTTTTCAACCCAAAGATTAGCAAATTAAAAAAAAATGATACGGACCAATGATACGGACCACTAATTTTATAAGGGGCTTATATTTTTCCTAAGTGTATGTTATTAAAATCTCGGACATATTTTATTGTGCCATTCAATCATCCTAAATCTAAAGTCATTTTTTGAATTCCTACACAGTTATGAAACTAGTAGTGAAATAGCCCTTAATTTTTAGTAAGCAAAATTAAATAAACGACATTTGAACTTACACCTTTTAGTTTTGTTTACTTCACCACTGTTATGCTACATATCCTACCACGTCCTGCGGTCCCTCACACATACTGCAAGACCCTCAAGAAACGGTGATTAATCATTAGATGAACGGCACTCTTTTCCATGGCAACTGGAAATGAATAGACTGTTGAAGGAACGATGTTATCCTATCCTCTTTCTGGAAATGACAGATTTTTACCTGATCATTGAAATATTCATAGTTTTTAAGAAGTTGGGCTTACTCACTTATAGCAGAATCAACATGAGATGTAAATTTATAATTTTCTACTTGCGGACCATAGTGGTCTGCGGATCTCAGGTCTAGAAAAACTGAGATAGAGGATTACATCAAAGTGGATCAAGCCGGGGAAAAAAAACGCAGCTAACACAACTTCTCTAATTTGCTACGTTCTTATGTTTGTCATTCCTGTTTCAGTTCACTTCTTTTGGTGCAGAAATCAGTGTCTTCAGCATTCTATAGCATATTTCTATTTTCTCATTGAGATGAAGCAAACAGCACTCTCTATCCCCAGCTTTTGTTGTCATAAATCAATTTTTTCCACGAATTAGAAATAAATTTATCACCTCAATGTTCTATGCCTGACTGGTTATAATTAAAACACCTTACGTTATGAGTCACTGTAAAACGCTTACAGAAACCTTTGTTTACTTGTTCTTACGTATAAACCGTAAACATTCTTGTAAGGTTTTTTTCTGAAACGAAATTGACATCTATTTAGTATATACTTTTACACATATGTGTATGGGTGTACGATACGAAAATGAAATAATCTTATAGAGAGCGGTGGGTAAGGGGTAATCCTCTTTCTTCGAATTCACGAGAATTGCAGATTAGAATCCCTGTCTAGTCATCCATATTTAGGTTTTTCAGTGTTTCTCAAAATCACTACGGACAATTGCAGAGATGATTCCTTCAAAAAGACCAGGGCAGAATTGCTTCCAGTTCCTTGACGCCTATTGTTTCCTACCTCTAATGACCTTTACATCGACGAGGGGTTAATACATAAGCAAAATAAATAAATAAAATAGAATAAAATTTTAAAAAACTATTGTTACAACTCACTTAATGCACAATGATGGAGTCTGGTGGATTATACCGCATTGCCTGGATGAAACCATTCAGCCTTATTCAACATGGTGTAGGAAGCGATAGTGTGGAATCCTTAATCACCAGATTGAGTACCACAGCGTTATGGTTTATTTCAAACGAGTGAGCAGTGAGAATGTGTTAAGGGTGCACATGAGGATGACTCGACTTTCCAGTGGGGTATCAGGTCTGGCGTACTCCTTCGAGGCTTCCAGAAAATAAGGGAGCAGTTCCAAAATCTTCCATGCATCTCATCTGAGATGCAAACAACACACTAAACTGAAAACACGCATCTCTCTAATCCATAAATAGAATAACTCTTATGAAAGCTGTCAAAAGTAAAGAAGATGAAGGGGAATAACACGAGATAAATTTCTCCAGAGTTTGCTGTGGAGGGTAACAACCTATGCCATAACACACTGTATGGCATTTACTTATGATAACTTTAGTACATCCCACAACTGTATACTTGTGTTTTCATCTACGGTTTAAAACTTTTCCTTTTCATATGACTTTCATACACTGAAGAGCCAAATAAACTGGTACACTTGCCTAATATCGTGTAGGGCCCCGCGAGCACGTAGAAGTGCCGCAAAACGACGTGGCATGGACTCGACTAATGTCTGAAGTAGTGCTGGAGGGAATTGACACCATGCATCCTGCAGGGCTGTCCCTAAATCCGTAAGAATACGAAGGGGTGGAGATCTGCAACAGTCTGCATGTTGCAAGGCATCCCAGATATGCTCAATAATGTTCAAGTCTGGGGAGTTTGGTGGCCAGCGGGGTGATTAAACTCAGAAGAGTGTTCTTGAAGCCACTCTGTAGCAATTGTGGACGTGTGGGGTGTCGCATTGTGCTGCTGGAATTGCCCAACTCCGTCGGAATGCATAATGGACATGAATGGATGCAGGTGATCAGTCAGGATGCGCACATACCTGTCATCTGTCAGAGTCGTATCTAGATGTTTTAGGGGTCCCATTGAAGAAATATTTTTCTTATATTCTGCATTAAAATGGTACTAATAAATACACTGTGATTTTTTAAAAACATTACTACATCACAGTCTTTTGCGTATAATATTACCACCTAGCAACCGGAACTTCTAATTTTTTCTTCTGGTTCTTATAAGTACGGTCGCCTCAGTCCGATTCGAATAAAAATATTTTTTAATTTTTATCCACACACTTTAATAAATCGCAAGGCACTGTACAACTGCCAGATTGATATTTTACCGTAAGTTCAATTACAACACAAGCAACTATCGTTTTCCGGAGATTTCAAGTCCTTTGGTCAAAATGAGACAAGTTTGTAATAACTAGTCACATTAATTTCAATTCAGTACACAAAAGAAACAGTTTTCTTTCATCACCTTATATATAACGGCGGCGATAGTCCACACACTTCTTTTCCAACTCAGTTTTTTGGTTCGCCGACACGGATCTGTGAGTTATTTTAGCTTGTCGCAATATACGTATAAATCCACATACTTTAAACATAAAAAGACTTTATCGCCACACAATTTCGTCAGGATAAGTTATCACTACTCCAGCGATAATCACAGAACCTGCTAGAATACATTATCAAAGATTCTATTTTTACAATCAATCCAGCGATACCGATCTGCAGCAGTCGATATTATCCTTGAATGTTCCAGATCAATATGATATAATAATAAAAATTATAATAATAAAGAATTAGGTGGACCTTTAATTAGTAATATGACACCATGTCACTCTAACATTCAACTAGAGTTAGAGTTGCATGGTCTATGAATTTATGAGGTTGTCCCCATACCCGTACACGACCATCCGCTCGATACAATTAGAAAGGAGACTCGTCAGACCAGGCAACGTGTTTCCAATCATCAACAGTCCAATGTCGGTGTTGACGGGGCCCAGGTGAGGCGTAAAGATTTATCTCGGGCACTCAGCAAGGGTACACGGGTGGGCCTTCGGCGCCGAAAGCCCATAGCTATGATGTTTCGTTGAATGGTTCACACGCTGACACTTGTTGATGGCCCGGCATTGAAATCCGCAGCAATTTGCGGAAGGGTTGCACTTCTGTCACGTTGAACGATTCTCTTCAGTCGTCGTTGGTCCCGTTCTTGCAGGATCTTTTTCCTGCTGCTGCGATGTCGGAGATTTTACCAGATTCCCGATATTCACTGTGCACTAGTGCAAATTGTCGTAAGGGAAAATCCCCTCCTCATCGCTACCTATGGGATGCTGTGCCCCATTTCTTGTGCGCCGGCTATAACACCATGTTCAAACTCACTTAAATCGTGATAACCTGCCATTGTACCAGCAGTAAACGATCTAACGCCTGCGGCAGACACTTGTTGTCTTATATAGGCGTTGCCGACAGCAGCGCCGTACTCTGCGTGTTTACATAAATCTGTGTTTGCATACGCATGCTTATACCAGTTTCTTTGGTTATTCAGTGTAATACTCCCATTTAAATATCCAAAAATCTCTTATCGTATTAGAATCAATGTTAACACGTTCTGTAGCATAGCGGAAGCCTTTTGCAATCAGATTTGTAACTAACCATTTTAATGCGCGTTTGTGTCAAGATTGTTTCCATGATGAGTCATTGTATTCGTCGATTTATATTTTGAGTGCTAAGGCATTTGGTCCAACTCCGTTCACCTTAGTAAATGGTGAAACCACACTGACGACAGATGTATTGTTCAGCGCTTTTAAACAACTGTCTACGAAATTTAATTTTCTTTAATATCTCAAAAATGAGATATCAATGTCTCATTCCTTTTTCGTGAATATATATTAATTATTTTCTTTCATATCCTGTGTTACTCAGTGGTTGCTGCTTGCCTCATTGTTAAAGTTCTGTTTCCTCTCGCTTTTATTACGTCTTTTCAGATTGTTATCCAGTTTTTTTGCATTACGATATTTTAGTTTGCTTCTTTTCATTCCGCTTACTGTAGTCGGATTTTTATATTCACGATTTCATTTGCAGCATCTATCTTTAACACCTAGGCATAAAGCTTTTAATTTTAAAAAAGAACATCAAGTATTTGGATACAGGACTATCTTTTACATAAAGTTTAAAGCTTAATGTTACACAGCAGTTTTCGTATTGCACGTGCAATTATCAGCAGAAGGTCTATTAAGCCTCGAATTCTATCCATTAAAAAACTGTATTACGTATTATTGCCGGCATCAAAGAAGATAAAACATCAGGCGGAATAAGTATTCACTTGCTGACCAATATATTGCAATTGCTCCAAGCACGATACTGACAGTAATTTTACCACGCAAAGGATGAAAAGTGAAAGTTACTACAAGGACGAACAAAATTGAACAAAAAAATGATTGCAGGATTCAATTAAATTACATTTCAGTCAACCACTTCCACTTTCAGCAGAATGTTTTCACTTTCAATTACACTTGTCCCACTGTAAACAAGCATTCACATTCAATTAACAAAAATTTTAAATAGTTTTAGTATGAAAGTAGTCCCCGTAAAACATGACATAGGTTTTAATTTATAAATCATTTTCTATTTATTTTTTGTCACAGTAGCGCTAAATTAACTGTTAAATGACGTTACCGAATTTATTAAAATTTAAAATGTAACGCAAAATGTCAGAGCCGCTTTCATCATGCAAACTGTAATAAAATATCGTATTTGAAACTGATATATTCCGCGGCAATGGAAATATCGTTTAATATATGAGTCTGCTGTGATTTATTTTAACGTCGAGTGAAAATACACGAGTTTAATAAGCAATCATAAAATAAAGTGACTATATCACATGCTCTAAAACGCAGACTGAAATACCCATCGGTTTAAACCTCTCTTGCCAAATTCCGTTCGCAGTTTCTTTTATTATTTTTTATAAAAATATTTTAAAAAAGCATGTTCCACAATAGTAGCATGTCTCTGTTTGAGATCAGCATTTTATTGAAAAATGTTGAATAAAAACATTTTAGTTTGGTATAATTATTTACCTGGCTACATGTCTACGATGTAAAAAATGATGTTTACTTACAATTCCGTTAATAAATTTATAATTAGAAATTCAGAACTGCATTTTTATCTATTATTAGTTCAATAACCATTAAAACTTTATAATATGAAAATATTTTGATTAATCGTATCATTGAAATGTTCTTGGTTGATCCTTCAATGATTACAAAACGTTTCAAAACAAAATAGAATCTGAAATACAGCAGTACTTTTATCTTTGAACAATAGGATGGAAGTAAGGTAAATACTATTGAAGTGACCATCAACAAAACACATAAATCAGTTCAACACAGAACCGCATAGTAGCTCAGTAGTTTAAGATACATGGCAAGACATTGAGAGACCTCTCGTAGATATTGTGATTTCTACCGAAAATATACATCTAACCAAACTAGAACGCTCGGTAGACAAATGTAGGACCCCCTTCCCGCATTGGGGATTACTGAGTTAGTACAGAGCTGTGAAAACCTATCTGATTTCTGATAAATTTATTTTAGACTTGTTGCTGCCACATAGTATCGTACACCATTACTCCATAGAACTCGCATTCTGTCAGCCTTAGCATTGCTGAGATATTTATGGCCCAGACGTCACGTTTTCCTTTGAACCTTAAAATGAAATAAAATAAAATAAACTAAAAATAAAAAAAAAAAAAAATAACCTACATAGTTCACGCTGGATTACCCCATAGGCAGCAGGTAGTCCTCTCTCAATCCGGTTACAAGTAAAAATATCTCCACAGCTAACTGTAAAAGTTTTCCGTTGAACTGTTAGTGAATTCTGCAAGTATTTCTTTTAATAAATTAGAAGAACTGTATAGATAAACCATAAGTACACTAAAGTGCCGAAAGTAATGAAGTATCAAGGTATCCAGATGGCGTTAGCACTGTGGAAGAAACGCATATATGGGCAGAGCAGTTTCGAGGCCTTCATTTGTACTCTCTTGAGTTGTTTGTACGGTTTTCTGAAGTGATTGTGGCCGCACGACATGAATTAACACGCTTTGAATGGTGCTAGATGCATAGAGCATTCCATATTTTCGGAAATTGTTCGTGAATATAGCATTTCTCGAGGCATTACCTCTTGCCATGAACAACACAGTGGCCGACCGCGTCTAATGACCGAGACCAGCAACGTCTGCATCGAGGTGTCTGTGTTGGCAACACTGCGTCAGAGAACAGCAACACTTAATGTGGAAAGTACGACAGGCGTGACTGTGCAAACAGTGCAGGGAAATATAGCGTTGACGGGATGTGGTCCAAGAAGACTGATGCCAGTACCTCAGCCAACAAGCGCCTCACCTGGTCTACTGAAGATATTAGTTGAACTCTAGATGACTGGTCAAATGATTCACGATTACAGTTTGTAGCAGAATGACGAAATATGGGTCATTCCATACATTTTTGTATATAATATTTGTATATTTTTATATTTAAAAAGAATGAGAAAGGAATTATCGGAGAGGATTGTCAGTGTGTTTGGGACCTCCCAACTAGACGCGCCAGATTGTCGCGACAGGCTGGCGGCTGCCAGGGACAATGGACACCAGCTACCCCTTTCTCACGCAGTTGGTCAAGCGTATAATCCCTTGGCTCCGGGGAAACCGTACGCTGGGGTGAATAAACTATCCAAGCCCCAGGTCTACGGACGGGCAGTTTGGAGGTCACAGGTGACGAATAAGTCCGAGGCTATCCCGAGTTCGCACGAATCGAGAAAGACAAGGTTCGTCTATCGTGACAGCCGGAAGGAGGAGCTTAAAAATGGCAGAACCAATCGAGAGAGACTATCCTTTGCATTTTGTAATGCCGGTGTATTTTTTTTCTCTATGTAAACCACGAGCGACGGAAGGAGGCTTTTTCCGGCGGACGCTGGAGAGAACTTGACTCCGAGCCTTCAGACTGGAAGGAGCGGATCTTCCGAAGCTGGAGATCCGCTCCGTCTTGGCATCGAACCTGAGGGTCGATAAGCGTGTCTTGTACAGTGAGGTCACTGTGCACACATCCAGTACGCTTGCTGACGGACGTGGTGCATTGTACGCTATAGCCAAGGAGCTATAGTAATTCCGCCGTCGCGGGAAAGACATCGCCGTCACGGTAATAATTCTACAAGTACAGTGTGGTACTTTTATTCGATCATTGAGTACAGCCCTGTAATGACCACTGAATGATTAGGAGTTCTCACACCCCCAAATATTGAGCTAACTGGGGCAGACTTTCTTAAAGCCACACTTGGTGGATAATTTAAATTATCCTGGCGCCCGGCATTTGAGATCGGATACAGTTAATGTCAATACTGTGTTTGATTTATTGTTCCCGATGATTGTGAAGGGAACTTTCATTTGAAAAAATCAAGTGTGTAGCTTTCTTGCTTGCCAATTAACATTGGGAGTTTGTTTCAAGATTAATTTAAAGGTGGTTGTGTTTTAATGCTTTGTTTATTTGTTAATATGTGTTGGCAATTGTAAGAAGAGGCTTTGCATAGTTCTTTTTATCATATTTCAATGTGTCAATGTGTAAATAAGCCTCGCCTGTACGCCATTACGAGTACCCAATAAATTAGCAGCCTAGGGTTTCTTTTAATTATAAAAAGAAGTAAAAGGTTTTCACCCTTACCTCCCCAACGGCGCACAACGCCACAAGTTGTACGAAGCCAAGGACCCAGGATGTCAGGAGTGCACTTTGCAAGCTGGTATGGATTATGTTTATATCGCATGGACTGGGAACTCTACATGAACTGAACCGAATATTGTTTGGTAATGATTATGTTAGGGTACTTGGGGACCATTTACAGTCGTTCTTGTTCCAAATCAACCATTGACTGTTCCAGGACAGTTCTGGGAATTGTCACTGGGCCAAAATCATTCACGATTGGTTTTAGGAATATTCTGGACAGTTCTAGTGAGACATGAATACAACAGAACATATCTGAGTCATTATCTGAAGGTCATTTCGTGTACTGGATAGTTACAGTTAAATTATGTCTGCGTATTTCTTCAGTGGACTTCCGACAACCTCTTGAATCAATGACATGTTGGGTTGTTGAATTTCGCCTGGCAAAAGAATGTCCCACACTACATCCAATGAATTTCAACATTTTAGTGTATGTGTTGTTCTTTGATTCGGACACTAATCTGCAAACATATATAGAAAGGTTGCCAATCAATCATACATAAATGTTTTTGTCACATTATCATTTAAAAGTGGAACAACCCGCCACCTTTTCGTAGGGTAGCAAAGGAACTGTCCTATTAATTATGTAATATGAATACACTCTTTGGATCCAACGTAGATCAAAACGCAGAATTAAATTACGAGTATTAAAAGATCAACATTTTCGCTTAATATACCACCAGAGAAATCAATATAAGTGTGAAAGCGAAATTTAATTGAATTACTAACTGATCACTAACTAAAAATATTTCACCAGACAGTTACTCATTTAAGGGAAATGAATAAGCAAAGTGCAGGTCATGTTTTTAGATATTTTTTGATGCTGAAAGTATTCTGTTTAAGGAAGTTATGCGAAAAGTTATAAGAAAACATTCCATTAAAACTGTAAAATCTAAAATCGTTGACATAAAACCAGTATTCGTATATAATAAAGGTCGTAGTGAAGGTAGGCCTAGACTATATTAGGAAATAGTCTTCCTTGAAAACTACTTAAGAAAACCGGATCGTAACACTAAACATTTTCACGTTTTTTTCTTTTTACAAGCTACGAAGTGTCCACTAGTGGAAAAAGCAGCAGGAAATCATTGGCTCAAATTGAAAGTGTACGTCTAAATGTTCCAATGAAATCTAAAACATCACACGCACAGGTAACGAAAGAAAGTGTGACAAATAACGAAAGAGCACAAGTCCGAAAATGGTTTAAGATGTTAAAACATAATTGGAATTCGGTGACAGTGGCGACTTTTTCAGTGTGCAGCAATAAAGGAGCTTATTGAAACAGACAGATCGCCATCACACGATGATAACCCACAGAGGAAGCAGTCGAAACGTTTTTGTTAGGAAAAAAGATCTAATATGACAGAGATTATGATTAGTACAAACCACGTCCTTCACATGTTTTCCTTTAGATGACACTGGATCTAAAGAGGTAACGGATACTCTTCGATGCAGGACATGGCCACACATTACTTTTGGATCGACCATTTTGATATGCCTGTCCATGCTTCCATCTGTTCTCTTTTGCAGTGGTTTCCTAATAGAAAATCATCAGTAATTTCCCCATCAGTCTTACCATGTAATATCCTCAGAATGTACGATAGGTCTGATAAGATGTAACGGTTAGCGTTCTCGCCTCGCATTCGGGAGGACGGCGGTTCGAATCCCCGTCCGGGCATCCAGATTTGGGTTTTCCATGGTTTCCCCAAATCACTCCAGGCAAATGCCGGGATGCTTCCTTCAAAAGGCCATGGCCGAATTCCTTCCCATTCCTTGCCCCCATCCTTGCCCCCCATCCTTTCCCGTCTCTAAAGACCTCGATGTTAAAAAGAGACGTAAAGCAGTTACAAAAAAAAATAAAAAAAATAAAAAAAATAAAAAAAAATGTAACATTAGCTACAAAAACTGGGTGACGGTAACAGCTACAGACCTAATTTAGTTACTTAAGACGTGAGGGGAATCAACATCAGAAATTATCGTTTTCAGTAATAGGTATGTACTATTTTTAAGATCAATTTATTACAAAAAAATTGTTGAATAGTTGATTTCAAAAAACTACAAAAATGTCATTAAAAATTCTGGCTACATAATTTTGACTCAAAACAAGAGACAGTAATAGAATGACGTCTTTCAGATGGTTGTCACGGCCGCTGATGGGTTTATTCTGGCGGGTAATGAGTCAGTAAGTGGGCTGATTAAATGAAATTCCGCGTCGCCGTCGCAGCCTTCGTCTCCCTGGAGACGGTCGCAGACACTTGTAGAGAGCATAGGGCGCCGCGCCGGCCGCTGCTAATGCGACAGGCAGCTGTCTCGGTGTCACTCGCTAATGACGCAGCTTCAGGCAGAGCCCCGACACTCACACCACCCGCGGAGCAGAGCTGCATCGTTGGCTGCCGGCAATGCAGGCGTCTTTCCTGCGCAAATAATGTTTTCAGCCTCTTGTACTGCAACTGAATTTTACTGTGTTTATTCCCTGTAATTAAGACTTATTGCGTATATAATTCATTAAATGCCTCTTCCATCCAGGTTTCCTTAATATCATTTTATTTCATTTCAAAGGATGAAAATTAAAACACTGTGTTGTTATAATTGACTTGATGATAGTTTCAGTCACAAATATACTTCGGAAACAAGTTTCTTTCATCCGTTTCTCATGTTTTTGATAGTTTGTGAGCGAAAGGGGGATTTTGGTGTTAAACGCTTCTGCGGTCTATGAGTTTTAACGTTAACTCTAGTGGTGTTCTTGTTTCGCGAAATTAAAATTGTTGGCTTCCATGGCGTATTATTTAATTGTCAGTAGCGAATTGACAATATATATATATATATGTATTGTAAATGCGATGAGATTTAAGTCAATACTCTACAAAATATTTAACTTGAAAAAAGTGCCTTGCTGTTCCAGACCGGTATGAAATAATTATTACTGTAAGGGTGAAATCCATATGGGGAGAAATGAATAACATTTACCTGACATTTGTTTGTAGACGTCATTTTATTTACAGAATTTATTATCCAACAACTACGAAAAAAATCCTATAACAAGACTAGCTGACCCGGTCACGCGTTGCTGTGACTTACTAATTATAGTACGTTGGATGAATGTTATTCTAAACTTTCTCAAGTAGTCAAATTAATATTCACTAATAAAGACAAAAACATTGTAGTCGATTTGGAAATTCAAATGCAATTGGTAAAGAGTTACGGAGAGTTGAAATTAAGGACAAACAATCATAAAAATTTTTAATTTATATTTCATTACAAATTACTTAATTGAAATTATATAAAAATTGATATTTATATAAAAAATATTTTTTATTTATTTATATAAACTGAAATTTCAGTTATATCTTCAGTCATTCTGTTTTTATATTTTTCCCACAAACTCGAAGATTGTGTTGGATAACATGTTGTCAAAATAATTGCAAACAGTTTGACGAATACTATTCGGCGTGGCTGTCAACGCTGCATCAGCAAGTGTCAGGTCCCAATAATTGTCGTCTACCAGCAGCTGCAACTCGCGACATGCATCTTGACATGTATTAAACACTCGACATGTATTGAACACTCGACCATTAACTGTTCGTAAACATTCGAAAGAAGCTGGTCCAGGAACATTCACCAATAATAAACGCTGAAAGAAACATTCACGTTGTTTTGGATGCAAAGTCTTTGCTTTGAATATGCCTGCGATCGAAGGATGTGGTTCTTCTTGTTTACGTGGCTACCATTTTTTACCTAATTTGTTCCATGAAAAATAGCTTGGAACCTCGGTATATAATAATGTTTTTGCGAATTGGCGGAACACATCAGATTTTTGACATAATGTGAAAAATTCAGTTTGTGGTTTGTCGTTTTTGGTGGCTCAAGTATTCTTTGGAGAATATTTTCTTCGGTGATATATACACGTTGATCGTTTTCAAGATGTATTGCAAGATGCTGGATGGAAGGGTCTCTTTCATGGACGCGAAAACTAAAAATATGCCAGATAGCTTCGTTGCTGCTGATGTATCTACCTATTTGGTATCGTGTTATTTCGTCATTTTTATTTACTTTTTGAACTTCAAATACGGCCAAATCACTGCCTTTATTAACATATTTACAAACGTACTTAATGGATTTTACAGAACTGCAAAACTCGACGTTAATATGAGCCTTATACGTTTTTGAAAGCAATGGTGAGTATGGTACCACCCACTGATTGTCAATATCAACTTGGTTTCTAGAATTTGACATCCGCATTGTAAATGTTTGGCCACCATTCTCAGCGTTTCTGCGGCGAAACAACGGATAACCATCGATATCAGTAATAGTATCATTCGTATATTCCTTTGGAAAACGTTTCTTACATTTTCCACCTTCTATGCATGGCGATGTCATGTTAAAAGCACCGCACGGTCCGTGGATCAAGTGACTGGTAACAATATCAAACAATTATTGATCAATTAATGGGTCCGGAATTTCGGCTGAAATTATTTGATCAATTTCTTCTGGACGGCTTTTAACTTCAAGTCAAATCAAAATGTGAGAATGAGGCAAACAACGCTTTTTCCACTCAGTCAAATACAGATAGCAACGTATGTTACCGAAAACTGAATGTTTTACGATTAAATCAATCAATGATTTTAATTTTTGTTTGAACACACGTGCCGTGAAATCATGACGATGCATTGATTGATGGCCTGGTAATAGCAAAGTTTGTATTTCCTCCCAATTCGGATTCCATGTAAATGTAATAAACAAATCTGGACGACCATAATGAAGTACGTAAGTCATCGCATCTTGTATATATTCCTGCATGTTCCGTGAACTGTCGATGTAGCTTGAAGGTAAAATAAATGCATTACCGATATCATTGGCGTTAAAATTTTCATAAATATTGGCGATAACAATATCTCGTAAGAAGATGTATTCCCCCGATCGTAATTTAACCTGGTTGTATCGAATAAATCGGAAATGCTAGTTTTCAACCTTGGCGTACATATCCACGACGTATTGAAGGCACAGTTGACGATATCGAAGTGTATAGTTATCCTAATTACGTCTAATCATCAATCGGGGGGCGTAGTACTTCATTGAAGTAACTTTTTTATTTGTTTTATTACCTGAAAAATAATAAATTAAATAGAAAAAAAAGGAATAAGAAATCAATATAGTAGGCCCGCCATAAACCGGCCCCTGGTCGGAATACCGCGGGTCTACTGTACTAATAAAATAACGAATTAAATAGTTGAATATTAAATTTACCATCAACTGGATCACACTGTTTGATGTTGATGTGATATTCATCCTGCCCTTGCCAGAATATCAGTGGATACTGGAGTGCGTCATACGAACGATGGAGATCCGAAATTATACTAACAGTGCTATCTCGACGTGTGATTTTAATGGCTCTATTGTCAATTGGATCACCAACTATAATAACTGCAACTTCATCTACAGTTGGCGCGTTGAATCTGCCAGCGTGTTCTCCTGATGGTAATTTGTCAGCTTTGATGACAATTTGATAGTTGACATATTTAATTGTGGCGACACTCTTTTAAATAATTTTATAACTTGATTATTATTTTCCAACAATACCACAATTGCTCTCTCTTTTGCTTGTTCGATGAAATTATACAGGCACCGAGTTGTCACGCGTTCTTCACAACTTCGCATAAAATAAAATAGATTTGGAGAAATTTCGGCACATCATTAGGCATCGGCATCAACGACCCAATCTTATGGAACACCTGGCCTTGTATTTTGAATGTAGTTTAAAAATGACGTCCGTCAGATGTGAGATCGCAAATTTTAGTTGCTCCAAAAGACGTCATTTCGAAGCAGGAATTGAATTTGCGTGTCTTGCGCAGAAACAATTTCGAATCGTTTGATTCGCCAACAAGAAGTGATTGCAAAGGTTCTGGGGGAGTGGGAAGTGGTAATAATACCACTTTTCCTGATGCTCAACACGTGCCGGCTGCTTCATTGAGGAATTTCAACGCCTGACAGTATTGACATACTTTGTCCATTGCACCGATTGCAATTTTAGAATGTGCAGAGTAATCAATGGCTGGTGCATATTGGAAAGCAAGACGAACAAATGATACACGTGTTAAAGCACGGCTGATTTACTGTCTCTCTCGTTCTCTTTCTCTAAATGTAGCTATGTGCTGTTCTCGTGCCGCTCTTGTTCTCGATATATTCTGTCACAGACGTTCATCACGCTGTTCTTGAGATTCTTGCATACGACGCTCAGCTGTCCTGATTCTTTGAACTTCCTTACTTGCCACGATTTGTGTTATGAGCTCTCTCGTCATGCATCTTGCCTCTCCGCTATACGCACTGTCAAGGTTAGATTCTTTGGCGACATTTAACTGAAAAATATTTGAATTACAACAAAAAGTGCCTTTCTGAAAGCCTTAAAATAAGACACTATAATACAGTGGTGAAACCGGAATTTTTGGTTCCATTGAAAAATACAGTAAAATTGAAGTTAAGAACTAATGAGGAAATATAAAATAACATTGCAAAAAATAACAGAAAAAGAAGAATGTTATTTTTTTTATACATTTATAGCATGGATGACACCAGGCTTTCAAGAGGTTTGGAAAGATTTGAAACGAAATAATACCGGTGAACTGTATGGAAAGAAATTTTTTTCGATAGCAGACTTTGAATATGGCAGGATTCAAAGGTAGAGAGGAGTGCAATAATGAAGGAGTATTGGGGAGGAAGAAAGAAAAAACAACAGGAGAGGAATTGAAATTGACACGTGGTCTCTAGCTGACCATAACAAAAAGAAGAAGAAAAATGATAAGCTAGCGAGAAATGCTTACACGATTCGAATTTATCGTAACGTTTTCTTCAATGTTATTTTCATGTGTGTAATTACTTTGTCGTTAGGTATAAAGACACACAAACGATGAACAACAATATAGTATAATTATAACACAATACACAGCACAATTAAAATTGAAGAAACTCACACATATGGCGTGGAATAGACTGTAGCATAAAAAAATGGAAATACAACGCCATCGACTGGATGGTTCGAAAAATTAACACACCGCCATCTGTTAGGAATAAACTGTAGCATAAATAAATTGAAACAGAACGTGATCTACTGGATGATTATCCTACCTAGCTAACCAAGTGTTGTATAGATAAGTTAACACATCGCCATCTGTTAGAAACATATGGAACTATAATAGAAATTACGTATGGTCGTAATGACCTGGTGACATGGTTTCTACTGGCTGGGCATTCTGCCCCTGCCGTAGCCGCCTTTACCTAGCCCGCCCATCCTGCCTGGTACAGGGGACCTACATTTTAACGTCGAATCAGAACCACAGAACCGTCCTGGCGTATTTCACCTTACACAGCACGCTGCGCCGGAGGTTAATGCCGAGTTAAGTGTCTATAAAAATCCTCGCCAAGACAGGGACTCGAACCGGGGACCTTTCCATCTCTAGTCAGACGCCCTAACCACTTAGCCAGCAGACCGCTTAGTCTTGGTGGCTTACAAATAACTATAAACCATTGTCCTATGACAAACATTTAATGAACATTTATTTCGCAAATAATAAATATTGAGGTCTATAATCCGAATAAAAACTATCCTATCTTTTAAGTTGGACTAAATTACACTCATTAAGCCAAATTTCAACTAAATCGGTTATGTAGTTTCGGAGTTCATCCCGGACGAACATCGTGACACGAGATTTTTATATATATAACAGATTAATAATATTTCATTATTAGCCATAGTTCTGAGCCACTTTGGGCCATATGTATATTGACCTCCTTTTTGGTGGTTTCCCTTGTATCATGGTATTCTATATTTCCTTATTCTCTTCGAACATTCTTTACGATTTGCGTCTGTCTCTTTCCGTATATACAATGTTTCATTTTCACTGTATTACTAAAACTCCAATTTCTTATTCTCTCTACTACCATCACTCCTGTTCTGATTTCCAAGAAACGTAGCTGCATATTTTTCTTAAATGTTTGTGTTTCGGAAGAAAGAGTATTGGTCTATTGTATTCCCCATGTTACATCATTGTTTTACCGATATGTAAAACATCTTTTCGCTATGTCAGGTTATCCATTCTTTTGCTTTCCTTCCTTTTTCACTTCTATTTCCACCATCACTTAAAGTTTTCTTCACGACACTTCCCTGGTATTTAAAAGTTTTATCTCGTTTAACTTTTTTCCTGATCGTGATGTATTCTCAATAAATATGATCATCCCAATGAAATCCAATCATATTTTTAATTAATGATAGACTTCTTTAATGTCTTACTCCATTCGGTCACCAGACTCGCATTCACATTTCCTAATCTAATTTTACCTTCTATCAACTCGATTATTTTGTCTGTGATAGTAGGCTTAATTACAACAACGAACAAGAGTTCACTTTCTTATTTTAACCCATTACTCCAGTGTTCCAATCTATCTGATATTTCACTCTCTAAGGAAGCTCATACTTTCCTATTGCAATTCTTTCACTCTACATACAACACTTTTTTTAGAAAAAAGTATTTATATTTGACCCGGGAATATTATTTCTACACTACTATTAAACGCTTTCTCAGATTCCTAGGAAGACATGCAGCATAGTCCATCTGTAGTTATAGTGATCCTGTGCTGACTTACGCCTGTGAGACATTGACAGACAAACTCGTGAAATTTTAGAACAACACAGCAAGCTATGGATAGGTAAGTAAGTGATGTTTTAAACTAGTAAAGACAGGAAAAGAGCAATCAACATTAGACCAGTCACAAGGGTCACAGACTTTTTAGAGAAGACAGCCTCCTTGAAGTGACAATGGGAAGGAAATGTTGCTCGGATGAAAGGCGAAAAATGGGCAAAAGCGTCGTTGGAGTTGAGCCCAAATGCCCATTAGAGACCAAGAGGAAGACCATTAGGCCGATGAGACGAGGACATATGCAGGATTGTTGGAGTTAACTGGCAGAGGATCACCCAGGATCGTTTGTCCTGGAAGAGACTGGCCAAGCTCTACCTGAACTCATAACTCTAGAGGCGACATCATAATTTTAATGATTTAACTGGATAATGCTGAAGGCTTACATCAAATGTGAAATCTGCAGCTGACCTCCGTTCACTGATCAAATATTGCTCTCCTCTCAGACCACTTTAAAAACATTTACCGTATTCTTATCTCTGAAATCTCAAATCATTATAGTTCCTGCACGTTGTCTTGTTTTCTTACTATGTGATGGGAACTACTGTCCTTTTGTCTAAGTCTTAATGAAGCGATAGAGCCATGTTTTATTTTTTCTCCGGTTGTTCTTATCATTTCTAAACTTACTTCATTTATAGAGGATGTCTTTGATGTCATCATATTACCAAACTCAGCTTTTACTTCTGAACTCATTCAATGTTTTGTTACCATTCCTTGATTCTTCTACATCTCTTACTGTAGCTCTCAGTATTAATTTGTACAATTTAGTTTGACTGAGCCTTTGCTCCCATTATTGTTTAATTCATTTCCGTGATATTGAAAGGTTCTAGATTCTGATTCATACATTTTGTTGGTTGTTATCGTTCCATAACGTTCTTTCCAATTGCCTTCTCCACTCTTCAGCTACCCCAGTCCATTTCACCGTTCCATCCTTCTCTCTCCTGGTACTGAATTTTCCCAGTCCATTCACGTTATAATCTTGTGTGTGAGATTATATACTTCACCCATTGCTTATTATCTCACAACCTGTTTCTGCAGCTTCGATCAGCGTCCCTTCGCACCGCTCTTCCTGGTTGTCTTGTGGGTAGTGTTTTAGTGGTCTTCATTGTCTCATTTCGGTTTCTGTGCATTAATTCAACAACTTGTTCCTCTGTTCTCCTTACCATAGTTGATCTCAGATCCATTACCACTATCCGGTGATATCTATCTGTCACTTGTGGCAATATTACCTTTGCATTTGCATAAATAATCTTTGATTTGCCGTCAAACTGCATTCTAACAATTTAATGGGCATCTACACTTCAGCAGTACTGAAGACCTGATCGTTCAGTTTCGTGTCTTCCTGAAATGCAATACATTTGACTGACTTACCCAGCAACATAGTTGGTTCCATAGTCACTTTGGTTTACATTGTTTTATTTTTTTATGTTTAATTCCAAATACATCCTAACACATCTTTCTTTTAGGTGTCGCTAGCCGCTGATGCCTTTATATTCCTACAAATGGAAACATTATGTACGTGAATCTGAAATGTACTGATCATACTGATCTTACCTACAGGTCAAATAATTTACCATTTACATTCATTAACAGAAATGTTTGCCTTAATTTGATTATTTTCCACTAAAATTATTTTTCCAACACTTATTATAAATTTGCGCACAGAAATTCTGCAGCTATGATCTATCAACACTATTATTGTACAAACCCTGTTGTGCCAGTTGCTTTTTGGTAGCATTTCTTCTTTTAGTTGATTACCATAGTATAGACTCCATATTTAAACTATTTGCATGTAATCAAACACTACAGTTATGAAGAAATTTAATAAATTAAAACGAACCTCTTGAAAGACACTTAATAGAGATTAATACTTATAACAGGATATATAGAAAATGGCTGCGAGAAAAGAAAACAAAAATTCTAAAAATTAGTGTTTATTAGCGTATTATAGGGCAGCGGTTCCCAATTTCCTTTTGTCCACGGAACCCTAACTAATCATACATTTTTTGGCGGATCCCCATTTTTATAAGCGTAAACTGAAAAACCAGTCTCGCATCTGTAAGTCGTCACAAACGGAAGCAGAACCATGATACCCTTCTCACGGCGCGGTTATGACTCTTTTCAGCGAACATTTTATTTAATCCTCGAACGGAACACGGAACCCTTGTGACCCTTCCACGGAACCCCAGGGTTCCGCAGCCCACTATTTGGGAACCGCTGTTATAGGGCATAAAAAGCGTCCTATATGCTAACCCATGTTTTCCCAAGCCCCCGAGTGTCTGTGTACTTATCCTAAGGGGTCCGCGAACAAAATAAAATTAATCATTTCGAAAACATAAATATAGGCGTGAGAAAAAGTGATGTCTGGCCATAATACGTAAGATGCGAGTCGGATTAACAAATGACTGTTCTAGAATAACCAATTTCCAATTATTATTGTTACTAGTATTATTGAGATGTTCATGACTTATCACCAAAGGGTCTGCCGTCGAAAATTTTTGGGAAAGGCTGTGTTATCCCATGACGTAGACTGTTACTATGTGTAGTCCGGTTTAAATAGGTTCATTAATATTTGCGTAATGAGTGGACAGATGCACAGTCATGGGCACTCTATGAACATCTGCATAACACAGTTAATTTCTCTCAAGGGAAGTTTGTGTATAATGTGTCTAACGTTATTTTACATGCACGTGTGTTAACATCATTAACATCATCGACTCCAGATACCTGAATGCCTGATATGGTAATAAAAAATGCTCCTTCATAATCGTCTGTCGCTGCACCACTTCTCTTCCAGTATTTTCTTCCACGCTGCACCAAGACTGATCAGGTCTTTTGTCATCCGACGTTTTGGTGTTATTTCTCTTCATGATTTTTTTTTTTTTTTTTTTTTTTTTTTAAGTCACTGGTTTTTAAAGTATTTCTCAGATATCCAATTTCCCGTCATTCTTATCAAGTGAACAAACCATTTCAGTCTCGATTCTTTTAAGGTGTCTAGAACTCTTTTATATAATCCTTTTTGAAATAGTAAGCCGGCCTCGGTAGCGTAGGGGCTAGAGTGCCGAAGGCCGCCTGTTCGAATCCGGCCACGGGCATGGATGTTTAAGTGTTGTGTGTCTGTGTGAATGTCCTGTCCATCCTGTGGCGTCCATACATTGGAAAATACAATATGTACTGGATTATGACTTATACACTGAAAACTACAAAATTACATTGAGCTGGCTGTATGGCCTTCGTTGCCAAACCCCCCCCCCCAAAATGAAATAGTAATAATTAATTTCTGGTTTTATATTTTCTAGCATCCTGAAATTTCTGTTCTGAAGAATTATTTCGGTCACTTTCATTCAAATGTTGTCCTCAGTAGTTAATGTAACAGCTTTTAATTAAAAGATGAAAATGATGAACAAGAATATTTTATGTAGGCCTAAATTTACTTTTGCTATCTAAGGGAAAATATTTATCGCATATCTGTGAAAGAGAATTGCAGATGAAAGCAGATGTTTTAGTGCTATAGCTTATTTTTCTATTAAGCCATTTAGGTTGACATATCATTGTAGAGGTATTTGAAAGTCTGAACAATGTCTATCAGAACGTTTACTGTGATATGACGTTATAAAATCAAAGGCACCATTTCTGTACAAATAATTTTCGATTTACATGAGAATGTTTCACTTAAGCCTGGTACACGCACTCATGCTTGTCGATCGTTTTGCTTGTACAGTCTCAAGTTGTAATGTAAGACGGAACATTTGACGAAACTCACTTGAACCCAAAGACACTCCGTCTACTACTTCATTTTGCTGTCAGTTGCTAAATGTTAATATGGCTGACACACAGAAATTAGTTGTTGCCGTGGCTATTGTTTTGATAATTAGAAATAAAAAAAAGGCTCAGAATTAGATAGAAATGGTCAAAACAGTTGTTATTGAAATGAGCACAATTTACTCACATCAATTTACTAAATGAATTGAGGCTAGAATCTGAGGATTCGTTTAATTATGTTCTCATGAGCGAAGAAACCTACCTCGAGTTATAGTGACTCCACATATTAAAAGGAAAGACACTAGAATGAGAAAGGCAATAACACCTCATGTACGTGTGCTGTTTTACATAATCTTCTCCGTAGAAAGTGCAGTGATATATATGTTTCAACAGATTGTTTAGACAAACAAGACAGGGCTGGTTCTGAAATTAAGAATGGATTACGGATGGATTCAGAATTCATTTGTGGACTGCAACAGGGATATAATAGACATTCTGGGCGGGAGGAAAATGAAGTACGAAGACTTTTTTGGAATATTTTAACGCTGAAGGAAAGGTTCATTGCCAAGATAACATGGTTTATGCCAATACCTAACCTTCTCAAAATAAAGAACCCATTTTAATCTCTTATCATAGTACTAAAACTTCAGCAAGTATAATTTGACATTTTATATGTACACTGTAACTATGTACCTAAGTGTGTTTTCTAAGTGTGTTTTCTAAAATTATATTTGTTACATACCTTATTAACTGAACCCGTAGTTGCGTCTTCAATGTTGTTTATGCCATCCCGCCTTAGCGTTTCGTGATCACTAAGAAACAGCAACTTGTCGAAATACCATAAATTTGGCTTTACGATGTTTTCGATACCACCCAGATCTACGTGATTCATTATATTTCTTCTGTGCTTTCCGAAAACAAGATCTTAATGAATTCACTTTTTCTAATAACAGTTTCTTTATTTGCGTGTTCATCAACTTCTTTCAATTTATTGACAAGAATATCATATGCAAACTGTACTGGAGTAAATATTCTTTTTCCCTTATTTCAGTGATTCGGCTAAAATTTGAATGATTGTAGCAGATATTGTTCATTATTTCAAGAGCTGATCACATTCAACCAAAGTCAAAATTCGGTATCAAAGTGTGCAAAAGGTCCAGGCGTTTTGTAACGACTTGTAGCACATAAACACAGTGAAGGGGAAGAGAGAGAAAAAATTAAACATTATCTGTAATAATGAAATAGACAGTGCGGTGCAACATTAAAATACTTTGCTAACAAACGTTTTTGGAAATGGTGGTGTTATTTACATCAATTTTGAATAAAATTTAGAAAAGGTTCCACTTCTTCCATAAATGAAAAAGAAATACAATCAAGTAAAAAGTGATATGCATTATATTTCACACAGATGTTGACGTCGAAATGAAACTAACGACATCGTACACCCATAAACTAAAAACAAATTTACCGTTCGTGGTGGGTGAACGGTTAACGCTTTGGCCTCGTATTCGGGAGGACGCTGGTTCTAATCCCCGTCCGGGCATCCGGATTTGGTTTTTCCATGGTTTCCCCAAATCATTCCAGGCGAATGCCGGGATGCTTCCTTCAAAAAGACCATGGCCGAATTCCTTCCCGTTCGTTGTCCCTAGTCCCATCCCGCCTCTAATGACCTTAGCTGTCGACGAAACGTAAAGCAATAAGTAAAAAAAAAAAAAAAAAACATTTTCCAAGAAAGAGAAACAAAAATACAAAAAAGTTTAGTTTCAGGAGCGTATTGATTATATACGTGCACACATGTCAAAGCTCAGCCTTATTGACGTTATGGTAATCTTCAGCATTTATTTTTTAAAAAAAACCTAACTGCTGGTAACTCTCGCATGTTGTGAGTACAATACGCAAATTGACTGAATTGACACATTAATTACTGGTTAAACTTTAAAAAATCAGTAAAAAATGGGTTTGTGAAATTCCCTTTCAAATGGTGTTTGCAATTCAAACACAAAAATAAAATTATTTTTGTAGTGGGACAGTTCTTCACATGTATTTTCACGAAATGTTTAGTATTGGATTCTTAAAATTCTCAGTAAAATGATACAAACAACTTTTTGAGAATAACATTGTTCTCTGAACTGTGGAATATGTTGAAATTATTTTGCAAAAAAAATACATTGTAGAAAAATCAATTTACATTTTCTGCAAACTGAAGGTGCATAAATGTCACTGCAAATTGTAAAATAAAGTTTGTGCCAATAGTTTTAGAAATGAATGTGGGGATTAAAAATTGTTTGTCGCTTTGCGTCATTATCTTGTGCATATTATGAAAGGGGAAGAAAAATACAAATATTTTAAGAATCGCGAACTGCCTTCATTAATTTGGTACACAGCGCGATGATTTTTCTATGTTCAGGATCCCCTATACTTATTTCTACCCAGAACTTTCCCCATAAAATAGTGTTTAGGTTAGTAAGAACTGAGAGAGTGTAGAAGTTATAGGTTTTTAACAGAGAATCAAAGTGGCATATGGAAAAATCAGTGAATCCTTGTCGCTTCCATCTTGCGTTTAGAAGATACAGAACGTCAAAAACTAGAAGATATCTTGTAACAGGAGACACGGATCCGCTGTATAGCGAATTAGTCATTGAGGTGCCAGCTGAGAGCAATTAGGTCACACAGTGCCACGGTGGAGTTGAACAACTCCTCGGTAGAGGGCGGAGACGGCTAATTGACGAGACGGCGTTAATTAGGCTTGATTAAGGCAGGGCCACGTGTCGCGTTTCGAGGCGGCGAAAGTTTTGGGTGAGGCGGCAGCTGGCGCCGTGTCGGGTAGCTCCCCTTTAATCGGGCGGAGTCGCGCCGCGCTGGGTCAGCATGCACTGCAGCAGCAAGAGGAGACACAATCGCCAGCCCCGCGCAAAGTGGATTCGATTGCTGCCAAGTGGCTGGAGTCGGATTGCCGCCAGCAGTTCAGCTGCCTTAGAATGCAGGGGATACAAGATTTACACCTACTCTAACTTTCCGACCCCCAACCTCAGCTAATTTATTTATTTTCTGTTATCGGGCTTGTTTACCAGGCACCGACTTTATTCAACATTTACACTAACGACAAACCCCAGGCGTCAATTATTCGAAGTTTTGTCTATGCAGATGATTTAGCACTAGCAGTGCAAGCCAAAGATTTTTAAACAGTGGAGTGGCGTTTATGTTTTAGTTTACAATCTTTCACCACCTACTATGAAGACAAACAGTCGAAACCGAATCCATGCAAAACTCAACTACACGCCTTCCATTTACGAATCAGACACGCCAACAGGAAACTGAAAGTCAGATGGGAGTGTGTACCGAACGTTGTGGGTGAGCGGTTAACGCTCTGGCCTCGCTTTCTGGAGGACGCCGGTTCGAATCCCCGTCCGGGCATCCAGATTTGGGTTTTCCTTGGTTTCCCCAAATCACTCCAGGCGAATGGCGGGATGCTTCCTTCAAAAAGGCCATGGCCGAATTCGTTCCCGTTCCTTGTCCCCAGTCTCATCCCACTTCTAATGACCTCGCCATGGACAAGGCGTAAGTAAGAGAGAAAAAATGGAATGTGTAGAACTAGATCACTGTTTCAGTCCAAAATATTCCGGATCTACACTAGATCGCTTCCTTACTTACAAAAAGCACTGCTTAAACACAAAAGGCGAAGTTTCAGCCCGCAACAATATCTTGCGGGAACTCACAGGAAACTTATGGGGTGCTCATACCGCAGTGCTCCTAATATTAGCCCTTGCACTGTGTTATTCTGCTTCAGAATATGTCTGTCCCGTTTGGTACAAGTCTGATTATGCCAAACAAGTAGACGTAGCGTTGCATGAAACCTGCAGAAATCTAACCTCTTGTCTTAGAGCCACATCAATTGAAAAACTACATGGTCTGGCTGGAATCGCTCCCCCTGATGTAAGACAGAACGTAACTGCAATGTCAGAAAGAAACATGGTTAATCAAAACGCTGCTCATTCCAAAGCTTCCTTACGACGACAGTTGAATTAGATGTGCTGCCGAAAGTTTCCCGGCTCAATCTGTGGCGAGCAAGAATGACCCACGTGAATGGATGGGAACTGTAGAGGCACTACCACCAGGTGGCAATCATAACTGGAAGACATGGAGAGCGCTGATTCGGCTGAGAAGTGGTTTGGGTAGGACAAAGGATAACCTCACAAGATGGCATTATCTTGAAGATTTATATACTGCGTGTGAGTATGGGGCTGAACAGACCATTCGGCATGTATACAATTGCCCGCAAGGCCCATCAGCATGCACTCTGCAAGACCTCCTTCACGCCAGTGACAATGCCATACAATTTGCTGTTCATCCGTAATATGAGTTCATTGGTGTTGATTGATACCATTTTCTTTCTATTTTGTTCTGTTGTTGTTACTACTGTTTCTAACAATTGTAAAAGCTGCGTTTTTGACACGAAATAAAAATAATCGGAGACTGACTGCATTTACTTATAACAACCTATAACAATAGCAAAATAGTAGGGGACCGGAACAACTACAAGAAATAAAACTTGGGTAGTTGCACCACACTAGTATGAATTATATTCTGTCAAAATTAATTCCATTGATACAAAGGTCTACCCTGAAATAGGAAATCGTATTCAATCAAGTTCGTAAAATTGTCTAGTAACCAATTTGTCTGCACTTAAAATTCACATGTAAACAATTAAACAAGTCCATACAGTTCTCCTGGTAGTGATAACAGAAATTCATCATTGTTATGGCAACACGCGGCAATTACACATTTCCTTTTAATGTTCTTAATTTACTACACTTTATAACCTGTAGCGAGAGTGAGTTCTTTGGCACACACACAGAGAGATATATAAATGGACTGTCATCTAGCAGGCTGGCAGTACCACTCCGGATCACGATTAAGGAAACTGAGAAAGCTGAGGAGCCTATTGCATTCCGGGAGGCCTTAAATACCCCTAGGGTAACTGTACTTTAGATCGTCTGATGCTCTTCTGAGAGGAGTACTACCAACATTGACTTCCTAACATTCCAGCTGCCTGATTCACCCTCTCTGCCAAATAGGAGAATACATTTGCTCCCACAGATACTACTCCTCCAACAGTCACTTTCTGACGTCGATGGGTTGGCGATTGACAGAACCTTCTCCGCCAAAAGTAGAAGGTGGAAAGGGGTTGACTGACCTCTAGCGTAGTCTTGATTCCATAACGGCATCTACCGCAGTCTCCTGAAATTCCTAAATAATGAAAAACACTGCTTGCCTCACTCCCGCTACCGCAATTTAAAATTCCTAATTCTATGCCTTATCGACTATTTAACTCTATCTCTTAATGTTCCTACTTATAGTTTTTTTTAATACTTTTACCTTATCTATATGCCTTGTAACATCACACTACTGCGATGCTGTAGCAATCAAACAGTAGTTTGATTACAATAATGGTGAGAACGAAGCTGCCTTCAATGCATTGCTTCTTACATCGGTCTCCCCACTGAACAACTATTCGTCAGACTTAAATGGTCACCGACAAACATACCATCTAGTGACAACGCTTGTTATTAGTCGGAGAAAGACGTTTGGCCGATGAATACCTCACTGTATTGGGAAGATACTGATGATCCTTTCGAAATGTTTCCATCTATAACTCTTACGAATATTATGGAAATTTTAATTATAAATTATGGAATATTGCCAATGTTCTGAAAAATTACGACAATAACCTTTAGGTTTTGGGTAAAAGAAACACTGGAATTTTCAAACTTATAATTTCATAAAGGTTTCCATAAAGAATAAGAAATACTATCACACAACAGAATTTCAAATAAATTAAAAAACTAATGCTAAGTACGCGTTACACTGACGAAATAAACGTTGTTTACACAGATTATACACTAAATCAAATTCACTAAAAGAAAGTAAAAATTATTACTTAAACCAATAATGTATTATAATTAAATAGAGGTCATTATTATTTTTGTGAAGTTATTGTTGACGTGGACGAAAGGAATACAAAAGTCTTAATTCAAAATTGTTTTGTAAGTCTCAGAAAAATTTGGATAATTTTCGAAAAAAATAATGATGTTCAGTACATGTTCACTATCCAGGTCGTGAAATTCTCCATCTGATTGTACATTCAATTTTTTGTCGCAACAAATTATCTCCTCTAGCATCGAATTTGTGGTAATAACCCATTTATCTATTTTCCGAAAACCATAAACTCCACAAAGATCGCAAATTTTTTTTATGTAGACTTAACCAGTAAACATATCACTGCATATTTTTTTTTTTTTTTTAATATCGGGACTTGTATTATCGGATTTAAAGGGAGATGGATGATATTTTTTTTTAGTTTGTCACTAAAAATTTCAACAAATAGTGCAATAAAAAGGAAAATCCGATACATTGCATACTTGTAATCGGCAGTTGTGAGAACGAAGACTTTCACGGCGTATCGATGATATGAAGTCTTCAAGGGTTCTCCATACAGTGTTGAAGAAATACAACAACGAGCTTGGAGACGCGTGGAGGCTTGACATTGCCAGTGCAGCTCTGGTGGTCCCTGCATAACATCAGACTTGAAGATGGCGATAGATTTTTTTTTTCAGTTTAACGTCCCTTTTTAACAACGTGGTCTTTAGAGACGGGAAAGGATGGGGGCAAGAAATGGGAAGGAATTCGGCCATGGCCTTTTGAAGGAAGCATCCCGGCATTCACCTGGAGTGATTTGGGGAAACCATGGAAAACCCAAATCTGGATGCCCGGACGGGGATTCGAACCGCCGTCCTCCCGAATGCGAGGCCAGAACGCTATCCGTTACACCACCACGCTCGGTGTTGGCGATAGAGCTCGCCGCCGAAAGCTCGTTATTGTCTTTCTTCAACACTATACGGCGGAGAACCAGTGAAGACTTCACATCATTGTAATCGGCAGGTTTGCAGCTTTCATTCGATACTGTTTCGATTATCTGAAGGAAATATTTCCTTTTGTACCCAATAGTGTTCATAAAATTGTTTTCATTTTCCATGATTTACGAAAAATTCCATTCATGGTCCGTTTTTGTCTCAGAACTTACGAAACTCTAAAAATAAAATAACATTTCCTTTGGCGTGAACAGAAAAATTGCGTTCACTCCATACTTTACCTCTGCTGTCATTTTACTCTATTCGTATTTACTACTCCTAACCCATTAAGGACACATCAAGACACGCATAACATCAAACTAAAACTCACCATGTCCTTGCTCGGACTCGAAACATGAAGCTTGAGCAGTAATGAGCCACAGGAGCGCCCAGCTAAACATTTCAATATGCCTTTTTCTCTTCAGTCGGCTGCTTCATAATTACCAATAAATTTATTTAATTAAGATTTGAAAGACAAATGTTTCATCATTAAACGGAATATTAACCAGCTGTAATAACTAATCAGAAAATATTAAGAGACAGAGTATAGAGCAATACATATGAGGGAAAACTACGCTAATTGAAATCCTGCAATGATTTTTCTAAGCTTATTGTTGAAAAATAAAAGAAAATTTTTAAAAACAAATGTATCTGCCCTCGGACTAACTAAAGAAAGACAGAGCAACAAGGGTTAAAGGGGAATACCTACGTGAAACTGACACAAAAATATTGTTTACCAATTCATTATCTGAAATAAATATGTTTGTTGGAAAACAAATAGAACATCTTATAAAAAGGTCAGACAATGGATGATTTGCAGAGCGGAGAACCGAGAGTGGTGGTGTAACGGATAGCGTTCTGGCCTCGCATTCGGGAGGAAGGCGGTTCGAATCCCCGTCCGGGCATCCAGATTTGGGTTTTCCATGGTTTCCCAAATCATTCCAGGCAAATGTCGGGATGCTTCCTTCAAAAGGCCATGGCCGAATTACTTCCCATTCCTTGCCCCCATCCTTTCCCGTCTCTAAAGACCTCGCTGTTGAGAGACGTAAAGCAGTTAAAAAAAAAAAAAAAAATGCAGAGCTGATGCAAAGAAAGATACAGTTAGGAAAGGAAACAAAACTGAGGCACATTGTTCTAAAATATCTTATTTGAACATCTGGAACGAAAGAAAAATTATGACTATTAATCTCGTAGATGTGTCACAGAAACGCCATCATAAGGTGCTGTAAGTTTAGTTCCAAAACCAGCCAACTACAACAGAGTCGATTTTCATCCCTAATTGTGTGGGAGAGAATAGGAATGTCGAAGCCGCTTGGCTCGGAACTTGGTTTCTGACGGTTGGCCAGCCTGGGAACATAGTGGAGCGTGGCTTTTCCGTGCCTCCAGCGCGTAAATCACCGAGCGCACGCCTGCCAACAGCCCGACTCGGAACAGACGTCTTCCGTGCCGAGCAGAGTCGAGCTACGAAAACAGAAACTTGTCTAAAAGTTGGCAGCGCGAGGCGAAGTGCTCCGGAATGGAGTCGCTGCGGCGTGGTCGTCGTTTTAGGAATGGCGGCAGACATAACTCGAAGAAATACTGTCTGGCTATTAGCGTTATTACACTGTAGGAGGGAGACCCGCAGACGAAGATGAAAAGTTAAGTTGTACTGTATTGTCATTTCCATTCTGCCGTGGCTTCGCGCTTCTGAATTTGCAAGAAATTTTCTCGGAGAAAGTACAGTTTCACTGCGTAAAATCTCCCAAATTTCCTTAAAGGTTGAATCGATCACTTCAGTCATACAGTTGCAAGTAAGTCAAGTATCATTAAATTTACCTTACACTATAGTTCATCAAAAAAGTAAATATTAGGTTTTCGATTTTATAATAAATTATTTTTTTAGCTCTCATAAAGCGGTTTTGACTTCTGTCAAAGATAATATAACACCAACTGAATTTTATAATTTTCAAAATATTTCACATCATCAAATTTTTGCAATAATCGTTTACAATTTCAACGTTCCATTCAGATAGTTCAGTTGGACAAGGTTTCTATGGCTACGCAACAGAAATCACAGAAATGAGATTACACGATTGTTAAAACATAATGTAACAGACAAAACATATGTCTGAAATTGTTAGTAATATTTATAATATTTTTCATCGCACTGTTTACCACGATCTATCTCTTTTTATAACGTGAAATTTGTACAATATTTTTCATCAGCTACCACATTTATCTCGAGCTTTGTCTTATAAAGTTTTAGAAAAAGAAAAGAAAATTTGCTGCAAATCGAATCATTTGTTAGTTACTATATATACTAATAAAATGCGAAACAAAGAGTAAAAATAATAAGCCAAATATAACATTAAGGAAACTTCCTGTAGTCCACTAATTTGTATGATTGTTTAATGATTAAAACGAAATAATGTTTCTAGGAACATTTATGTCGGAACATGATACAATATTTTTTAGGAGTATTCAAGAAAATACTTTGTTTTTGCTTTAATGTGGTTTTTTCTTTTTTCTTGATAACTCTGCAAAAACTGGAAATGTAATGAATTTCATGATCATCTGAGTTAACGTTAATAGCAGTTTAACATTTTCGATGGTGGTACAGTCATCATTAGGGAAGTAGGGATTTCTGATAATTGCTATCTGTATGATGTGATCAATGTCAACTCATACTTAATTGCAAAAGGCTCAAGACACTGTTCGTAGCTAACAAAAAGACTCCATTTGTGCAGGAGTACAAGGAAAATTCAGTTATTTGTGTGATTGATTTCATGAAATGTTTGGGTGTAACAGCTCAAAGAAACACGAACTTCGAGCTGCACATGACTTCTGTTGTAGTTACAGCTAATTATAGATTGCGATTCGTAGTCCGAATTTTGAAGCAATGTAACTCAAATTGAAAGAACATTGCATACAAATTCTAGTTCGCACACATTTGTAATGCTTGATATCCGTATCGTTAGGAATTGATTGACAATTGTGTAAATCTGACGCCCCTCCAATCATTTTTATTATTATTAGCAGTAGTAGTATTGTAATAGTTGGTGTCTTCGTTCGTGTTTCCCAAGAATTTGAAAAGTTTTTGCACAGAACCTTAAATATTTCCAGGATAAAAAGTAGCTAATATTACTTCCTACCAAATCATTAATCCCCCAGGAATATTTTCCTCAAAATCGGTACACATAATTATCATGTTGCATATAAATTATTTATATTTATTAATAGTTGAAAAAGCTGAAAAAATTTTCCTATTCAAGAAAATTTAAGTACATTCAGCAACAATCCAGATTATTACAAAGATTTTTAGAACACTTTGGTCGAAATATGAAAATGCCATAGTCCAACCACTTTCGACCATCATGTCTCCTACAGCCCCACAGCTACCGACACGTAACCACCATAGCCCACCATACGAGACTCGAGGCTACTAACACACACACTGCAGTGGTCTGCGCTAGGTAGTTATGGCTGTAAAGTGAAATATAGGGACACAAAGATCTTCTATATATTTTTTTGATTGAATGTAAGTATTGTGAGTAATTGTATTAATATTTTATAAATTTATTTGTAGATCCACAAGGTTGTATAGATTTTGGACAGCGTAAGTTTAATCTTTTTCTTCCTGCCAGCAACAATTGAGCGATTACAGTGCATGAATGGCTCCCGGTCTGTCGATAACTTATGCCGCGTTTTTCAGCTCCACTGTACGGAGCCGTAGTACGAATGTTAAGTCTATTAGGAGTGTGTTAAAATGCAGCACGTGTGTTTAAATGTCGATTTCAGGTAATTCTCCCGTATCAATCGACACTTTTTATCGGAACCGCGACTATCATATCTAAACTTAGCGACAATACCTCTCATTTTTGGGCTGTTAAAAATTATTAACTACATTTAAATTACAACAAAATTGAGTCTGCAGCTAGCATGTGTTCGACACGAGATTGGGCCTTTCTCTTCCACAAAACGCTGTTACCCCCAGTTGATGTAGAAACGCTATTAATCTACGTGTGTTGTCGAGCGCTGTCTGGTGATTATCGGCAGCTAATTATTCCACATTGAGTGGAAAGCTCACACAATAAAGACGAAGTACAGAGAAGAACCGATCAATTTGCTTGACACAGTTCTCACAAAAACATCACAGAATTGATACACAAATTTTGATGGGATTATCTACTCTGTCTACAGAGAAATATATTTTGTTAATTTAGCTGCAGTTATGACCTTTGAATAATCGTTATCCGAGACTGTAATAAAGGCCGAGAACTATCCGACTGGGAAGCAGTAATAATCCAGGGGCCCTGTCGACTAGTACGTGACAGTGGCTGTTGACAGGCGGCGTTATTGGTGGCTGGGGCCGCTCCTTCGCAGACGCAATCCGACCTCCGCCTGCCCCGCTCTTGGTCCGCCTGGACCCGCCTGGCCGTCCTTAATTAGTGGTGTGCTCGTTAGGCCCAGCCCAGCTGCCGCCGCCTCACTCCCTTTGACGCCGACGCAGGGCCTTTCCTACTACTCGCTGCTAACTGGGAGACTCCCCGCATGGCCTCCCAGAACCGTCTCACACGCCCAAAACACTTCCTGTCAACAGTCCTACGGAGGCGTTAACACGCCTTGTTACGCTGGCACCCGCTGCAACCATCCAACCCCCTCCTGCAACTCACGGCAGGGCGACTAGCTTTAATCGTACCTGCCTAGCTGCATTAGGTTTTTTAAAACGATTCCTGCCAACTCGAAGATTCTTCCAGTATCTCTGCTGACTGAACAGCCGACTAAAGTGTCGACACTAAACATCGACATCAGTACGAGTTGAAAACCACCACTGTGTTCAATTTCAATCTTTTCGTTACTGTAATTACATTTCGGTCTTCTTCATTACAGAGTCTCCTTCTCAGCGTGATATTTCTTGGAAACCGGGGTCGATATTGTGGGCTACCTTCCCGACAGTGATATGATTTGACTTTTTGAATCATATTACTTCTTAATTATCATCTTCATATGGATTAATAATGGCAAGGGCGGAATTGTAAGGGTATTCTAAAACTATTATTCTGCAAGAATTTTGATTTTAGCATGATTGCAGGTGAATTTTCACAATGGAACACTTATTGGTTGTCGCTGGCAATTACATGCTTGGGCGTGTTTAACGTTAGAGTTGGCCGGCCTCGGTAGCGTAGGGGCTAGAGTGCTAGCTCCGCGTACCGAAGGTCGCCGGTTCGAGTCCGGCTGAGGGCATGGGTGTTTAGTGTCGTGTCTGTGAATGTCTTGTCCGTGTTGTAATGTCCTTGTGTCAATACTTGATAGCAACAAATCACATTGAGCTGGCTGTATGGCCCAGTAGCCGAATGCCATTAAACAAAAAAAAACAAAAACAAAAAAAAAACGTTAGAGTTAACATAAAAACATTCAACATAGCAAAGGAACGTCCACAGCTACAATTAGCCATTTATCAAAGCAAACAAACAATGTATTTCAACGTTATGAAATAAATTAAATAATCAATGTCAAAAGCTCATGGGCAAATAATATTGAGGATACATTATAATAAACTTGTGATAACAGCATCACATTCAGTTTAATTTATTATATAAGCCAGGGTGCCAAAAATTGTTCACAGATACCATTTACAAATTGTACAAAGCCTACTATTAGAATTGTTCGATGAAGTATAATATTACAATTAACGCATATGGTTCAAAACAAATTATGTTCTTTGTACTTTTGCCTACCAGCTCAGTGGAGGTATTTATTGATAAATTCGAGCACTGATATCCTATCTCAAGATCACTTATGGATCACTAACAAGTTTTCATAAAGTGCATGACCTGTGGATTCGCCGGTTAACACATTACCATTGAAGATGTGCGAACACAGCAGCGTGGTCCGGAGATGGCTCGCGGCATGCGAGAAACCCTCCCGAATTCGGGAACCGAACGCTTTTGCCAGCCAGATTGTACCACTCAGCCTCTGCTGAAATCAGGAACGAGTCCAGGACAGCGTCCAGAACCAATGTTCAGAACAGAGTGCAGAGCCAGAGTCCAGAACAGGATGATCTCCTCCCTTGGTGGAAGCTCGTAGGAAGACTCTCGCCCCGCCCTCCATTATCTCGGGGGACATGCGGAACACAAAATTTCCAATGTTTAGTTATAAGAACCGCGGAGCTTGGTCCGCGAGTTTTAAATCTGAAGTCACATAGTCTACGTGAGTCTTGGTTTGCTTGACCCTTCCCGCGTACGGATCTTGTGGGTGACAAGGTGTGGGAGAGCGGTTTTACAATTAAGGTACAACGGCTACCTGCACGTCGTCCAACAGCCTACCTTCCCTAAGGAAAGCACTTTGGCAAACCCTGCCCTTTGGTCAGACGGCGACATACTGACGCCGTGTAGATTACCGGCCGTTTAGATTACCGGCCGTTGTCTCCGACAAAGGTCTTCTCGGAATAACAACGTTCGCAAAGTTATTATTTCCACAGTGCCCGATATCCACTCATTTTAATTCATAGTTCTTTTGCATATTGAATGAAACATATACACAATAGACGCCCGAGCTAAATTTATTCTAATATTAATAAAATTCGAACTTGGAGTGTGGCGGACAACCGCACATTACAGTATATAGTCATACTCCATATAACATGGGTGGAGCTAGTCGCCTTGGGAGACAGCTGAAGATAAGGAGAAGGGAGAGAACGCGATTTCCGAGCTGTCAATTTGCAAGAAGCTGTAATTTATGAGAAGCCAACACCTCCACTCAAATAGCGACGCGTGGGAATTTACTTCACAACATGCTAGAGTGCGACGTGATATGTTGTGGGAGGGGGAAGAAAGATTCTCCGAGTTTTCCCGATTATCACAGAGACCACACGACGAACGTGCCCAATCACGACAATCGAACACTGAAAAAATTGACAAGGTATGAGAAATCCAGAGAATCTGTTGCCCAATTAAAAGTTAGTTTACAGAGCATACTGTCGATGTATAATTTATTACGACAGAGTCTATCCGGTGGATATGCGGCGAATGACAACACTGTATTGGCTGAAATGAGGGAAGCCTGAGGGGTTTCAGGGTTTCCAGGAATGAAAGGACAATCGTGCAACCACAAGTAGGTCACATGTTAAATGGAATAATTTTTTTATACTTCTTTAAATGGTTGTTTTATGATAGTTCATTCTGCTAAAGAGACCACCGTGCATTTTGAACGTGTGGCAAAAAATGATGATAATCATTTTAAAAAGTTTTTAAAGGTTTTTTAACGTTTTAAGAAAAGAAGAAATATTTTTAGATGACTCAAACATCCATAAGTAATTTTTTTTAAAAATGTAGGTTTCTAAAAGTCTTAATTTGTAGAAATGGCATGGAATAAACTGAACACATGTTTCGAGAAATAATTTTTAAAAAAAATCAATATCTCGAAGATGGCAAGACTTTTACAAAAATAATTTTTTTTCGTGTAGAAAGAAATGATGTGCAGTGTTGCCAACTCATAGAAATTCAAGTCGCTAGACTCAAGATCAAAAGTCGCTAGAAACTCGCTAAAATTAATTCCACCAGTAGCCGATTGTTCAGTGTACAAAAAGTTCAGGGATTCCCTAACCACATTACTCTTTTTGTTACTATTGGTATAAATAATTTAATTAAAAGTTAATACTTAGAAAAATAAGATGTAGTTGGACAGAAATAAATTTCATTATTACTTAATATTATGTATGTTTTTTGTCAACTCGAAAAAAAATTTAAGTCATAAAAAATTGAAAATTTCAAGTATAGATCGATGATTTATTGACGATAATAAGTTACGTTGTTCAATAGTCAGTGAATTCTGAATTGTTACTATAGAACCAATGGTCGCGTTCAGGTTTACTAAATGCCCTAAATGCGAAGCAGGTGCTGAGATCAAGGTTACTAAAATGCTAGTAACCTTGGCTGAGATTAGATTAGTATGCCTTGTATACATGTATTCTGTTTGTGTACCTTAAATTTGGCGCGCAAGTCGCGTATAGTTTTTTTTCAAATTCAACAATTAGATTTTTACATTGAATTTTTTTTTTAGTTTAATCTTAAATTAGAAGATTTCCAAATTCACTCAAAAAAGTTTAACATTCAAGTAAAGCTAGAGTTTTTTAACAAATAAATGTAAAACTTAGATTTAAAAGGAAATTGGATGTTTTGATTTGAAAATTTTTTGAAATAGCTAATGCTAGAGCAAACACGAATGGAACTTTAATTAAATAAAGTTTGAATTTGTTGCGCAAGCGCGTTTGTCGTTTTCCATATATATCTCTTGGCACTGTATAATTCTGTGTCGACTTGACAAAAAAATGTATCCATTATTGGCTCTAGAAGTGTTTTCACTTTTACTTCAAAAGTCGCTAAACCATTTTTGTCGTCAAAATGTTTTTTTTTTTTGGTGACTAAGACATAAGCAAATGTCGTCACTTCTAGCGACAAAGTCGCTAAATTGGTAACACTGATGATGTGACCTATATGCGGTTTCATTCTTGTACACCCTGTACGGTAAAACAGGAATTCGACCATACCTAGTTCAATGAGTGTTTCCACTTAAAGTTTTATCGTAATGGCCTCGTAATTAAGGCCCTGAGTGGAGAAATCCCCATGAGAGATTTAATCTACCAAACTGTTATCTGAGATTAACCGTGTGTAGTCAGTCCTTGATCAGCAAAGACGCCTGTAAGACAGAAACTGGTGTAAATGCGGGGAGCCGAACAATATTCTAATGGATTCTTATGCATTGTTTAAAACTTGCCGACTCGGTAATAATACCTATCGCATTGCCTTTTCTACTTATGTTTACAGTACACTGTGACAAGCGCAACAGTTTATTTAACTATCCTAACCTGTATGCTGAGAACGAACAGAAAACCGCTTCCGACGCTAGAGTGTTGCACTAGACACAATGGCAACCAGTTTACTGTAAGCTTAAAAGGGATTGCCATGCACAGTTATTAGCAGTTTTTTAGACTCAGTGGTTAACTGGTTACACGGATATCTACGGTTCGCATTCAGATCTCGGCTAAAACGTTTACATCTGGAACTGACATCGTCTATGCAAAAACATTTAATCTACATGAGAAGTAAGTTAAAGTACACCATGCTGCTGATTTGACGTATATCTATAGGTATGCTCTTCAGAATATTCTTCGAGTATCACCTACTCTAAGCGGTTAAGTCAAACAAAAATACGGGCATTAAACTTTACTCATTTACCTTTTTAGCTTTGTGTCAGTGTTTGGACTCTTAAATCATAAATCAATTGGAAATATCCTACGCCTCAATCGAAAACAATAACCACCTATAAAGGATCATTATCGTGAACTAAGGATAAGAGTTCTGTAGATTCATTTAATATACAGGGTGTCCCAGAATGCCGTGCACAAATTTGGAGGGGAGGTAGAGAACATCGTGAGAAGCCATAATTACATCAGAAAGCGATAGGTAGAGCTGTACGTGAGCTCGCAATGTCAGTACGTGTGGTTTCGGAACTGCTTAACGATGTCCCCGCACCTGTTCGGCGCCGCATGTGGTTTCAACTGGACGGGGCGCCATCTCATTATGAAAGGTGGGTACGCTTGGCCTCTCAGATTTTCTGATTTATCTCCTCTGGATTTTTTTTTTCTCTGCTGTGCCAAGAAGAGACTTGTGTAAGACACGCCCGTCAATTCTGAAATGGGTCTGGTGGCACGAATATGCATTGCTGCTCGTACGATCCGTGAAACGCCCGGTATTTTCGAACATGTCCGCCAATCCATGTCGCGTCGCTGTCGTGCATACATGCCAATGGCCGCAATTCCGAACACCTCATGTGATGCTTTTATGTCATACTTTTTATTTATTATTGTTTTTTGTGTAATAAAACGTTTTACACTACATTCTGTGTTTTAGCCTTACTGTCTTTGTGTCTCTTTATCTCGTTAGGGTTACGTTTCCGCCCATGCTTCCTGATGTAATTATGGCCCCTCACTATGTTCTCTATCCTCCCCTCGAAATTTGCACACGGCATTCTGGGACACCCTGTATAGTTAGCACTCTTCCAATGATAATATTCCACGGTTAGTTGCAACTCGCTGAAGTCTTCTGTAACTGTTGTGATTTACGGGCTAGGTCAAGCCATAATCTTTATATATAAAGATGAATGTATGTTTGTTTGTTTGTTGGTTTGTTTGTTTGTTCTTCATACAAATCCACAGTTTTTATCCGTTCTCGATGAAACTTTGCACACTTATCCTTTGAAACAAGGAGAAAAATACTGTCAACATTTGGTTGAAAAATTATCTGCATAAATAACACATTTGTCTCATAACTTCGAAATACGGCGGTAGACTGACACGTTGGATGTGGACGACTCCGTACCGAGTTTCCCCGTAGTGGCCTGGCAGCTGAGTGGCTAAAGCGCTGGCTTACAAACGTCGTGATCTCCGGTTCAAATCTCCTTTGGGGATAAGATTTTTAAAAATTGTTTTTCATCGTAAGAGTCAGACCTGAGCCGTAGGTTATTCGGATTGAATGTTAAACCCTAGATATTAGAAAGATAGGGGTGCAATGCGAGGCAAGTCGTAGGTAGTCTTGCAATATTGTAGGTGTACACTTTTTTACGTTATAATGATCCCTCAGGTGTTGTTCACAGTCAATGTGTGAGTGTGAACTACAGTAATATTATTATAAATACGGAAGTAGGTCTCTGTCTTTTTGTTACATTTTGACGACTAAATGGCTATATCGTTGTTATGTAATTTTATAAGGAAATGTGTATGAAGGGCACAGGATATATTTTTTCCAGTATAATTAACAGTTGAAGTCACGAAATTTTGAGATCTTATTGAATAGTGACAGAAATATGTTGGAAATTAATTATCTTCAAGAGGCAGGTTCGACGGTAGAATGATATAGTGATAACTTTCCTGTCATATTATGCCGACTCGATATTGTTTGGGACTAATCCTTCTTTACCAACAACTTACTATATTTAATTCTGGCAAAAACATTCTTAATCCACGCGTACGAAGTCGCGGGTACGAGGCTAGTAGAGATATAAAGTGAAGAAAATCGATATTTTCACTCGCTATAATCGTTTAATCAGCTGAGAACAAGCATCGCGTCAAGTTGTTAACTATTTCAACACTTCACAGGCTACAGAAGTTTAGCACACATATAGATTTTTTTTTTTTTTTTTTTTTTTTTTTTTTTTTTTTTTTTTTTTTTTTTTTTTTTTTTGTCCTGGGTTGGCATTTGATTTGATATCAGACCTTACTTATCTGTTTCATGTATTCTACATATATCTGAATTCCTTTGCAACATTACCTGCGTCTATTTATTGCAAAAGCAATTTTTATATTTCAGAATGTCTTAAAACTCTGTGTATTTTTATCTATCTTCTCTGTGTGAGGTTTTCTGCAAAAAATCTGTCCTCTCGCCTATTTTTTTTTTTTTTTTTTTTTTTTTTTTTTAAATCGCTTATTTCACTTTGTATCTGACTACATCATTTATAGACAGTAGTAAAATAAGTCTCCTTCCTGCCAGTATTTCTCAAGTCCAAGCATCACTTCTACAAAGTGCTGCGCCCCACCCAAGCAGTGGCGTTAAAAGTTCTTTCCGAATCGTATGTCAAAAACTAAAAGATTTAGTTTTTAAGTTTCTATGCTGGTGTTTGTCTGCTCGTTCTTTCTTCGGCAGTCAGTTCTGATTTTACTTACTAAATAATATAGTTCCCTTACTTGTTCTAGGTCATTTTATTTCGGCATTTATTTTACTATGATCGCTGTTAATTAAGTTTGTATTTAAACCAAATACTTCTCTCATTAATTTCTTCACGGAATGCAGAAACTACTTAACATCATTAATGTGGTTATCTGTGCTTCAATCAATTATTAACATACGCTAATATGTAGCTCCGTCTTATCTGATTTTCCGCCATAACTGCAATGACTAAAAAGACTATGTGAAGAACAACTAATGTTAGGTGCTATGGTATCAACCTAATGTAAGTTAAAATTGGTTATAGTGTCTGGTTTGAATATTTGTGACGATTGGTAATGGTTGAAGAAGTTGTCCATATAAACAAGAATCTGCATTAAATATGGCTTTTCCGAAAGCTCTTCAAAACATGTTGGATAAGTATATACATGAAGCATGATTGTAGGGCGTGTAACACGTTGATGAGACTTACTATTCATTACTGATTGTATTGATATAAACACGCGAAATGACACTACAGGCTTCATTCCAATGTGCGGAGCGTGGAGGTTTTTCCTAATTGGTGGCTAACACATCAACAAACAATCATAACAATGTTTTTGCTTGGTAAAATTCTGTCAGATTTCTCACGTTTTACTAACGCAATTCACATACGTACAAATACTTGATATCTGATTATGAATTATGAACTTGCATTAGAAACTCATAATCACGGTTTCAAAAAGCTAAATTCAAAATGGAGAAAGGCCTTCGTCTGAATGCCTATCCAAAAATCTTTCGGAACCAATAATAATCACAGCAGTTTAGTCATTACCACATCATGCGTTGCGCTATATTTCCGTGTGTTAGCTTCGTAATACGCTAATGTACACACAACTACAGTTATTGCAGCACATTACCACCTAAATTACGACCCTTAGTGGCGCCACTGTGCATTTCACGATGGTAACAGGGTTATTTAACCTTCAGTAAACAACATTCTTGTTATGAATTCCATCAGACATCAATTTCTGGAAATCTCTAATAGCTACGTGGTTATAACTTTCTTTTTAATGGATAACGATACTCTTTGTAGGCCTAAAGACTTCTTATGGAATAAAGACATTACTATTAGTAGTAACTACTTCTCTTTGCGATGGGTAATATAAATTCAGAATATGGTAGATGGTTCCAATTACACAGCATATTATTGTGAGTGTAGTGTTGACTACAAAACCACATTGATGATTGAATTGAATGGTTTGGGATTATTGGTTAAAAAATGGAATACATTATGTTACTACGTTTACGCAACTGAATAACTTAGCTATCTGCAGCAGCCTTCGAGTGGTTGCCTCAAATTTCAAGTAAACACCTTTGTATAACATTTGATAACACACTTAACTGGAAATGACACATAGGTAGAAAGAAAAGGGTTCAAAATCCTTCACCTGTTGGAAAGAGTGATGAGAGGATGTACTAGGGAAGTAAGGGAATTGTATTACAAATCTTTGGTCAGACCACTGCTTGAATATGGTCGTGTAGTGCTGGACTCACACTTTGAGTATCAAATACTGGAGTTGGAGAGGGTGCAGAGAATGGCTGCTAGAGTTGTAATTGAAAATTATCGCACAACACAATCGGTAACTAATATGATAAATGAACTGCAGTGAGATTATTTGGAAGATAGAAGGAGGGTGAAGAGAGTCGCGGGAATGTACAAGGCGTATATTGGTGATGATGCATGGAAAGATATTGGTGGGAGAATTAATAGAGGTGCGTGGTAGAGTAAAGATGACTATGACCACAAGCTGGTACTTTATTTCACGCATAAGGGTGTGGGAATTTCGTTTCATAGGGAAGGATGTCAGGTATTGGAATAATTTACCAAAAACTCTTAAAGAATCTAAAGTTCCTATTAGTATAGCGCAAACGTTGGTGGGAAATATATGGGTGTGTAGGGAGATTGACACCGGAGCCTCAACCGCAATTATATCATATTTAATTAAGTTTCATCTTGTTATAGAAAAAAACTGTGGAAAATACAAAACTATACTGTCTAACTTGGCTAATATATGTAGCATTCCTGCTTTTTGAGTTATTGAGTATTATATAGTGTGGTATGACATTCACGTGCGGTTTCTGGCCAACACAACAAGCCACGCATTACGCTGGCTTAGAAGGACACTCTCCAGGACAGGGGTCAGCGAATTCAAGTGCATTTCGGCGAATTCTCCATTCAGGCTGGAAGAAAGACGAAACACAAGGGGACTTGCCAGTTCGTAAAGGCAGATTTACGACCTTTCACTGCTCAGTATGGGGACTGCCGCAGTTAGGTGGACGGACAGTGTTGACGGGTGAGATATATATCGCATGACGAATGCAGAAACGTGATAACGTCAAGACACGCCAAATTAGAGATTCTGTGAGTGCTCACTGCGTGAAAATAGTAAAACCGAGTGGACACGAGAGAAAAACGACAGTTTCCGAAGAAATCCTCCAACCCCGTCTCTTAGGACCAGAGAGTGCTTGGAGGGGCGAATGTTTTGCCAATAGTATTTTAGGATATAGAATAGTTCTTATTTTTCTGTATAATCTTGTTTCATGTCCACCAATGAGGAGAGAGGCAGGAACGTCTACATCGCCGATAGGACCAGAGAAAAATCGGCGGAGTAGGAGAAGCAGCATCCCGGTTTTAAAAGGTGCTGCGAGATGCTCTTCGTGGTCTTTTCGGGTCTTTCTGGTCGTCACTCTGGTTGATCTACTCTTGTCCTTCCGCACGAGAACGACCCAGAAAGCCGACAGCATATCATGCGATCGGTTGTGTCTGCATTTTGAGTCACAAGGTGACAAATAAATTCAGTGTGGGTTCGGAGTTTGCTGACTTCGTCAATGCCGGACAGACGGTAAAATACAAACATTGCAGCAGTTAGTAATATTGTGTTTGCACTGTACCCAACATAACGCTCTGAGCGGAGAAGTCCGCACGATAAGAGTTCTCACTCTCCGATGGATAAACTGAGATATTAGCCGTGGTATTATTTTGTTTTTTAACTTGATTCAGTTGTTTCTGTGATTGAAACGGACATTAGCAACTATCAGATAGTGTTATTACGTGTCTTGCCGAAGACTGTAAACTGTTATTTTATATATGGAAATCTGAACGGATATTTTGTCGTTTTGTATTTCTTAATTTAGGCCATTAATGTAGGCCAAAGGTGTTGTTTGTAAATAATTTTTATTGTGTATATTTATTAAATTTAAATTCACCTTATGCCTGTTGGCCTTCTTTCAGAGAATATATATGGTCAGGTTATGACTTTTCCATCCTTATCAGTAATTTTAAATCATTTTGAGATCCCTTTCCAATCCACAATATAAATACTCATATGCTTTTGGCAAAATTTAAATAAATATTAATTACCATTCAGTACAGCGGTACACTGTACCCGCTTCAATAGAAACTAATATTAAATTAATCAAAATATCCACCAGAATTTAATTATGATGATGCAAGGATAAATGCGAATGGAAAGACCTCATTGACACTTTATTTACTTTTAATAATTTACAGAAGATCTACCCGGTGTTCGGTTATCCGTTATTTTCCTTTGATCCATCAATTTACTTAAAACATAAAAGTCGACAGTGGGCAGTGTTGTATTTACTGAAGAATTACTTTGCTCAAAGTCAGCATCCAGAGTGTTCTGCCGCAGTAGTGATATTCCAGCCGTAGTGACGCTCATATACGATAGGCAGAAAGCTCCATTTTCTGCTCTCGTTGAGATGCGTGGGAACGGAGGGTTTCTTCCAGAAAAGTTGGAAGTGCCCATTGAGGGTTGGCTGTAATTTCGCTGAGTGCTGGTCATTGCAGTCTACACAAAATTTTCTCCATTACTGCAGGCGACACTCTCCTGTCCGCCCTCCCTTTCCGCTAACAGGTAGTTTTAGAAAAGTCTGCAGAGTTACAGGAGGCCATTGGACACATCGAGGACTGACTGTTACTGTATCAGAATTTCTTAAACTTCTTGAAGGAATTCCGTTAAGTCTCTATTATAACTGCAGGACACTAGTCTATTTGTGCCTTCCGTTCCGACAGATACCAAAGGTTCACCAAGATTACCTGACGGATGAACCATCATCAACAGTGACGTACGCCTTCACTACATACGCACAGTGGGGATGATTCTGTTTAGTGTAGGACTTTTGATGCACAATCTGGTGACTTGGGACTATGCACCACAACCTCGCCCACTCATTAAGCCAAACCCTGATGACAGTCACCTCAAGAATCAGTTATCCCCAAGGCTGGCTCCATACTCAGTCAACGGGGTGAGTTGTTGCCTTTTGACTTATTATTTCCTGCACATAAATGCGAATCATATTTGAATAAAGGAGTGGTAGTATCTATTTAAATACAAATATCCATTTATCCTGGTTTAATTGATGGATTATACATAACAGATTTATGTCCGGACATGATCAATGTCACATGAGGTCTACTCTGTGTGACCATTATCTCTTGACTCTCTTCGTGATCACTAAGCGTACGTCTAATATCATGACATCGACTGACGGGCACAGGTGGGCAGTCTCTGGAAGGTGTGATGACGAAGTTCAGGTTATCCAACCGACGCGTCGCAGATTCCAAATGTCTTATGTGATGCGAATCCAGACGCGTCGTGGGTGAAGCTCACTGTGAAGCTGTTAGACTGCCAGAAAGATACGGATTAGTGTTTAACCGCCCGTGTTTTTGGTACTCTTTCAGACACTGTATACTAAACTCATAACGACCCATGTCCACTGTTCACTGCCAACTCCTAACATAACAGTACAGTACAGTACAGTAGTTCAAACAAGCAACCAATAATTTTTATAATGGTTACAAGCATCCAAGGTTTTCTCCTTCAAACCTGTTAAACTGTTAGGTCTAAAACAGCGAAACTGTTTCAGGCACGCTGTGGTCGAGTCGACGCATGCTCCCATGTAATTCAATGGAGCAAAACAGACGTCGACGCAAGAGGTTTCTCCGAGACTTGCACGCGGCGCCGTGCGCGATGCTGCTTCGTCTGTTTTGCACTCGTGGTGTGGAGGCGGAGCCGCGACACAACAGACTGAAGAAAATGAATCAGAAATTGAAATTTTCATTTACGTACCATTACATTCAAATGTAATACACGTACTTTACAACTAAATTAAATAAATAATGAAACTACAAATTCCCCCTTTTCTCTATTTCAACGTTTTTGATAAATTATTCATCATTTCTCTTAATCCAATCCCTGACTCCCTTCCCTAAAAAAGAGAATCTTCCTAAACCCTTGTGCTTGAAACTTAGTGCCTGCTTGTGGTCATGGTCATCCTTTCCCTTCAATGCATTACTTCTCATTCTTACATCAATATCTTTCCGTGCCTCATCACCAATATACGCCTTGTACGCTCGCATGACCCTCTTCACCATCCTCCTGTCTTTTCATTTTCCTCTGGAAAAATGGGTGAAATCGATTCAGAAAAACACGTAGGCAGTTTTTCCTTCTCCCGTTCCACGTTCGGTACAGTAAACACAAAAGGATTTGACTCGTCTTCCATATCCATTGTTTCACAAAGTATTGAGCTATACCCGCGGAAACGACGATCCACGTGTCGATCGAGGCGGCAGTGGAACTCGAACTCGAGTCTATGGCCGCCGCGAGGCCACCAAAAGTCGTCTCGTGTGAACGGTTGGGGCGGACACCTGCCACGTCTGAATCTATGTTAGTCCTGATACTAAAGACACGCATTTGCAGAGGAGCACTCTTATGACTTCGCGGACCAATTAATGCTGTTTTTTGTTATTAGGTTTCACCTGACAGTGGGAACCTACTCTTCATGATTTTACCACCCGTAACCGTGACGGGTCACAAGTCATAGCGTGGCTGTCAGATTAGATGCTTTAATTAATGTATCTGTTGAAGTCTGCTGTTGAAGTCTCCTGCCACTCGAGAGAGAAATTTGAATAAAAAGTGTATTAAATTACATGTCCAAAGACTTTCTCATACCAATGTCATAGTTCAACGTTACCCAAAATCACGTTATTCGTAAGTGGAAAAAATCAATACACTTCGATTATCCTGATTATATTTTATCGTATGTGCAGCTGATCTCCTATTTAGAGTTAAAAACAGTGAAACTAAAAATAGTCACAGGTTCTTAAACTCAAAAATATACGGAAAGATGGAAATAATTACTACATTAGTATGAGCGTGTACTTTTCAGCTATGAATTATTTTGCAACCAATTCAACGACTGGATATGAATGTAGGTTGCACAGTGCCGTTTATTCCAAGTAGTTGTTTCTCATGTGCAGATACTGTTGAAATAGCAGTTTCCCATTGGCTCCAATGAATTTCTCATGATATTCTATTGCCAATAACAGAGTTTTTGGCCATGGACACTACACTTTCCGTAACACAAAATTCATACGCAGCTTCAAATATTTATTTTCATTTCCTAATATGAAATCCAGACAAGATGGTTATGGTTTAGAAAAAAATTCATGCGGTTAAAAAAAAACGGCAGACAGTGTGGAGGAATATAGCCTGAAATTTAATGTAATGAAATGTGAGTACATTGTAACAACCAGAAAGAAGAATACGATAACTCAGAGAATTGTGATGGCAGGTGAACAACTATAGAAGGCAAGCAGGTTCAAGTGCTTTGGGAGAGTATAAGAGGAAAGTGGAAAGAGATAAATGAAAGAAGAAAACAATCAGAGGCGTTTTTACGGAGCATTAGAAGCCTGATATGGAACCGTACCATAGAGAAGCAAGCGAGTAATTTATCACGCATACTATGAGCTTATCTTGACATATGCTGCTGGAACATGGACAATAAAAAAAGCTGGTCATCAGCAGGGTACAAGAAAGCGGAATGAAATTTTTAAGAGGTAGAATGGGAGTTATTAAAATGGACAGGATAAAGAATGAAATTTTTAGGAACACCATATTAGAGGAAACCCTACAGGAAATGATAGAGTGGACCAGACTAAAATTGTATGGACATGTAAAGAGAATGGAGGTTCAAAGAATCCCAAGAAAAATCCACGAAATTAAAATGCACGATAAACGACTCAGAGGAAGACCAAGAGATGGATGGCTGAGAGGTGTGGAGGAGGGTGTACGGAAGAGAGGAGAGGACTGGATCAAAGTGGTGACAGAGAGGTGGTGGGAAGAAAGAAGCAAATGGAGAGGCTTGTGCTTGAAGGAGACCCGGCCAGTGGCTGGAAACTGTTGAGGATGACGATTATGATCATCATGAAGAAATCCCGCAGCCAACGGCTGAAGAAGTTTGGTAGTAAAGTATCATTTCACCACAGAAGCTGTGGATTCGGTTTAGGGTCACGAGAGGGGACAGAACCATGTTGTACAGCGCTGAATATCTGCTCATTGAAGTTTAAGCAAAACACAACAGTATTTCCATTGTGTTTCACCGAAATCTATTGCATAATCAAATTACCGAGCACAATAAAGATACATAACGAAAGACAGTACGTGGTAAAACTAATGTTTAGAAAAATGGATTTAAACGTAGTAATGAGTAAAATAACATCCAATGATTCTTTCAGTCAATATTGAGAAGTGAAAATGGGAAGTTATTTTTAAATTGTCGTCAATCATAACCTAACCTCGTCGTTGACATCGGTATTCGTTACTGTTATAAAAGATAGTCCTTTCAACAAATAAATGCAAATACGGTTGGCATTTCTGTAAACAGTTGCCCGTGATATAGGGTACTCATTGTAATATGCCAGACAAAAAAAAAATAAATGTGTAATTGTGGATAGGAAAATTGGGATCTCAAATGCTATATTATAGTAAAACTAACAATTTCATCTGGTATAGCCCAGACCATTCATACTTTATTGATGCCATCCTACATACAAAAGAAGTTGTGCTGAGGTTCATAAAAAAGCTTCATTAACAATGTGAGGGAAACATTTATTTTTGCTAACATAATTTGCAAAATTTTTACAGGCTCTGAATCAGCGGAAAAATACTATTGTGAAACTCTGGTGGAATATTCCCGGTTTGAGATTTCGCAGAGTTATGAACGTTCTCATGTACTAAACTTGGCTGCGTAGCTGAAAATTACGGCGTTATTTACCTTCATCCAGGGAGATAATTTCGAACAATCAGCAGCTTAAAACGGGATCGTGGGCTCCCATAAAAGCAATAACCTTTAATAGTCAAGCTCGTCTAAAAGCTAGAAATAGCCGATTCATAATTTTTAATTACTAGAAGAGGTTTTACAGCATTCATAAACTCCTCAACCCTGATTTTTGTAAAATAAATAAAAAGTTTATTGGTATGACTCTACTCCGAAGCAAAAACTCCTGTTACCCACTATTTCAAATTATTTCCTCCTTTAATTCTTCTTCTTCTTACTAACCGGTGTTAGTCCTGGCAGCGTGTTAAGGTCTTAATCCATCTTCTTGGTGGTCTTCCTACATCTCTCCTGCCTCTGGGATGGTAGCTGAGGATTTTTCGTGGTATCCGGTCCGTCTTCATCCTTAGTACAAGGTGTGTCCAAGATGTTCTGCAGGTTTGCACAGTTTGGAGAACTGGTTTAACTTTGAGTTCTTTAAGGATTTCATCAGATCTCTTTCTATCTTGTATCATGTAGCCTCATGTTCTCCTCATGAATCGCACCTCAGCCGCCATTTTAGTCTCCGCTCATCATCTTTGCGGAGTGTCTTTCTATCTTGTATCATGCAGCCTCATGGTCTCCTCATGAATCGCACCTCAGCCGCCATTTTAGTCTCCGCTCATCATCTTTGCGGAGTGTCTTTCCATCTTGTATCATGCAGCCTCATGTGCTCCTCATGAATCTCACCTCAGCCGCCATTTTAGTCTCCGCTCATCATCTTTGCGGTGTGTCTTTCTATCTTGTATCATGCAGCCTCATGGTCTCCTCATGAATCGCACCTCAGCCGCCATTTTAGTCTCCGCTCATCATCTTTGCGGAGTGTCTTTCTATCTTGTATCATGCAGCCTCATGTTCTCCTCATGAATCGCACCTCAGCCTCCATTTTAGTCTCCGCTCATCATATTTGCGGAGTGTCTTTCTATCTTGTATCATGCAGCCTCATGTTCTCCTCATGAATCGCACCTCAGCCTCCATTTTAGTCTCCGCTCATCATCTTTACGGAGTGTCTTTCTATCTTGTATCATGCAGCCTGATGTTCTCCTCATGAATCGCACCTCAGCCTCCATTTTAGTCTCCGCTCATCATCTTTGCGGAGTGTCTTTCTATCTTGTATCATGCAGCCTGATGTTCTCCTCATGAATCGCACCTCAGCCTCCATTTTAGTCTCCGCTCATCATCTTTGCGGAGTGTCTTTCTATCTTGTATCATGCAGCCTGATGTTCTCCTCATGAATCGCACCTCAGCCTCCATTTTAGTCTCCGCTCATCATCTTTGCGGAGTGTCTTTCTATCTTGTATCATGCAGCCTGATGTTTTCCTCATGAATCGCACCTCAGCCTCCATTTTAGTCTCCGCTCATCATCTTTGCGGAGTGTCTTTCTTTGTTGTATCATGCAGCCTGATGTTCTCCTCATTAATCGTACCTCAGCCGCCATTTTAGTCTCCCTCTCATCATCTTTGCGGAGTGTCTTTCTATCTTGTATCATGCAGCCTCATGTTCTCCTCATGAATCGCATCTCAGCCGCCATTTTAGTCTCCACTCATCATCTTTGTGGAGTGTCTTTCTATCTTTTATCGTGCAGCCTGATGTTCTCCTCATGAATCGTACCTCAGCCGCCATTTTAGTCTCCCTCTCATCATCTTTGCGGAGTGTCTTTCTATCTTGTATCATGCAGCCTCATGTTCTCCTCATGAATCGCACCTCAGCCGCCATTTTAGTCTCCGCTCATCATCTTTGCGAAGTGTCCAGGCCTCGATGCCGTACAATAGGGTAGGTTTAGTTAGGATTTTATATAGCTTGATTTTTGTGTGACGTTGAACAATAGATGATCTGAAAGTGTTATTTGTTATTCCAGTAACTTTCGTAAATTTTGCTGCATATCGGTTTCTAGGGTGTAGCTCAGGTTGCAACCAAGGCATTTGAATCCTGTTATGTGTTCTATCAGTGTGTTTTCTATTGAAATCCTGGTTCTTTTTTCTTATGAATCTGATTCATAAATACGCTAATGTGAAACAGACAACAGAGAATAATTCACTATTCCTCTAAACAAAACTGCCATATGATCTATCAATGTCCCTGCCATCTAACTGCAGGTTCAGTTAAGCTAGCAACGGAGAAGGCTTAAAAAGGACCCTTACGCCTTCGAAACGTATAACAGAAGCGAATATTAATTGCTAGTACATTATAAAATTACTTTCTAGACAAAACATGAAATAAAATGAATAAAACAACTTAGAAGAAAACGGAAAATAATTAAACTCTGAAACCTTCACTTTCTGGACCAAACGACTTTTTCTGGGGACAGTACATTTTAAGGGTTACTTTTGATCATACGAGTTACTCCACGATATTCCGTGGTTCGTATTCCGCGTTAATCTGTAGGTCACAGAGAAAGGATCTGGCCGTCTTACCTCTGATACAATTAGTTAGTATGATTCTTTTGGAGGATCCAAACAACCGTTACTAAGTTACTTCTTTTTTACACACATACATCTGACTACAGAAACATAGAAAAGAAAAAAATACTGTTACTTCAATTACTTAATGAAATGGAAAATGACTTAACAACATATCTTCTAAAAATCCATACGTTTGCCCGAAAGAACCAAGTATTTCATCTCTGTCTACTGGTATGCTGAAATAGCCGTCTTGTCTGAAAAATTTGTTTTATTCTACATTTTCCGACTCTATTAACAGCAGAAAAATAATTTAAGTAAATGTTTGAGTTTCATATCGAAAGACTGCATTGATGTGGTTACATTAAGGTAATTCTTTATTACAGGACAGCAAATGGATTTTAGCTTTAATTCCCTTAGTCTTAAGTAAGTAATTAATAGCCATGCACAAAATTCATGAAATAGAAAATTAGTACAGTTAAAGAAAAGGTAAATAAACTAAATGCTTAGTTCAGTGAAATTCGTTGAGCTGCTTTCAATTCAGGAATAATTCAAGTGCAACAAGTTCATATAATACAGCTGTTACACCTGCTACTATTAGGGTTTCGATCATCATTGTCTTTGCGTACGAAATTCATCATCAGTTCATGATTTTACCTTTTAATTGAGTCATTTCTGCGAATTATTCAACTTGAAGAAAATTTAGTATCAACTATGAGACAACTGCAACGTTTTTGTCTATACAAGGTTTTTGTACATCTAGTCAATTATTTGGCGGAATTATGTGAAGGAACATTGAATTTCATACTTATACTGAGCACATAGAAACAAAAGCTCATTACTGCAGACTATATTTATTAAAAATTCTTATTTCTTTTAAAAATAAAAAGAAAAATTTTAACCATCTGTGTTACAGAATTATTCACTTATCGCTTACCGGATACTGGGGAAGTTATTTGTTATTAACTTCTAAGAGTGTTATTTGAATACACAATAGTTTCACATTGCAAGTATATTGTTTACTTAGATATAGAATAATTACTGAAAAGCCTTGAAATAGACCTAGGAGCAGTGTCTCAGTACAGAATACTTTCTTTTTAGGCTATACAACTACTGTACGACGAATCAATTAGAAAAGGGTTAAAATAATTGAAAGTAGAAGTAGCTATCTCAGCATCCGTCCGGAGTGATTTCGGGAAATAAAAGAAGTTAAGAATGATTTGTCCACGAATGGAATCCTTCAAAATGCCAAGCACCAACTTCATAACTCATATTGGAATCGAGATAACAAAATGCAGTGATAAACACTATTCTCAAGTACACATCTAAAAAAGGTTTTTCTGAAACTCCCATAATTATATTTCTATTAGATACACAAAAAAAAGCGACAAATTTAAGATTTTAATAAAAAATACAGACCTATAATTCATGGAAGATTTTTTGTATTTTAATATCGTAATTTATTTATTTTAAAGTTTCTTAATTTTCATTTAGTTTTACCCTGCTGTTTGTAATATCTTCCAGAATATAAAAAGAAAACTGAATGTAAGAAAAAAGTGTTTAATAGACGTGATTCTGAGCAGACCTAATTGACAGCAATGACATGTGTATAATTGAGAAAGCGAATATCTGTGGGAATATCCATTCCCTGAATCACTTCTCCCCGTTCGGCTGTGACCCTAGCGTCATTTGATCTTTGGGCCTAAGTGGCCCTGAGGCAACAAAGTCGGATCAGGGCTGGTAACATGATAGCAAAGTATTTGGTTGGTCAGATGTGGGGTGAAGGGTAAATGTTAAACAAAGGGAGTTCTGTTGACAAGTGGATACAGAACTGGAGTGAGGAGTCGACAAACAAACATTCTACGTCGCTTAATATTCCCTAAAAGGGGCACTTTTCCAAATATTTTATACCTGCGTATTGCATTGTAACATCAAACCGACAATTGTGATAAAATTTTTTTTTTTTTACATTGGTTTACAGATGTTTGGAATCCAAGTCTGTAAATGCTGTTTGCACGTTGGTAGCGCAGGAGCTTATGAATTTCAATTGAAGTTTAACATTATTAGTACAAGAAAGGTTATCTACAAAGTATAATTAAAAAACAGAATAATAAAAACTCATATATTGCCCTGCTAATTGCAAGTCTGGAAAAATAATTTAATACAACTAGTTGTTAGCAGCGTCTTTTCCCGCGTGTGTCCAGTTCATTTTGCACTCTGGGTATGTCTTGTTTATACGAGTATATGATGATCAAACTTATAGAAACGACACCCACAGCTACTTCAACATACCATGAATTATTTATATCAAACCAACTACAGTGTGTTTAAATTAGATGAGTCAGATATTGCACCGACAACCTTAGCAATTCCGTAATAAGCAAAACGCTTGTGGGGTACACATCCTCACTAATCGGGTAATTAATTACTAAAGCATATTTTTCATTAAATAATTAAAGTCATTTATAATATCTTTGGCTTTAAGTTTTTTAAATTTCAGAGAAAGTCAAACGACACCGAAGAAAGTGAAGGAGGATCTTCTGTTAGTAAAAAGGTTGATGAGAAGAAGATGGCTTGAGAAACTGGAATTAATAAGATGATCGAATTCTTGCGAGATGGATACATAATTAGAATTGGATATTCAAGAAAATATACCCAAGGCAATGAAGAGGGAATGATATAAATAAATTGCAATTTTGGATAGAATAAAATATTTTAAAAGAAACAGTAAGATAAGCAAATGATACTTGTTTTATTTTTGAGAAAGTTAATAAACCTTATGTTTTATTCCTAGAGAAATAATTTTACTTTTGTAAAAAGACAATATATTTTCAGCTGTGGTGTTAAATCTGGTACTCGGATTGGAGATAAATAAAAACCTACAATAATAAGTCCGACACCGGATATTGGAAAGTATAAGAACCAAAGGAACTTCTATAGGCAAGCGTATGCAAACACAGAGATAAGTAAACACTCAGAGTAAGGCGCTGCGATCAGCAACGCTTATATAAGACAACAGGTGTGTAGCGCAGGCGTTTGATCGGTTACTGCTGCTACAATGGCAGGATATCACGATTTAAATGAGTTTGAACGTGGTGTTATAGTCAGTGCAGGAGAGATGGGACACAGCATTTCCAAGGTGGCGAAGAGGTGGGGATTTTCCCGTACGTCCATTTCACGAGTGTATCGCGAATATCGGGAATCCGGTAGCACATCATATCTCCGACATCGCTGCGGCCGGAAAAAGATCCTGCAAGAACGGGACCAGCGACTACTGAATAGAATCGTTCAACGTGACGGAAGTGCAACCCTTCCGCAAATTGCTGAGGATTTCAGTGATCGAGCATCAACAAGTGTCAGCGTAGGAACCATTCAACGAAGCATCATAAATATGGGCTTTCGGAGCCGAAGGCTCACTCGTGTACCCTTCCTGAGTGCACGACACAAAGCTTTACGCCTCTCCTGCGCCCGTCAACACCGAAATTGGACTGTTGATGATTGGAAACATGTTGCTGGTCTGACGAGTCTCGTTTTCATTTGTATCAAGCGGATGTACGGGTATGGAGACAACCTCATGAATTCATCGACCCTGCATGATGGCAGGGAAATGTTCAAGCTGGTGGAGGCTCTGTAGTGGTGTGGGGCGTGTGCAGTTGGAGTGAGTGACATGGGATCCCTGATACGTCTAGATACGACTCTGACAGGTAACACGTATGTACGCATCCTTTCTGATCACCTGTATCCATTCATGTCCATTCTGCATTCCGAAGGACTTGGGCAATTCCAGCAGGACAATGCGACACCCCAAACGTCCAGAATTGCTAAAAAGTGGCTCCAGGAACACTATTCTGAGTTCAAACACCTCCGCTGGTCACCAAACTCCCCAGACATGAACATTGTTGAGCAGGGGTGGATCCAGGATTTTGGTTGGGGAGGGGCTTGAGCGGACTGTAGTTTGGGGGGGGGGATGGCTTTGCTTGTGAATTTTGGTTGGGTGGGGGGGCTTGAGTGTACTATTTATAGTCTCCTTGGGTTTCGAATCCGTAGAAAAAAAAAGGCCTCCAAAATTACGTTGTTGGAGGTGGACCTAGATACTTTTGAGGAGGGCTTGAGTCCCCTAGTAACCAGCGAAGGGTGCCGACGAAGGAAGCAGTCAAGTCGACAGTCCGATTAAGGGCAGCTTTCTGAATTTAGTCTAAATATGTTGTAAGTTTGTGTGCGAAACATAACGAATTTAACCATGGCCTTTCGAAGAAACCATCTTGGCATTCTCCTGTAGTAATTTCGAGAATTCATGGAAAACCAAAATCTGATTGGTTGGCGTGAATTTGAACCCGCGTCCTCCAGAAGGAGAAACAACAGTCCCGAGCGTTATCGCTCAACCACCGGGATCTGAGACGAACATCCAAGCTTTTTTAACATCACTCTTCTGTGAATCTTGGCAGAACGCCATAGACAGACGGAACCACTTCCTGCGCCAGGCTATAGTACAATCAAAATATTGCTCTGTCGACGTAAATTCGGATACTTTCGAACGCAATCGTTGTTGGAGTCAACACTATTTATATATAAAAAAGCAGTTGTTCATAAATTCTGGAAATTTTAATAGCTTTTTACTCACTTAAGAAACCTGCGTTTTTGTTATGTAAGTAATTCCCAAACGCTTGCTTTATGATATCGTTCACTTTTCCTGTTTCTTTACTGAGATAAATGGAATACAAATGCAGAACTCTTAGACCAAAAATTGGCATGGAGAAAAAAAGAAATGTGCTCATTAAAACTAGTGAATTCTGAAGTTGAGAGTTAAATTGCGCAACGTTCTCGGATGAAACACTTCTTATTACCTGCGATGTGTTATAACGAAGCCACTTAACTCAAATAAAACGCGTTTATACATGCAAAAAGAAATGTCAGAACAGTTCCTTGGTGCCGATTACATGGGAGACTTTCCTCTACAAAATGTAAGCTGCATTAAATTTCTATCATCAGTTGCCCAATAGTGTAAAATTCCTGAACTTACAGGACAATCATACATTACTTACAAAATATACAAATAAGTAGCTCAGGCATACTCTCTTTCAATTGTGAGTGGGTTATCACAACATTATGTAAACTTCACTTAGCGAAGTGAGAATTAGATTTAATTTTTTAATGGTATCATCCCAATTTAGTAGATAAAAGAAGTCATAATTTTGTCTCGTTTATTTGATGATCGCTTTCTTATCATGCGGCCATTGGTCTATAATTTTCGTTTTACGTGTGAAGCAATAACTTTCCAAAAATCTTGTTGATGCTTTAATCGATCGTAGGAAGCCATACCAAGATTTCAATAAATCAACCTTGAAAACCAAGATATTGACATGTAGATTATGTCATCACAAGTATTATTTCGGAGCGTCATATGAACAGATAATAAATTCAAAAATTAATTAAAATTGCCAACTAGAGCTCAGCTTAACCTACAGATATTATAAATATAAGCTGCATTAAAAAAGAAAAAAAAAAAAACTGATACGGGTAAAATAAATGTCTAGCTGAAAAACGTAGCGCTATTATTAATTACAACAGAAAATTATAAGATCCACTTCACATACATTTTAGTAACTAAATTCAGTTATTAATTAAAGTGGTTTTGTGTTGTTTTTTAGTGATAAGCCTAGCAATGAAGTAGCTCAAAAAATGAAGAATTTATGTAACAAAGTTTATCACCTCTGGTCACAATAACAGTAGCTGTGAATACAATCTGTATTGAAATCTAGTAAATTGTGTCGAGGTTATGCATCCCTTTCATGACACTGAAGCAGATAAACCTACACACAATCACGTCAAAAACAATAAAGTTTATATCGAAATGGTGAGCGAGATTGGTGATCACGGAGATAGAGACACGTATTCCCTTTCTGAGCCACTACAAGCGATTTGTGCCTGGGTTTTACCCCCAACCCACTAGTCTTTAGAATATGAAATGAAAGGGTCTGGGAAACTGGGAGGTATCGTTCAGATTTATTCAAACATTTCAGGATCTTAACCTCTGTCGCATAGATCTCAAGTCAGCCACTTTCCCAGCGGAGGTGCCTGGTTCAACTAGAGACAGTGTTGTGACTTTACAATTTAAATATTTATTAAGATAAAGCTAAGCTTGTCTTTGAACCCGAAGGTTGTTTTGACCCTCTCGAAGGAGGTATACTAAGCCTGCTATCAGAGGTAGGGGGGCCAGTTCATTTCCCTCTTACCTGACCTAACCCAGTAATCCTACCGGGTAAAGGGGACCTACAGTTTAACGTAGAATCCGAACCACGGAAGCGTTCCGGTATACCTCACATTATACAATAGTCTTTACCACAGGTAAAGGTCTTTTTAAGGACCTATGATAGTCCCTGCCGATACAGGGATGTGAACCGGAGATCTTTTGATCTCGAGTCAGATCCCTTAACCACTGAGCCACCTGGCCACTAAATATATACTAAAGCATGTTAAAAAAATTACTTTGTGACATTCACTTTCTGTTTCCTTCTTAAATGTAAAAATAAATTCATACAATAAAGTAAGCATTATAATCGATATTTAACAAATATATCGAAAAAAGCTCGCAACAACAATTATTGTTCTTCTTGCCTATCTGTCACGAGTGTCTCTTACTAGCTAAACTCTCAATTATCTGTTTCACATTTTCTGAACTTTCTCTTACAATACAATTATTAGATACGACTATTATCTGTAATAGCAGCGTAACAAGTGATCCACCATCAAACCTACTCATCCTATGAGTTTATTCCACAACTTTTTTCATTCAGTCATCATTTCCAGAACATACGTAGTTCTTATCTTATTTACCACATTCTGCTATATGACCATGTTGCGAATCCTTCAAGGTTTCTTCTATAAGTAAATTGACGCAAACGTGCTGCCCATTATAAATCGCCAAACCATTGCTACCCGTTCCAGGTGTGCCGAAAAAGCTTCTGTCGAATCTCGTGCAAGCGGCGGGCAGCCCAGATGCATTTCCATTAAGTCTGATGTTATTAATCCTGGCAGGCGGGGAAATTAATTTCCGCTCGCGTGCAGAAACATCCGACGCTGCGATTGTCGGCTTGGATGCGCTTCGCATCGCTCTTGCGATCGGGTTTTTCTTTCTTCCCTTTTTTAAAATTCAGTTTTCTGTAACGATGTACCCTCGGTGCGTTTCATCTTTGCAGCTCTGTCTTCTGCTTCCTCATTATTATTTTGTTCGTTTGCATAATGCCGGAGAAGTTTCTTCAAAGAGCGAACAGCGCCTCCCGCGGGAGAAATAAATGAAGCATCGCCCGTTTGAATGTATACTTCGCTATTTCTCCGCTGGCCATTCAAGTAGCCGAAAAACTTGCTTTAATGAGTAATATATCCATTCTTTTGTGCTACCAATCTCTCCACCGTAATGCTGCAGTCTTTCACTTGTTCCCGTCTTGCATTAGCTTTTTCTTCTTCACATTACCAACACAAACGATTACTTGGTTTATGCACTAAAATGTTTGTCTACTTAAAATGTTTTCCCTTACACGCTGAACACAGTGAATAAATTACTTTGCCCGCATGTCTTAAAATATGATACACTGCCAAATATCTTCTGATAAAAGTAATTATTCACAATTTTTTTTAACCTGGAGTTATGTCTTCCTGTTATCACTACGCATAATTGTTTACTTATGTTCATAAATACAAGTAACACAGGTAATTACTAAATGTGACAGAGCAATAGAACGAGAAATTTTTTTTTTTAAAAAAAAATGTACTTAATTTGTTGATGTTTGGCTCTTTTGCTTGGCTAGTTGACTAATAAATGGGTTCTTGTGCCTTTTTACCATCTCATGCAACTAATATAATGACTGTTTTTGATATTCGCTCTTCGATTTATTAGATCACTATTGGTGGCTCTGTTACATAGAACTGTTGGAAATGTCAGACTTGGCATGTTTTTTAGCTACGATATACGGAAACCCATTATTAGTAAAACAGTTAAGGAAAAAGATGTAAATATCAACATTTTAAATGTGCCTAGTCAGGAATTTCTGAGAGGCCTACATAACAATGCACCAATGATGATCTAATAAATCATATGCCCAAAAGTTTTTATTTTAGCTGCATTAGAAGGATAAAAAAACACTATAAACTCATTACTGAATTGAATAATTTAAAAAGTTTTATTATTATTTTATCGTAAATAATCCAAACAAACACACCAATATATACATCGATACATATCTCAAATAATCAATATGTGTGCTTCCCCCCTCAGGATGAACGGAAGAAAATAATAACTCGTATCTTTTGTCAAATAATCATACTAAGAGTATTGTTATTTCAATTCAGTATCCCTTAGGGTTCGTCTTTAACTTGAAGATGGGCGTTTCATAGGTAGATGACCCAAATGAACCCTGACTTCTTCTTGTTTGTAATCATGTTGGCATAAGAACTCTACAAAAATGGTAGCGAATGGAGACGTTAAGAGAAAGAGAAAGAAATGAAATTGGGTGGTATCAATGTATCTGTAAGAGATCAAAAAAAATAATAATAACAATAATTGAAAATTGGAGGAGTAGGAAACTTTTAAGATTTCTTTGGGCAATAGAAGTAGTGGATACCGTTACAGAAAGCTATAACAAGATAGAAATCAATTCCAAGCAACTTTCAATGGGCTATGTTCATCAACCGGTAATTTTCTGTTTCAGGTTCACAAGATCCTCATCATTCAATAAAAGGCCGATATCGTTGTGCAATCAGTAGCCAGAAAACTGAGGAAGGGAGCATGTAGTAAACAAATAATCTCTCTGTGTCATGGAAACTGTTATTTCTCTGCATCAATTCTCATGCAGATATAACTTGTTGTGAATGTATGTTAATCTTCCTCAAGAATAACTGGGTTTTTCTCTGTGTTTTTGAGGATTTAGTAAAATTTACCATTTCAGATGAACAAGGTATTCACGCTTGTCACCAACAGATATAAGTGTCTCAATTAAAACTTAAGGGCATGCTGATTTGAAAATCTAATTGCGTTTTAAATATATCAAACTTCAGCTTGTAAATATCTATTACCGCAACAACAGCCAGAGGATGATGTGATCTCCCGAAACGACGAGATGTTTATGGGTTCTTACTTACTGTGATGAAAGTGAGTGCAATTTATAATGTCTCTCTTCTTGCTTTACGCCTCATTGACATCCAGGTCATTAGAAGCGGGAGAGAAAGGAGCGAGAAGAAATTTTGCCATTACCTTTATAAGCAATCGATCCGGTATTCTCCCGGTGTGATTTCGGAAAAGCATGGAAAACCGAAATCTAGATGAGATAACGGGGGTTTGTGCGTTTTCGCATACTTATTCAATCTACATTAATGTTAGTTCACATCACCTACCTATTAGACCGGTTAGACAACAATATTATTAAGATTTTAGTTAGTATTTTGGATACTACAAAGGATTGGTTAATTTGCTAGTGGAGGAAAGAGTCGAAGATAAGAACTGTTGAGGAAGACTGAGATTAAAATATATGAAGCAGATAATTAAGGACGTAGGTTGTAAGGGGAATGTTGAAATGAAAAGGTTAGAGCAAAATAGAAAAGGATGGAGGATTGCATCAAACCAGTCGAGAGACTCATGACAGGAAAAAAATAATAATATTGTGGACTAATAATTACGTAAGATGTAAATCACACCTGGTGTGATGGATGAGAAAACTTGAAAGTCCTAATCTTGTAAGGCTAACAGAATTTTTAAATAAATAACAAAAAAAATTGTGTCAATAGCATGTAGGCACGCAGTATGCATTGAAATGTATTTTATTGACTTGAAATGTACATTATATGTGACATTTGTGCAGAAGGTAGACCAGAAACAGACCGAAAGATGGAATGAATGGATTTCACATCTCTATTTACGTCTGCCGGTGGTCAAGTCGGTAAAACACTTACTTACAACGTGAAGCAATCTGCTTGAAACCCCAATGAAGCGAAGAGTTTTTATACAATGCACATTCATATTAGAACCAGATGAGTATCAGAGGTTCTTCCGGGCTGGAATTCTTTGCTTTCCAGTCTTCGCCAGAACTTCTCCTAAGCCACTCGTCGGATTGATGACTATATATATATATATATTCGTTTTTTAGTTAGTTTCTGAGTGAAATATTTGCAGTCTCATTGTTTTGTTTCATATAGTCGTACCTTCCGCTTAGTCAATTAACACTTGAAGCAATAGAGCCACCAATTTTTCGACTGACCGCCCCCGTTGTACATTTGTGACAGCCCATTCGCGCTGTATCCAATGAAGCAAGACAAAGAGCCCGCCCGTAGGGTGTAGAGAGTCCGTAACAGAATTGCAGAACAACACCCACTGCAAACCGGCAACTTCCGCTTTCTGCATTTAACCCAACTCGGGCAGTAATTAGTGGCCCGTATAATCTGTTTGCAGAGTTTGCTGCTGCAGCAGCGGGAAACTCCAATTTGTTCGCACGTAACAGACCTGTGGAGTTATGCTGGGTAGTATGGGAATGCTATTTTAGACGGTGGCCACACGTTGCTTCCTGTACTACATTCATAAGGCAAGATTTATAGCAGAAAGATGTTCCCGGAGATTACTAAGCCTATACTGAAATTATTGTACGAACGGTTGAAGATTAGAGCAACTGTCCTTGATTTTCTTGTGCATGGGTCGTGTTTATTTATTTATTACTCAAGATAGAGGGATAATATCTAGCAGTGACACAATTGGTGTGGTGAACGCACGTACAAATCAGTTTCTCACTTTGTAAAAAAACGTTTAGTTAAACGTGTGAGATGTACAAGTCACAAAATATGGGTGGCAGAGGCTACGGTGTAAATAATTAAATTCGTTTTTGTACCTTACAGTACCTAACAACTCGAGGGAAGAAAGTATTCTCAAATGCATCAGCCCTGAAACTTGTTACCCTAATAGTAGCTTTCTATCATTACGAATCAAAGTGTTGACGGAAGAAGATATTTCACTGTAGTTTAAAATAACAGTAAACACTCAGACGTTAGTCAATAATTTTAAATGGAAACGATGTCGTCTGTCTGCAAGACAAACCCAAGCCTTCCTTGGATTTAGTTTAAGACACTTTGGTAAAGACTGTGGCAGGTGATGACAAAACGCCTGGCCTTGCTCTGTACTTTCTACAAATTACTAATGTGTCACCTGAGATACAGATTCCATATACAACAAAAGTATCTTAGATCATTAAGAACCAGAGTTTATAGCGCTATCTTGTTTCAATCCCTAAATATAACAAAATTCAACCTGTGGATTGTCACGTATAATTCCGTAATCTATGACTGAAGTTAGTAGCTCATCCCACAGCATACTTCGTCGCACTGTAGCACTTAATTACTTCAAGAGTCAAATCTCTTTAATGATTTGGCAGCTTAGTTAGTAACTATTCGTTATTACTCAACATTACCACTTAGTTTTTTCAACTTAAACTGCTATTTATCTCATCAAATGAAAATGAAAGCTCACACTGAGTAGCAAAAAAATCAGCAGAACTATTCACTGCTATATAGATGGATACATAATCAGCAAACAATATTAAACTATCAGTAATGTTTTTTCATGGTCGTTTATAAAAAATAAAAGTACTTCCTTGTTACATGCAACAGTAACATCGTGAATACTAGTGGTTTCTCCCTATGTGACTACATACTTCGAATATCTAATTAGTAAATCATCTAAACAATTCTGATTACTCTGTATGTTGAGATATACTTTGAAAGACGGAATTGTGTGGCCAAAGCCGAATTTGTAAATATAAGAAAGTGGCATCATCTTGTGATCCTTCAATTAAATCCTTAATCTCATGCAGAGAAAATGGAGTCAATTCTCCAGATCTATTCTATCAAAACCCTAGTTCGACGTACTATAGATGTCTCTCATACTTCTTAATGGCGAATTTTTATGCGCTCTACAAAACTGGTGGGTATATAAAAATAAATTAACTTACATGTTATGTTCGAGAAAAGAAAAATATTTTTTTTAATAGAAAAAAATTCATATAATCTATTCATCAATAAAGACAAATCATTTTTTCGCAAGATAACCTTTTCATTTAATAGTGAACTCAAATTTTTTTAATTCGGTGAGATGTAAGTATAGGAACAGATATCAGACTAACTGTTCTACGTCTGCATCTATGCTTAGCAAGTAATGTGTTAAGAATGATAGGGGGAGGCGTAAGATACAAGAAAAGTCAGATAACAAGGTTTTCAATTTAAATTATAAATACGAAACGTAACTATAATAATTTGGTTTAATAACTGTAGGTGGATGAGACCAGACCATAAAAATTTATAGCTTGGGAATAGTCGAACAGTGAAGAAGAGAAATAAAAACAAAAAATATATGTTTATTGGATTTTATATCACATTGCACGTATTAACTAATAAATAAATAAATTACTTCAGATAAATAACTTCTGGAAATTTCTATAAAGAAATCTCGCCGTATTGTTTGGGCTATTAGACATGTAAATATCTTAAAAAGTTTGGGATGCATTTGTAAAGGGGACCGCAAGTATGGATTGCTAGCTGTTAGATTTAGCGCATACACGGTCTGATGGACAGTGTGGAATACTAACTCTCGCTCGTTCTTACATACACTATATTTAATAGCTGGCAATCCCTACTAGCGGCCACTTTTACAAATGCAACCCAAACTTTTTATGTTAATTTCATGTCTCTCTTTGAAATTAACTACAATTTATTTAAAAAACAACTGAGTGATTTTTTTTTTTTAAATTTAATTAAAAAACTTGCGGCCATATTTTGATAGGCAACCCGGCACAATCGTATTCTGCTACCTGTAATTATACATAAAAATTACATTTTAATCAAATAATAGATGGACGTAGATATTGTGCAGCTAGATCTTGGTCTATTAATTATGGCGGGCTATGCTATGTTAATATGGCTTAGATAGTCCGTTCTGGGGCTGGTATTCCATATTATCATACACTATAGATTCTGCCATAACGGAGACTGAATTTGCGGTAAATCGAATTTCTTTCGCCAGATCTTTTTGAACAATCAGTAGGATTCTTCAGAGATAATTGTATATTCAGTGAACAATCTTGGACTGCTGTCAACATTTTCGGAATCTAATACATAATTTCCTAACGGTGTCACGTGTCAGCCTTCGCTGGTAAAACAGCGACCAGAGGAGAAGTTCGTGGTTATGTCCACAATTTAATAGCCAAGCAACTGCTGCCAAATTAATTGCCATAATACATTCAGTAAGTTTGCATTTCGTAGAGTTTCATAGTTAAAAAAAATAAAATTGATAAATCTCGCGCCTGAAAAAACGTGGATCTGCTTTTCAGTAACATCTTGCTAATGAAACCAATTTTTAAAAAAACTTTAATATAATTAAATTACTCATGGTCTCTGCTGTAATCACGAATACCAATTGTCATTCCGTCTTAGGATAAATTTCAGTTTAATTAAAACTTTCACTAATGTTGTAGCTTGACCAAAGTTTATGCATAACGGTTTATTTGCGTTTTAGGTATTTCACTGACCACTTTCGATAATGGTCTTTGTTCATGTTCACTGCATGTGAGTTATTAGGTTATTCTAAGTGGACGTAAGACCAAACATTTTATCGAATCGATTATTCAGGCAATTCATTTCTTCGGAGCTGATCAACTGTTTAATAATATGGAATGTGTATTAAGTTCTCTGACCGTTCCAGATATTGTTACCAATGATTACATTATGAGTGTTTGATCAGTCTCAATAAAAAAACAACGTGATGCTTTCGAAGCAAACAGGAATTTTTTAAATTTTGCAGAGTGAACTTTAAGGGTCAAATACATGTTTTTATTTAAGCAAGTTCGAGTTTATGACCTTTGAAACAATTATACGATTGCGCTATAGTCCATGTACCTACCTCTATTATGCTTCTGAGTTCTTCAAGCTTGTAATGTCCCTTAGTGACTGGAAATTTATGCGTGTGAATTCCACGTTTCTTTGGCATCGGCGAGAGCCAGGTGACTCATACCTGCTTTGAAAGACCAAACGATTTATGGCAGGCCGTAAAGTTAAAAGTTTTACGCATTCAATAAAATTCAAAGGACCAGTATAGGGACTGTGCCAAATGAGGATTTCCTGGTACAGTAGAAAGTTGAAACTAGGGAAACGATGCTTCGGAGAAAAAGTCAGGTTGCGGCACACCTCTGTTGGGAACCAGCGAATCAAACTGTGTTACGAACTTTTAGAAACCATAAGTTTTTTATGTTGCATGAGGAGCGCCAATGGAGATCGTGGACGACCCGTCAAACGCTGCGACTCGCTGAAATTTCCCGCGTCTGCTAAAACTCGGGAACCTGCAAGTTTTCAACGGAGCGAACAAGCGGGAGAGAAGACATTCTGTTTCTGGCCAGCAAACAATCCGCACCGGCGCACCACGGGAGATTGCCGGAGAGCTGCGGGGAGCTACGTCGCCAAGTGACCTTCACCCAGCTGACCAACAGGGTCCGTCTGATTTCTCCGCAACTCATCTGCTACGGTAAAGAACGCCGCCGATGTATAAACACTCTTGCGTCATTCAACCCTAGGCAACGCTCTGAGATGAGAATCATGCTCTAAATTGTTCAAAAGAAACTTTTAATATTCAGTTCTGTTCAATAAACCAATCAATTTTATATTCAAAGAAAATAATAGGTGTTGTAAACCCTGCTTTCAATAACTTCATTTCTAATGTACCAGTATATCACTTGATTAGATGAAGATAGGTGTTTTTATTGGAAATTTTAAAAAGTATAATTGCTTCGATAAAAAGTATTTCAGAATTGGAATGTCGCTTCTCTCGGATAGAGAACACTCCCATTCTTGGTGCCTACCCGGGATTAATTTTTCAAATTAACTTATTAATTAATGCATCTCATTATTTTATTCTAATTTTAATATCGTCATAAAACTAGACGTTACAAGCTTAAGAGATTTTATTCACCTTGAAACACAGTTCAAGTTTATATTTAGTCAGACCAGGCCAACCAGTCATAATCTTTCATCCTAAAACCTTGAACTATTCTAGAACCGTGATGATATAAATATATAAAAACGGTCACGGGAATACACTAGTATATATATAAAATACTGAGAAGTCGTCCTATTACACTTCCTTGCGGGACCTCCGATATGAGATCTATTTTAGTAGAGGCTTTGGTCTCTGCAACTGCATGCTGTTATCAGCTTGGTGGGAAGTTAGGCATCTACTCTGAAATCTGTTGGTGCTAGTAATGGGCCCTGCACGTTCAAGTTGCACACCTGGGCAAGACTGCGTAGCAGGTGGCAAGGGGCGGATATTGACGCCGGTTATTGTGGGAGCGGCTTCTCTATGACCGCCACCCGGAAATTACTTCCCACCCCTCCACCGACCTTGTAACCCTTGTTCGTGATTGTACTCGTAGATCCTCGTACTCACTATATGACGCCGCCCGGCATCTGATGTGGCACCATGTCACCAATCTGTGTACTCCGTTGCACATTTACAGTTTACATCGCGGTCTGTAACCATGGTTATGGTATTTTAATTTTAAAATAAAGTAATTCAGCGTTACTTTCCTCCATGGGATAATGTTGACACATAATTTTGCTGAGCAGTATTATATATTGGATCTTTAGTGGGCTCAACACTTTTTATCTGTTCCTACTTTACTAAGCAGTTATATAAGCTACTCAGGCGAAATTCAAAGCCTGCAGAAAACTACATAAGACGAAGTAATAATGTTGTTACTTACCGATCATTACTCATCTGTTAACTATAAAATGTGGCATATGATTAAGAACGGTATAGGTTATTGGAAGATTTTCATAATTAAATCACGTGGAACTGATTTTTTTTTTTTTTTTTTTGCTTATAAAAAACACAAATTCATATTTATTTTTGAAATAATGTACACTTTTTGCAAGACAACGGGCTCTGTAAATATTTTAAAGTAACTCGTTACGGGTCTGAAAACAAAATCAGTTTGATATAGCGCTGTGTATGTCCATTAGCGTCAACTGGCGATAAGATGCGTGGCGCATTCTCTGAAAAATTTGCTGCCACGATTTGACAGCTGGTGGGAGAACAGCGGTCCCTCGAACTAGTAAATGGCTCAGTTTAGAATCCATAGTATACCACTGACCTGTGTTGAAAAATGCTCTGTACTGCAGGTGTCCTTTCTGGTCAAGGCATTCTTTCAACCGCTACCTCCACAAATTCTGCCCATGCTTAGCATTTGCTTCAAGCCAAATTGACAGCAAGAAGTGTCTGCATATACGTGATTGCTTTCATCAAAATGTGAGATTGCAGAATTTCACCTCCAAATCCATTAACACAATTCATACCCAACAACTTAATTCGGACTTCATGTCACTACCTAAGGAACATTCTGTAGCAAACTGCCGAACCAAACCGATACCACTGTTGATGGGTTACCAGTGCTCACTTTTAGCTACTAACAAAGCCATCGCATTGGCGGAAAACTACCTTGTATCTGACGCTGCCATCAACACTAAAAGGGGAAGATGAATACGTTTTCAATATTAGCGACTAGCGAGGAAAAAAAGCCTTCACATTTACCGAATTTCAGCTAATGAAACAACATTACAGCTTTTTCCAGCCAGACTCATTTCATTAAGCTTAGACTCTGCGTCTACCAATAAGGGACCGAAAACATCCAAAGAATCTCGGACTAGATATTTAAAAATCGACCAAGTGTGAGTCGACCTTATTGCAGTCAGATTTCCGTAGTATGTAAACCTTAATGGATACGACTGTGGTAGTTCTAATTTCAATCGCTTGGCACAATAATCGATCCTTGACAAGTGACATCTCCATTCTATAAAATGAACATGTTGTTTATAGAGAAAGAAAACTTTTATCAGAGGCTGCTTAAACCTTTTTTGCCACCCACCTGCGAAGAAGAGGAAGGCTAACTGGTTTTCCTAATTGTTTTAGAAGCATGGTATGTTGGCTGTTCAACTATACTGTAACATTTAGGCTTTCGTTGGTAGTCGTTAAGTAATAATCTTCTCATGAAGACATAATGGCCTATTTTCTCCTTAAGATTATCTGTTTGAGCTGTCTGGCATATTGAAGTCAAAACTAAATCCTGAAATAATCACTTCTACAGAGGATGTAGCAGTATAACAGGGGTTATAATTTAACTTGAGAACAAATATTTAGGGAAATTGAATTCAGAGGGCAATAAAAGATGGTGTTAAATATTCGCAATGCGACATATCCAGTCCTCTTAAATTGAAACTCTTCGTGGGCGTAATCGGTTTTGCTTTAGGAAAGCGAATCAACTAAGGACTGCCCAGCAGTTATCGCAGAATGTCTCTGATTAGCCAATTAGTGAACAGGCACGACCAACCAACCACGCTGCTGTATTTCGTCACCAGTTCGCTCAGCGCCAACGCCGTTGCTTAACACTGCAGATACTGGTCAGTTCCTAAACACTCAATGTGCAAGGTCTTACCCACCCCTGCCGCGGAATCGTTTGTTTCGTATCCGAATGCACACAGAAAATGCATTGAAAATGGAATGGAACAAAGTTCCTGTTACCAGACTATGAGACAATACGAACAATATTCCTAGGAAAGAGATTTTAGGAAAACAGGAAAATTCCTAATCCAAAATCAGTAGAAGCTAATAAAATTACCTTGCTGGAGGCGTAGAGTTCCACTATGACAAGGTTCCTATTCCTAGGAAACCAAATTATTGCCATACAAATACAACTGCCTCTTAAAGTCTAAAAAAAATACATCACTATAATGACAAATAAAATAATGTGGTTCAGGACGCGTATGACACTAACTCAAAAAATAGAAATAAAAATAAAAAAAAACTTCTGTATTCCTCCGCAGAACAAATCTGCATAAAAAATACCGAATATGAAACAGGTTTGATATTCAGTATTTTTTTGTGTTGTAACTGTTTGATTTTTGCAGCAATTCGGATTAAATCGGTGTGTAGTACCGTAATATATACGAACGTAGCTCTTCTAATTCATGGAGCTACATTTTGAAAAAGTATCAGTTTAGATGCTTAATAAGAGACTCAACGAGTCCGCCACTGAGACATGTATTTAGCAGGACAGGAAGCTGTCTATATTTTTATAATCCTATTTCCTTCTGTGTCATTGCTTCAAAGAATCAACAGTGAGCCTTTAAATTGCTGACGAATTATCGTGCAAGTACCAATCGGTAGTTATTGAACATAATAATAGCAAACGCCCCCTACCACAGTATTACAGGTGTCAGGATGATAAGAGCATCGTACTTCACGCCTGCGCAATTTTATGGTAATAAGTTATTGTTTTGTTAATATTAAAACAATTTTATTACAATTTTGATTTAAAAGTTGTAAATATGTAGTACTAATACGAGTTTATAAGTGTCTGTGATGGGCAAAGAATAACATATGGCGATAAAATGGAGGCAAATAATAATGTACGGGGCACGAATGAAAAAAAGAAAATTATAGAGAACCGTCTGCATGATGTAAGCCGCGCATGGCTTAAAATTGACTGAAAGATGCGGCGTAAATGCAATATAAGTTAATAAAATTTTAGCAAGATTTATTTTTTGTATTCTGTAAATAATACTAAATTTACGGAGATAACATTCTGAAAAAAAACCTCTATTAAAGCAGAAGAAAAAGTGTCACAACTATCTATACCTAGCGAGACAAGACAAGGCTGGCGATCAAAGAGCACAATAGTTTGATCCACGCGAAATCGTGTCAGAATAAGTAACAAAAAGAATTCTAAACCTGGCAATTTCAATGAAAAACAAAAACAACTAGCTAACTTAAATCGAAAAGGATCTCCAAGAAATTGGAATGAGAGATGATATCATAAAGGACAGACGCCGATTTAGTAGCATGGTTAATAACCACTAGTTTGCCAACAACCAGTATATTAGAAGAAGGAACAGTTGGACGGAAGAACATAGGAAAGAGCTCAGCGAAAGGATGAAGAGATTTTGGGAACAGAGGAAAAACACGTCTGCTAGATAAGTTCACTCGCTCTCCTGAGTCGGGAAGAACGATTGAAGAAGAAGAAGAAAAATAATGTAATATTATAAATGCAAGTAGAATTCAGATGTAATCATCTGTTGCGTCTGTAGTAAATTTACCCATCCCAGCCATTCAAATAACTAAATAAAATTGTTTTAAACATAGATCTAGAATTTTATATGCCTCTTAAAGAGCTTCACGTGACAGAAGGTTGTATAGCATGATGCGTGACTACCAAAAGTACATCTTCCCCCACAAGCACGCTAAACGATTTTATTCGCAATTCTCATAGCCGTATGCAGTGGAGAGAGGGATCGGAGGAGGGGAAGGGGGCATACAAAAAGGCAGGCTCTGAATTAATAGAGGCCAGAGCGAATTCACTGCGGGTGGGCTGAGCTGACCACCAGTGCAATTAGCAGCGAGCGGGTCGACTGCGCCCCTCTGGGCTCCGGATTAGCCCCGCCAGGTGGCGCGCCCCACGTCAAAAACAGCCACTCGCTGCGTTCACACAGGCGCTTCAAGTCGCTGTACGAAATCCACTCCGGGGTATAGCGCCACCTTACACACCACGACTCCACTGAAAAGCAACATTTACGCGATACTAAACAATTAGTCGAGCCGGTTGCAGCTTTGTTCAGATTTTGTCTATTCTGAAAAGGCATTCGGTTCAATAACTCTTATCTCAGGGTAGTATTGACACGGCATAGATAGATAGATATGTTCACTTTGATCCCATGTGAGAATAATCTCGGGGATGTGGAACAGTACATACACTTATTAGTAATGTCAATATTACTATATAATTGATAATATTATATATTGACAAGAAGTTAGTTATGACCCATTAGTATAACCAATATTTCCTGTAATCTACAAATACAATCCCGAGTTAGTTAATACTTATTATGTGGAACAGTGTATACACTTGTTACCAGCATCTAACAGCCAGTTATTTTCTTACCAACCAGTTACCACAACTCATAAGCAGTCAATTACTTAAAAACCTGTTAGTATCATAATTTTTACAGCAGTTTTTGCGTGCATGCTATCCCATGTTAGTTACTATATATGAGTGAAATTTTGTAAACAGTGTAATTACTTCATTTGTCAAAAGTTTCAACAGAAAGAAAAACCATATATCATTTTAGTAATTGTGGACAACTTTGTCACCTTTCCCTTCCATACACCATATATACTATTTTATCAGTCATTCTTAGTTACCAAATTCCAAGAAGAAAATTCTTTTACAGAGTAAAATTGATTCTGAAGCAGAAACTCTTTCAGTTTGGACTTAAAGTAGTTGGGTTTTTGTAGATAACATTTAATTTCTGTTGGTAAGACATTGAATAAGGAAGCTCCAGTAAATGTTAACCCTTTCTGTACAATTGACAGTGATTTGTAATCCTTGTGAATATTATATTTATTCCTAGTATTATGGCTATGTATGTCAGCATTAAGATTGAAGTGTTCAGGATTTTCCACTACAAATGATAGTACAGAGTATACATATTGTACTGGCATTGTTAGAACACCCAGGTTTTTAAATAGATTTCTGCACGACGTCTGTGGGCTTGCTCCAAAAAATAGTTCTTATAGCACGTTTTTGCAATTTAAATACCCTCTGTGCTTGTGACTAGTTTCCCCAGAATGAGATGCCATAAGTGAGCAGGGAATGAAAATATGCAAAATATACTAACTTTCTGGTTTCTATATTAGCTATTCTAGATATTACCCTAAGTGAAAATGTTGCAGAATTCAGTTTTTTAAGAAGTTGTTGAATATGCTGTTCCCAGTTCAATTTTTTATCTATACATACACCCAGGAATTTTGTGAAATTACTTTCATTGATTGCTTTTCCTTCTGATATCACATTATAGTTGTCCTTTGTTTTATTTTTTGTAACAAACTGAAGTAACTGTGTCTTTTCTACATTAAGTATTAGTTTGTTAGCACTAAACCACCTGTTAATTTTCTTTATAGCATCATTTGCTGTGTTTTCGAGGTTTTGTGCTGATGGGTCTTTCAACGATATGCTGGTATCACCTAGTATATGTGGGAGATCATATATATAGATTAAGAACAGCAGAGGGCCAAGAATTGAGCCCTGAGGCACACCACATTTAACTATACCCCATTCTGAGTTTATAACATTTCCTGTATTAGCATCTTTCAGTGATACACATTGCTTTCTATTTTCCAGGTAAGATTTAAACCAAAGTCCTGGCTTACCACTAACTCCATAGTGGTCTAATTTACCTAGTAGAATCTCATGATCAACACAGTCAAAAGCCTTAGCAAGATCACAGAATATACCTAGGGAATTTAATTTTTTATGCATTGATTCCAGTATGTTGTTTACAAAAGCAAAAATTGCTGAATCTGTTGAAACGCCTTGTCTAAAACCAAACTGTACTTTACTGAGTAGGTCATTCTTTTGTAGATGTGCATACACCCTTCTGTACATTGCTTTTTCAATGATTTTTGAAAATGCAGGTAGAAGTGAAATGGGTCTGTAAAATTTCTCAATTTTTGAGGTATCACCCTTTTTATAAAGCGGTTTGATTATTGACTTCTTGAGTGAGTCAGGGAAGATACCTTCTTCAAAAGAACTATTACAAATATGACTAATAACTCTACTAATGCTGGTGTTACATTGTTTCACTACATGGGTTGAAACCTCATCATAACCAAATGACTTTTTATTTTTGAGGGATTTAATAATTTTTTCAATTTCATTTTGACTGGTGGGAAATAGAGACATAGGTGCTGTTTTTGGTGACAAGGATTTAAGTATTGCTGTAGCATCCATATTCCCATTATATTTTCCTTTTATTTTTTCAGCAACTGTTAAGAAGTAGTTATTGAAAGCACTTCCTACATAAGAGGGGTCATTTACAAGTTTATCATTAACGCTTATAGATATAGGTTTGTGTTCAGGGGATGATACAGTTGTTTCCCTTTTAATAATGTTCCAAACACTTTTTATCTTATTATCTGAACTACTAATCTCATCATTTATGGCCAAACGTTTAGATTCTTTTATTACTTTGGTTAAAATTCTACAGTATGTTTTGTAAAGTTGTTTGAGAAGCCTATTATCAGTATTCCTATCTTTTACATATAATTCCCTTTTATGTCTGCAAGATGTTTTAATACCAACTGTAACCCAATTTTTGTTTACTCGTTTTTGACCAATTGGAGCTAGTTTTGTATATCATTATATCAATTCTATCCTTCGTTAATGCCAGTGAACCAGTCAAAGGTTTCACCAACGAAAGAGGTTTTAACCAAGGTGATCGAGTGGCAGTGCACAAATATAAAATGGACAGAAACAGGAATTGGAAACAACGGCATGGGGTATTCGCCTATATTATTACACTTTTCACTAAACACACTGAAGAATTCCAAACTGCTGCTGCCAGTCTTGTGTCTAGAGTCGGCGCGAGGATCAATCTTAGGTCTAACAAATTTTGTAACAAATGAATTATGTATCTTTAGAAGTTATCATGATGTAAACAGCTACGGAAAGACCATTGCTGAATTTTACAACAAAAGACAAGAAGAGAACAAAAAACGTCAGATCAGATAAAAGTATCAGCAACATCTTGGAGAAGTCGGTCACCTCAAAGTAGCAGTGGGCAAGCCTTATTACAAGGGGAAAAGATGGATGACAGATAAGAACGGCGTTCGAGTCGAGTTCAGGTGATCATCAGAGACTGAGAGGATGATCACCACTGCTGTTCTCAACCTCTCTGTCTTATATTACATCTAATCGTTCCTAATCATAATTATTCGCACTTTTATTGCGTCTTTTTGTCTAGTTGCACCACAACACTCTTTGATTACCAGTTGGAGAACCACTACGATTTTTTAGTTTAGTGTGATGATGATCTCTTCACTTGGTCACGCAAGCTGCCATGGAGAGAACATTCTTATGATTTTTTAATTGCGGAAGTATCTTCTTGGCATCACCAGCGATGAAACTGTACATAGGTGTAACTGTTTCGCGTCGTCGACTGTGATGGAAGGTTTCATTCTGGACATTTCAGTTGTGAATGAAATGATGAAACAAGGATGGAGAAATTAGGAACAGGTCAATCCAGGCCAAATCTTCCTAAAGACGCTGCGGAGCTGTACGAATCTGAAGGACAAATCGCGTTCAACAGTTTCGTATGCACCCCCCCCCTTACCCCATCCGAACTCCACCATACGCTGAGAATTATAGGATTTAATTCAGAAATTAGGTACACAATTTGGTCATTACAAATCGTACACCAACACCTTTCATAATCCTCTAGGATTAAAACCATCTAATCTCAAGGTAGAAGCTGGAAACTCTCACGATGAAGCATCGACCAGAGGAAACTGGTCGGAATATGTGAACATAAGAAGGCAGAAAGAAATTAGAATTGTAGCGGATTGTTTAGTTGGGCAGATTAATTGCTTACCTTGCATGATTTATAATCGCCACCTTGCACTATCTTATGCAAAGCACATATGTTACTTTCAGGAAACAGAGGTGAAACCATTACTTCTGTTATTAATATTTGAAAAGATCCTAAAATATAGGTTTATTTGGTACTCATTACTACTTACAGACAGAGGTATATTTACCATTAATTTTAAACATCTGTCTATGCAAAATAAAGTTCAACGCAATACCTTGTCTTACAGGTGCAACATAGCAAACAAACAATTATCGTTAATTGAAGCTAAGAAATTGCAATACATGTACATTACAAAGAGTTACAAATTCCATATGCAACTGAAGTAAAACCTCTCTTATACATGCCGAGAGCGATTCTTGTATGACAATGATAATAAGAAAACATCAGATTTAACTGGATTACATACGGCGCCAGGGAGTTAATTTGTTGCCGCAAATAATATTTATCGAAAGTTTCCAAACATGGAAGTCAATCTTTCAATTCAAACTGGATAAAGAAATCCAAAAAGCACTCGGCTTTTAGACACAACTAGCTCAGGAATTAATGTCCGACGGCATAAGAACTCACACTCATCAGGCCGTTATAGGGCTATCTCAATGATTTGTCTGAGTACACACTGTTTCTGGAGGTATAATTACCGTGTCTATCTAGCAGCATCGCAGCGTCGCAACAAGAGCGCTATCGTCTCTCAAACAGCGTACCTGTCCAGGTATGGTAAGGCACTTGTCACGTCAACCAGCACAAATGACAACCTCGACGAGACTTGGCACTCAATCACCCAAGCTTCCAGAATGGAACCATCAATACTGCTCTGGCAAGCAGTAGCCAGGGCGATAGTCCCAGCACAAGTGATCTCTTCTCGCCTCTCAGAGCTCATCTCTCCTTCTCCTCGGCGAGTATCATGAAAAACACAAAATTTGTAATATTTCCAAACACGTGAGGAAATAAAAACATCGGATTGACTTCGCAAAAAGTCTCCCTTCTATGCTGGCTAATACATTGCCTCTCATTTGCTAAGAATCTTCGGGTTTTGTCGGGATTGTTCGGGAGGCTATGCAGAAATCAATTTTCTCACGACACCAAGCGAACGTCGCATTGAAGGATTCCATCCGAAAAATTCCCCAGCGTCCAGACTTTCTCACAGGTATCAGTGCCAGAGATAATCCTCTCATTGTGTCGAACTACGGGACACTTCGGGCTGAGTCAGACTGTCGCCGACGCTAACACAACCCTTAGCTCGGCGGGGATTTCTGTCTCCAACTCGAACAATGAATATCTATTTATTTCCGATGTATATTATATCAAACAATAATTAATTTACATTGTACGAGATGACCAAACTAGTCATCTTGCTACAGATTTAAGAAATATAGAATGGATATAATATGCTGAGTTGTGTCATAATGAATGTGTTGTGATTTATCTAAAGGGTTAAAGTAAAGAATTATATGGGTAACTATGTAATTTGTTAATTGCTATGTGAACTTAAGTACAACATAAAGTTTATTTAAGTAAGAGCAAGAATATTTGGTTTTAGCTAATTAGTCTAATTTTTATGTTGTAAATTATGAATATGAAGTCTCACTACTATACTGTTTCAGATTTGTTTCTGGAGTATCTCATTTACAATAATTAAGAAACTGAAAATAAAGTAGGTAACTCTTCACTGAATAAAGGACCAAAAGGAATTCTATCGATCCCGGTAAACTTTCCTACCACAATGTTGCGTTTACTCGATATTACTACGGATATGTAACTAAAATTGATGAAAAATATATAAAACATGGAATCTTTTAACATACAGCGTTCTGAGACTCTTCCTTCTCCAGCTTCAGTCCACCTGATGGTAGCATTGTAGTCTGTTTCGTATCTGTCCCGTTGAACTAGAAGTTCTCACCAGCTGTGCCTGGCGTTCTAGAAGTTGGACAGCTAATTTATTTTTACGAAAAGGTGTGTCATTCATCAGGAAAAAGAGTTTTTGTTACGCCAGCAAGATATAATCGTGGACCGGAGTCTTCACAGGTGCGTTAGTGTCTGGAGGTTTCCGCGCCGCACCGTGGAGATAACGACCCCTTCACAAACAACGCTGTGCGTCACAACCGGAGAGTCCGTAGCTTTTGTGAAGACTGCCCCCAGAAATGTTGACAGGTGTGCGATATCGTGAAATACTATATTCACACAGTTACTTAGTGCAAATTTATCGATTCATTTTTATGCCTTACTAGCTGACCCGGCAATGCTTCACTATTGCTGGACTTGAGTAGGCACATAGATTAAATGAAAAAATATTTACAATTAAATTTTAAACTGCTGTTTCATTCATTTTCAGTTGGAAAGGGTGAGAGGGGATGCGCTTTGGAAAACATATGCAGGCAGTATTTTTCTGTTTGTTTCAAAGTATAAGTGTGCAAATTCCCATTGAAATCATATTAAATATGTGGTTTTGTCTAAATTATGGGGAGGAGGGGTGGGTTTTTTAATTTTTTTGACAGGAACCATTTTCGACATCCCCTCGACAATTCACCATAGCTTCGCCGTAATCGGACGAACGGTTTGCGGGTTTGTTTAAATTATGGCGTGTTATGGGGAAGAGGGGGTAATTAAGGTGTTGGATAGAGATTAGAGGGATTGGGTTTTTGTGAAATTAATGTGTACAGTATTTCTCTCTCTTTTTTAAACTATAAGTGTACAAATTCTTATCTAAATCGGATTAAAAATGTGGTTTGCCTAATTCATGGGGTGAAAACGTAATGGGGTTGGAAGGGGGAGAGGGGATGAATATTCGGAAACCATACGTAGGCAGTATTTTTCTGTTTGTTTTAAACAGTAAGTATACAAATTCTTATCTAAATCGGATAAAAAATGTGGTTTGCCTAAATTATGGGGTAAAAACGTAATGGGGGTGGAAAGGGGGAGAGGGGATGAATATTCGGAAACCATATGTTGGCAGTATTTTTCTGTTTGTTTTAAAGTATAAGTGTACAAATTCTTATCTAAATCGGATAAAAAATGTGGTATTGCCTAAATTATGGAGTGAAAAAATTATGGGGGTGGAAAGGGGGCGAGGGGATTTATATTCGTAAACCGTATGTAGGCAGTATTTTTATGTTTATTTTATAATATGAGTGTACAAATTCCTATCTAAATCGGATAAAAAATGTGGTTTTGCCTAAATTATGGGGTGTTATGGGGAATAGGGGGTGACATTTTGGATTTTTTTTTTCACAGGAACCTTCGCAGACGCACACTCGAAAACTCTCCAAAGTTTCATTGCAATCTGATAAATGGTATAGGAATGCATAGAAGACGAACAAACAAACATTGATTTTTATAGATAAGATAAGATGTAGTTGTTTGGCGCTTGTAATTATTTCATTACTGGTTCTTGTGTCAATTATTCTCCCTTGGACAAGATTTTCTCAATAAATTAATTGAATCATTACGAATTGTTTACACGGAAGTCATTAGAGGTGCGAAAGTATTGTGAAAAAGTAACAGCATGGAGATGATCCATAAAATTTATAAAAAAGAAAACATATCAGTCATTGGGCTTTGCCGACAGATGTGAAAACTTAAAAGTATTAATATCATACGTGCAACACGTCATACTTACAGCTACAGATCTACTAAATAATAACAAATAATTGCGTGTGGTTGTAATGAACTAGTGACCGGGTTTCTAGTGGCTGCGCATTCCGCCTCTGTCTTAGCCGCCTCAACCTAACCCGGTAGTCCTACCATGTACAGAGGACCTACAGTTTAACGTGGAATCCAAACCACGGAAACATTCTGGCGTACTTCACATTACACAGGAAGCAATGACAGATGTGAAGGTCGGGTTAATCGTCTATGAAAAACCCCGCTGAGACAGAGATTCGAACCGGGGACCTTTCGTTAGCCAGTCCAACACCGTAACCACTGAGCCACCAGGCCGCAACAGATATGCTATCAACATTAGCATGTCAGTAATGCAAACTCACAAGATTTTACTCAACCAAAAGTCGCCCAACGCCCCTAAAGAAGTTTCCACTTAAAAACTAAAAATCTAAGTTAATTCTCAATTCGTCGAATCTTCACGAAGGAGATGTACCAAGCTATTGCGTCAGAGGCAAGAATCCTAATTCCTTTCTTCAGGAGCCTACAACTGAACGTCCCGGCGTAGCTCCTATAATCAAATACAACTCCTAAAAACTGTGGGTTTGTATGAACAACGGCGACAGATATTATGGTGAAGGTGGAAAGGAGGAGAGGGTTTAGATTTATGTACATCTAACCTCGAAAGTGTACGAAAAATTCCATCAAAATCGGATAAAAACTGTGTGACTGAATAAAGATTTTGATAAAAATGTCTTGCGCGCAAATCTTACGCGCAACAGGTTGGCCGTGATGGCCGCGATCTGACGTGCAACAGGTGACTTCTTGCGAGCTCATAGATTTACCCCCGTCCAAAAATTGTCTAATGCGACTATAGAAGTTTTCACTTAAAAAAAATATTAGCATTTATTCGAGTTATTTTGAGAAACAACTAAAACCAAAATATCGGTGAGTATGCCGATAATCAAAGTAGAACTTTGCCAAAGTCTAGGGAATGCTACAAGTACAATACTGACGAGGTATGACATATGTCAACAATATCTGGTCACACGCCTTTCTACTGTGACGTTTGTTCATTAACCGAACCGAGCGGGGCGGTGCAACGGTTAGCGTTCTCGCCTCGCATTCGCGAGGACGGCGGTTCGAATCCCCGTCCGGGCATCCAGATTTGGGTTTTCCATGGTTTCCCAAATCACTCCAGGCAAATGCCGGGATGCTTCCTTCAAAAAAGGCCATGGCCGAATTCCTTCCCATTCCCCCATCCTTTCCCGTCTCTAAAGACCTCGATGTTAAAAAGAGACGTAATGCAGTTACAAAAGAAAAAAATAATAATAATTCATTAACGGATATCAGTCAGGTAACACCATACCACTGCCAAATGTAATAACAGACTGAAGACTTCGTGGTCTACTTCTGTAACTTTTTAACCCTTCTTCATTCGACTTACAACATTGATTTTACCAGTGGTACTGTTTGCAGGGCATAAACACTTTTCGATAAATTACTTACATCCGTTTTTCAATTGAAATTTTTAATTTTGGTGTTGACTTTTCATCACATTTAGATTAATATTCTAACATCAGAAGTGTATTTGGCACTATTTGTCAAAAACTAGACCTCAGTACAGAAAATTGCAGGTATTAGGACCCCAATAATTTTAAAGTATACGTTCCAGTACAGGATCGTATAACTGAAACAATAAAACCAGTGTGTATTTACAGTTAACGTTATATAAACATACTTAGCTTCAAAAATACATTTGTTTTTGTATTAATTAACAAGTACGAAAAGTGATATTCAGAGTAAAGTTTACTATTCCATACAGTTACAATATTATTTTTGTTACCTGTCGTAATGCCCACTCAAACATTTTGTAGATCAGTAGGAAAAATCAGATTATTTACTCCTAGATATCCTAAAATGTAGAGAAGTTTGTATTTCTATTAAAACAAGTTCGACAAAAATAGGTACTCAGAAAGACATTTCGTACATGTTACAATTACTGTGAAATCAAATATTAAATTGAAAACAGATTTTTATGTTATTGCACGTAATATCTCAATAATTTTTGTCAAATGAACTCCTGATCCATTTACGAGCATAGGTACAGATTGCATTGGGTTTTCGTTACTGTAACCTGCCAGTTAATAACTGCTGCGTTAACAACGACCATGTCAGCGATATGAGTTACTTTTTTCTGCATAAAATAAATAAATACCTCTCGTTCAGTTTAAAAGCATCCATTAGCGCTATTGGTGATAAACAGTTTCACTTTATTAGATATTTGTTTCAATATTAACACACAATATTTCAAATGAGTTATTTGAGTATTATTCACAAACTAAAAAAAAAAAATAAATTAATCGCTATTTATCCATTACAGCTATTTTGGTTAAAATTATTAAGCTTTACCTTTTTATTATGATAATGTGGAAGTATTTTTTTTTTAAATTTAAGTATCATTTAAAAGTTTATCCTTCATTAATCTTGAAGATAAAATTAAACTTGTTTGGCATTATGAATGTCTACGAACAGACATACTTTTGTCTAAACAGTAAAATTCAAGGAATCACGTAATACCGGATCAATATACGAGATAATATTACTTTCACAGTAGGAAGGTCTAGGCTTTGAACAAGCCTGTAATGACGATTAGTCTAAGTTGTAATTAGAATTAACTTTACAAAATGTCTTCGAAAACTCGTATTAATTAATAAATTATGATGATCACCATGTTTTGTTACAATCCCACAATATGTGTTTCCTAATGTCTTGTCTATTTGTGGTAACAGGTAGTAAAACTAAGAATATGGTTTTCAATATTAGAATAGTACTCTAAACTTCTGATAAACCAACATACCGTGCCACTGTTCACGGTGTAAGTTGTCCAATGTTCCCTGTAGCGTCTCTATGTGTCACACATATTTCCTAGTTAAACCAAAATATTTCTGCCATTTTTTCAGTTTTTCGCTAATTACTCCTGTTGTTACGAGTCACCATAACACACAACTGAAATTTAACAAAACAAAAAAATATTTCGACTGAATTAAGAGTGCCATAAGTTCGAGAGCGGACTTCAAGGTCATTTTGTAATCCACGTTTTACCGTGTTTGCCCAGATGAGTCAAGCATAAGAACGCTGTAGCCTCAGCGATTTGCGCAGTCTATTTGATATTAAATGAGCTGCGTAAAGACAGAATACTTAAAAGTAAATATCTCAAAACCCTTGCACCATAGGACGTTAAAACATTGCTTTTAGTATCTCTTCTAAATATATTCTGATTTTTATCTTGGCATAGAAAGTTTTCCGTTATATCTGCTACAACTTCTGTAACATGGCGGTAGGCAACTCACATTAACTATATTTTTTGAGTGATGCTGTAGGGCGCACTCCAGCAAAGTGTGTCGTGAACCAAGATGTCAGGTTCACAGTATTGAGAATATCAGTCGAGAGAAGTTTTGTCGAAATCGGTAAAAATGTCTCTGTTTGTATTGTAAGCAAACAAATCAAACAATTATCCAGCATTTGGGTTTTATGGACAGTGATGTTCAAACTAACATCACTTCAGAAGCAGTGAAAATGGTCTATGCAGAAAAAAAATAAGGCAGCGCAACATTTAAAGAAACCAATGCAGCTTTAATTTTTCTTTAAAAATAATTATTACTCCATTGCAGTTTCATTGTTTTCAAGCACTATGATAATGAAATGATAATTGTAGATCAGTAAGAACAAAAGAAACAACCGTTTAAATCCCGACCAACAGTCTTCAGAAAACATATACGTATGAGTTAGGGGGAAACAGACTTCCATTATTCCAGAGTTTGTCCGGGAGCATAAAGGGCTCCCTCAAACTCCATCCAAACTCGTTTAAAGTCCACGAAACTTATTCATTCGTTTCCTCTTCAAGTTACGAGCTTAAATATTTAACCACAAAACTTGTCCCTTGAGTCTCCCGTTAGACGGGGGCAAAATGTACGAGAGATAAGTCCCGGATTTAAACTTAATGCCATCGCTCTTAAGATGCGCTCCCTTTCAGCAATATGTCATCAAACCAAATTTGTTTAAGTATTATGTTTACTGCTTGCAACAAATTCACACAATTAATCATTAGATTAATGAATAGAAGTGGTCCCAATACCCTACCCTGCGGCACTCCCACTTTTACTTCCACTTCTTCTGATATTACATTTCCTACCTTAACTTTCTGTTTTCAACCTTTTAAAAATTCTTCTACTTAGAAAATCACTTTCTCATCCACTCCAATAGTTTTTACCTTATTTACTACCATTGGATGGCTCACTCTGTCAAACGCCTTTGACAGATCTAGTACAACAATATCAATTTAGCCTCGCGTAGGTGTGCTCCACTTACAAGCACCGTAAGGCATAAATTTATATTGCAAAATGATATGAAAAGTTTTGTGAAATTACCTTATAACTCTTTGAGCAATATTCCCTTCAGTATTCCCATCCATGTGATCAACAATATTATTATTTATACAAAAAATGTAGTCATTCTCCAGTAGAATTTTATTTCCAAAATTTAAGGATGAATCTGTTGCAGTGAGACTAAGTGTAGAAAGGTTTCCAGCCGTAATTCGTGAGTGTTGGCACATAGGTTGTTGCTAGTTTATCCACTGTCTGATCCTATAACTGGAGTCATACTCAACCATTGAGTCTCTGAGGTAGAAAGTATGGCTGTTAATAATATAAAAAAATGTCGATATTATTTTTCGAAAATATCGATATTTATAATCGATATTTTTAAGACGTTATTTAGATATTATAATCTGGATATTGATCTCGATATTTTTAAAACAAGTCATGATTTTACATTTTCCCCGTAGATGCTATCAGGAAAACAAAACGATTATCTATGTTATACGTTCACAGAAGGAATTTTTAGAAACAATGAATATTTTTAAAACGCGGTTGATCCCATAAAAATTAATTCAACAAATTTTAAACACACAGATAGTACTTCTGAACAATTACGACCTCAGTAACAAGCAGGAAAAATAAAAAAAATAAGGCGAAACATTAATACTCACCCCTTTTAATTCTTGCGTGGAAATGATGGAAAGGATTTTAAAATTTGTCTTCAGTCAGTTTTAGGAGTTAATCATAATGTACCAGATACGTTAGCTCCTTCACAGTTAAATTAGATATTTATTAGTATTATTATTCCGCGATTCACTAAAAGTGGGTGGCGGAGAGTGTATTACATCAATTCTTACGCGTAACGATTAGTGCAAAGGAATATAAATATTTTACGTATATGATTTGATTACGCATTTTGTTCCATAGCAACAGAAGAATTGGACAATAAACAGGTCACAGCCAGTTTAGTTACACAACTGACAAATTTATTATGACAAGAAATTGAACAAAGCAAACCATCTACTGCTATTAGTTTGGCAATACAAAACAATTTATTGAAAGGCACTAATGATATCTTGACGCCTTTAGAGCATTTTTTTTTTTTTCCTAAGCAGCCACCTTATACTCATAATTTTTTAAAAAATAAATGCATTTTGGTTCTAGCATTGACTGTTCCTAATGCAATATTAAATTAAAACATTACTGTCGTACATAAAATAAGGGGAAATATTTCTCATAATGTAGTAGCTTATCCATGTAAAAGTGGACGGATAGTTGCTTGCTGAATTCAGTATTTATATCACCTGAGTATGTAAGATTATCAAATACCCAAAAATTTTACATAGATAGTAGGCATGTTATTATTATGCTGTCAAATATTGTTTTAAAATATTTTTCACCTTCTGTCACATCTAAATAATCTGAAAGAGTTGCATCAGCAATTAATATTCAGGTGCCTAATAAACAAAGTAGTATACCAGCGGAATAAGTATCTTTAAAACACGTTGCTGATAAATATTGGTGCGCCTACACATAACATAATCTTTTTTATCAATAATTGCTGAAACATCAGTGGCCTAAAGTTTCCATTCATTTGTCATTTGATTTACTTAATTAAATAAATGTGTAGCACACTTCTCGGTTGGCAGAGTCAATGGTGGCACTACGTCGAGAAACAAGGCGATTCAACCATTCTTGTACATTAATATTTTCGGTTAGGATGACACTACATGCGTTAAATTTAGATTATTCAGAGATATCAACAATATTAGCAGAGCACATTAAATTTTGTTTTTTTCCTGTGCAAATTTAACCGGTTTTCTCACTCACTCGCTAATAATCATCAAAACTCTGAAGTACTTCCCGCAGTCGCTGAAAGCTGAAATTTTGTACATCCATAAGGATTTTCTCCCAAATGAAAAAACAAGTCTAAAATTGGTGATTTAACGTATTCTCACAATTTATCTATACCAAATGTGAAATCACTTTCTGCTTTATATTTTTATATGCCATAAATCTTAGTCATAAACGGAGTTACCAAGTTTAACTAATGAGTTAAATTTTATTTCATTCCTCATTACTTTGGAAGTTAGTGAAATTGAGAATTATTATCCGATTGTGACAAACTGTGATCGTAACATTAGCTCCTAGAAACAGATAATTTAGTACACATATATAGTTTCACCCCCAATTTATAAGAAAATTCAAATATTGCTGATTTTACTCATATTTATCCAATGGCAACCCCAAACATGAAACGTTTCGGTGCAAATTTGTATATTAACTGCTTTGTGCTGGATCAAGTTAAATAGTTTAAATTTCTGTTATTCATGGAGATCAGCCAGCATAAGTAACAATTAAATTTTACTTTATTCCTATATTTAATTTAAATTTATTGGTACACCGTCTACTAAGTTAAGCACACGTGGTATTGCTCGCCCATAAGTAATCTGACACGAGTTTATTGTTCGAAATTAGTTAGCGTATTGTCGATGGAAACATTCCGACTGGAAGAATCATTCGGAAACTCGTATAACAAACATTTGTTAACGTGTAAAAGTTAGGGACAAATAATCAAGACGACTCAGAATAAATTAACAACCTATAGAAAGAAATGAAATTCCTTAAGAAACAATGCTTGAAAAAAAAAATAATTGCCATGGCCATTATACATGCTATGATAGAAAAGTTTCTACCTAAATAAATTCCTGAACTCTGTTGCTTGGTTAATCTTACAAATACACAAAAGCTAAGATTTCCCTAGCACCTCTCTTTCCGGTTTTATAAGTCTAAGAGTAAATCTAACATTATGGCTTCCGTTTTAGTAAAAATTATGACTTCCATAATGGCCAAGTCATATAAAAAAAAGAAAATTTGCGACCCTTAATAATGTGAAAGTGAAGTCTTTTTTCAGAGGAATATCTCACAACTAAAAAGCCACGAGATTGGACTGTTTCTTTACAAGATATGATTTTGTGAGATTTTTTTTATAAAATAGTCTCGATATATCGATATTTTTTCAATATATCGAAATCTGATACTGATACATTTAAAATACCGATATATTGAGAAACCGATTTTTTTAAAAAAATACCAACAGTCCTAGTAGAAATTTTTTTCCTGCCTGTTTATTGTGTTGTTGTATATCTTTCGCTATGTCGCAAAGAAGTCTGAATATGATACACTAGAAGGAACAACAACGCTAGTGTTTCTTCGCAAATTGAACGTGTGCCTGCCACCAAATTAGGGACAACCGGCAGCTTTCTGAGTACTCATTTATGTCCTTGTGCTCGTGTCTTTTGGCTTACGCGTGTTTTCTAAGATGGTGTAGTCTTGCGCGGCATTTAAATGCACCAATCGTGACATAAGATGCACAAATGTATCGTTTTACAAGTAAGAATGCAACCAAGATTTAAATAAATTGGGTAGGTTAATTGGTTGGCTATAATGGTTCGGGACAATTTTACTTCCTCGGAACATGCTTTTAATATGATCGCAACATTATGAGGAAGAATGTTTCTGGAAAATTGGAAGTCAAAGATCCAGAAAATTTCTGCGGTACCAACAATTTCATGTTTCACAGACAACAAATCGAAGATAAGAACTGTAATCTTTGTAACATTATATACATATACCTGGTATATAAAAATAATATTCCTAGCATTTGTCTATATTATATTAGCTGCTTCATTCGTAGAAGTGCTATGCTAATATTTGAAGAAATAGTTCCTAGTTTTCTCAATTACGGTCATATTATATGAAATGTATATTATCAACTGTATGTAATATTTTTCCGAAGACTGTTGCTCGACCTCCTCCAAACAATAGTTTTCTCTGAAAATGCTTAAAAGGGAGTCAGAAGGGAAAGAAGACTATGTGCAGCATGATTATACGAATGACACAAAAAATTCTATAAAACATGTGAAGTATGAAACAGTGATTGACAGAAAAAATTACAATAGTGCAAAGTAAAGGAACAAATATGAAACCGAACGTGATTTTTGAACGCTTAACGCTTTGGTCTCGCGCTCGGGAGGACGCCGGTTCGAACTCCGTCCGAGCATTCAGATTTGGGTTTTCCATGGTTTCCCCCAATCACTCCAGCCGAATACCGGGATTCTTCCTTCAAAAAGCCATGGCCTAGTTCCTTCCCTTTCCTTGTCCCCAGTCCCATCCCGCCTCTCAACGTCGACGAAACGTAAAGCCATAAGTATATATATATATGGAAAGGTGACTTCGAGGAACATAACAAGGACAATAAATATGAATCCATGTTGCAGCTGGTGTAAGATTTCATTACCCTCAGCAAGTGTTGTACACAAATGCAGAACTGCTGAAACATGAATAAGGAATGAATTCATGACTGTTATTTGATAGTAATAAAAGGAAATTTAAAACATAAAATGTTATTTTAATAGTTTGTTCACTGAACTGAAGGAAGGCTTCGCCGGAACATGGCTACGGAGTTTCCGATCGCCGAAATATCGTGAAAAATACTCGGTTCACTCGGCTAGTCATCCGAGAAGACTATATTAATTCTCAACGCCGAGAAAAACTTCGATCGAAACATTGTGCTTTTTTATAATCAATAAAAGACTAAAAAATTTAGTTTCTTGTATTTATTTTCTTAATACTCTCATCTGAATGGCATAATTGTTACTGATTTTGTAATTTTGCTATCCAGATAGTAAATGATTGCTCAACTTTAGAAGAAAAATTAGTTTGGGCTCATACCTCTTAGATCGGAGACTTCGCCAGTTTTCCTTGATTATATTTATAAACATCAGAACAATATATAGAAGAATGGAAAGGGTAGCAGAAGAGATAGTAGGTGAAGATCATTATGGGTTTAGGAAAAATCGCGGTACAAGGGAAGCAATTCTGGCATTAAGATTAATACCTGAAGGGTGGATCAAGAAAAACAAAGATACTTTTATGGCATTTGTAGGTTTAGAAAAAGCTTTTGATAATATTAAGTGGGTAAAGATGTCAAAATATTTAAAGAAGTCAGGTCTAAAATATCGAGATAGAGCAATACTTTATAAACTGTATAAGAATCAAGTGGCTACAGTAAAAGTAGAGAACCATGAGAGACATACATCAGTTAAAAAGGGTGTGAGACAAGGTTGTAGTCTGTCCCCGTTGATATTCAACTTCTATGTAGAAGAACCAATAAAGGAAGTAAAAAAAAAAAATCAAATGACATATGTGTTCAGGGAGAAAAATTCGTATGCTACGATTTGCTGATGACACTTGTTAGCAGAACAGGCTGAGGATATCGCGAAGTTATTGAATAGCATGAATAAAATACTGAAGGAAGATTTTGGACTGAATATTAATCAAAGAAAACAAAAGTGATGAAAAGTAGAAGAAATGATTCCAATCACAGTAAATTAAATATAAAAATAGTATTGGATGCAATAGGAGAAGTAAGTGATCTCTGCCGAAGCAAAATTACAACCGAGGGCAGATGCTGAAATGATGTTAAAAGCAGAATAGCACTAGCAAAAGGAGCCTTCATGATAAAGAGAAATCTTTCAGGTTCAAACATAGATCTATGTGTGGAGCACAGCACTTAATGGTAGCGAAGCATGGACTTTAGGAATACCAGAAAGAAAGAAAATTGAAACATTTGAAATGTGGTGCTGCAGCAGAATGCTGAAAATCAACTGGACAGACAAAGTATGAAATGAACGAGTTTTGGAAATTATGGGTGAGGATAGAAGTTTGTGGAGGAATCTTATACAGAAAGAAGACACAGGCTGGTAAGTCATATTTTGAGACATGCTGGATTGGTTAATTTGTTAGTGGAGGGAACAGTCGAATGTAAGAACTGTTGAGGAAGACAGAGATTGGAATATATAAGAAGAAGATAATTGAGGACGTGGGTTGTAGGGGATTTGTAGAAAAGATAGGAAGGGATCTTGGATTTCAACAAACCAGTCGAAAGACTGATGACAGAAAAAAAAATTATTGTAATGGATTACTCTGTTCAAATGTTAAAATCTTTCCGGTTCAGTTAAATTAACAGGTTTGAAGAGGGGGAAGAAATTTACTGTGGAAGAAAACAAATCGTAGAGGTAATCCTAAATATGCATCTGTCTTGTATGATATCATCTGTAATTCCGATTTCCTGGAGGTCCGTTTCGAATCAAGTAGCCAGTTGTATTCCATTTAAATGGCCAGGTATAGATTTGTTTTGGTCAACGTGTTGTTATTCATTCTAACGATGTAGAATTTAAGTCGTCTTTTCCTGAATGTGTCTGAATTTTTTTTTTTTTTTTCGGAATACTGGTATAGTACATGTGATTTCCCTTTCATCCAAATTCCTCCCGTTCAAAATGGGACAAAGACTTTCTTAAAATTTTCGTTTCTTGCTTTTAAATATCCTTAATCAGCGATCTACCTCAAATAATCAAAGTTTCCGATGGGTCTCGTTTGATTGCAATGTTATAGGTTTTTAAATTTCCATTTCGGGATATTGACTATTTGTTTTATCTGTTCCATGTTATACTACTGGCTTTTTGTAATTTAGATATTCTCTCAGTGTTTGCTACACGATTCAGTACTGCAGATTGAATAATTTCTCCTAGATATCTGAATTTGGTTACTTGAGATATATTGTCTAATCGCGGTTTCATGATTTCAAATATCGAAAACGCTTATTGAGTGAAAAAAAAAAAAAACCAAAACGAGTTGAATCGGTCCGGAATGCATTTAATATACATGCTTCTTCTTAGGAAGCGTTCATAAGCTACGTAGCTCCATTTTGGCCTCATTTAAACTTCCCCCCCCCCTCTCCCCTACATAGCTTGACGTGGCTTTTGCCCCTCCCCACCCACGTGACACTTAGCTTTTTCCTTATTGATTCCAGATGACATTTTGTACTGTTTTCTCTTGTTAGACAAATAAATATTGAGATGCTGTTGAGTGTTCAGTAACTTATTTTAATTGTGACAAATAATATGAATGGAAAAGTAAGTTGGCTTGGCTATGAAACTCCCTCCTCCACATAGCTCCCCGTGGTTTTCTGTCTAATCCCTTCCCCTTCCTTCGACCGAGCCTCATAGTTTATGGACGGTACCTTATCCGTCGCTTTGAAAGTACCTAAATAAAATTAATAAAAAAATTTTTAAAAGTAAACCATAGGCCCAGCGTGCACGACATGACTGTTTTGTGACAAAAGTTGCAAGCCGGTTGGTTTCGCAACTATTATGTGACCTTGGAATTGCAGGGTGATGGCTAACCGCACACGAGGCGACCAGTCTCAAACCAGTTATGCAACCATAGATCCGTGGTTGCAGTTGCGTTACAGACTTCAGTCGAGCAAAACCATGAGGTTTTTAGGACTTATTTTTATCATGAGTGATAAAGAAGTTAATTTAAAATTCGTGGGAGAGGTGGGTAAACAGGAATTACTTTACAACTATAAACCTCCAGGACATTCCAGAATTTTTTTTACCCGGTGCTTCCCCTGTACCCTGCGGTATTGATAGTAATTAACAATGTCTTCCTCGTCTGAATCTGACACAGCAAACATTGTAGAAAATCCGCGCTGTGTGTTGGAAATTGAATGAAACTGATCCACAACCAGACTACCCGTATGCGGACAGAAGTTTCGTTTAGGTTGCGAGATCAACTGGTTTCCAACTGTTATCACGAAATAGTTGCATCGTGTGCGCTGGGCCTTGTGTGTGGAGAATGCGAAGTAGGGATGGCGATCTGAGATCGATTAATCGAAGAATCGATCTTTTGAGTCAAAAGTATAGATTTTTTTAAATCGATTTATGGTACTGAATCGAATTAATGAAATTGGTATTTCATCCGTGAAAATCGAAAAAGCACTTTCTATATGTAATGCATTTGCACATGAAAGTCAGGGTTTAAACAAAGAATTTAAACACTATTTACTGGCAAGAACAAAAAAAAAAAAAAAAAAAAAGATTTATCATCACGATTACTCATCAGCCATGAAGTATATGTGTATAGTGTATAGTGGGGTCATCAGTCCCATGCAAACTTTTTTAAAAAAAATTGCCGTCAACATCGCAAGTGATGAGCAAAACTGCTCCTAGTAGACTGGACAGACTGTTGTTCGTGAAAAGCTTGGACATTAAACATTGGGAACTGTAAACTATACCATTTAAAAACTGTTTTATGTAAACAACAAATTTGTGAAATAAACGTATTTTTTTATACCTGATACTTTGATTTAGTTGTAAGCAAACTTTAATTAAGTTAAAAACGATGAAAGATCCATTATTATGCTTTCCTTTTTGTTTTCCATGATTGGAATTATATTCAAAATTCGAACACGAAAAGCAAATCGAAAAAGATAGATTTTTAGAAATCGATCTTTTAGACTTCGTAGAAAATCGATCTTTTAGACTCGATTTTTTTGTTAATCGATTTATCAAACTTCGATTCGAATCGATCTTTTCCGGAAAGAATCGCCATCCCTAATGCGAAGTCACCAGATCCGAATTTCGCGTTGCTGCCTTTTTTTTAGTTAGCCACAACGCGTTCTGGTTTGCTTCTTTTTTTTTTCCCTAGTAATTGACATAAAGATAATGAGATGAATGCTATTTCCTCATTCAATGAAATTTATCGGTCTTTGAGCATGACTATTACATTATTGGAGAACACTTATATACCATACCTACAGTCGTTGTTTTTTTTATGATTATTATTGAAGTAAACTACCTTTGGTAGTATAACTTCTAGGTGTCAGTTGGATTTTGTTTTGGGGACACATTTTAATTTCACTTTTGGGGGAAAATGGCTTATATTAAAACCCCCTACTGGGTTCGTGTGGTCAGTTGGGGATCATCGCCGTAATAAGTTGCGTTAGCAACTGAACGATTTTCCCCAACTGATTTTCATGTTTTGGCTCATGGATGCAGCATTGATGCACGCGCTGGTCACTTGTGTCGGTCGGTGGTTGGTTTTTGCTGCGGCTTGACGTCTTTTTCTGTGGGCCGCCCAGTCCTTCGGCTGTTTGGGTGTGGCTGGGTTGGTGCTGACGTCTTCTGATGGCCGCATGGAGCCTTCTCTTCACAGGACATCCACCGTAGCTTGCGGCGTGGTCAGAACCGCAGTTAGCTCACTTCGGCGTTCCTTCTCGCGGACGTGGGCATACCAGATTGCTGTGGTTCCCGCCACAGCGGACCCAACGCACTTGCTTGTCTGTGGCCTTGTGCCCGAAGCTTTGGCAGCGGAAGCATTGTTGTATCGCTGTCATATGTTTCCTCCTCTTTGGTTGATTTTTGAAGTTCCGTTCACTCCTGTTCGTGTGTTTGCTGCTGGATAGGTCGGTGTGCTTGGCTTTTGTGGGCACGCTCCTGCCTGGTGCTGTGGAGTTTCTGTCTTGAGGTGTTTCGATGGAGTCTTCTGGAGATGATTCTCCATGTATGACCATTGTTGTTTGCCTAGTATTCCCTTGGGAGTCTATGCTGTATTTTATGTTCCTAGTTTCTAGGAATTTCTTGACGACTTCGAGATCTGCTTGGCTCATACAGGTGACAAGCAGCTGTGTTGGCGATGAACGTGCATGCACCCTTGTTGTCTCTTCCTGATGGGAATCTCTTGATGCGGGACGTTTCTGATCGTCGTGGCTGCTGTCCTGTTGCTCGGTTGTGTTTGGTTGTTGCTCGATGTCCTCACGGCTAGATGACGCCAGTGTCTCTTGCTCCGTCGCTGGTTCTACGTTGCTGCTTGGGCTTTGGTAACGGATGTAGAGCGTTCGATGAAGATCGTTGAAGCACTCATCCTCCTTGAAGTTCTTGGAAAGGACGAATGGTGTGACATAGTAGTAAATTAAAAGGTAAAATGATTTATATATAAAAGAAAAGAATACAAAGATTAATATTGTTTGCCCAGAGAGGCTTTAAAAGGATATGCTCTCTGAGAAAAAAAAGAAGTGAGGTGAGAATTGTTGAGTAGAGAAGACAACGAAGAAAAAGATTGATTTGGCAGCAGCTTGTATTTGATTTGAGAGAGATCTTGAGTAGAAAGGCGAACCTGCAAAACTTCGGAATATAGGGACAGGCGCGATCATTATTGGTGTTCAGAGAATTGTTAAGCAAATAAAAGAGATGAATAAACTGTAAAAGTACATAACAAAAAACTACAGTCTACAAAATATATATATTTATTTAATTATAAAGATCGCCGTCACATCATTTATATGCGACATGGCGACTTAGTGAGGACCGTAACCGCACGGCGATTACTTTCTACGTCAAGATTGAATATCATTAAGTTGGTAAACCTGAAAAAGAAGATCAACAAATTCTCCTGTGTGCCATCTAGCGCGAATCTACAAAACCAGCCTACAGTCAGCTGCAGCTGAGTGCAACATCGCATCGTGGTGAGAATTCCTGTCACTGCACACGACATTGGAACCAGCGGAGTAAATATACTGCGACGCAGAACACGAGAAACATTAAAGCTAAGTGTACATTTTAATTATGGCATGTTAACATAAATTCAATAACGTGAAAATTGAGAGGTTGTGTTTATCGCGTGTGATGACTTCTTAAAAAAAATTTTGACGTTTTCTCACACTAAAAACTGTTGAATATCTTTGCAATTTTATTGATTACGCCGATTTCGTCATATGAGTGTACTCAAAAATACCAAACATAAGTTTGGCGGAACATAAATTTCGGTACACAAAAAACTATTAGATGCGCTTACAAAATATTTCTTACAAATACGTGATTAAGAACCATTCTTCTTTGCGTTAATATCTCTTTTGTGTACTTCATAATTAACTTACTAAGCAATATCATTCCTGTTTGTAAAACTTGTTTATACGATCGGAAATATTGTTTACTTTCTCCCTAGATTGCTCAAAGCGTTTTTCGTCGCTAAGCGCTGCAGCTTATTGTTTGGCACAAGCGAATATTGTATTTTATGAAAACACTAATACTGTGAAAAAAAAAGTTTTAACTCTACAGTGATAAATTTAGTTATAGGACTAGTTATTTTTTTCCTTTTTCTCAATTGTGAAATTACAATATTGTGGATTTCCGTTGTTTTTGCTACAGGCAAACTAGATATTGATCTTGTTTCGATAATTTTGGCTCCAAGACTAACCGATCATGGACGAAGTGAATGCTCCACAGAATACATTGTCACATGTTGAGGCTCCACATTTGCCTACCACATTGGAGGCAGAACCACCTTTGCTGCCTTGCAGCGATGTACCCATTATTGATCAAATAGGTACACAATTTCTGGGACCAATAGACCAAACAGACAGTATTTCTTTGCCGGAAAACATTGTGCATTCTGGAGCATCTTCTGAGAATGAATTTTTAGGGTTTAGCCCAAATGAGTTATACACAGACTGCCCCCCACAAGCCAGTCAGGCACCATGTTGTAGTACTCAGCCAACTAGCCATTCAGAAGAGATAAATACTCAACTACACCTCCTAATGAGTATGATGTGTTCACAATTTAAGGCTATGAATGCCAAGTCTGATTCCCAAGTTGAAGCTATTAACACTAAATTTGAGTCACAATTTGACACTTTCTCAACAGATATCAAGGCTGAGTTGGGTACAAAGCTTTCCTACCTAGCTTCCCAAGTACAGGCTTACACAGATGTAACATCACATTTACACCATCGAATGTCTGCTTTGGATACATAACCACAAACATGTGAAAAAGAATGTAAACACAGTACTCAAGTAATCCAAAACAAAATCGCTCATTTTGAAGCAAACGTCACTCATAAAGTTGACTCACACTGTCAAAACGTTAACATTAATTTTGCGGAGGTTCAAAAACAAATAAATGAGTTAGATAAAACCAGAGAGAATAATACTATTTCAAATTTAGTGGTGGCTTCAGTTAATAATGATGTTATGTATGGAGTTGATGTGTCAATGAAATATGATGAGACTTCAATGAATGATGGTGTGATTGGAGTAAATGTTTCAAAGAAAAGTGATATGTTAAATGGAGTTGATGTTTTAATGAATGATGGTGTGATTGGAGTAAATGTTTCAAAGAAAAGTGACAGGCCTATTTTAAATGGAGTTGATCTTTTAATGATGGGTGGTGTTATGAATGATATACTTGTGTTAATAAATCGTGATTGTCTGAAAAAGAACTATGCTTCAATTACTATTGGAAGTCAGAAGGTTTATTGTGCTTTTGTGCAAATAATACCAAAATTTTGTATGATTCAAAAAATTGTATTTCTGAAACAGCTTCTCCTATTTTGGAATGATTTTGCAAAGAAAAGCTGGAAAAGCCGTAAGAAACCTTTTCATTTTCTTAGAGGGGCGATAAAACTCGCTGCCTCATCTTATGTACAGGTTATTTTGGCAAAGGTTTTCATACCATATTTTTATTATGAACAATTTTAGTGTTATTGGTAAGGTCAAATGTGTTCTTTATTTTAGCAGTGATAGTTACTGATTGTCCTTTCTGGTAATGCACATATTAAGTGTAGTAATTGTTATCGTAGGTAAGGAATACAGAGGAACTGGGAAGAGATAAAGTTTGGGGAACCCACAGAAGGTCATTGATTTAAAGAAATATTGATAATGATAGAGTGAACAAAGAAAGAATGCTAAAAGTAATATTATTAGTAATGAAATGTGAATATGGTAGGGCCTATAATTGTTTTAAGGTAAAGAATATTTACTGCTAATGGTTAAAAAATGACCAAAGATTTCTCTTCTGTAAAGATATTGATTATGCATAGGAAGGTTATGTGAACTGTGACTCATTAAAAGAGTAGTATCAATTGTCTACACAAATTGTGTTGAATTTTTTTTTTAAAGCCACATTATGATGTATATGTATAAAAAGTATCAAGACAAGTTGTTTTACTGTTATAAACTGATTAAAGACAAAGAGAATATTTATCTCACTTATATAATTAGCCGATATGAATGTAACAACAACAATGGAGAATATAACTATGAATATTTTATTGTATGTACACACTACCTTCAAGGTAGATAGTTTATCTACACTAATTTTTTGTTTTGTGTTACTTGTGTATATTCACAGACTTTGAGCTATTGTGGACAGTGAGTGCCGCCTTTTTTTTCGACATCACATCACTGTGCATCGGGAAAACGCGTGCACCTATGGCAATAATGGTCTAGCTTTTGAAAAGTAGCCTAAGCATTTGTGTCATTATTATATAAATTTTATGAGAAGTGTGACGACACATGACAGGACTTTGTTTTTGTTATTGTTCATTTGTTATGTTTTTTTTAAAATGTAAGATTGGTGTTGATTTAGAGTAAGCAAAGCTTGTTAATATTTTGTACAAAAAATTTTAAAATCTCAATACCAATAACGACGTGCCATTGAGAAAATTTTCCCCATTTTCTTGTTCATTTATAAGCAACAAAAAAATGAGGAACATTTTGGGAGGGGTTGTGACATTGTAGTAAATTAAAAGGTAAAATGATTTATATATATAAAGAAAAAAAAATAAAAGAATACAAAGATTAATAAATATTGTTTGCCCAGAGAGGCTTTAAAAGGATATGCTCTCTGGAAAAAAAAGAAGTGAGGTGAGAATTGTTGAGTAGAGAAGACAACGAAGAAAAAGATTGATTTGGCAGCAGCTTGTATTTGATTTGAGAGAGATCTTGAGTAGAAAGGCGAACCTGCAAAACTTCGGAATATAGGGACAGGCGCGATCATTATTGGTGTTCAGAGAATTGTTAAGCAAATAAAAGAGATGAATAAACTGTAAAAGTACATAACAAAAAACTACAGTCTACAAAATATATATATTTATTTAATTATAAAGATCGCCGCACCATCATTTATATGCGACAATGGTAGTTGAACATAACGGGACCAATCTTCCATTTTCGAGATGATGGGCTTGGCGTTATGTGCATTCACTGCATCAGAGAGCGTTTGCATCAGTTACCTGAAGTTCTTGCTAGGGATTTCCGATACAAATAGCTACAGACCTGTTTCCGGTGTGAGCAGTCTGAAATTGTACTTGTTGCCTCCGCCCTCACGTTGGAAATAAATGACAGTCTTCATGTTTTTTAAGTGGTCGACATCGACGATAGCGGATGTCGGTGTTGACCATGACATCCACGATGAGTCTTCGGCTCAAGACATTTCGGACAAGGATTCGTCTTGGTGAATCGAACCGGGAGTGTCGTATGTGGCGGGACTCTCGCCGGCGTTATCTTCAGACTCCTGGAGCGGAGTACTTGCGTCCGGACGAATAAGCTCATTGTCCCTGAATGACCGTGGAGCATCATGGCGGCTCCGTATGCCAGGTGGTAGCGTGGAGCACCCCTCCCCCAGTGGGAGGCCGCTCGAGGCCATCCGCTTCCCGCGGTTGCGCGATGGTGGCTGGGCGTCGGAGCTACGTGCTTCTGGAAGCACAGGCTGCCCAGGTGGTGCGCCCTTGCGGCGCGCCGCAGCACCAGGCTTCGGTTCCCCTCCGTTCGGAGAACCAGCCTTACCCGCGGAAGTCAGAGACGCACTGGCTGCAGGCCGTGGCTGACGAGGCGTCGGTGATGCATCCTCGTAGGGCGCAGGCGTCAAGCAAGGCAAGACTGGTAGTCGTTTTTTCCACATGTTCTTGGAAAGTTACAGTCATTTTTTTTTTGCATTTCATTCACCCCTGCTGAAGGCTGGGAGACGGGCTGCTGGAGGATCATGGAGATCCTTTCCAGCCTACTACTCTACGGGGAGGGAAGGTGGATGGAACATCGGCCGTGGCCTTGTAGAGAACCATCCCAGCATTCGCCTAGAGTGACTGAGGAAAACCACGGAAAAACTCAGACAGGATGGCCGAACCGGGTTTGACCCCAGTCCTCCCGAATGGCAAATAGCAATGCGACATCGCACTGCTCAAGCCTCGGTTATAGTCGTTTTTTTTTAATTTATTTGTTATTTCATTTCCCCACACATGGTGCTGGGCTGGCAGCGGGCGACGCGCGCTCTCCAGCCTACATTTTTTATTACAAGTCTGGTCTATTTGTTATAATTTATCATTCTTACAATGGCTTACAGTATACTTTGTATATGCTTCAATACATATTTTAATTTATAGTTTTTATAATGTTGTACAATTTTATTTTTATTTTAGAGCTTTTTGCACACAGTTTTAAGATTGACGAATTGTTCCATAATAAATTTTATTAATTCTGGTATTTCATTTTCTTCTGTGACTGACAGTTATGATTGAAATGAAGGGTATATTTCTGGGCGGATGTGTTGGTTGTGTATAGGGAGGCTATTGAAGTTTCTATTGTTTAATGTGTGTTGTGCGTGGAGGTGGAGAGCTGGTGGTATATATTTGTGATATGGTTTTAGTGCATCTGGAGTTTTGATATGTGGAGTGGAGAGTGGGTTGTGTGTGTTGTTTCTGCGTACTGTGAAGGATATTCTGAGGTGTTCGAGAAAGTGAAGGAGGTGCGGAAAGAATATTTTATCGTACAGGGTGTGGTTTGGGAAGGGTAGGCGGATTCTGTAAGCAAGGCGGAGTGCATGGCGTTCTATTATTTGCAGTGCCTTGTAATGGGCTGGGCATGCGGGTATCCAAGTGGAGTTGGCATATGTTAAGATATGTCTTACTAATGCTTTATATGTATGGAATACAGTATCGGCGTTTACACCCCACCTATGTCCTGTCAGTCTGTTTATCAAGTTAAGTCGTGTTTTAGCTTTGTCTTTGGTGGTCTTTAGTTGGGCATTCCAAGTGAGTTGTCGGTGTAGAGTCAATCCCAGATATTTGACTGTTTTTGTGAGATTAATATGTTTGCCGTAGATTGTAATGTTAAAGTCATGTTGTCTAAATCGTCTTGTAGTTCATCCAAAAATTATTGCTTGCGTCTTTTGTGGATTGATTGTCAATCTCCATTTGTTACACCATTCTATAAAGCTGTCTAATTGTTTTTGTAATGCTTTGGCGGAATGTTGAAGGTTATTGCAGCAAGCGAGGTAGGCGTTGTCGTCGGCGTATTGTAGGAGGTAGATAGGACAGAGTGGTTGGGGAATATCAGCTGTGTACAATAGGAAAAAGAGTGGGGAGAGGACGGAACCTTGAGGCACACCAGTATTTGGAGTAAAGTACCTGGAACGGGAGTTATTAGTGATGACGTAGGCTTGACGGTTAGTGAGGAATGATGCAATAAGGCGGACGTAGGTTATCGGTAGCGCGTATAACTGTAGTTTAAATAATAGTCCTGCGTGCCATACTTTGTCAAACGCTTTCTCCACGTCTAAAGAGATGAGGATGGCTGACTTCTTTTTCTTTAGTTGATTTGTCACTAGTTGCGTCACGTGGAGAAGCTGGTCGTCTACAGAGTAATTTGGTCGGAAACCGGCTTGGATGGGTGGGAGTGTAAGTAATTGTTGCAGATGTTGATGGATGCAGTGAGTTATAATTGTTTCAAAGACTTTGCTGAATATGGATGTGAGGCTAATAGGGCGGTACGACGAGGGTTCAGATTTGGGCTTGTTAGCTTTAGGAAATAACAGTAGTTTTGAAATTTTCCATTATTTCAAATATATGCCTGTATATAAGATTGCGGTATAGAGGAGAGATAGGATTTGTAGGAAGGAGAGGGGGCCTGTCGGATTTCTTCGGTTGTTATCGGTGAATTTAGATCATGTCGTGGTGTGGTCTCATAATACTGAATGTCGGGCGCTAGAGGTGGTACGTTGGTGTCAGTTCGTTTATGTATGTCGGCAGTCATCTCGTAGTTGAAGTGTGATTCAAGATGGCAGGAAAAAGTTAGCTCAAGGTGGGTTGCGAACAGGTTGGCTTTTGATTCATCGTCGGGAATGAAGCGGTTGTTGTGGATGATAAGGTAGGAAACTGCAGTTTTTGTTCCAGTTAGTCTGCTGAAAGCATTCCAGTACTGTCCTGAGTTGGTGGTCATGGTTGAGTTGAGTCTGTCGCAAGTCATTCGCCAGGTGAGTCTTTTTTTGGCAGTGAGATAGTTGCGTACTTGTCGCTGTAGCTGCCTGTGTCGGGTGAGTGTATCCCGGTCACGCGTGGCTAGAAACGTTCGGTAGAGGTGGCGGGATTCTTTGAGGAGCAGGACTGTATGGGGAGGGAGAGCCGGCTTATGAGGATTTGCGAATTTTCTGGGAATTTGCGTTTCAATTGCGGAAGTTAGCGTGTCATGGAGGAAGTCTACTGTACTGTTTACATCATCGGCATGTCGGAAGTAGGGATGGAAATTTTTCATAGCATCGTCTATATGTCGTCTGTATTCGGTCCAGTTTGTTCTGTTATAATCTTGAATTTTGCGCATTTGTGATGGGTCGATATGATTTCTGAGTTGTCGAGTATGGTATGTTACTTTGATGAGCAATGGTAGATGATCGCTACCGATAGGATCGAGGACTATGAGACTGGTGCGCCTAAGGAGAGAAGGGGATGCTATGATTATGTCGGGTGTCGTATTAGTAGCTGGTCGTGTCGGCTCTGGTATGTCAATGTCTTGTCCGTGTAAGGCGTCGAGGTTGTCACGTAGAGTTCTTTTTTCATAGTCTGATCGGTAGTGGATATTGAGATCGGCCATTATTATGTAATTACTAAATGTGTTATCTATATACTGTAGGAAGTTATAGGGGAGGGGCTCTTTTGGACGAATTTAGATATTAACAAGGTTGTCTCTCATATATGCCAGGAAGACTGTGACCAATATATGCTCATTTCTGATGTTTAGAGGTGGATGTATTTTTGCCGGGATGTTGCGGTGATAGCCGATGGCTACACCGCCTCGAGCAATTGGCTATCTGATCGGGCTATTTCAAAAGGGGTAAGCCGGATATGGTGATTCGGCTGGAGGAAAGTTTAATTTAAAGCAAAAGCGAAGACATTGTGTGTCAGTAGGAGGTTCTGGAAGAGTATTTTATTAGTGTTTAGTGAGCGAATGTTGTTGAATACAATATTGTATCTGTTAGTGTCCATTCTGTGTGTTTGTGGTTTATACGAATGTTTCGATAGGATGGAAGTAGAAATGGGCACTGTTTTGGGAATACGTAGCTGTTACATTTATGTGGAAAATGTTACAGGCGGCAAGAATTATTTGTTGTAGGGTATGTTGACGGTTGAAAGGATGGATGTTTTGCAGAACTACAGTAGTAAAGCGGATGATATCTTCATCTGAAGGTGGGGGGGGGGGGCGGATAGAATTTGATGGTGGAGTAGGTGGGTCTATAGGTCGTATTGGAACAGTTAACTCTGGTTTCTCCGCAGGTGGTTTCACTTTACATTTAAGCGAATATGCAGGATGGTTCTGATTGCAGGTATTGCAGATTGGAGGAGTTTGTAGAATGGGGCAATCTTTATGGGGGTGGTTGGCCTTGCAGTGTGGGCATATAGGATTATTCCGGCAATCTTGTGTATTGTGGTCATTGTATTTTAAGCATTGTTTCCAACGTATTGGCTGAAGTGGTGCGGTCTTGGATGGTTCCACACGGTGACGTTGATAATAGATGGTAGCCACATTGGATAATAGAAAGTCAACTGTGTTGGGACATTCTGTAAAAACTCTTACCATGTACGTAGGTCCATTATTGTTACTGATTTTTAATGCTTTCCTAATCGATAGCTCACTATTTAATTTTAGTTCTTCCTCTACTTCAGAATCGGAGATTGAGGGATCATCTCCCCTGATTACTACCGTCAAGTTTGTAGGCCGTCGTGGTGGTTCAGGTTGTTTGTTAGGTTTTTGGTTTAGCGATATGATGGTGGCGTTATCGGCGAAAATTGTTGGGCCTAATTTAGTTATTAAGGTCGTCCGTAGGTTTTGATGATCATACCTTCTCTGGTCGGAATGATTTGGGACATATTTGAATTTGGTAGGTATTTCCTAATTTGGCATGCTAAGGTTTTGGATGTGTGAAATATGGTTTCATAGGTTTTCAGGAGGAAGCTTGTAATAAAAACCATTTGTTGGCTACCGTTAAGAAAAACGTGAGTTGCCAAAAAAAGGGAGGGGGGAATTATTAAAATCTAAAATAATTCCTGAAAATGAAAATTACATATAATAATGATGCTATAAGGGGATCTATTAGGTTACTAACTAGAACCATGAATTTCAGACACAAAATAAAACCTCATTTATTGAGTCTTATGGCCTTACAAGATCGGGTAGTAATTAACGTTACGTTAAACACAATTAGATCAGCAAAAACAAGCAATACCCGACGTTTACAATTCGCCGGAGTAAGCAAACAAAACTGAATGAAATATCTCAAACAAGTAATAAAAACAGCAAAGTTAACATTGAAATAACATGGCAACACAGGCCATCAAATTGAAGCTAACATTTTACTGTACAAAGGAAAATCCCAGGGGGCGCCGTATAAAGTGAATGAAAAGCATCAAAATTGAATTAACAAACAGCAAGATGCTTAAGAAAAAATTGAATCGAAATATAAATTCAGCTAGCTCAGAATTTAAGTGGCGGGAGCAGAGTCTTAACCCAGGCGTCGCTTAAGGGCTCAAGTCTATTAAAATCCACTGGATAGTGACCGTCGTTTCTGGTACATTACCATGATATCATCGCCGTGATGATGAGCGACAAACACAATGCCACGGCAGCAATGGAAGCTAAATAAGCGGCTACGACCGCGTTATTAGCATAACTTCCAAATAATGGCAAGCACGCCACTCAACATCTCGCTTTCCCAAAGCAAGAAATGATCAACCACAATGATCATCAGAGAGCGTATCGGCTGATACGTCTGCTCACCAGCTCGTCTTGGACCCAAGTCACGTCCGTTCATCAGCTCGTCTTGGACAGAAGTGATGTCTAAAAATGGCTCCTTCTTCTTCCTCGGCTAGTTGCTCGCCACATGTAAAAGAACTCCACGGAATTAGTATTGTAGACCCCAATAAGTGTTCAGGATTGGCTATCTACACATTTCCGTCGTCACGTGTTTAATATCATGCGTCGCATTCGCCGCCTCCTTCGCGCGTTTCCTACGTGGCCTTCGGGGTAGTAGCGGGGTAGGGGTAGGTCGTTGTCCGAATTCGAACGGGACTCAAACCGGGCTGGCCCGGCGTCACCTTGTCGCCTCGCCTGCTCCATTGTTCCTTTCTCAACGGCCGAAATGGCAGTCCCTAGCCTTCGATATTCAACCGTGCTGAGCCATGCGTTTACAGAAAAATTAATTTATAATAAACTATACCTTTGGCCGCCCTGGTTTAAACGTACATTTAACCTATTCAGACAACCCTCATTATCTACAATTTATTTACACGTTGCAAGATTAAATAATTAATAAACTTGAATATAATAAAAAAAAAAGAAAAGAAAAAGAGAATTATGAATATAATTAATACTAATTTAATTATATTCGTTGTGGGTGACGCTGTCACACCACAATATACCTGCTACCCAATCAAAATAAAATTATGCCAATAATTTTATTTGAACTATTCTAACCCTACAGTTGCATCAAAATCATTGCCTACACTATAGTTTCATGGTTCCAGCTCACTCGAACTATCGCATACATGTGACCTCTTTAAATATGTAAATACGACACGTGACTCTGGTTAACATAAATAATGAAATGTCTTATCCTAATATGCAAAGGAAAACATCATAAAACATTGACAGGTACATAGATGTAAATGAACGACAAAATAGATCTGTTCAATCAATAAACAAAAAATGATGTAAGCACAAGATATTAACATTAAAACTAGACAACTTAATTAATTATTTACAACGGGCTATGCAAATCTAGCACATGTGTTGAAGTTAGATTTATCAACAACAAGAATAAATAATGCACCGAATGTCCGTTATCAAAGGTTGACATAAGCATGTCGAAACCACGTAACATGAAAAACGAATGGAAAAGAAAAAAATCTCTCCCCGAATTTACATAATTTAGTCTCTCCGCGAATTTACATAACTATCCATACAATTTAAAAGAAAGACAGTTCTCGCAAAATGAACGACATTATGCTTTCCAAATTTTCTACACTCGTAGCAAAAACATCATAGCGGTGAAACTAAGCAATCAGCTGTTTCCACTTTGTCCGCTCTGTTGTTGCCAGTAGGCGCTGTCCCGTTAAGCTTGCGGCTTCAGGCTACCTGCTTCTCGGTTAACCCCTGATTGCAATCTTTCCAGGAAAACTGGCGGTCGGCACAGCCGCTACTCCAAACAGCTGAGCGTCCTTTACCTGTTCTCGCTGCGTTGGCGCTACGCTTGTTAGGCAATTACGTGTCTTAAGACTGACACTCTCACTTTCTAAAGATATGCTCTACGTTATTACCTAACTAAATGTACATTGATCCTTAAGCTATATTTACAAACATCCGTCCAGGAACTTGTAGCCTATGCTGTGTGAAACGGGCGCAAATTCCGGGCATTATGCGGGCCGAGCTCCGTTCTGCCGTCGGTCAGCATGTAGCAGTTTGGGGAGATAATCCGCGCTACTGAGAACGGTCCCGAATACAGCAGAAAGAATTTGGAAATTAATTTTCGCTGTGCGTCAGACGGGGTCATAGTCCTAAGTAGCACCTGCTGCCCGACGCTAAACGTTTGCGTCCGCAATCCGTCGTGCTTGCGTTGCCGCTTCGTAGCTTTCTCTACCAAGAATTCATGTGCTTTCTTGATGTCATCCTCGGGATTCTTCTCGGGTTGATCCTTTAATTTTACATTGATACGAATCAGACGTAGTCTCATCCCGCACGAAATGATCGCGAGTTTCTCATTAGCATCGGCATAGCTTTGGCTTTCACTGTGGTGCTGTCGTCAAGTTTCTCGTCAGTATCGGCATAGCTTTGGCTTCCGTGCTGGCGTCAAGTTTTCCTTTTTCCCGCATTTTGTCGGTTGGGTTCTGTGGTATGAGATTTTGCTCGTCAGCTGATGCGCATATAGCTCTTCCTCCGTTGCCTTCGCGTTCCGTGGTGTCTTGCATCGGATTGGAACTATTTATTCCAAGGCTCTGCTCACAGGCCTCAATTTGCCAATGCAACACCTCCGGAACCAGATTTGTTACCGTCTTATTTCCCCAATCCAGAATGACTTGACGTTTTGCTAAGAGGTCGCATCCAACGATCACATCTTGCGTCAAACCGGGTACTATAAGTAGTGGCAACATTAACTCGCTATTCGCGATTTTCACGGGGATTAGCGCTTGCGTGCTAACGATCTTTTCTCTCTTCCCTACTGCAGGAACCACCGTAACTTGCGTTGTGGGAATTACTTTTAGCCGCGGATTCTTATCTTTCAAGCGTAGCAGAAATTTCTTAGACATTACGGAGACAGACGATCCCGAGTCAATTAAAATATTCGCCCGTATGCCATATGCAATAATATCTACACGGGGGACACTTCGCGCGTGCCATGAGGCTGTCGCCGGATACCATATCTTCTTCTTCGTCGATATTTTCCGGTCCTTCGCCGCGCCAATATTCCAAACTGCCGAGGCAAATGCTGTCGGCGTTTGCAGCGTCCCCCGAAAAATCTCATTGTGACGGCGGGGAGTTAGACGCGTTGTTAACGCCGCCCACATTCTTCTCTGTCGCCTTTGCACATATTTCCGGTTCCGCGTTTTCAATCGAGATCGCGTTCACTGGAAATTCTTGTGGATACGCGGATCGGTTGTTTCCCGACCGCTGATGATTTTTATCATCCTTCCACTGTGCATTTCCGTTCTTCCATTTCTTCCCTCCATTCCGATTGCCGGAATTTTGATTGGAAGATTTCCCATTCTGTCCATCAGCATAGGAAGCTTTATTGCCGCCATGCGGTCGCTTAGACTCGCTTTGCGCTTCGCCATGGTTTCGTTCCGCGTCTTGTCTCGCCAGATTATCGGCCATCTTCCCGATTCTATCTAGGTTACCGACGGTTTCTAGCAACTCTGGTATCGTACAAATGACCACGGGGTTAATGAGTGACTGCACTTGTGGACCAAAGTGCGCGATCACCATCTCTATGAACTCTCCGTCCGTCATTTTGTCGTCGAATTGCCTACACTGCACCAGCAAAGTTTTCACGTAGCTTTCCATCGAATAATGCCACTTGGGAATGTACCTTCCTTGGTACAGCTTAATCCTCGCCTGGTTCTGGATCTTTTTCGACCAGAAGGTCTCAAGAAACAGGACTCTGAATTCGGCGTAAGATAAGTTAGTTTCGGACGCAATTTTCAGCCAGAGTCTGTCTGTTTCTGAAAATGATTCCTCGACTAACACAAGCTTCATGGAATCAGGCACTCCTTTGATTTCAAAATACCGCTCCATTTCGGTAAGATAAATCCTAGGATTTACGTCTTTGCGAGACCCAAAACGTGGCAACTTAAGCTCGATATTAGCTGCTGCGTACTGCGCGCAATTCGCGTGAACAATACTTCCGCTAGCGTTGGAATTACTCACTTCCTTCACCCGTGATTCCAACTGTGCCAGCTTTGAGTTAGTGTTCTGCACGAGTGTTTGCTGTGACGCTTGCAAATCCTGTTGTGCCGTTTGTACTTGTTCAACCGAACTTGCAACCTCCGACATCTTTGCATTTACAGCCTGCAAGCTTCGTTCAGTATTATCCTTAATCTCGTGGACAAATTCCGAGATCTGACCGAGACTCTGGTGGCTTTCTTGCCGCACGTGCTCGACAGATTTTTCGGTCGCGTCCAAACGCTTCGAGATTTCCGCGCTTGATTCCTGCAATGCAGTGCAAGTTGCCTGAATCGTATCTGTGCGTCTCTCCAACACTGAAACATTCGCTCGCATCTCCGATTTGAATGCATTCATTTCACGGGTCATTTCCTCGCGAAAAACGGACAATTTTCCGTCCATGCCCTTCAACAAAGCATTTTGCGACTCAAATTTTTGATTTTGTGCATCCAATTTCTGATTTTGCGAAGCCATTTGCTTAGTTATCTCCTCCCTCAATGAGACAGAATTTTGACTTTGTGCATCTATTTGTTCCTTCTGTGAATCAAGCTTATTATTTATTTGCCTACTGAATTCCGCCAGCATGTTAAGGATTAGGTTTTGGTCTTGGGGTTGTGCGGTCGCCGGTGGCAATTCTACCGTTATTTGCGACGCACGTGTTTCAACTTCTGCCCGCATGGGTGGATTTTGAACGGTTTCATTGTCTGGGGTTGGAAAAATCCCTAACTGTTCCCCATCTAATGATGCATTTGAATGGATGCTACGCGTACTAGGAGTATCATTACACTCTTCGTTCGCCAACGGCATTTCGTGTACTTCCGGTGCTTGATCCATCGCGTTAGTTTGCTCGGAAATGTTACGAATAATTGATCGATCTGCCCTGTTAATGGTGCGTGACCTCAACTTCATAGATTTGATCGTAAGATACAAAATTTCAACTCCGAACAATTCGAACAATCGACAACAAACAAATACAACCGGCACGATTTAACTCGAAAAGTACAGCATTAAACAAATTTCGCGTATAAATCCCTTCAACATGAAATAAAACCCATCCAAAATTAAACAACAAGGAAAAACAACGATGTTTCATGCGACACAAATACCTCAACACATGAGCAAAATCAGCATAAAGAAAAATCTTAACTTTTACCATGCATTAAAATTTCAAAAGCACTGACTCTATCTTTAATTTTAAACTAACCATGCTTGATGCAAGTGAACGAAAATATACTTGAACAACTGATTGAAATAAATCACACATTTAGATTTAAATCAAGCATGGCAAACAAAGCAAACAAATTTCAACATAAAATTTATTCTAAAATAATAAAATGAATCAACACAGGTCACATCCATGGATTTTTTTAGACTTGTGAAATTCTCAAAATAATTTCGACTTGCAAAAGCCCGAAACGTTGGGTGCCAATTGTAATAAACCATTTGTTGGCTACCGTTAAGAAAAACGTGAGTTGCCAAAAAAGGGAGGGGGGAATTATTAAAATCTAAAATAATTCCTGAAAATGAAAATTACATATAATAATGATGCTATAAGGGGATCTATTAGGTTACTAACTAGAACCATGAATTTCAGACACAAAATAAAACCTCATTTATTGAGTCTTATGGCCTTACAAGGTCGGGTAGTAATTAACGTTACGTTAAACACAATTAGATCAGCAAAAACAAGCAATACCCGACGTTTACAATTCGCCGGAGTAAGCAAACAAAACTGAATGAAATATCTCAAACAAGTAATAAAAACAGCAAAGTTAACATTGAAATAACATGGCAACACAGGCCATCAAATTGAAGCTAACATTTTACTGTACAAAGGAAAATCCCAGGGGGCGCCGTATAAAGTGAATGAAAAGCATCAAAATTGAATTAACAAACAGCAAGATGCTTAAGAAAAAATTGAATCGAAATATAAATTCAGCTAGCTCAGAATTTAAGTGGCGGGAGCAGAGTCTTAACCCAGGCGTCGCTTAAGGGCTCAAGTCTATTAAAATCCACTGGATAGTGACCGTCGTTTCTGGTACATTACCATGATATCATCGCCGTGATGATGAGCGACAAACACAATGCCACGGCAGCAATGGAAGCTAAATAAGCGGCTACGACCGCGTTATTAGCATAACTTCCAAATAATGGCAAGCACGCCACTCAACATCTCGCTTTCCCAAAGCAAGAAATGATCAACCACAATGATCATCAGAGAGCGTATCGGCTGATACGTCTGCTCACCAGCTCGTCTTGGACCCAAGTCACGTCCGTTCATCAGCTCGTCTTGGACAGAAGTGATGTCTAAAAATGGCTCCTTCTTCTTCCTCGGCTAGTTGCTCGCCACATGTAAAAGAACTCCACGGAATTAGTATTGTAGACCCCAATAAGTGTTCAGGATTGGCTATCTACACATTTCCGTCGTCACGTGTTTAATATCATGCGTCGCATTCGCCGCCTCCTTCGCGCGTTTCCTACGTGGCCTTCGGGGTAGTAGCGGGGTAGGGGTAGGTCGTTGTCCGAATTCGAACGGGACTCAAACCGGGCTGGCCCGGCGTCACCTTGTCGCCTCGCCTGCTCCATTGTTCCTTTCTCAACGGCCGAAATGGCAGTCCCTAGCCTTCGATATTCAACCGTGCTGAGCCATGCGTTTACAGAAAAATTAATTTATAATAAACTATACCTTTGGCCGCCCTGGTTTAAACGTACATTTAACCTATTCAGACAACCCTCATTATCTACAATTTATTTACACGTTGCAAGATTAAATAATTAATAAACTTGAATATAATAAAAAAAAAAAAGAGAATTATGAATATAATTAATAATAATTTAATTATATTCGTTGTGGGTGACGCTGTCACACCACAAGCTTTGGATTGCTGGAGATTGATTAGGTAGGATGGTGGAGTTGTAGGTAGTGGTATCCATTGGCTGGGGGCCGAAGATAGTTATTTGGGCATGGCGTTCGTCAGCGGTTGTGGATGTCTGAGGGTTTTGAGGTTTGCTGGTAGGGTATGGTTTGCTTCTATAGTCAGGGATTGTTAGTATTTTGCTATATGAAGGTTTAGTAATAGTAGGTGGGAGTTTATGCATACCAATGGTAGCTGCTGTTGCTGATGGTGACGAAGAGGGCAGCTGGAGGTCGGATGCAGAGTTGTGGTTATTCTGGGATAGTCGAGTGTCCTGGGAAGTCGAGTTGCCCGTCTCGGTGTCAATAATGAGGTCCAGCAGATGTAGAGTGGGCCGAGCAGCCCTGTACGGTGGAGACGCCGCAACAGGAAAACAAACTCAGGCGATGAGGAAGAGTAGCAGTCACGTGGCGAGGCGAACACCAGGAAAGCAGCAAAGTCGAGAGGCGGCAAGTGAAGACAGTGGCAGTCTGACACGCCAAAATCGAATCGTGTTGCAAGTTGAAATCCAGGCACTTTCCTATTGAATGTCTGATACGCGAGATTCACTACAATCATCTCACACAATCAACAATACGAACACACACATACCGAAATTTCACGTAACAACAATCATAAGCCATTAATTTCATTCCTAGGTTATAGTAGTTAACACAGTTTTATTTTTGTAATACAAAGTACGTATTTTAACTGCGAGAAGCAACTAACGTTTCTCTATTTTGTGTGTTCGGATGAATGTGATTCACGGTGAAAATACACTCAGGATTGTGATGGTGTTTGGAATAATGTACGGACCTCAGTGCAGGGAGTAAAAGAATTCGCATTTCATTTTGATGTGAGGTCAGAAAGCTGATAAATTTAAGAAAAAACTTTCCACATATTAAAATACATCATTCGTTAAAACCTTTCAACGTAAACGCTACTGTCCAGATTTAGTTATTATGGCAATTGATATGTTTATGGTAATTTTAGATTACGAGCACCATTTGTGTGTGTGCGTGGGTGCGTTCTCGCGTGCGTGTGGACGTGTGCGTGTGTGTGTGTGTGTGTGTGCGAGGGCATGTGTGCGTGTGTGCATGTTTGCATGCGTGCGTGCTTGTGTGTGCGTGTGTGTGTGAGTGTGTGTGTGTGTGTGTGTGTGTGTGTGTGTGTGTGTGTGTGAGAGAGAGAGAGAGAGAGAGAGCTGGCGATGTGTCATTTGTGATGTGAACAAAGTTGCGTACGACAGCTAGTCTACATTATGTTCATTCGTGATAGGTGTGTTGATTAGAATCACATTAAATAACTTCTGTGTTCTGAATGTTTAGCCAATTGCAATCATTAACCCACTAGCAAATTTTAGTTGATACTTCCTTGTTGTGAGCAAAGTCGATGTGGTTACTACCACCTGTTAAGCTCATGACTTCACCAAATGTTGAGGGCACGTATCAGAGTCCTGGTGAATTATTCAATGATAGTTGTAGCTCTAAAAAAGGTGGTATAAAAGTCAAGGAAGTGTAAAATGTAGTACAAACTACTTTGTTTCCCACTTCATGTAACTTATCTATGCACGAAGCAGTCTGATAAGCCCTGAAAGGACATAATTAAAATTTCTGATGGTTACTGAAGATATCATCATCGTCAGATCTATATACTTTAGCAACTGAACCTTTAAGGCATGCGGTAGAGATGCCATATGTATTTCGGGAGACATCGAGATTCAATTGAGGGTGTTAGATAGGAAGTATAGCTTGAGATAATAATTTCCTAAAAACGAGGCGTAAAGTTTCCATTTCAACCACCAATCGCATACTCATCCTCGTGGACGCAGTTCCTTGCCACATCTAACTACCTCTACGTCTATAAGGTGTGAAACCAGAAGCAAAATAATAATAAAAAGTCTGATAAATTAAAGAAAATGAGATCTGTTAACATTAAAAAGTAGCAAATCCCACCAATCATGTTATGAACTACTATAGCTCTCTTTACGTTGCGACATACAGTGTGTTTAGTATAACGGAAAAGATATTATCACAAGAGAGCATCGATCATGCAGTGATCCGCAGAGTTTATAATCATGGGTTTAAAATGCTATGATAAACCATCGTCATCATTTACCAGGCACGTTGCTTTCTGCTGTAGTATTTCGTTTCAAAAGCTTTGGATGGAAATTGTAGGGGTAAATTCCTGAAATTAATTTGAAATTTATACGCATATGAACGACGCCGCGTCTCCCGCACATTGCGGCAAAACTGTTTGCGTATGTAGATTTTTGATGGAAATAAATGTGAAAGCGCTTCACGTTTTGAGGTAAATAATCGTCGCCCTGTCTCTCTACAGAATGAAGATGACTGGTCTCGTAAAACCAAATGGGAATTGCTGGATATAAACGAGATAGTTGATACTATATTCTGTATTCACAATTGCAACTAACCACGTAGAGGCAGCGTTTGTGGCTACCTTTACCTGAATTTCGTTACTCTTTATGCACTGCACACATACTAAAGTTTAAAGCAAATTCACTAGTAGCCTGTAATTATATTAGTACTGCTGTCTTAATTGGGATAAAATATCTTTATTTATTACCTACTACTAAGAATATGAGTAACATGCAATTAATAGCCATTGTGGATAGTAATTTACACAGAATGAGTTTTCTGCCACCTACAAATATAATTGTTGAGTTTATCCGCGTTTGTACAAGGGTAAGGCTTCTCATTCTGTGTAACTTTAAGAATATTAAGAAATTAAACAAAAACCGCATATATTAACCTTCCGTAAAGCGCACAAATAATTTTAAAATACTGATCTTCCTCTTAGGCAGTAAGTATGCAGTTCCTCACTGTTCTTCTTCTCGCGTCAATGAGAGTATCAGATATGTAAAAGTTTTTCCGTCAGTGCGATGGCTTTGTCAGTAACTGATTGGAGGTCAAATTGAGTACCGTATTAAGGTAAATCATTGAAATTAAATCGAAAAGTGCCTTAAGGAGATACCAGATTAAATTTAATGTCGGAAAACATATTTTACGAAAAACTTTCGAGCAAAAATCAGCTTACATACTTTAAACTATTAATTGGCGTATTTTGAACTACTTAATCTTATATATTAAAATGAATATTTGTTTGTTTGTTTCTATGCGTTCCTGTACCCGATTACTATGAATCTTTGTGAAGTTATTTTGCGCACGTTTCTGAGAAGGTTTCTGAGAAAAAATCCAAAAAAATCATCCCCTTTACCCGTTTAAAAAGCTTATTTTTATACAAACCCACATTTTTTACCATATTTTGATGGAACTTTGCACACGTATACTTAAAAATAAAAAAATTCTGTCAACATTTGGTTTTCAGAAACCCAAACCCTATTCACTTTTTCACCCTCATAATTTTTTCCATTGGTTTTTTACACACAATCGCAATTTTTATCCGATATCAACGGAACTTTTCACACGTATACTTTAAAGCAAACAGAAAAATACTTTGATTTGCGAAAACCAAGCCCCTCTCCCGCTTTCCATCCCTTAATTTTTGTCAATGTTCTTTACACATACCCACCGTTTTTATCCATTATCGATGGATTTTTGCATACGTATTGATAAAGTAGAAAGACACTTTCAAATAAAACATGGCTCATTTGCTACATCATATCTCATTGATTATATGCGAAAGAAAGCTGTGGAAGGACTTCAGAAAAGTTTTAAAAAATCAACCAGAGTGGTTAATAGTTCGTTATATTCTGCTGATACCGTCAAAATTGCCCTATTCATCGTGATTCAGGATAACTCTAAGAGAGAAGAAGCTTTCACAGAAGGTGAGTACGTTAAAAATTTATTTATAAATATAGCTGAAGACCTCTTTGTAGTTCTAAATACAAAGCTGACATGTTAAATAAAATTGAAATTATTCTATTCTCTGCTGAAAAAGTAACAGATAAAATTTGTAAGATTTTTTGGACAACAAAGGGAAGATATTAAACCAGCTTCAGCTAGATTCCAGTGATTGAGTCTTGCAACGAGCGTGGTGTGTGAGTGGTAACGTTCTGGAGGAATCGCCCTGCGGCCATCCAGATTTGGGATTTCCATGCTTTCCCCAAGTTATTCCAAGAAAGCCGAGATACTTCCTTCAAAAGTATCAGGCCGAATTCCTTCCCGTTTTTTGCCCGTGTCCTTTCCCGACCTCAACGTCGACAAAGAGTAAAGCCATAAGCAAAAAAAAAAAAAAAAAAAAAAAAAACCGTTCCTTGTGACACAGAAGCTGTAACTGAAACTTTCCTTTTGTGTGCAATTTTCTTTCGAAGATCAAAGAACTTTTCGAATTATTGTCGCTGAAAGGCCAGCCCCATGGACTGGACACAGCAGATGCTTTCGTTAGTTAAATATATAAAAACACACACACACCATTCACTATAATTGTGTCAAATGCAAGTTGTTCTTTGCAATTAAAACATATGTTAAGATTATTTGAGTTCTCATTCACTTTTGAGTTCGTTTTTTCGTTTTTGTTTCTAAGCAACCATTTAACGGTATATATAAAGAAAGCTTTAAAGTATTTTTAAGACTTAAATAAATAATAAAAAAATAACAGCAAACGAATATAATGATGGTGCATTACCTGAGATTTAAATCTTTTAAAATCTCAAACAATTACTAAACCAGACACAACACTATAATAGCCAAGACAAAAAATAAATAAGAGGCGAGATCGCGCGTCAACAGGTGGCTTAAACCTACTGTGGTATTTTATTAAATTCGTTGTTATTCTCTTTATAGGTTGGTGACAGAAATTTCTTACAACAGGTGAGCAAGGATGTTTGGAGGACAATTCTCAACTGATAGGACTCGCTTATGTTATTATTTTTTGAAAATACCTATAAATATCATTAATTTTCATTTCCATTTGTTTCAAGATGATTGCTAGTGATTGTGTTTATGAATTCTGATTGTTTTAATGAGATTTTAATTGCTTAAGTATTGTTAGAATTGGAGGAACGTCGGTCGGAACTATTTCAATTATTCCGGAAATTTCTTTATCGTCTATATAAAAAATCGGCAGATATAAGTTAGTTGTCAGTCAGCAGTTCTGGGAAGTGTGTGAGCTTACTCGCTGGAAAATTTGTTTATATATGTATTTAATATCTTTGGACAGATGCGAAGTCTTGAAAGAAAAATAAACAAAGTTGAAAGTGATTCTTAGAGTAATTATTTCACACAACCAAATACCTAACAAGCCACATGCGGCACGGGAACGCGGTTTGCCATCCCCTGACCAAGGTGATTGCGTTAAACCAGTTAAAATCGCTATCAGGACAAACGGTACTTGGCAGATCCCGAACCTGGTCCTCTCCCCGATCGAGTGCTGTGGCGCGCAGCCACGTTGGTGAGTCTCTTAATACGTATTTTTTTTATACCATATTTAATTTATATCTTTAAAACTCGAACAGTATCATTAAAAAAAGAGAAAAGAAACCTAACTGCTTATAAATCTATATTAACCAGATTTGTTTATTTGATTTAAAAGTGCCGACCGTTTTTTTTTATGTTCCATATCCGACTGTATTATATCTAAATACAGAGGAATCCCATTGAATTGCCGTGAAATTAAATATTGTATATTGTTTTCCAGTTGAAAGGAAATAAAGTATCTATATAGCCAGTGTATATTGCTGAACGCTTTGAATAAACTAAATAACTGATCAAAAAAAAAAACCCTGGCTAACTCCAGGAATGTGAACAATAATGTGAATAGATGGCAATTCATCATTCCATTTATAACTATGTTGGCAGAATATCCAGCGGCATTATATGGTTTTACATATCATGGTGGTTGAGCGATCAACACTATTGCCTTGAATTTGGTTAAAGGCGAATTACTCTGACCTTGCATTCGGTAGGACGCGGGTTCGAATCCCCGTAAGGACATCAAGATTTTGGTTTTACAAGGTTTTCCAAAATGTTTTCCAGGTGAAAGCCGAATTCCTTCCCATTCCTGGCCGCCACTCCCTTCCCACTTCTAATAACTCACCGTCGACGATGCGTAAAGCAAAAAAAAAAAAAAAAAGCATTACCGAATTCGATTTCTGGTTTGACACTCAAGTTAACTATTTTTCCTAAATACCGTAGTTGTTGCTAAAAAAAAAGCTGCTTTTCCTTTTTGCGAATTATAAAGCGGCAGGGTGTCATGTATTATACGGTTCGTGCTGCGTTAAGGATATTGCATTAACATAGTTAGACTCATAAAGTATTACTGCTGTTGGCTCCAGTTTGTCACATTATTATTATTATTATTATTATTTTTTCTCTGGAGTTCCAAACATGTACTATCGTTGTACATATAAATGGAATGTGGCAAAGAAATTGGCAGCAGTACCAGACTATGCTGCTTAACATTTGTTTGACAGTGTCAAGAAAAATAGCTGCTAGATCAATAACACCGCTTTAAAGTGTTCTTGCTCGGTAGTAAAACAAGCAATGATATCTTAGACATTTCTGTCTAAAGATTTCCTCGTCTTCAATCTTTCATGTAAGCTTTAAATACACAGACGGAAAAAAAAATCCCAACACCAAGAAAGACTTGTGTTAGATAAACGAAATTTGGTAGGCGTGTTTATACATCTGAAAGATGACATCGATTCAAATTTCGCGCTTCGCGCATAAGTGTGGCGCTAGTAGCGCTACTCAGAGCTTGCAAATCAGGTTTGCTTTAAATACGCGCTGTAAAGTTTGTGAACGTTATTTACCGCTGAGATTTGACATAGTGAGTTGATGTTAGCCAAGAATGCCTTTAAGAAGACGAAGAAGCCATTATCAACAGCTCACCGAGTTTGAACGAGGTCGTGTAATAGGGCTACGAGAAGGTGGATTTTCTTTTCGCGATATTGCAGAAAGACTTGGCCGGAATGTATCCACTGTGCATGATTGTTGGGTGCAGTGGTCAAGGGATGGTACTGCCTCAAGAAGACCGGGTTCCGGGAGGCCACGTGGCACTACTGAGAGGGAAGACCGCCGTATTCGGCGTACAGCTGTGGCGCATCGTACTGCGTCTGCGGCAGAAATTCGAGCTGCAGTTGGTACCACAGTGACACAACGAACTGTTAGAAATCGGTTACTTCAAGGACAGCTCCGAGCCAGGCGCCCTGTAGCGTGCATTCCACTGACTACAAGCCATCGCCGTTTGCGACTCCAGTGGTGTCAAGCCAGAGCTCATTGGAGGACGGAGTGGAGATCTGTTGTGTTTTCTGATGAAAGCAGGTTCTGCCTTGGTGCCAGTGATGGCCGAGTGTTGGTCAGAAGGAGGCCAGGGGAACGCCTGCAACCAAACTGTCTGCGGCCTAGACACACTGGACCTACACCTGGAGTCATGGTCTGGGGAGCAATTTCCTATGACAGCAGGAGCACTCTTGTGGTTATACCAAACACACTGACTGCAAATTTGTACGTCAGTCTGGTAATTCAACCTGTAGTGCTGCCATTCATGAACAGCATTCAAGGGGGAGTTTTTCAACAGGATAACGCTCGCCCTCATACCGCTGTTGTCTCGCAACGTGCTCTACAGAGTGTCGACATGTTACCTTGGCCTGCGAGATCACCAGATCTGTCTCCAATTGAACACGTATGGGATATCATTGGACGACAACTCCAGCATCATCCACAGCCAGCACTGACCGTCCCAGTATTGACAGCACAAGTACAACAAGCATGGAACTCCATACCACAAAGTGACATTCGAAACCTGTATGACACAATGCATTCACGTTTGCAGGCTTGCATTCAAAATTCTGGAGGTTACACCGGCTATTAATTTAACAGTATTTCACATTTGAAATGCATTTTCTTGAGCTTAAATTAACCTGTGATCTTGAAAATTTAATCAATTAAACATGTTAACTTGACAAATGCATTGTCCAAATTTCATTACTCTACAATAATTTTTTCTTGGTGTTGGGATTTTTTTTTCCGTCTGTGTACATTTCTGTTAAGCTGTAGTTTGGTATCTATGTATTCGATTTACTATAGAATCTGTTAACATACCTATTACTGAGAGGATTAACGTCCAGCACGTCAATTTGCCACCATATTGGAACAGGGAGATAAAACGGCCCTAGTTCAAAACCTACTGATGGTGTAACAGTCAACCTAATTATGGTTTTAGGGAGTTACGGTATATCCAGACGAAAGTTGGGATTGTTTCCAGTTTCGGTAATTACACATTTTGAAGAAAACTATCATTTAAGATCCACAATAAAACTAACGTCGTCCACAAACAGATGTTTCACATTCACGCTTCCTTGCTATCATCTGTAGTAAAGGTTTTTTTTTTTTTTTTTTTTTTTTTTTTGTAACTGCTTTACGTCTCTTTTTAACAACGAGGTCTTTAGAGACGGGAAAGGATGGGGGGCAAGGAATGGGAAGGAATTCGGCCATGGCCTTTTGAAGGAAGCATCCCGGCATTTGCCTGGAGTGATTTGGGGAAACCATGGAAAACCCAAATCTGGATGCCTGGAAGGGGATTCGAACCACCGTCCTCCCGAATGCGAGGCGAGAACGCTAACCGTTACACCACCCCTCTCAGTGAGTAAAGAGGTCACCAGTTCTTTATTGGAACAGACATGGTAATTAAGTTGTGTTTCTTTGCGTGGAAGTTGAAATTCCCGAATTTGTACAGAAATTCCATAAGCCGTTTCTAAAATTTAGCGCGTAAACAACTTACGCAAATTCAAAAGCCAAGGTGTTACGCTAAAAATGTCACCTCCAGTTATATTCTGAAGTGTAAATACCAATTAGAAGTTGCTCATCTGTAATTTGCAACTATGGGCAATCAGACAACACATTTAAATTAAATTCTGTAATTCAGTTTTACATTTGAAGGTTATTTTAAACGTTGGAAATCAAATATCTACATAAACTCCGAACAAATCTAAGAAAAATATTATCTTGGTTCTACAGGTGGAGCCGCGTCGATTTGTTGAAACCTAACGTTTCGGCCATCGTGCTGTGGCCTTCATCAGAGGACTGCTGCGTTTGTTGTCGCTGTCACCTGTATGTATCAGTGGGAGCACGCGCGTGCTAACCGTCCGCGATGACGTCACTGTCATTACCGCGCCAAGCGAAGGTTGTCGGATGGGGCCGTTCGTCTTGCGTCCTCCTTAGTAGGTATGACCAGATATGGTCAAGTTGTAGGTCACTACCAGCATTCATGTTGCCAGGTGTTTTTTGTATTTCTAGTGCCTCTCTCCTTCACCTGGGCCACTATCTGCTCTCTGAGCTTGAGCTGAGTCGCTGACGTCGTTATTTTAAAATGCTTCATGTGTTCATTTTATATTTCCTTGACAGAGCGTCCCATTTCCCCAATATATACCTGGCCAGAGCTGCAGGGTATTTAGTACACACCTGGTGTCTGTAACTTCGCCCTTTTGTCTTTTATTTTTAGAAGTACATCCGAAATCTTCCTGGATGCCCTTTATATAGGAAGGATGTTTTTATTTATTAGAAGACGACAAATCTTATCCGTCATACCCTGGATGTACGACAATACTGCCGCTGGCCCGTCAGTTGATCTGCTGATTTCTTATGTCGGTGCTGAGGTAGGAGGAGGTACTTGAGCGCCCAATGCTGCGATGCACTTGCTGACAATATCTGGGCGGTAGCCGTTAGCAATAAAAGTCTGCTTTAAAATACGTTTCTCAGCAGCTGTGCTTGCTTCACTAACTGCAGATTCACTAATGGTTAAAGTTTATAAAATACCGCGTTTTACTGCCGGATGGTGTTGGGAGTCAGTATGCAAATAGCGCTTTGAGTGCGTCGGATTCTGATATAACCCGTGGACAGGGAACCATCATCCTTCCTTTCTACAGTAACATCCATAAAAGGAAGCTGTTGGTCCTCTTCAACTTCTGTAGTGAGCTGTAGTGATACTGGAAAAAGACCTGGAGGGAATCTCGTCCATGGGGCAATATTTTAAAAGTATCGTTAACCTATATCAGCCATAGAGCAGGTTTCAAGTTGGAGAACCAAGATAACACTAACGACGACCGAGGAAGCCTGCGTAATCATTTAAATCTAAGATAAATTCGTGTGAAATATCATACAGATCGCTTTATTATTATCTGAGTTAGTAAAAATTCATAGCCTGCAGAAAACGGTTAAAAAGAAACGTAAAGAAATATTCTGTTTGGACTGATAAAATATGTACTGCAAGGTAAGATAGTAGGAGGGAGAAATGTGATGGATTTGCACTCTTCTAAGTGAAAGTAGCAATCTCGCTGGAAATGTTAGTCCGCTAACCCCCACTCGTGGTGTACACGGTACACCTACAGTACTGTGCAGCGGGCGGTTGCCTTCCGCCCAGGCGCATTGTCGCAGCGAGTGAAAGCCGTGTAGCGGTAATGCACTGCCGGTGTAGACGGCGAGGAATTTACATCGCGCAAGTCGCGCCCGGCGTTTCAGAACCCTGAGACCTTTCTGTGACGGATGGATCGGCTGGAGGTAGAGTGAAGCGTCTGCTCTTCAGGGTAAGGCATGCTCCGTCTGTCTTTTCTCCTTCTGAGAAGACACGATACTTTAAACGTATTTCCATACGAAAACTGAACACTCAAATTGATAGTATTTGAAAAAACTTATTTAAAAAACGTTACTAAAGCTGGCAAACATGAAATTCCATGTTCGAGTAAGGAAAGGCGAGTTCGTAAATTTGATGTATTTCGTAACTAACTGCGATTGAAACTGAATCGATCATCCAATGCTAAATGTTCTTTAATGTCAGACATAAACATTTCTATATGACTTTTTTTGTTCTGCTTGTAATGTTAGGGATAGAAACCCAATATTTTGAGCCCTTTTTGCTGATGATATTAATAACGATCAATAAAACTATCCTAATTGTTCTATTGCCTATTAATCCAACAAACCTGAAGTCAACAGATTTTTTTATGTCACCGACACTAATATCCCCTACAAGTTGTTAAAATCTTTCTTTCATCTTTCGTGCACAGACTAACGTGCAATTGTTATGAAATAATTTTATCACTGGCCCGTACAAATAAAGTCATCATCAATGAACAGTTATTGTTCCGTACTGTATGGCTGAATCTAATTTTTCATTGCAAGAGATATTAGTGACATAGGTGATTTGCACCAAATTACTATCAATTTTGGTCAGCTTACAATATGAACAATATGGTTTTCTGAAACGTAGACTAAGCGTTAAACGTTTGGGAGGAAACATTTACGTGGCTTATATATATGTTGTAAATACGCATATATTGTAACTGTCAACTTGCACACACTTCGACAATACTTCGAAGTCATAGGGAGAACAACATTTATTTCGTGTTGCTAGATTGATTAAATCCACCCCAATACCACACTTCTCACATGGATTAGGTTTTCCAAGCTTTTCAATAGTAGTTTTAAGTATGTTTGCGTTTTTTTTCAAGGGATGCCATTACTGCTCCAAATCCTTTTATGCTGGTATCAAACTGGTGATTGTGAAGTAGTTACCATATAAACTTTATTAATCTGTTTTCATTTAATCAGCTTTCTCGCCGAAATAAGATGAGCGGAAATCCAACGGTTAAGTGACACGAGATATTCAGTAGTTCCATGCAATCATCTTCTTCATGTTAAAAGTAGGATACAGTTGAATACAAATGATCGTATACGAAATTCTGAGCAAAAATGTTTCTACTGCATAAAAGTTTGAAAATTCGCCCGCTTGCCATCTATTGCCTCATGCTTAAAATCTGTTACTACGTGTAGTGTTTCTTAGTGTACCATTGCTGTCAGGCGGGGATTGTGATTGTTAATGGCACAACACATTGTTTCCTCCAGTATATAGGAACGAAATAGTCCAAACTCAACTTCTAATAAAAAAGATTGATAACTCTCTATGAGCACTCAGGGGGGTTGTTTCAAAATATCAGATTTTTCATGTAGACCAACAGAGAAAAATTTTAGAACAAAAAGGAGAATAATCAATGCTTTTATTGTTTATGGCTTTACACCTCATCGAAGTCGAGGTAATTAGAGGCGGGAAACAGAATGGGAAGGAATTTGACCATGGCCTTTTGAAGGAAGCATGCCGGCATTCGCCTGCAAAACCCAGATCTGGATGCCCGGACTAGGATTTCAACCAGCGTCCTCCCGTATACGAGGCCAGAGCGTTACCGCTCATCCACGTCGTTCCGGAAATAATTAATCCCCCAGAGCCTTAATGTCCCTCGCTAAACTGTTGTAGTACATCGTTATAGCACTGTACTCTGCGCGGTCAGAAGTGTAACAACTAGAATTATTCTTTGCTTTGTGAAACATGATATACTGTAACTGAAGCTTTTATATTTCGGAATAACGAAGGGCATAAATCACAAATATAAACAGGCGGAGGCAAGCAAGCACCTATACCAGCACGGATACAGAAGGTTCATTAATTCCGCGTTAGCGGTAATTTTGAATTACGGCGAGAAAAAACGTTCAAAGCGGAGGGGAGAAAGCAGAATTTCGTGTGAAGGCTCGTCGACATAATTTTCCTTAGCGTCACCGTGGGGAGTGTGAGAACAGACGAACAAAGATTTGCCAAACGCCGGCGGCAGTGAAAGCTGAAGAATGCTCGTTCATTAGAGGGATTCTTCTGTCTCCCTCCTTCATCACAAGAAGCGTATCCTCTTTATGTCTGACAAGACGGCAAAATCGACGTCATCTGCTCCTCGTCCCGTCACTCGTTATTGACAGCTAGCATAGAAGAGGAGTAATCTCTTTTGAGAGAAATTTTCGCATATCCTTTGATGGAAGAAATTATTGAAGCGAATAGGAGACGAGAGTTCAAATCATTATTTGTCACCTGTATACGTGATACTTTGAAGAGAATACACGTCTGTTATCTGCTCATTTCAGATGGTGTGGAGCATCTGTTGTCTCTTTGAAACTGCCATTACCCACTTGTATTATTAAGGAAGTACAGCAGAACGAGAAATAATGTATGTGTTACAAATGTCAAATCTATTTCTTTCTTTGCTTTTGCCTTTATTTATTGACCGAAAGTGGTGGTATAAGGGTTAGCGTTCTGGCCTCGCATTCGGGAGGACGCCGGATCGAATCCCCGTCCGGGCATCCAGATTTGAGTTTTCCATGGTTTCCCGAATCACTCCAGGCAAATGCCGGGACGCTTCCTTTAAAAGGCCATGGCCAAATTCCTTCCCATTCCTTGCCCCCCATCCTTTCCCTTCTTTATAGACCTGGCTGCCAAGAGACGTTAAGCAGTAGGACTTGGGACAAGGAATGGCAAGGAATTCGGCAATGGCCTTTTGACTGAAGTATCCCGACATTCGCCTGGAACGAACCATGGAAAACACAAATATTGATGCCCGGACATAAATTCGAATCTATGTCCTCCAGAATGCAAGACTGGAACGTAACCGCTCACCCACCATGCTCGGTGCCAAATCTGTTATATAAACAGCGAATACCATTTATGCATCATAGATTAAGGAACTGATTAACTAATTTGCTTGATAATTTAGTTCCCTATGTGACGTAGATGTATGTAAAACTATCTATAATTTTGTAACTGAGATACCACAAGCGGAGTATTTTGCTTATTTGACGTAAGAATAAATATTATTAGCTTCTCAGCTGTGTGGGAGGAAACAGGAAGTTAGGTATACTGTAGGCGTGAAATCTGGACAGCTGGGTCGGTGGTAGGCCTCCGCTCGAAAGCGAAGAAGGATTCTCCACTCGGCAGAAGCCAGTAGAAAATGGTCAGACATTGCAGTGGCAGACACATTCGTGTGATGTGGTCGATACAGACTATTCAATGTGTCTAATACTGAATGATTTCTGAGCCACTGTATGTAACAGTTAGATGCCTCTCAGTGTATTTTATCTGAATAAATCTGTCCAATATCCTATAATCAGAATGAAGCTAGTACTGTGGCAAGAAAAAGTTGAAATTTATCTTCTACAATCGTTCGTGGCTGAATTGCCGAATTGATTTGGTCCACAATCCGCAGAATACCAATGAAACGATAGTAAACAACAAACAAACCTCTATCTATGACATTTAATTTGAGCATAACTGAACTATTTTGCCTCCACTGATAGCTAAATTCCTTTTTTCTGATTATTATTCGTTATGGATGAACGTAGAGTTTGACATAAAAAGTCGATTAATTGATCCTGTACGGTTGATGCAACAGCATCAAGTTACAGACGACGTTGTATTACCATCATGGTGATAATCATGGGACACTAAATTCCAATAAGCATATCACGCACTCTAAATCGGATGTTCTGGATGGTGTAACCTGACATTGCTCCAGACTTGCGAGACAAAATTACTGCTGCGACTGATGGATAAGAAACGTGGTGTTGAGGGAAATTACCACACTTTTATGGGTTAAATCGGCGAAATGGCGCGTTGGCATTATAATTTCGTCCCTCTCTTACTTCCGTATGTCTCACCTTCGTAATACTGGCCGCTCATTTCGATTGCGATTAAATTAAATTTCACAAGAATATCTTTCTGACTCACTGAATAACATGTCCGTAGACATGCAGTGAAAAACAACTTTCACTTTTACCTAATTGTGAGTATCGCTAGATATAAGTTCCCAATATCGCTAAATAGAATCTAGGGATGCATTCATCGCATACACGCACGCACTTAACAATTTTATTAAGGTACTGATCCAAGTTTTCTCCGCACTTTGGGAGCCGATTGTGAGAGGTTAGAGTTTTGGTGCAATGTTTTTGCGGATTCTGTAATAGATTTTTCTTTGAAAGGAACGTTGCAGTCAGACGATAGCCCAGGGATGATGATATTACTGAGCAGTAACATAGCTTCTCGAAGATTGTTGATTCATTACCCTTGTTGGTCATCTACCGCGTGAGTGTTTGGCCTCACATCCACCGAACTGTTAACTATGGGCTGTGTGTCTGCATAAATCTGACTTTTGTTTTACTGATCATGGGAATATGCTTCACGTCCCGTTGACGGAGAGTGGCTGATCTGGAACAATATCATATTTCCACCACGCAGAGCAGATGCTAGCGCACGGAAATATATCAATTCACATGTTCTGATGGTATTTGATTGGTGGCATTACCATGTGAACTGTTTCACAGTATCTTCAAGATTTAACCCTGGAATTTCAATAATGTTGAAATTTCAATAATCTTTACAATTCTGCTTGGTCACCACTTCTAATTTATTATCGATTTATTTCTTGTGGTTCAGGTTTGTGGACCTGTTAATAATCAGTACTTTTAACAAAAAGTATCAGAAAACTATGTAATTTTTGTGATAGTATTATTCTAACTCCAAAAATACCCACTTTTTTAAAAATGAGAAACTGCAAACTATACCAGCTCTCATCTGTTTGAATGCTTAAAATTCACTTTAAGACTTTACTCATAACGGAAGCACCCCTTCCTCCTCTTCAACTCAGTACACCAGTGCAGTAACCCACTGGCCAAACCGACGCATATCATGAGTTGTTTAAAACCATGTGTCAAAATTAAGTCAAACTTGGGGCTTGATTCCTCCGTCAGTGAACGAAAAGGGTGAAAATCAGATAGCGCTAAATCAGCGCCATTTGATAAATTCAACATTGTCTACCCGATGATTTCAGTTTAATAGCAATTTCAAACATATACGGAATATGACCAATGAGAACCCAAATGATTCCACCGCAAGTTACCTTAGAAAGTTAGAAATTTATGCCATCGACTTAATAAATCTTTTTCTATAAATGGTTTGCTCATGTTTGGAAATCTTTTATCTTATGAATGTCTTTGGCGCTTTAACCAATCGTCGCTGGGGTATGATTAACACAGTTACACGTTTTCCTATTTTTACCTTATAATGTGACCACCTTAGTGTTCTGGGTTTGGATCTGATGCTTTGGAATCTGTCTTTAAAAATACCTCGCCCTCGTAACGTCTATGACCGCATGTAAAATTTCAGCCAATTGCGTCAGCTATTGCTAACATAGCTATGAAAATCTGAAACTGCTAAATGAACTTTATTTTTCTTTACTGTCATCAGTCTCTCGACTGGTTAGATACAATCCCCCCATCTCTTCCTATATTGCGCCAACCATTTTCATCTCAGCATACCACTCACAACTCACGTCCTCAATTATCTGCTTCCTCTACAGTTCTTACCTTCGATATTTTTTATACCGAAACTAAATAAATAAAAAATATTTAAAAACTTTAGGGGTAATTACTGGAATTTTCGTTTTTAAAGCATTACATAGGAAGTTTTTCCAACAAGTAAATTAAAAAAAAAAAACTTTAATTCTTATTCGAAAACATCGTGGTACTTTTGATTTCAAGCAGGGTACGATACACTTCCTTACCTAAGTAAATACAGAGATATAATTTTCGGTTACACGTCATTATAACTTTATGTTCTCAAACTAGATTGTTCTTTGCAAGATATAGTGTCATTAACATAAGTAGCTGAGTATATATTTTATAATAATATTAATATAAAATATGTATCATATGCTCGTTAAATATTAATTATTAGTGTCACAGAATTTCTAGAATAATGAAGAAATAAGAAGAAATAACAGAGCAGAATAAACTAATTTAAAGCCTCTTTTCGATTGATGTTGAAACTCAAAATTGGTCAATTTAAATTCCTTTCATCGTAAGATGAATGAGGTTTATCAAATCCAAGAGTATTTGAGGAACCATTTATTTTCCAAATGAAGAGATTGAGATTTAAAGAATTCGTTAAAAGAAAAGAAATTTAAATTTATAATTAATTTTTCCCGTTTATTTTTTCTCGCATTCAGGTTTCTGCAAAGATATAGTGACTGACATGATGGAATTGGTTGAGTATCCTGACGGGTTTATTGTATTTGTATACCGAATGATTATGTAATTGCTCGACAACATCTACCGAATGAAGCAGAGTCAATAGATATACTGAATTCCCCGTGCTACATGTTTTATCGGTAAAAAAAATATGGTGACCCAATTTTAAATATTTCTTAAGTGATATTCAAAAGATTTTACTCTTGACATTGTTAAAACGACGATTCGACCTCTTACCAAACATACATTTCTTGTAAACCCAGTCTGGGGGGTGAACGGTAAACGCTACAGGCTGATATCCGCGAGAACGAAGGTTGATACTCCTCTCCGGAGATAAAGATTTCGGGGTTCCATGATTTTCTGAAACCATTCTGAAATGATATGAAAGTAGGTTCTTCAAGAATTTACTTCGGCTTTTTTAATTGCAGTTACCCTTCCAAATGGAGCAAAAAATTAAGTAATGAAGATTTGTCTAGTGCTATGGTAGTGATAATGAAATATATCGTTCTGTCAGCTTTGTTCGTTTCACCGATCGAATGCCGGTACCGGGCTAAACTTTTACGAGATCTGGGACACACCGTCACCTGTAGAAAATATTTTTTCACGCAAATCATACGATATTACGTTCCCATTTCAAGTACGATTTAGCTTCGAACACTACACAGGTGTAATGTGCCGGCCACAAATAAAATAACCGTCGCCACAATAAATTAATTTATTTATCTTTGCCTTCGTTCAAAGAATCATTGAAGGCGGAATATCATACTACGTTTCGTTCAAATTGGAATGTGGGGCACATGTTTCTCCAACTATCCTTTACACGCAACCCAACAGGTAAATGTTTTGGTCGTCACAGCAATGGAAACAGATGTGCATCGAACTGAAACCACTTTTATTCGAGCTCTGGAGTAGAATATTTGGAAAAATCATTCGCATTCTGCCAATATCATTTTCTTCATATAAATGTACGTCATTGACAACCAATTTCGTACATCGTAAGGCATTCAGTAGTTTGACACAGGTCAAACAACATCCGAGAATATAGTGTCGCATACTATTCCACTCTGCTAATATTCTGAACGTTCCAAATATGACACACTGAATTAATTTACTGTGTTTGTTTACACATGTTTGTATCCTGCCTTCGGCATGGCATCATGTAACACTAGGACAATTGCACCAAAGTCATTTATCCTCAAGTGAGTGGATATGCATATGCTTCATAATAGCTGTTACTCTGAAATTCTGAAAAAAAGACAATGCAGCCAAGTTAAAATGTGATAGATGGATATTACAACTAGAAGTGCTGGGTCAGTCACTTCTGGCCCTTATCTAAATATTTCGTTTCTTCATCATAGGATAGGCTCTCCGGTTGTGTAATCAATGTTTAGCCATAGTTTAATAAACATTACTTTTCAGTTCGTTTACCTACAACATTGAAAAATACTCGTTAGAGGCCTAAATCATAAAGAATAACTGCACTTGGCCTTCAACAATGTTAAGTTCATTCTTCGTAACATTCCTGTACGCAATGTATCGTCTGCCAAGTGATGAGAACATGCAGTCCAAATGAAGATCCTTGCATTTGGTCGGCGAGTGAAGAGTGTAGAGGGGAGACAGATGGTGACTTTGGACATCCGACACCACTTGCTCGTGGAAGCCGCACGGGGGATTGGACCGTGTAGAGTTACCCTGTGTTAATGATGTGGCTCCCCAGACCACCTGCCAAGCCGCCAGCCAGCAATTCTCTGGTCGCACAGTGGCTGCAATCACTTGGTTGCTTGTAAATGGTTTATTTATAGATCTTAGATGAAACGGCATTCTGTCGTCGAATTCGTTAAAACGAACTAACTGGGACGTCTGAGTAATTATTTATGATCCGAGACGCTGGGAACTTTTCCATTGGTTACCTCCTGATTGCAGTAATAAAATATATAAAATAATACTTCTCAACGCTAACATGATTACCTAAATACGCCAGCGGCCATGGTGGCTAACTAAACAGAAATTAAACGCAAGTTTTAAAATCTGCAGCTGTGAATTTGACTATTTTTGCAATACCAATTTTTTTTTACTTTATACGAAAAAACAATTTACAGAAGGTAAACTAAGGACTGCACAAAGAGATATAGAGAGGTCAATGCTAGGCTTAACGAGAAAAGATAAGATAAGAGCAACTGACATTAGGTCAGTTACAAAGGTCACAGACATCTTAGAGAAGACAGCATCCTTGAAGTGGTAATGGCTGGCCATATTGCGTGGTGAAGAGACCAGTGGTGGCCTAAATTAGTGTTAGAATGGAGCCCAAGAGGTCACCACAGACAGAGAGGAAGACCATCATACCTATGGGACAAGGACATACACAGGGCTTTCGGAGTTAACTGGCAGAGGATCGCCCAAGATCGTGCGACCTGGAGGAAACTGCTCAAGTTACATCTGAAATCATGAGTTTAAGAGGCCACATCAGAAAATGATTGAACTGGCTGATAGTGATAATGATACAAACAACCAAAGTTTGAAGTTATAAATTTCGTTTGAGAGAGGGGGCGGGGGTGGGGGGGTAGGTAAAAACGCTACCCGGTTCCCGAGAATCCCACCAGCCCTGCTTGTAACTAGTGCTTTCGATATTTTAGAGTTTCGATTATTGCGCTACACACACCACATGTAGGTTATTGACTTGGATTTATAGATAGTTTGTAGTTGTATTTCACGATCCTTACTATTCTTTTGCTAAATAAAATAATCTAATAACATTCTCACTTGCGTCCGTAAATTTATTTTTTATTGAATACGAATATATTCTTTTAAGCTACGTAACACTTAAATGTTGGTATTGATGGTACCAATCTATATATCTGTGAACGATATAATGTTTGTATTAAGCTTTTATGTTGTAGGTAATATTTCGAATCAGATGTTGATCAATATCTTGTCTTCTGAAGAAAAGATCCTAATAATCGTGATTAGAATGGCTGGCCAACCGAAACAAGGCTTCGATTGTGGGGGTATTCTTACTGACTTAGTAACGAGTTCTTTGGCAGCTGACGTCTTTTTATAGAAATACTTTAATCTTATATTCTGACAACATAAGACCAAGATATAGTATATAACACCTGGTCGTAATTGTGATTAACTTACCGCTAAACGTTCATTTATTAGTTAATTCGCTCTTTGTCGATATTGGCTCCGTACATCCCAACATGAAGAGAATATTCTAAATCTAAAATTATCGGTGTATTTCACATAAACAAAGTTGCTAGGATGTTGCTTCATCGTGTTCAAAGTGAATTGTGATGACTCATTGATTAGTGTGTACTGCTAAATCCTATATTTACATAGCTTGTTTTTGTGCTTTGGGTGCTTAAAGGCGGGAGACGACTGGGAAGTACGAAAGGGAAAAGAAGAAATTCTGCCCGGACCTTCTGAGAAATTATTGTGGTATTCGTCTGTAGTGATTTCGGGAATAATGAAAAGTTGAAATTTGGATGGCCGGACGAGTATTTGAACTAACGTCCTCCATGATGCCAGGCCGGGTTCCAACATATTCTAAGATATTAACAACAGAAATATTAAAAACTAATTGAAACACAACAACAGTTTGCTGAGAAAAAATGAAAATACAAATTACATAAAAAGAGAGTAATTTTTAGAATTGATTTTTTATATTGCTGAAATAGTAAAGCGAAAAAGAAGCAAAGAAGATGTATTTAGAGGTGGAAGAACTGGAGGTGTAGTGAAGTCTTCGTTATTTTTTTCTATAAATTTCAATGTTCAGTTTTATAAGACGACAACTGTAATTGTTGTGTTAGCAATTTTTTTTTTATCTGTGAGCAATTAAACTTCAAAAATTACTTGTATGCTATAGGCGTTGAATAATTTAGCCCTGCTTTATGTGGTATTTAGTAACAAGAATTAAAAAAAACTGTTTTTTTTTTCTTTTTCAATGATGACATTATATGCCAACAGTTTATCGCTGGCTAGTTACAATTATTAATTTTCAGTATTCGTTATATTTATTTTATAATTCACAAACTTATTTGTTTGCAGTAGCTGCTTTATCTTAAAGCAACAGTATTGATATTATCTCCGCTGCAAATCGTAAATGAAAGTATTTCCGCCAACGTCTGTTTTTTTTTTTTTTGTTTTTTAGTTTTTAATATTTCATTATTGCTTCTGGTCAATGGCTTTCCATCTACTGTAATATACAGAAGATACAAAAATACCCACATTGAAGACGGTTATTCGGTGTCGTCATTATTTTATCTGCGGTGTTTTGGTTATAAATGGATTGGTACATTGTGGTTAGAATCTCGAATGGCTAAATTTCATTTTGATAACAGCATGCAGGAGATCTTCTGAAATTTTTTTTCACAAATGCTTAAGGTTTCTACATCACTGAATGATACCGGAGCTGAATTATTACCACAAACTAAATGTTTTTATCCGTTAACTATGCTATAATAGGAAAGCTTCCCCTTTAATTTCACTATGTAGAGGTTAACTCTGTTATTAACATAACTTCACGAACGTCCATTGCACGGATTTAATTAAAACTATAATTCTCCTGCTTTGGAGAGGATTTTCGGAATAGGTTTAACTACCAGAGACATCGAATTCGTGGTGACCTGAAACTGCTATCAAGTAACTAACGACATATTTTTTTATTTTTTTTTACCAAAATACTTTATACTTGCCCACGCGGCGCAGATTAGATTACGTCACTTCGATATAAAGCGAATACTGTCTCTTTCACGTGGGACAGTACCTGATTTCATTCTAAAAAAATATTTATCAAATAATAATGTTTATAGGCTGGTTACTTTGCATTATGAAGTGACATGGTTTCTAGAGTTCACCATAATAAGATTTTCTGACAATAATGCAAAGACAAATATAACTGAATCTAATTTTTCAATGTTTTACTTCTTTAGTAAGGATGTTCAGTAACCTTAAAGAACTTTATCCGTACTTAGATTATTTGATAGTGATTGTAATGTTTGTGTGTTAAACATCACGACATTATAACTACTTACGACGGTGAAATATTTTCCACTATAAATGACCACAGGCCCTGTTATTTTGCTGGAATTCTGGTAACATTTAAATTTCTATCACCCTTTTCAACGATGTATTTGGGAACATGTTTCTGTGGTTCTAAAATTTTTTATTTCCACGTCATGAGTTCTATTATTAACGAAAAATATCAAATCAGTTACTGAATGTGCTGATGTACATCATGTAATAACCTACATATTCACATGGAAATGAGATAAGTCTTTTTTCCTCTGTTTATTACTTTCTGATAAGCCAAATTATTTTTTATATATTCAACATCAATTCACCAAAAACATGTTAATTATATATTGAGAACCTTCGTAATTTGTTCGATGTTTTGTACTGATATTTTTTTAGAAAATTGTGTCTATATGACTCTTGGTGAAAAGATTATTAGAACCGTAAGAAGAATGTAAGCAAGGAAGTGTTAATAAATCTGCTATAACATTGTGAGGTGTTGTTATTTGTGAGTCGCACTATTTTCTCTACTTCTTTCCTTTCGAAGTATTGTACTTGACAGTATGTCCATATACAACCAAACGTATCTATTTTATTTTGTTTTTCTTTCTTCCGGCTACCTATTTACCGTTATTCAAATTGCTTCTTGATGGCTTCAAATATCTAATTCAATTAGATACCTTAACATCTGAAAAATATCATTGAAATTCTCATTCATTTACTTTCTGGAATAATACACTCAGTTTCCTTATATCATTAAACATAAAATCTATTGCTGTAATTAATATTAAGAAGATAATATACAATTAATTCTAATCTTCGGTTATTTTCATGATACATTCCTTCTCACTATTACAAAATGTCTTACAAACCATATATTAACTATCCTTTATTTATGTATACATCACATTTAACATTTACACTCTACTTGTAAAAATACAAATTCATTGGGAATTTGTTCTTCGGAACTTCCTCTTTCATTTAATTTATATTCCGTTCATGCTTTCATCGAAATCATTTCTTTTTCGTCTCTTCTCTTCATCTGTTTTTTTCAAAAATGCTCCGCACTGCCGTTATTGTCGTCTTTGAGATTTAAACTAAATTATCAAAGTTAAAATATATGCTCTCTTACCTCACAACACAAACCATAATTTCCGGCAAGGACTATGTACATTACAACCTGTATGAAACAATCATATTCAGATGTGGTTCTTTCGGAAAATTGTGAGAAACCGCAATATGAATAGCCTGAAAAGGAATCGAACTTGCGTCCGCCTGAATGCCATGTCTGAACTTCACCGTTTATCCGGCTGATAAGGTTTTTAAAGATATGGTAGTGTAATCAGTATTTGCTTTGTTAGAACAATCCACAGGACTTTCATTACATATTGTATTTGGAACATTGTGTTACCGTAAGTTGAATAACACGCATCTCCTGCTAATTCGCTTGGTTTTCCCTTCAAGAAGTCACTGGCCTCCGCATGAAAACATCAGTTGACTCTTTGCTCCTGGTTAACGTGCGTCCGGTTGAGCCTCCCACATGCGAATGTATTGACGTCACACGGCGGCAAGTTTCGCCACCCGGGGGAGCGTTATCTGCGCACGCGAGGTCGTGCGTGCTAGTCCGCGTCGCGTGCTCAAGAGTGCGTTCGAGTCCCTCCAGCCCTTCCTTCCGACCAGGGCGAGCGGCAGGGCTGGAGATTACAAGTTTTTAGTGGCTCCGCCGAGCCCACCTGCGCCCCCAGACCCGATATATCTGCCGCAGAGTTTTTTTCTTTTTAATGTATCGCACTTCCGCGCTAGTTTGCGGGACCCAGCCACCAGCACGCCATCACAAAGTCAGAATTATAGCCGCTGTTAATGAAATTACTGCACGGTTAAAAATACACCCTGAATTCCGTCGCATTTCATGCTCCTCGCTTGGTAAACGGAGGGACGGATCTTAATGGATAGAAAAAAGATTTATGGTTGTTGGTTTGAAATAATACGGACGGACGACTGCTTTATAGCCTGACATTATTATTATTATTATTATTATTACTCCGTGATTCACTAAAAGTGAGACACTGGCTCAGTCCCTACTACTTTCATCGAAGTTTTGTTGTTCATTCGTTGCTATAAATATGTCCTGACTAATGTTAACATTGTTCATTAATAAAAACTATCACCGCATTCCTTCAGTTTTTTTTTTCTTTGGCTTTGATGAGATTGTAGCTGATAAGACTTAAAGAAACATACATAATGTTCAGTACATACGTAATACATTATACACACATTGGAGCTGTTAGAATACAAAAATAATAAGTAATCTGAAAGGGTGTTGTGTTTGACTCCATTCTGCCAGAGGTAGCATTGGTGAACTTTATGTGTGACGATTGGTAATCGGAATCTCTATATGTTACTTAACTAACCACGAAATTTCAGAAATTCCTCAATATATATAAATAAAAATAACTACCAAAACATCTCTTGTTAAGACCTATATTTTGACTGTCCATGACTATGACTTTTCTTCTTTTTTTTTTTGTTATTGATTTTCCTATGTGAATAGTTTCTATAGTCATCACCCGGATGATCCGCTTCTGCTTCAATCGTTGGGCCGCTGTGAGTCGCTGCCTCCGCCACTTGCACCTTCTCGGTATGGGACAAAACAACAAATCGTGGATCATTTCAATTTGGATGACTCGGAAATTTCTTGCGTTTGCAGCATGGTTTTGCGGTAGCCTCTTCAGCCTAGCTCCCTGGCCGTGGTTCTTTCAGTTTTATATCCTCTGACTGGACGGGTGAATGTCACGGAAATCTTGTTATTTCTTCCTTTGTTTGATTTATTTCTCGACTGCCAGATGGAGCGAACATCTGATATGCGTTGCAAGCAATATTTGGCGCCAGAACAATTTATAGTATTGTTGTCGTAAGGTTTTATTACAAATCACGAGCCTCCCTTGTGACTGGTGAATATTCTCCCTATTTATTTAAAGTAAGTTTTCTGTCATTATGATGTCTAACATCCTCGCATAGAATTTTCTGTAATTTTGAAATTTTACTGTTTCATAATAGGTGACGTTCATATAGCCAATGTAATCTTCAAAATTTATTTTTCCATTTTGTATTATATAGACAATGGTGTTTCCTATTAACCATAGAATAGTATTTTGTTTTGTGGTGGGAAATCTAATTTTTTCTGGTTTGAGAATTTCATTCACGTTGATTGCAAGCGGTGATGTCCTTTCTAAAAGAGCAATTCTTCTTCTTGCCCAGGTCCAAATCCGTTGGTTCTGTCCGCAGGTTATCCTATGTTCTAGCGTGTCTGTGTTTCCACAATGTGGGCATCTGTCTGTTGTAAATATGTGTATTTCATACAGTTTTTTGTTTGTGGGGATATTTCGATTTACTACTTCATACCATACTGAGCGTATCTTGGATGTTAGGGTGCTGTTAGCGATATTGAGCCATATGTTGTTCCAATCATAATTTGTATATTTGTATTCTATTTTATTTCTATGCCGTACGGTGTTTATAAGTCTGTATATTTCTTTGGCTGTCTTATTATGTAGAGTACATCCTTTGGCTGTGACATATGTTTCTTCAAGGTGATATTGTCGCATAAATCTACCGCATAAAGAAAGTCATAGTCATGGACTGTCAAAATATAGGTCTTAACATGAGATGTTTTGGTAGTAATTTTTATTTATATATTGGTGGTTACTAGTTTCCAGTAACTGCCAGTATGTAGAAACATAAAATGCTTAATAAAAACTTTAAACACAGCAGTGGTCAAACTTATGGAGACATTGTGACAAACAAATATGATGAAAGGACTAGTAAAAGCTCTGGTTTATCTATCATTCTCTATTCCGCTAAATAGAAGCCAAAAACTTAATCACACAAAAAGTTAGTAGATGTATTTGCACAGTGGTGTTGGTGATTGTTGTTTCGCATCCCACTGATAGCCAGGCAAATAAAGGAATCAGTTTTAATCAAAACATACAGCATTTGACCTATATCAGGGAACCACTGAAAACAATCGGTGGTGGTTCTGCCTTACATCCAAAGAGTGAGGAGTACAATTGGTCACAAACTTAAACAAATATACTTTTGTCTCATATACAAGACTACTAAGAACTTATCAGAAACAATGACATACAAATGTCGTCTCAGTGATGCCTGTAAACTGTTATTGTTTATTCTTTGACAACATAACAGACACAACAGAATAGTGAAGAACTACCGAAAACTGATTGATTAATAAGCCGAACAGCAGACAATCAGCATGTTACGTAGAGGAGCTTTCAGCGAGCGTGATGGTTTTGTGTGTGTGTGTGTGTGTGTGTGTGTGTCTGCCTTTCGGCTTGTTTGTGAAGTCCCGCTACCGTGGAAGCCCTACTTTACGTATAACTCTGTTTAGGATGGGGAAATTTTTGGGGACTCTTTTTATTTCTCTTTGAGGGGAAAACATGTCTATGGTTCGTCAAAGACGACTTCATGTGAAAAACCCCTACAGTTTTCTTATGATCATATCAGTTACCTTCTGCCTGATATATAATACTTAGTGAAGTATCCACAGCGGCCCACGTGATGGACGCGATATTAAGCCGCAACTCGAACCCCGATCGAGATGGAGTGCAATGCTATAGAACTACGTCTACACCCGAGAACGACATTGCATTCTGTCTGTCACAGCAAAGGGCCAAAAGATGTTGGCAGAGAAGTACTGCAACCAGGTACTAACACTGTAATGCTCATAATTAAGGTGCCAGGTATCTGTTGCGTAAATGTAGACCAGAATGATGATCGCATTCGTCTTTCGGATCCAGAAATATGACGATTTTATTTTCTCTTTGAAAATTCTACAACTTTAAGTATATTCTCGTTGGCCATAATTGGATATTTCCACAATCTGTCATTTTTAAATGCCCAGAGGAGGAAAAACTTCAAGATATGTGTCCGCAGCCTCTCCTGTCCACAGCAGCATAGGCACTGCAACAAGTTACTTTCGCTTTTTGAGACCATTACTTAAATGGTTGATAGTTACTCAGATGGCATACGACAGCTGATTTATGTCTGTTATTGTCTCTTGTATGACACATTTGCAGTCTCCATAATGATGTTCGATGGATTTCGGGTTGGGTTTCCAATGATCTCGCTCTGCACAGAAAGTTCTACCCATATCTGAGGTGAGAATTGTGTATTTAAAATAATAACATAAAGTTTGCGTAGCACAAGTCACCTTATTCTTATTTTACATCTTTACTTTTACTTTACATCTGATGTTTGTCAGTGCTACAACAGTGACAATACAAATCTTAGAATCGTGTTGACGTCAAACAGCAGTTACGATTCGAAAAGGTTCAATAATGGTCGTGTCTCCGATTTTGGGATGAGTAAATTCCTACGACACAAATGCCACAATCTCCAACCGCGAGAAACTAAATTCTAGTACCACCGAGTGCAGCAGTTTAGTTCGTGCTTCTTATACTGAGATGGTCGGGCATCTGTTGACGTGCTGCTTTTCACTTTCAGCTGTTGGCAATAACTCATAAAGAACAGAGCAATATAAATTGACTCGTCTCAGTCCAACAATACAGTCACAATCAAAATACCATGTTACCTTACTTCACTAACACTGCAGAAAAGTTTGTGATTTGACCAGGAAATTTCGTATAGAACGTGGTTACGTTTGTAGCTCCATGTCCCATTCTCCTTGCACAAATTTAAAAAAAAAAAAAAAAAAAAAAAAACTCGTTCTTCTGGTATACGCAATGAATCATACTGTTTTCAGCACAAGATGTGTTACCATAAGGAGTCTTTGGCAACTGCCTTTCTGACAGTGATGTATTAGAGGCGCGAATAGACTCTGGTAAGGAACGGAAAAGGATTCGGCTATGGAATTTTTGAAGGAACCATCCACGCATTCACCATGGAGTGATCTGGGGAAACCATTGTAAAGAGAAATCTGGTAGCAGGACGGGGATTCGAACCCGCGTCTTCCAGAATGCGACACCAGAGCGTTATCGTTCACACGTCACGCTCGTTTTGACGGTAGACATAGCGAAGTTGTATGCACGATTGTTTATTTAGACACTCACTAAACAAAGTGAAAGACAGATGTTAGAAGACGTGTTGAGGAAACAAGTGTATTCTAACATGCCCAAAGATGAGGAAAAAAAGTTATGTCCAGTCTGTAGGTTACTTTTTAATTCCAATTTTCTGTTTGACTGAATGACTGGTGCTTAGAGGCACGATCACAAAGAGGAATAGTCGTGATTGACAGAAAAATATTTTCACTGATATGAACTGCCATTATATTGAAATATATTGAAAACCATTTTTACGCTCTAATGCGTAATTTCACTACCGTTGAAATCCAATCTGCAGTCGTATTGGCACAATATAACATTCAAGGACACGCCGAACAATGGCGTCACAGAAACACGACATTTCAAATACTGGACTTGCTTCGTCATATTCGCCAGATTCTAATAATATTTACTGTTAGCTTTGATTATTGAACGTTAACATATACGACCCTCTCCGTCGAAGGAAATGCTTCTGGAACTCCATCTGGTGTCACGGCATTGAGCAGTTACCGAGAAAAATTGACACATTAAATAAATAACTTTCATACAAATTCATTTTGTATTACAGCCTCAGTGAGATGTGTAAGTCGTTATGGGTAGTCATGTCAACGAGACAATGAGTTAGAAACATTGCGGGTTACTGAAGCAATTCCGCTATAATTGCCAGAAACTTGTAATGGGACAGAGTTACTGCCGGTGAGCGAACGCCGCTTTTGTATTCCAGAGGGCCTTGTAATTATCCTACGCGCGCAACTGTCTAAACCGATAAGCTGGTACTAATTAATGAACACGTTGAGAGAAGATTGAAAACATTTTATTGGCTCAGTTACTTTCTTTTCTCGCGGAGAGGGAGAATCACGATGGTTGCGCTCTTCGTTAATTGGCTGATCTAATTAAGAGAGATTATTAAATTAAGTTTTTTTTATTTATTTAATATGATTCCTGTATGAGGGATTTATAGGACCAGGCAATTTAAAGCACTGACGCTTGTGTTTGTTCAACAGGGAAAGAGAATTAACAATAAAGACCTCACATTTTTAAAGGTTGCTTTAGATATGACGGCGATGAAATGTTTGTAAATATGATAGGGTGCACAAAATGAAAATACTTCTAAAATATTTTATTTAATATTTCATGCATTGATGATAGTATTTCGAAATCACTGCATTTATTCGCGTGAAAATGCGATATAGAAAACAAAACCGATTGATTAATTTATCCCGACTTAGTAAAACCATTATCTTTTGCTACCTCCCAAAGAATGTTTAAGGTATTACCATCGTCTGTATTAATTCACTTGTATACATTCTGATCCAATTCCATCCACCATTGTACACAAAATTTGACGGTATAGCAACAGACTAACTATTAACTTAATGGCGTAAGAAATAGTGGTTGTTGGACGCTAGGTTAAAAAACAAAAAAATCAGAAATTTATCTTTTGAATTTATTAAATGATAATGACAACAAAAAACTATTTACATGAAAGGAAGAGGATGGCAACGCAAATTTTTCCAAGCAGATTTTAATATAAACTACCAGTTGTCATATGCACTGCACCTCACTTAACTAGCTGTTTGCTTAGGTGAATAAGTACATCCACCCGTGTTTTACGATCAGACTTACCGCTGGAATCAGCATCATTACATAACCACTAAGGAAGTTCCAATGCCAACAAAACTAGCTTTGGCGAGCAGGATTTTGTTTATTACATTTTGTGTTTGCGTTCAGCGTATACTGTTCACTTCGCTATGATATGTGAAGGTGCTGTTACGTGCGGAATGGTTAACCCCAGTTTTTTTTTATTGCATTAGGCCTCCTATATGGCGAAGTGATTAGAAGCCAGAAAAGAATGGGGGAAAGGAACGGAAAGGAATTTGGCCATGATTTCTTTGGGATTCGCTAGAGTGATTTCCGAATCCCTGAAAAATCTAGGGCGCTAATGACCCCGCTGTCGACGCGCCCTAAAAACAACAACAACATGAAAAATCTAAATCTTGCTGTCTGACATTCCCGTCCCGACTCTTCTTTGTGAATTGCGATGCCGTAGACTATATTTGTTTTCTATAATTGATTTCGGTCCTACTTTATCATAGCGAACGTGTTATCACGAAATATTTATCTGCAATCAGTGCCTAAAATTTAAACTCTTACGTTCTTGGGAGGAAATACATCCCACAACTTTCTGCGATAGTATTTTGCGTTGTAGTTAATAAATAATTTTTACTAAATATTTGAATCATTAAATGTGAGTTTAATCTGTTTAGGAGAAGACTCTTGGCAAGACAAAGAGTGTAGATTAAAAATTATGAATGCAATAATAATAAAATGTATAGTAACATTATGCAACAGTGAAAAACTTTTTACGCAAAAGGTGGTGTTCTTTTCCTAAATTCGAAAATGATAGTCGGAACTTCGTATCATTCACAGCTTTAACAATATTAACATCACATATTTAAGCGTTGCATATAAATATATATAGCACACGAATCATGCTGAAGTATAATGCAAGATTAAAACAACAACGTATTGAAATATGCATACAGTAAACAGACGGATACAGAGAATGCGGAGCAGAAAATGCATTACCCTTATTCAGTTCCATACTTTCTTAGTTGTCTCCAGCTTTTCCTCTTATATGGCATTTCCGAGTGTTCACGGTGAAGCATCAGGCAGCAGAACATCCCAAGTTCCCTGGTATCGTCATTCCATGTTCTTGATATCCTGATTGAATATTTTTTATATAATGTAAAGGACGAACCGGGTGGCAACAAATGTCTTTCACACAGTTTTTAACCCCAGGAGCACTGCATTATCCATTTTCAGTTCCAGATCATGGACTAAATCATTTAGATATGCTGAATGAAAAAAAGAGGGCCCTCATATGTGTCTACTTCAAACTCCGTAACATCCGTATCCTGCACGGTACATACATTATCAGTTTCGATCGTATCTAATGTCTGCGGATGCTGTGGTATAGATATATCCGTGCCACGAGGAATTGGACGAATCGCTTAGCGAATGTTATTCGGGTACTCAATAATATTCTTGTTTTTCTTGTTGAAACCAGTTACCTTACAAGAGCAGAACTAGCAGTCGTCGGTATAATTCCGCTGCTACCGTCGGACCGTAGGGATACCGAGCGTGATGGGTGAGTGGTTAACGATCTGGTCTCGAATTTGGGAGGACGCCGGTTCGAATCCCCTTCCGGGCATCCAGATTTGGTTTTTCCATGGTTTCCCCAAATCACTCTAGGTGAATGCCGGGATGCAACCTTCAAAAAGGCCATTGCCGAATTCCTTCCCATTCCTTGTCCCCAGTCCCAGCCCGCCTCTAATGACCTTAGCCGTCGACGAGGCGTATAGCAGTAGGGGGAAAAAAGTCCTACTGGATGGGACATTTGGATGTAGAGAGCTACATTTCACCATTGATTACCGTCGACATTACGGACGAAGTGATGTAGTCAGCGCTGCACTCCACGAGGAGGTTCCCGTGTGGCACTCTTCAAATAGTAGATTGAGGGGGCCTAACATGCCATTTCTCATTGCATAAGAGCAGAGCTTATATACACTGTAGAACCTCTTCCGGGAGAATCGCATTCAAATGCTCGAGCAAGTGAGATTCATTAAACCTTGCTCTCATTTCATAGTTGTCATTCTTCAATCTGATCTCCAGCATCACCTTATCTTGAAATATTATTTAAATTGAGTCTTGATACTTGCTGCTTGCCAGAGGATTGGAAAAGTGCGATAGTAGTGACGGTACATAAAGGAGGGTTGAGAAATAAAGTCGAAAATTATAGGCCAATTAGCTTGACGTCAGTGGTAGGTAAATTAATGGAGAGGTTAATATGCAACCACATCAGAAATATATGTGAGGAGCGTAAGTGGTTTCAAAGTAGGCAACATGGCTTTATGCAAGGATATTCATCTCAGTTGGTGGGATATATGCAAGATATTTCGGATGAAATGGACAAGGGAAGTCAAATTGATAGTGTAGCACTAGATCATTCAAAGGTTTTTGACAGAGTGAGCCATAAAATGGTAGTAAATAAGGTAAAATCTGTTTGAATTGATCAGAAAGTGATTTGCTGGATAGAAGAATTTTTGAAATGTGGAAAACAGAAAGTTAGAGTAGGAAATGCGGTATCAAAAAAAGTGGAAGTAAAATGGGAGTGCCACAATGTAGCGTATTGAGACCATTGCTATTTATTATTCTAATGATTAATTGTGTTCATTGTTTAGTATCAGAAATTAGATTGTTTGCAGATGACATAATGTTATATAAAAGGATCAAAACGGTTGAGGATTGTAAACAGTTGCAGGTGTAACATGACGCGCTGTCGCCACTTTACAAGGTGCATTTTTATTATATATGTCATAATGTTAAAGTAATTTACATAAATCTTGGGCGACCACCTAAATAGATTATTGTTGTAATTTTATAAAGTACGTAAGATTCCAAGTGAGGACTGTAATGAAATGGTGAACATACAGTGTATCTTGGTAAAGCGAATAATAAAGAATTATTGAGCTATGTAGGCTTGAAGCTAATCTGGTCTTCCCGAACCATGGCGACAAGAAGTCGCGGATTTGGGGTTTGCCGGACCACACACTCTGCTCCCTGGGGATGGGTGGTCAACAGAGTCACTCACCTGGCGAGAAATGCCTGCCGCCCGACAACCGAATGTGCTCTCACCCCGGCGAACTTAGCCGAATATGTCCGACCTCTGTGATATGAGCGGGGCAAATCACATATCGGGGATATCACGTGACATTAGGTGCTGACCTGAAGATCCAATCCAAATGAGCGTATAACTTAAAATCCTTGGAATTTCTGTTATATGTGAGCTTCGAGACTGCAAGGGGCGGAGCGAGAAGTTTCCTCGCGAGAGAGAAGAGCGACGAGCTTCAATTCGATCTTCGAGTCCATGCTATGCGAGTCTAGTCTGATGTTGACTTGGAAAGTTGACTTCTTTCGCCAACTGCTGATATACGACTTCTGGCTTGATGGAGCAAGCTTATCACGGCAACACAGCCGGTAATGCGATGACGCGCATTGTCAGACCAGAGATGCCTGTAGCCGCCTTGTGAGATAGCCTCACATGCCGTGGGTCATCTCCAGTCACCGCAGACATCAGACGCAGAGCTACAATGGTAACTTATTACGACCAAGCCATCTGATTGTGCATTCCGTGAAACAGAACCCTTAAACGACTTTGAGAGGATAGATCCATGTTCTCACTTTGTAATTGTAAAAACCCCTGAGCTTGCGGCATAATTTGCCAGAACTAATTATTTTCGAATGACATATTGTTCATTCGTGGCACCCATGATTGTCTTTTTAACTGTAAAGTCACAGTATTATGATGCCTTTGTCTGAGGTCGTCATAACTTGTAGTTTTCATTGTTTCCAGTTGTCATTATTTCTTGCATTTTGATTCTGAGATATATTTAAAAGTAAATATACAATTGTTTGCTTGCTCATGACGGCTAATTGTACCTCTGAGCGTTGCTTTTATGATTTTGCCAATTTGTGTTAATATTAACGGTAAATTCGCTCAGACTTGTAATCGCCAGTGATAAGAAAATAATTGTCATAGTGTGACCATTTTTCATACATTCCAACTAACATCGAGAATCTTGCAAAATTAAATAATTTTCACTCCTTCATAAAAATTAAAATTGAAAATCCCCTTTTATTAATCATAAAGGTATGAGAGATAATTATAACGGAGTTAGCCCACTAAGGCACCCACTACACAGGGTGATCTGGACAGGATAGGTAGTTGGGTTGGTAAACAACGGATGAAGATAAATGCAAAGAAGACTCAGCTTATTAGATACACAAATAAAAAACAAAACGTTTATTATGACTATAAGGTGGGGAAAGAATTGCTTATTGAAGACTTGAAATGTAAATACAGTATATTGTCATTACTTTTGATAACAAGCTTAACTGGGCAGGACACATTGGACAGGTAGTAGGAAAAGGTTTCAAAATTCTGCATTTGTTGGAGAGGGTGATGACGGGATGTACGAGAGAAATAAAGGAATTGGGTTACAAAGCTTTATTCAGGCCATTGCTTGAATATGGTAGTGTAGTATGGGACCCACATTTTGAGTATCAAATACAGGAATTGGAGAAGGTGCAAAGAAGGGCTGCTAGATCTGTTTCCGGAAATTATCCCAGAACGCCATCAGTAACATATATAATAAAAGAGCTGGAAGGCAGAAGAACGGTGAAGAGGGTCATGGGAGTATACAAGGCGTATATTGGTGTAAGAATTGAAAGTATTGCATAGAAGGGAAACGATGACCATAACCACAAGGTGGCACTCGATTTCAGGCTCAAGGGTGTAGGAAGATTCTCTTTTTTAGGTAAGGGTGTCAGGGACTGTAATAAGTTACCAAGAGAAATGATGAATAATTTTCCAAAAACGTTGAAAGAATTTAAAGTTAAAATTTGTGAAGGGTAAATGTAGGTGGATGCAGAAAAGGGGGAAGATGGGCGTTTACGAAAATTGCCACCGGAGCATGCGCTCCATTGCAGTTTAATTTAATTTAATCACTTTTCCCATACACAATTGACGAATACCTGTCACATTGCAGGCATTTTTAATTGTTATTTTCTTGGTATACATCCAATTGTCGGGCTACAACATTCCCTTTACTTATCTCAATCATGATAAGATTATTATGTATAAATATTTTGTAAGCAGTCTCCTTATCTATAAATCGTTCATCACCTGGTCCAATGTCCTCCTTGGTTAGTTTTCCTTTGTTTTTAATTTGAAATTTACGTCTTTAAGGGCGTCCATTAATTATGTGAGGTATTTTTTATTTTTTAAACATTTTGGACACACCCTCCCACTTGGTGAGATTTGGTGAGATCTGATCGGATTCCCCTCCCTCTAAAGTGAGATTGACCTCTTATTTCTAAAAATGTTTTTGTCTCTGTTACTCTTTAAAGGGAGGCAATCTGAAATAAAAAATCGACCTGAGATTTTTATTGATCTCCGCCCTCCCTTTAAATGAGACTTGGAGAGAATTTTCCGTACCCCTCAAGCACCCCCCCCCCCCTCTTCCCCAATTTTGAGCTCACTGTGTTAATGGACTCTCCCTTTTCCACGCTGTCGTTTTGAGAACTCGGGGGTGGTGGGGCGGGACGGGGAGTGAAACAGTAAAACGGGAAATAATTCAGCTATAGCGATTAGAAGGTACTACTCCACAAATCTCGATGATTTGATCGAGGATTCAACCTTTGTCCTCCAAACTAACGGTTCAGAACGTTAACAATACAGACAGCCGATTTCGTTCAATACTTGACTTGCTTGCATCTGTTTCACATCAGCCGAAACATTTCAATCTCGCATTTATATATAATTCTTTCCCGTCTTGTCACAGTACAGATTGTATTGAGCCTAATGAAACAAGATGAGTCGCTCATTTGTATGATTAACGAACGAAACTATTTCACATTATTAAAATTACAAAAATATACCTAGTTATGTCTGAGGTGTATGAAGCGTATTTAACAAGTGGTGTATCAGTTGCTAAAAATAAAACAGTGTGTTTATCACTTTGCTCCGTTGAGATTATACAGTACGTTGCGAGAACTCTTGTTTGCTGACGACTAAGAGTGACCACCCGTTCTCCCTTTTGTCTGTCTTCTAATTTCACACCGCGTCAGGACAGAGCAGACAGTTATAAGCAGAGACACTTTGCAACTTTAACGAGCTGCTCCGGCGTGGCCCGCGGCCCGGGTTGCGGCGAAACAAATAACAGGCTGGTGGCCGCTCGCTCTGCAAATCCCACTGTTTCGACTTCTTCTGGGCTGCGGTGGACGTTCATTACGGCAGTGGCGCCCGGTTCATAGAAGTTGTGCCCCAGCGTGCTAATAAAAGGGCGCACGGCTTAATTAAACAAGATGGGGCCAAGTGCAAGCGACTCGGATTCAGACAGCGCTCCTGCGCTAAGCCCAGCGTGGAACCGCGCTGGCTGACTGCAGCAATTCTGTTTGTTGTTTTCGTAAAATGATTTGCAGCGATAAAGTCAATTCTTAAGAGTATGTTCTATTTTATTAAAAACTTTGAAGCTGCAGTGAATCATCACTAACATTACGTATAAACGAGATATAATGTTTGAGATTGATGAGACTAAAAAATAGTTGTTAAACACAAAGAAATTCTTTGTGAGATTTGATCTCAGCCTGCGTGATGGAATATTAACTGTTTTGAGTTCTTCTGCACCGATTTTTTTTTTTTTTTTTTTTTTTTTTTTGCTGTTGTCAGACTGGTTTGATGCTATCCTTCATACCTTCCTATCTTGTGCTAACCTCTTCATGTCTACTTATCCCTTACAACCCACGTCTACTTCATATATTCTAATCTCTGTCTTCCTCTGCAGTTCTTACCGTCGACTGTTCCCTCCACTAACAAATTAACCAATCCAGCATGTCTCAAAATATGACCTACCAGCCTGTCTCTTCTTCCTGTAAGCTTCTTCCATAAAAATTTTTTCTCACTCATCATTTCCAAACCTCGTTCATTCCTTACTTTGTCTGTCCACCTAATTTTCAGCATTCTTACAGAAGCTATATTAATACCGCATGATGGTTAAACTTTGCTGGCAGTCTTAATTTTCTCATCTTTACTTACTGGTCACACATATATTACTACTCCAAATATTCTCCCTGTCTTTATTTTTTTTTGCTGTCATCAGTCTTTCGACTGGTTTGATGCAGTCCTCCATCCCTTCCTATCCTGTGCTAACCTCTTCATGTCTCCATATCCCTTACAACCCACGTACTCAATTATCTGTTTCATATATTCTAAACTCTGTCTTTCTCTACAGTTCTTACCTTCGACTGTTTTCTCCACTAACAAATTAACCAATCCAGCATGTCTCAAAATATGACCTACCAGCCTGTCTCTTATTCCTGTAAGCTTCTTCCACAAACTTCTTTCCTCACCCATCACTTCCAAAACTCGTTCATTTCTTACTTTGTCTCTCGTTACATATATAATAATTTACTTAACCCCTTATCGTGTTCTCTGAATCTTCCTAGGAAATAGAACACATTCTGTGTACTCTGTTAGACATTATACGACGTTTAATGTGGTATCCCCGTCATGTTTTATCTCAATAGAACTTCATTTTAACTCTAAAGGTAAATTATACTGCTCCAACGCAATATCTGCCAATAATTTTCGTTATGCTGTTTCAATAAGTAAACTAACTGTGAAGATTTAAATTGTGGTCTTTAGATCGAGTAATGTTTTTTCCCGTACCTCATTAACAAAAAACCTTTTTTCCTTTTAATTAACACGTATGATCCTTTTAAATTTAGTAAATATTAACAGAAAGTCACTTTGATGCTTGATTGTCTATTGCATGACGATTTTGGTGTGTTTGATACTTTAAGCTTTTTACATGTAGAAATGAGCTGATTGTTGGAAATTATAACAACGCTTGGCCTGGTGGTTTGAAATGGGGTATTAGTACTACGGTAAAAGAACGGGTGAAATAATTGGCGCAAACAAAAGCATCTTCTTCACTCTTCTCCACTATCATCAAGAAAGGGTATCATCAAAACCCTCAGTTAACAATTATAAAAATACCCCAAGCTTAGTATAATGCTCAAATGTTTCCATTCTACTATTCGGTACTCTTTAACATTTTCTTCATTATCTCTCTACATCTCTATTAAAGTCTTATCACTATGTTCTTCCAATAATTCTTTTTTTTTAAGCCAGCTAAACAATCATTGTTCTACTCTGTCTAGCAAAAAACAACGAAGTTGTCCTATATTATTTAAACAAACACATTACAATAAACATTGAAACCATTTGGGAGTAATCATAACAAGTTCATATTCAGCAAGAAACATTAATGAAAAGTGAAGTGTGCACAATGTTGCAGTGAAGAATGCTTAATTTATAATGGAATTCCAGTCTAGAGAAAAGTAAAAAGTGCAGTTCTGGATTGACATGTGATAGCTACCACACTTTTCCAACTGATGATACCTCACTCTAAAAGGGCGAAACGTGTTTGGTAAAAAATCATCAATGAAACATTTATTATGCAACAACTTTGCAACATGTCCAAAAAAAAGTACTAATTGCAATGATACCAGTCGTCACCAAAGTTGCAGTAGACGTTCTTACTTAGAAGAAGTGTGTTTTATGATTTTACTGAAAGCAAATAATACGAAACAACTATGAACCATATTTTACCAATGACGTTATATTCGTCACAGTACCTGTATTGAGCATCTAAAGAAGACAAATAATGTTTTCATAAGACAGAACATAACTATGTATGCCAGATGATAATGTAGATGCCAATCTGGTTATGGAATTATGGTCATTTTCGGTTAGCATCTAGGTGTAAGTGAAGAAGGCCGAATTGGCTGAACAATGCTGGTGCAGGCACAAGTGTTTCGGAGCACACTCTGCTGTGAGAACTGCCACAGATCGTAGATTGCTTTACAGAGCGGGCAAGCCTCCAACCTCAACGTTCTGTGATGAGGCGCAGACGTCCAATATCTTGTCGCCCAGTCGTGGTTTCACCGTCCTTCAACCACTCTTCATAAATGCTCACTACAGTAGCACGCGAACAGCCGACCATCCTCGCCGTTTTCAAGATGCTCGTTCCCAGATGCCGCACCCACAAACTACCGTCCCGTAATTTAATTGCCTAACCTATGCGTGGACATCTGGTGCCAGACAACTCAAGATACGATACAAGGACTTTTAGAATCCATGACACGCCGAATCGCTGCTATATTGCGCTCCAAAGATTTTTTTTTTTTTTTTTTTTGTAACTGCTTTACGTCTCTTTTTAACATCGAGGTCTTTACAGACGAGAAAGCATGGGGGGCTAGGATGGGGGCAAGGAATGGGAAGGAATTCGGCCATGGCCTTTTGAAGGAAGCATCCCGGCATTTGCCTCGAGTGATTTGGGGAAACCATGGAAAACCCAAATCTGGATGCCCGGACGTGGATTCGAACCGCCGTCCTCCCGAATGCGAGGCGAGAACGCTAACCGTTACACCGCCCCACTCGGTCCCAAAGATGGACCAACATACTAATAAGAAGGTGGACGTAATGTTTTGGCTGATCAGTGTATTCATCAGAACGTCTCTCGGCGTTGAGAATTTATAAAATGCTCTTTGGAAACAAGTCGAGTTATCGAAGTGTTATTGTATTATATTTCGGCTATCACAATTCAGTGTATCCATCTTCCGGTGAAAAAAAAGGTGAAATATATTTGGCCATGGATTTTAGATTTTCCGTGATAAATATTTCTTCACTCGATGTCTCCAATTTTACGATATTTAATATACCGTCTTTCTTGTTACCGAGGGTGGTGGGTGAGTGGTTAACGCTCTGGGCTCGCATTCGGGAAGACGCCGGTTTGAATCCCCGTCCGGGGACCCAAACTTGGGTTTTCCATGGTTTCCCCAGATCGGTCCAGGCGAATGCCGGGATGCTTCCTTCAAAAGGCCATGGCCGAATTCCTTACGGTTCCTTGTCCCCATTTGCATCCCGCCTATAATGACCTCGACGTAGACGAGGCGTAAAGCCACAAGCAAAAAAAAATAAAATCGTTGTTATCATTGCTTAAATTGACTGTACGTTTCGTCTGTTGAGTGATAACTAAAACTTGATACCTGGATTATCCTTCTTATTTCCCTTTCTTTATCATGACTAGGAATCTGACAAATTAAATGCTTGTCTAACGATTGTCTTGCACACTTTAATAAATGTGCCTGGTTTAATAATACATATTTTTATTTGCTAAAATAATTACCAATGGGTCATGGGAACCCATTAATATACCAGTAAGATAAATAGTAATCATCAGATTTTTGTTACACTTTGTGCTTAGCTGATGGAAAAACGCTAAATTTCCTGTCTTCGTAAAGAGATGGATACACATCAAGGCAATATCACTAATGCAGGATTGAAATTTGTTTCCTTAATAACCACCCGCGGGAGATAGGCAAGGAATTTGCATGTGGCACAGTTCACCACAGTCTTTTGCTATGCAGATGTATACCAGCCACTTATGAATACAATGAATCAGTTGTAAACGAGGACAACTCAGTAATGAGACGCTAGAGGATTTAAATATTTATAACATGCCTGGCATATGAGCGGTAAGGTTTGAGTCTGCGTATGGATAGTGATCCAGCTCATATCACAGTGGAGATATTCAAATCGTTTCTCGATAATTTCCTGAAATAAGAGGATGGTCCTAAATAATGATTTAATTGTATTTCCTTGAGTGATTCAATCTGCAACTAGCTGCCCAGAAAAAAATAAAAATACAGTAGCTGTTATAAGGTGAATTAAATTCATATGGCATTGTTCGCAGGGATATCTCGAAGTATTATTCGACCAAATAGTTTTAGAGTTTTTGTCTATATACTTCTCGTTACTCTCTGTCACAGCTTAATCCAACCCGGAGTTCCTGCCAGTGCCTACAGTTTTAGTTGAAATTCCATGGTGCATACTATCAAGTTCCTAATGAACAAAGGAGAGCATTGCAGTAGCTGAATGTCAGTTTAAAGTGCCCGCAAACATTTTAGCCGATACCAGGACTAGAAGAGGAAACCTATTCAATTTACCCGCTAGGCGATACATTGATTTTCAGGATTTCTGTCTTTTTATAGTAACGAATTAATGAAGAAATCTTATCATGGCACTTGATACATGTTAACTTGGAATAAGTTTTACTGTGTACATATTCGTACCTACGTAGTATACACAGAGGTAATTCAGGACGAATGGTAAATATTGAATGAGGTGGTATTATGAACAATATTGAGTAAAACGTTCAAACATGTATCCGATGTTTCGCGTAAAAGAAACCTCAGAAAATGATCAAAATCACACAAATAACTTATTCATGTAAAAGCACACGCATATTTTACCGTGGTCTTAGCCTCATAAGGCAGCAACTACAGTTTCTCTATTTTTTATTATTATTATTATTTTTATTTTTTGCGCAGCGCATCGAGTCTATACGTGTCGACTTCAAGGATAAATAAAGTATTTTAATTGTGTATTGAAGTCGATGATGGGATTTTAGAACATTTAATTTAAATATGCTTGTGTTTTTGCTTGAATAAAGTACTTTAATAAGTTATTTGTGTGCTCTTGATCATTTTTATTAGGTTTCTTTTACACATAACATTCCAGAACCTGTATCTCGAAAGCGAATGGAAGTCGGACACATGTTTGTATATAAATTTTTACTCAATATTGTTCATACTACTATCTCAATCAATATTTACCATTTCTTCTGAACCACGATGTATACAGTAACAAGGTACTCATTTGAACTCGAACGCTCGGCACCGCACGAAAGCAGCTTAATAATAACAAGCGATCAGAAACGAAACATTGGTGTGTGTCATTTACATACAAACCGTTTACCTCAAGTAACCTTTTGATAGAGAGAAACAAAGTAACAAGGAAGGAAATTATACGTAATTCAATGCCGTCAGTGTATCATTACATTTTCAATCAACAGTGCCAAAAGCTCTCTGCTTAAAGTACTTAATATAGCACAAACACTCATATACAGCAGTACCACACACCTGATAGTGCTTATACTAATTCTCAAAGTGCAGATGCGGAATTTCGATGAAGTGGTTAAAACATCTCATTAATCCCACGTTATCACATTCCAAATCACTTTCGCATTCACACAGTCCAATATCAAAAACCACACTAATTACAAATTCAAATGATGATGTTGGTATGTCAATGTCGTATCCTGGCTTTCACCAAGCATATTTAAACATAGGATTATATGTAATTTGTAGCAAATTGATTGCAAATCATAGAGTGAAGCTTCATGATGAATTAACGATCATGTTTCTTCACTTGTGGTTTGGCACACTGTAGTCTTACTAAATCAGTAATCGTTCTGGTATAGAGATTATATTGCGGAAAGAAGTAAACGTCAAGGGGTTGGAAAAATGTTGTTGTTTTCGGTGCAAATATCTACAGCTTATCATCTTTGTTTGAAAAAGTTGCATCTAGAAGGGCACGATCTGTATGACCTGACTAGTAATCACACAACAATAGGCTCTATCCATGGCTCTATAATGGCGCTAGCAGACAAGTGCGTAGTTCTGCATGGAACTGACACATTACTGTTTTGTTTATGATCGCTTGTTATTCTAGACATGTTTTCGTGCGTTTCCGAGCATTCGAGGTCAGAGGTGTCCCTTGTAAGAACTGTGATTGCTATTCCCGGATCTCTGCAGTAGCCGCTGTGTTGTTTCAGAGCTTGTAGTAGTACAGCAGGTGGCTGGGTCTGACGTCACACGACCAGACCACCCCTGGTCGCAATTAAGCGGCCTACTGTGGGGATGATTTAGTTCGCGTGCAAATCTGCTGACCCGTCCTAGAGAAAGCACTGCTTAAAGATTCATTATCGACTCGACTGGCGGGCGTATCTTATCAGAAAACGAATAAATCCAGGATTTACGGCACCAGCGAGTATTAACACAGGGGTGATCTCTGTTGGTTTCCTTCCTCTTAAGATGGGCGATGTCTAAAACCCACTTGGCAACGACAAGCCGCTCTCACATGTCTGTGGTAAAACCCTGAAACCACTGCTTCTAACCCAGGATTAGCTTTTGCCACATATCGTCACTCTAAACTACTGTACTGGACAGTAAGACAATGACGCGACTAGTTAGCTAGGTCGTTGGAGCATTTGTATTACTAAGCACGACTGGAAGCCATATTTATTCCAACTGTAATTCTAGTTTCTGTAATTATGGAATATATATTTTACTTTCATGTTAACGCAGAATTAATCATAAAATTATTACACAATTCGTAGGTAAATAAATACACTCAGTTTCATAACTATGGTAGATCGTCGTTTGAGTTATATTAAACATTAAAAAGCCACGGTAAGACATTATCGTAGATTTAAACAGCCTGCCAATTTCAGATGGATGAATAATTGAGTTTGTAAGGTCTGGTTTTATGACGTTGTTAAAATTAGAATAAAATAATGAGATGCATTAATTAATATGTCAATTTGCAAAATTAATCCAGGGTAGGCGCCAAGAATGGACGTGTTCTCTATCCGAGAGAAGCGACATTCCAATTCTGAAATACTTTTTATCGAAGTAATTATACTTTTAAAATTACCAATAAAAACACATATCTTCATCTAATCAAATGATATACTGGTACATTGGAAAGGAAGTTATTGAAAGCAGGGTTTACAACACCTATTATTTTCTTTGAATATAAAATTTATTGGTTTATTGAACAGAACTGAATATTAAAAGTTTCTTTTGAACAATTTAGAGCATGATTCTCATCTCAGAGCGTTGCCTAGGATTGAATGACACAAGAGTGTCTATACACTGGCGGCGTTCTTTACCGTAGCAGATGAGTTGCGGAGAAATCAGACGGACCCTGTTGATCAGCTGGGAGCAAGGTCACTTGGCGAGGTAGGTGCCCGCAGGAGGTAACCTCTCCGGCAATCTCCCGTGGTGCGCCGGTGCGGATTGTTTGCTGGCCAGAAACAGAATGTCTTCTCTCCCGCTTGTTCGCTCCGTTGAAAACCTGCAGGCTCCCGCGTTTTAGCAGACGCGGGAAATTTCAGCTAGTCGCAGCCTTTGGCGGGTCGTCCACGATCTCCATTGGCGCTCCTCATGCAACATAAAAAACTTATGGTTTCTAAAAAAGTTCGTAAACACTGTTTGATTCGCTGGTTCCCAACAGAGGTGTTCCGCAACCTGACTTTTTCTCCGAAGCATCGTTTCTCCAGTTTCAACTTTCTACTGTACCAGGAAATCCTCATTTCGGCACAGTCCCTATACTGTCCTTTGAATTTCATTGAATGTGTAAAGCTTTCAACTTTACGGCCTGCTATAAACCGTTCGGTCTTTCAGCGCAGGTATGAGTCACCTGGCTCTCGCCGATGTCAAAGAAACGTGAAATTCACACGCATAAATTTCCCGTCACCAAGTGTAATTACAAGTTAGCAATCTCAAATGGCGTGTTGTACGTAGATCATTAAAGCTGTAAGACTCATGTAGCGATATTTTAATCACTTATGGCTTTACGGTTAGTCAACGTCGAGGTTATTAGGGGCGGGAAAGGACTTGCGACAAGGAACGGGAAGGAATTCAGACATGTACTTCCAAACGAAACACTCCGGCAGTTGAGTGATTGCTACCCTAATGAGAATCACAGAAGCATATGTGCACTCGGGCCTTCAGTGACCGTCGTATTCACCTGGTTTTAACAACTTTTAGAAAATAAATTTCGTGTTTCCAATAATATTTCCTATAAATTATTAATACCATTCTCTAATCGTTGTTGTATTTGATAACTTAAGTACAGTGTATTAAATTAGACACGTGATCTGATGATAGCGTGGGAGTTCGTGTTTAACTGGGTTGACCTGAAAGCTTTCAACAGATAGACACACCCATTTCCACGAAACCAGTCAAACTGACGAGTAGAATATCTGCGGCACGCAGAGGAAGCAATTATGGACGTTTAGAGCTAATAAAAATTTCTTTCAGTTTGCTCGAGTTAATTTGGTTGATACTGTAAGCCATAACACTAATTAATCTTTTGTAGTGTCCCATAATGTTCCTGTGATGCAACAATTTTTAATTTTACTACATTTTACAACGGGTTGCCATGTTCTGCACGAATGCTGTAAGGTCCCATCGTCTAATGTCCCCTACGGAGATTTGAATATACTCTTAATCCAGAATTTGCCACTGTAAACGATTTTGCAGTTCGTCAGAAGTACGTACAAGTGGCTTCAATTCAATGTAAACACCATAGGTTCTGTTTAACAGGTAACATTATCGAGTTACCACTATGTTGGCACAGAGGCATTTAGCATGGGAAATGATAAAATAAAACTTTTGTCACAAATAAAATGTAGTTACGTGATCGTAATGACATAATCAGCAAAACCATATGAATTTACCTTTCAGTTTTTGCCAGTGGGTTGGTTATTTCTTTGTGTGAACTTCGTTGTTAAATGATACTGCTTACTGAAATTCCTTGTCTCATTTATGTTGACCAATTTAAGGATCACTACTCATACAAGAATCTCTTCATTCTGAAATAGTTCGTATCGCATCACACGTTTAACATTTGGAAGCACAGTGCAACAAGGCTTGTATTGAATGTTTGCTAACTTTTTAATTTAACATAACTCGCCAACGATGACTGAATCAAACTACATAAATTAATGTAAGATAGATTTTGCACAGTTTGTCACAGGCACTAATTTTATGTGCGTTTTGTTTTATGTAGTTATCTTATTAAACCAACTTACCTAACTGAAATTGAAATATGATTTGGAACGCCTACATTTTAAAATAGTTGGCGCCGTAAAGGAAGTATGATTTGCAGAGCCTTGTAACATCCCAAAAACAACTTTTCTATATTGTTCTTTTCCAATCCAGAAACACTGAATTTCTGAAATAAATTCTGGATTGCGTTAATCAGGAAGCAGCCCATCTTCTACGGAAGTGGGTTTGACGATTCCACATAAAGTTATCTAGTTATAGGCTCACTGATGGAAGATATATACATCATTTGGTACTTGACTAGTAGAGTAAGACAAACAATTATGGATTAACCCTAATCATCACATTGTGAACCAAATACTTGGTTTCCTAAATCTGAAATGGTAGTTATCTTTCTTTCTCCAACTCCGGAGACAAATGCAAAACTGTTTCTTTCGCCAATACAGGAATTCAAGCTAGTTCTCCTTCAAGAACTTGGGAGATAATTTGCAATATTTAGCTTCTGTGCCCACCTTAATCAGCATTTGGTTCCCCTGTAAAAAGTGCGGCAAACGAAATTACATAAAACTGCTTATAATCACAGTAAATTTCTTTTGTGATTTTTCTGTCTCGCCTACTGGTTGGAGGATATTCTTTTCTCCAATTCTCTCTGAGATGCTAGTGACTTAGCTTTCCTAGGCTCCTGATTGTTAAGCCGAATCGAGTTTCGGTTGATCCGCTCGAGCAAAGCAGGAGAGTTTGTGCGAGAGTTGAGTATCAGCCAGAACGAAATAACCTCTTTCAAGAGTCGGTCGACAATCTTTGTTCATCCAACGCTGAGTCTAACAGCCTAACACGGAACTTAAGAATTTCCAAAGCCTTCCATATAATTGGTTGTTTTCTTTTATTGTGGAAGTTACTGTCAGTTAAAAGTTCCTATCACTGTGTTCACAGAGAGGGTAGGTCAATGAATGTCCCGTTCCAATATGTTTTTTGTGCAAAGCAGGGAACGACATTGAAAATATTTTTAGGCAATAAATCTTACTTTCTAGTGTTTTTGTTACTAATTTCTGATTCATTGATGTATATTAAATGCTTATGCAGCAGAGTTTTGATGATGCAGTCAATACAACTGGTTACATTAAATGTGTATAATCTCCTCGTGTCAAAAGTCGATTTATAGAGAGTTGATTTGCAAAACGTTATGTGCAGTGAAATACTGCTGTGATTTCATAAGAAGCTATGTTAAGATGTTATCTGATGATACATGGAGGCCAGATGCCTATCCCGATGAGACACCGTTACTCGAGATCGTTAAATGTAACATTCCTCACTGACATCCGTTTGTCGTGACTCACGAGAAACTTCAGAGATGAGATTGCCACTGACTCAGATAAAGATCTTAACGGTAGAATCGTTTTAACAGCTGAAAATGTTTTTGAAGTGGACGTGATCTTAGATTTATATCCATGATTTTATGAATTCATACTGGATGCTATGTATTTTCTCTGGTTGCTTCTTTAAACAATTCTTAAATTACTGGCTGCACTTTTCTTATTTCCAGTAATAAATCTGTTTAATTTTACTAAAGATCTTCTTATGTCTTCAATTATTAGGCATTAATTAAAAATATTTCTCATATATAGTTCGTTGTGTCTAATTAAAAATGTGTAAAATTTGTTACAATACATATTATCTTTTTAGTTTGAGTAAAATACAAACCGAAGACTAACCAATAATTTTTTTATTTAAGCGTATGGCATAAATGTGTTCCTATTTAAACCGTAAGAAAGCTGCCCTTCATCGTAAACAGAAACAAAAAATCAAATCATTCCAATCAAAATCTTTAAACTGCAGAGGTACTTGAAATGCTGGCCGATTTGTGGAGATGGCGAACACACCCAGGCGCTGATCAATATGTGATGTCATTTCTATGATTCGATAATGATAAACAATGAACTTTTGTGGTCCTATTTAATTACTAAATGAAATAAAATGGACCTATATCGACAGGTACTATAACTCGAGATAATGCAATTAGTTATTTCACTTTCCTTCTTTATCAAACTCTTAAAAATTTGTCATTTTAAAATTAATCATTCCCAACGGAAAGTCGTAATCATTATTTTTATCATTACCATGCGCCCCAGTTGTCAATCCTGGTGACTCCATAATCGTCGTGCAACGAAAAGCAGCAGGATGCCATGAGTACTTAAATAAAACAATTTCATCTATTGTATTTTCCAACATTAACAGATCAGTTATCTGGTTTTCATTTTTATATATACACACTGGAGCATTCCAGTCGGATAACACGTGAAATTTCCCACTTAATTATAAAAATTTATATATAATTCAAATAAACCGTAGTGTGATAGTCTGACTTTACTAGACAGATACACGAAAATGAATAAAATAAACGAGCAAGTAGAAACATGAATTACATAAGTTAAAAAAGTAGCGGACGCTATTTATTGAAAGTGATTTACTTTAACAGTGCATATTGGGTCATATTCACATTGGGATCAGTCTATCTGATGTCTGGGAAATGTGGAACGTGTCTGTACTTGTCGCCGATACATACTTGTAATGTACTTTACAACAATGATGACGACAGACGATGTGAGGCGGCAGCCAACTCAGTTGTTTTGTTCTACGCCAGCTTATGTCAAAGTGTCATATCCTACGATGCTTAATAGGACTCGTCCCTTTACATCAGACCATTGTGGCAGTTGGCTCCACTATGGTAGGTATTTTGACAATCGCCTGCTGTTGGCAAGCTTCAACATCAGAATCACCTGCTAAACGAATTTGATTATTTCTCCCTTCCCAGAAAAGTATCTTCTCTTCCGCCATTTATAAGCACATAGAAACAAATAGAAACGATTTACTGCAAACTAGTGAGACTCAGCTTTATTGCCGGATGAGAACTCCCGCCTTTAGAGACTTTTCGGCGTGGTTTTCGTCCGTAAAACTGAAAACGATTCCCTACGTTGATCACTCCTCCAGCGCACTGCTGCGACAATTGTCCATTACTTACATTTCCAGTCTCCGATTGGTCTGTCCTTACAGCTCCTTTTGCAGATATTTTTGCCTAGAACGCTCGGAACAGCACGAAAATGTTTAGAATAACAAGCGATGATTAAAAAAAAACAGTGGTGTGTGTCATTTCCATGCAGAGCTCCGCACGTATCTGTTAGCGCCATTAAAGAGCCATGAAGGGAGCCTATTGTTGTGTGATTCCTTGTCAGGTCATACAGATCGTACCCATCTAGATGAAACTTTTCCAACAAAGATGTTATGCTGACGATATTGCCACCGACGACAACAAAATATTGCCAACCCCTTGATGTTTATTTCTTGCGGCAATATAAACTCTATATCAGAAGGATTACTGATTTTGTAAGACTACAATATGCCAAACCACAAGTGAAGATACATCATCGTTATTTCATCGTGAAACTTCACTTTGTGATTTACAATCAGTTTGCTGCACCTACGTATAAGTCTATGTTGCAATATGCTTGGTGAAAGCCAGGTTATGACATTGACATACCAACATCATAATTTGAAAATGTAATTAGTGTTGCTTTTGATATTGGACTACGTGAATGCGAAAGTGGTTTTGAATGTGATAACGTGGCCTTAGTGAGGTGTGCACATTGTTCTCTTCCACTTTGTTTAACCACTTCATGGAAATCCCGCATCTACACTTTGAGAACTATTATAAGCACTATCAGGAATGTGGTACTGCTGTATATGCGTGTTTTGCGCTAGGTACTTTAAGCAGAGAGTTTTTGGCACTGTTGGTTGAAAATTTAATTATACATTGATGACATTAAATTAATTATAATTTCCTTCATATGGTACCGATATCTTGTTACTTTGTTTCTCTTTATTAAATTGTTACTTGTGGTAGAATGCAACGTTTTGCATGGAAATAACACATACCACTATTTTGTTTATTATCGCTTTTTATTCTAAGCATGTTTTCGTGTGGTGTGGTGAACCACAATCTCATTCAATCATATCTTACCGCATCAATATTTGCTTTAATATCTACGTATTTTCCCTGTAAACAACATTAAGCAAAACGTAATTCTTGACCAAAAATGAGAACTACAAATCGTCGATGTCGCGGTGATTAGAACTATGAACCACATCATATATATATATATATATATAAGTAATATAATTAAGTATTGAAATTAATAGAAAAATAAACTGTGATAATTGTATTATTAAAATTATTCCACACGTGACCTTCATAGTTCACAGATAATGAAGATCATATTCAGTAACACTTTCGTATGTACACTAAGCTGCTTGAGGCTTAGACCAGGATTTAGCAACTATGAAATCTTGAACAAATTACTGCTAACACTTTACATAATCGGATAAAATTTCATGTTGTATAAAAAGATCTACGTACTGAAAAACGTACGCAAAGGCAATCCCGTTCGGCTGTGGAGTAAGGAGGTCCTGCTAGTAGTTAAATAAATCACCTCGCTCATCCACGTCTAAGAGTGGAAAGAGGGATTTTTTTTAAGTGTATCTAGAAAACTTTGTGAAGGGAAATAGAAAAGCAAGCACATTCCGCAGCAGTGAAAGTACGAATTTTTAATGCCCATGCAATATGACTGAATTTGGTGCTATGTTGTTACTTGAGAATTAAATTAGGTGTTTCGTTAAAACTCCTTGTAAAGTCGTTTTTGAAATTTCATGCAATTTAATCAAGAGTGTTACTCTGCACCGTAATTATTCGACCAATTAGGAAAATACTTTATGATACTAAATTAAAATTCAGTACAATACAGCCGTAATAACTTACATCAAGGATTAAATTATCAGTCGTCTATAGCTGGGAAATATTTCAGGCTTCTCGAAGATAGTATCATTATAACCAGAAAGAACTTTCTGTCTAATGAACGGGAAGGAACTCAACCACCACGGTGTTTACCTTGAGCGATTTCACCACTCTGGAATTCTGGAATTTGGTTCTCCGAAATATCAAGAGCGGTCATCTACTAGATTCATTTTGGCAAAAAAAAAAAAAAATAGTTTCCAGTCTTCGATGCCAGTTAGTTCACTGAAGTGTCACTGCAGGCTTAAACTGGTAACATTTGGAGTCCAGAATTTCTAGCGTATGGGATCTACGTTTATTACGATTTTACTTGGCACAGTGATACTCCCCTGAAAGTGTGAATGCTCTAACGATAAGCGGAGTTAAAACAATTGACATATTTAGTGCGTAACATATATCTTTTGAATTTCAGAAACTGTTTTACATTTCAAGAGACGAAGTCTTTACAGCTGTAAAAAGATATGTTCAAAACAGTGACATTTTTGTTTCCATTACATTTTAAAATTATCCTCCTACGATGCAGGTATAGAGAATATATTCCGGCCCCCCAAATTTTCATGATTTTGAAGGATATTGTAATTGTTATGAGTCAGCAGATGTAGGTGTAATTGATACCATTTAATCCAGCTCGTTGTATGCACGATGCACGGAATGGAGCTTCCTAAACATATTACGCGTAGTGGAAGAGCGTTTCTGTAGCAGGGGGCCAATTCTGATTCAGTCACTCAGAACTTATTAATAATACTCATTGCAAATTTTTTAAAATTCTTACGGTTTAGAGAATTTGGTACAATCAATGTTTAATCTCTATGCAATTAAATGTTAGAGATTTTTTTATAAATTATAAATTTATAAATTATAAATTATATGTCAAGAATCATTTTGCAGATTATGGTAGTACGATTATACCCGCTCAGCAACTGCATTCAAATACTTAGTCGTACGAGCTGTAGCAGCAGGTCCAAAAATCACAGCTGTTCCTTAAAATTTATCCAGTCTTCTTCTAAACCATATCTACGTGATTAATATATCCTCTAACAGTACTACCATACTCGTTGTTTGATGTTACATCAAATCAATACTTAATTTTCTCATATTTTTACATTTTTTTAAAACTAGCTGGTGACCATGACTTCTTTTGTGTATGTCAAGATTTTTAAAGATTTTTAGTTTTTGAACGGAACCTTAAATATTTCAGGATAAAAGTGGTCTATGCTACACCCTGCCAAATCATCAACCCTCCAGTGAAACGTTGCGTCAAAATCAGTTCGCACATTAAATATGTTGCATACAAATAATTTATATTTGTTAATATCTGAAGTAAGTTATCGTATTCTAGATCATTCTAGGAGTTTCCAAACATTTTATGAACACTTGGGTTGAAAATATGAAAATGAACTATGTCGACCACTTTCAGTCACCATATCTCCCACACCCCCGATGTTACCGACATGCAAATTCACCCATAATGTTGTGAATTGCAGAGTATAAATCTAGATATAGATGCAGCCACCATAGTGCAGAATGGAAGACTCGAGGCTACTACCACAAACAAACAGCAGGGGGCACACACGTCTATATATGTATGAAAAATTTACTATCCTTTTTCAAAGGGAGCTATGAACTTGTAATCCCGCGACTACGAGTTTTCCCACATCTCGAGAAAATGCAGTGAATTCATCCCTAACAAGCGACAAGTAGTTAGCCAGTATTCTTCACTTCTTTTGCTGTCAAATAGCCACTTCCTCCCTCATCTTCTTCTGCCAGCCTGTTATTTGTCCCAGTTGCTATATTCTGCGTCGGAGATGGCTATCAAGTTACGGTCCCCCGTCGCGGTAATTACGCAGATAGGAAGTGGACGTCTGGAGGGGTGAGGAGGGGGAGAATGAAGCAGTGACTAACGCCGGAGACGGCTGGATGCGTCACTCAGAACGATGAGTGGGTCGGAGCGAGTGCGAGGTCGACCCATCGATCTGCGAGCGGTCGACCCGTTTCTGGTCGCGTGTACTGCGCCCATGGTGCGTAGGCAACCCACTGTGCAGCGCACAGATAACGCAATCGTCTACAGACAAATCTGACAGCCTATCTGTCAAGGCGCCCTTCGACGACTTAATCGCCTAGCAAGTGAGCACTATCTTCTCTGTTAGATATTTTAGAGTAATTTTTTTCTATCACCTCCACCGAGAACGGTCAATACAGAATTTCGAACTATGCGATCGAGAAGTGTTAATTTTTTTTTTTTTTTTTTTTTTTTTTTTTTTTTTTTTTTGTAACTGCTTTACGTCTCTTTTTAACATCGAGGTCTTTAGAGACGGGAAAGGATGGGGGGCAAGGATGGGGGCAAGGAATGGGAAGGAATTCGGCCATGGCCTTTTTTTTGAAGGAAGCATCCCGGCATTTGCCTGGAGTGATTTGGGGAAACCATGGAAAACCCAAATCTGGATGCCCGGACGGGGAAAAGTGTTAAAAAGCTGGCGTGGTATTTGTCATGAGCAAAGTTCTTTGGTGTTTTCGGCAATCGACCATAATATTTCTAAGATAATACTCAATTTCAAACCCCAGAATGTATGTTTCACAAGCAAGAATAAACATGACAAACAGCCGCAAGACCTGGAAGGATACATAGACAGGTGAATTCACCTTAAACAAAATACGCGATACGGACAGTAGATAGCGACATTTAAATTGCTATTTCCAGTTACCATGAAAAGGAGAGAACGGTATGAGGAGATATGTCTTAACCAACTCAATCCTCAGTACATAAGATTCTTGCCAACAAAATAATTCTTTAAATAAATAAAATTTATAAAATTCCTCCTCCCCCCTTTTTTTATAAGCCTCTCATTACAATACGGAGAATTGTCTATAAGTCAATTTTGTTGTGAAAGTACAGAAGAATGATAAATTAAATAAAAGGTGTTTACATGATAAAAAAAAGTTAAATAGGTATTTATTAAATACTGAAAATTTTAAGGACATATACTGTTTTATTTCTTCTAAATCAAAAAATAATTTCAATCGATTAATGACTAAAGTAGAGCTCGATAATGGACTTGAATTAAAACGTCTGAGCTTTTGCTGACTTGATTGTTTCGTTAAACCGTTCGTGATAATTAAAGATGCCTGTCAGGAGAGATACTGAGACATTATTAGCGAAGAAACGAGGGGATTCAAATAAACGATGATGGCCTGATTAACGACACCGGCTTCTGAAAGTAATCCAACAGATCGAAATTCTTGCGGTACTGTTTTATGATTGCAGAGGTCTGCACACAGGACCAACTGCTATATCCCCGCGGGCTAATCTGAAGTACCAGTCCATCCGCTTGCGTACAGTATAGCCCGAAGTATGAGAGAATGTTTTCTGCCCTCCACTAGTCCAACTATCCTCTATTAATAGGTTTTTCTGCAGTAACATTTTTTTTATTTTTTTATTATTATTATTATTTACTTATTTATTTATTTATTTTTATTATTATTTTATTATTATTATTATTTTTTTTTTTTTTTTTTTTTTTTTTTTTTTTTTTTTTTTTTTTTTTTGCTTCAGAATTTACTGCTAGTCAACGTCTACGTCGAGAGAGGATGAGGCCAAGGAAATGGAAGGAATTTTGTCAAGGCCTTTTGATGATGGAACCATCCAGGTATACTCTTAGAGTACTTTCAGGAAACCGTAGAAAATCAAAATCTGGATGGCCGAACTGGTATTTGAATTAGCGTTCTCCCGATCGCGAGACCAGAGTGTTACCACTCACCAATCACCTCCGAAGTTATAAGCTACTATTTCTTGTTTAACTATTACAATTTTTTACCACTAAAATATCGGCTGAAAGGGGCATATATGTAATTTATAGGTATTCACGTTCGTTTCGTAAATATTGCTTTAATCATTAGTTCCTGATAATGTTATTGGTCGATTATTACCAGTACAATAATATTAATAGCAGGCATATTGACTGAACGTGGTGGGTGAACGGTTAACGCTCTGGCCTCGCATTCGGGAGGACGCCGGTTCGAATCCCCGTCCAGGCATCAAGATGTTTTCCATGGTTTTCCCAAATCACTCCAGGAAAATGCTGGGATACTTCCTTCAAAAAGGCCATGGCCGAATTCCTTCCCGTTCCTTGTCCCCAGTCTCACCCCGCCTCTCATGACCTTAGTCGTCGTCGACGTGGCGTAAAGCAAAAAAAAAAAAAAAAAAAAAAGCTGGTATATTGTAAAGATCCAGTTAAATACTAATTTCCATCATTTAAATTAATTATCTTGTAGTTTGGGAAAGATTAAATTTTAATTTGTTGATTTTTCCTAAAAATATGTAGTGTTTTGAAGGATGGAAATTGTCAGTAGTGAGCAGATGTCTTTCATGAAACAGATGTGGTGAGCTGACTGATTGTTCAGAGATGGTATCAAAAAAAAAAAGATTGTTTCAGCAATGTTGCAGACGTAATTTCCGTATCTCATGTTATATTTTTAATCATAATATGATATTTTATTTTTTAACTCTACTATATTAATTATTTCCAATCAAATTAATTTGAACAATAGATCCAATTTTTACTTGTCAAACGTGGGTTATTAATTAATTTTATTGTTAATTTCTTTTTGTTAGAAACATTCTTCTGTTGTATTTATTCCTTAACTAAATACTTGTCTCTGACATGCGATAATCGTTTGGTGTTTTACTGATTGAGAAAAATATTTTCCCTGGATTTTTCATTCATAGCAACAAATAGTTTAAATTTGCGGTGCTATTCAAATATTCTACTAGTGACTACATGACTGATTCTTTGTCTTTACATGACTTTTGTCTTTTATATTCGACACTAATTTTATGTTTCAACTAATGGAAACTTTTATTTCATTGAATGATTGACTTCTTTTCCTTTTTTTTGTGAACAGTTATTAAAATATAGTTTATTAAACGTATTCTAATGTAGTATTCACGATTTAACAGTTTTCATCTTTTTCAATCTAGAACTACGAAAATAATTTCTATTCCTACCGAAGCGCACTCTCAAATCTGGTATAAGATTCTAAATTTTTGCAGATGTTCATGGAATGCACACTGCAGTACTGTAGCGCGTTCTATTCCAGAAGGGAGAACTGCGAAATAGCAGAGAGATGCGAGCGAGCTGATTCGGCTGGCCACTATCGCGCTTCTCCTTGCAAACTTGCTGCCCCTCTGCCACGTTTTACACCTCGCCACTCTGCACCCGCCACCACCCTCTCCCCCGCTTCTCACAATGGCTCTATCGAGTCTGCATGTCTTCTCCATCACGGCCCCACACCTCTCCCACAAGCGAAGTCCTCCGGCCGCAACTTTCTATTACACAAAACGCCTGCAGGACTTGAAGTTTTGGGTTGCAGGCTGCGGTATCCCAGGAGCTCTCCTCTGGCTGCGGCTGTCTGTTTGCCGACGGATGCGACTCGCGAGCAGCCACGCCTGAAACTTCTGAAAATTCATCACTAAATATTTCAGCGCTACTCGCCTAAACAGTTAGGGGTCGCTGCCTCTTTGGCACCGTTCTTCCAACTTTACGCTTAGCTAAAATTAGTGGAAACCTCTCTTGAAAAGTTAACTACCGTGTTAAAAAATGTGCAGAAGTTCCAATGTACACTCAGAAGGAAGAGGCTATCCTTTAAACTGTGTCAAACTTTAATAGCAACTAAATATGCTTGTAATAATTTTTTATTCTTACCCTCTCAACAATTTATGGAATAAAATAAAGTCGATTGCTTACTTCCAGAATTTCAATAGTTGCACAACGCTTGAATATGAAGTAGGAAAGTCAGCTCCTTGCTAGTATCCTAGTGCCCTTTTATCTGTGACGATGAGTGTTCTATAGTATAATTTCTTGATTTTTATATGACAGTTCCTTCGAAAAAATAGTATTTGATTGCATAAGTTTATATTTATCGGCTGGTTCTCAATTTAGGTGACGCAAAACTGAAATTAGTAAACTATCAAAGAAATGTATGAATAGGAATGATTAGATACACTCCTGGAAATTGAAATAAGAACACCGTGAATTCATTGTCCCAGGAAAGGAAAACTTTATATACACATTCCTGGGGTCAGATACAACACATGATCACACAGACAGAACCATAGACACATAGACACAGGCTACAGAGCATGCACAATGTCGGCACTAGTACCGTGTATATCCTCCTTTCGCAGCAATGCAGGCTGCAATTCTCCCATGGAGACGATCGTAGAGGTGCTGGATGTAGTCCTGTGGAACGGCATGCCAAGCCATTTCCACCTGGCGCCTCAGCTGGACCAGCGTTCGTGCTGGCCGTGCAGACCACGTGAGACGACGTTTCATCCAGTCCCAAATATGCTCAATGGGGGACAGATCCGGAGATCTCGCTGGCCAGGGTAGTTGACTTACACCTTCTAGAGCACGTTGGGTGGCACGGGATACATGTGGACGTGCATTGTCTTGTTGGAACAGCACGTTCCCTTGCCGGTCTAGGAATGGTAGAACGATGGGTTCGATGACGGTTTGCATGTACCGTGCACTGTTCAGTGTCTCCTCGACGATCACCAGAGGTGTACGGCCAGTGTAGGAGATCGCTCCCCACACCATGATGCCGGGTGTTGGCCCTGTGTGCCTCGGTCGTATGCAGTCCTGATTGTGGCGCTCACCTGCACGGCGCCAAACACGCATATGCCCATCATTGGCACCAAGGCAGAAGCGACTCTCATCACTGAAGACGACACGTCTCCATTCGTCCCTCCATACAAGCCTGTCGCGACACCACTGGAGGCGGGCTGCACGATGTTGGGACGTGAGCGGAAGACGACCTAACGGTGCGCGGGACCGTAGACCAGCTTCATGGAGACGGTTGCGAATGGTCCTCTCTGATACCCCAGGAGCAACAGTGTCCCTAAATTGCCGGGAAGTGGCGGTGCGGTCCCCTACGGCACTGCGTAGGATGCGATGGTCTTGGCGTGCGTCCGTTCGTCGCTGCTGTCCGGACCCAGGTCGACGGGCACGTGCACCTTCCGCCGACCACTGGCGACAACATCGATGTACTGTGGAGACCTCGCGCCTCACATGTTGAGCAATTCGGCGGTAGTCCACCCGGCCTCCCGCATGCCCACTATACGCCCTTGCTCAAAGTCCGTCAACTGCACATACGGTTCACGTACACGTTGTCGCGGCATGCTACCAGTGTTAAAGACTGAGATGGAGCTCCGTATGCCACGGCAAACTGGCTGACACTGACTGCGGCGGTGCCCAACCGCTGCGCAGCTAGCGCCCTTGGACGGCCAACACTGCTGTTCCTGGTGTGTCCGCTGTGCCGTGCCTTTGATCATTGCTTGTACAGCCCTCTCGTAATGTCTGGAGCAAGTATGGTGGGTCTTACACACCGGCGTCAATGTGTTCTTATTTCAATTTCCAGGAGTGTATTTTTTCGTTTTCTTGATTCTTCTTCGGTCCTATTGATTTCAAGATGAATGAAAATATTTTTTAAACTGATTTTTGTGCACCACTCCTTGAAACTACACTAATTTGTAAAATGTTATGGTTTTAAGATTTTTATGGTTTTTTGCAGTATTACCCATGTGGCTTCTTTGCAAGTAATTTTTGATATTAGACTGGCTGGCATGTGCATTACTTTATTACTATGTATAATAATTACAAGAGTGAAGCCCGATACACTGGCAATGGGCATGGCGAATCGATAAGCATCTTTTAATAAACGTTGCAGAAAAATACGTTCCTGTATTGTAATATTCCACTTTGCCCGTAGTTTTGTAACTGCTTCTTTATTTATTTGAAATTTCCTGGTTAGTCAAGCAGCGCTGCGGCGGCAGCCAATATAACTAACACTTCGGGCATTATAGAGACTCGCCGAAGATTGCCGGACTATTCAGTGTGCATACAGTCTCCAGGGTTCAACATATTTTACCAACGTGGACTATACAAAATCTCTCGTTACTCCCAGAGACTATGTGCTATAGATTTTTAAAGATACAGTTACCGCATACATAGAGTCAATTATGGAAAACATTTCGAGTACGAGGTGGTCAGTGGCAGACAATATAAAACGGATGTATGCTATAACAAAATAGCTAAATTAATGGACCCTTTCCTCTATCTCTCATCGTGTCTACGTCCGTGTCATAAGCAATCACTGTGTATAGTTTAGTTTAAATAGTTCGTGTTTGCTTTCTCGCTGTACACATAAAAAAATTACCAAGTTTAGGGTTTTGACCTTTGTACTATGGATAAAAAAATAGTACTGATGGGAATGAAAAGTATTCAGCATTTAAAGTGATGATATATGCTTTACTATGTGCAGTTTCACTATAAGATAGTCAGCATGTTTTACGTGTAACGCGTGTAAACACAAACACTGAGTATTGGCTGCTGTTTTTCCAGAAATATATTACTGATCCTGACAAAAAGTATCCTTATATCAACTGATCATATAAGCTTTTACAATGCGAAGTTTGGTCGAAAAGTGATGATTCGATTATACGAATTCAGAACCGCAATTCGCTGGATTGCTCCGCTTTGGGTTCGAATCGCTTTTCTGCACTACTTCGGATGACCATTGTCGGTGAGTGTGATGGTGACCTGGGAAGAGCTTCCATTCTTCCAGTGCTTGGTGAGGTTCAGCGGGGTTGTTCGGCGTCCTGGTGGGGGGGGGGGGGGGGGAGGGGGGCATCGAACATGACTTCGGATCACTTCTGGGTCCAAGTGCCAGTATCCAAGATATCAATAACCATTGCAACAGTTGTGGGCTAGTTTGCCTCAGGAAAGGGTTAGAATCAGAGGAAGCATCCAGGCCAGAGGGAGTGCAATGTTATAAAGTGGGCCAATACTGCCAAGTACTTTGTAAATTTGACTCGATTTTATAATAACTGATATATCATCAAATACTCACTAAATCTTTGAAGTTTCATCTCGTTTCTTTCTCACCTAATAGGTGATTTACTTATTTCACAGGCTCTACATACTTACGTACGTTCATAATAAGATATTATAAGCCAGCCTCATAAATGGTCATAGGCCCTTATATTACGTATTGCAGCTCCCAAATGTCATGCGGTCTAGTTTTTAGTATTTCAATTTTCCACCCATTATTCAACCTCGACTAGACAATCGTATATTTCATACTCAGAACCAATAAAATCATTCCTGCGTTGATTATTGTTTGCGAAGCATAATAGTACAAAGAAGGTTTTACTTGTTTGGCCCTAAATTGTTTGCTTTATTGGGTGCTCTAAAAGGAGACCTAATTTCTTCCGTGAGTATGTTGCTATATGTGTATATGACTGTTGCGAGAGTACTGTGGCATCTGTGTTGCATAGATGAAGAAAGAGAGTGGATGTATGCGGGAGCCAATTAATCGACGCCAGTTCTTCCACAATAAACCAAAGATACGGCCGGCGGAGAGGTTTGGAATTGAACTTTTAACTTTGGCAGGTAAACGGGTGAACAAGAAACATATGCCATTACCTGTGCAATGAATTCCGCAATTGTGAAAATTTCTTCAACGAACGGTAATTTAAGCCTTATTCCCATGTGACTGACAGGGGTACATGAAAGGAGCCTCCCAGTAGATTTAATGCTAAGCTACCAAGCTAAGAATAACAATGACCTTCACAGCAGAGTCATTACTACCCGAGACATTTTCAGGGCCACAATTAACAATCATCTCTGTTAACACGTCGTCAGCCAAGGCAGATCTGCAACAAGAACTATGCAGTCAACATCAGTGCCATATATTGCGCCTAGAGGAGACACAGAGAAGCTAAGAAATGCATAGACCAAAAATAAACGGAATGCGTCTCGCTGTAGAAAGACCTCATAATCAATACGGTAGTGCTATCTTTGTCCATCCAGTTGTACAAGTAATATTCACGGCATTGAAGGAACAAAAGTACATTGAAATTCTCACTCTAGAAACGACGAACTGCACAATTTCATCTCTTTATAAACCAACTCGCACTGTATTCACGCTCAACAAACCACCCAATTTCCATAATAAACACACTCAGATTTTGATCGGTGATTTCAACAGTCATTGTAATGTTTGGGACCATAATAATGAAGATGAAAATGGGTCAGCAGTACAAGAATAGTCTGAACTAAATCACCTTCCTCTAACCCATGATGCAAAACTGTATAATAATAATAATTCCATGTGGTAATAATTACCTGGTGACGGGTTTCTATTGGCTGCGCATTCAGCCCTTTTCGTAGCCGCCTATATCTAATACGGCAATCCTACACGGTACAGGGGACCTACAGTTCAACGTGGAATTCGAACAAGGGAAGCGTTCTGAAGTACTTCACAATACACAGCAAGCTATGCCAGAGGTGAAGGTCGGATTAAGGACCAGTGAACATCCCCACCGAGATAAGGATTCGAACCGGAGACCTTTCAGTCCCCAATCAGACGCCTTAACCAATGAGCCACCAGAGCGCTCGATACAAACCTACCTGCATCATTCAATAGTTGTTGGTTTCAGTTTAGCGGTACCAGCCTCCAATGCGTTAAATCTGTGTGTTCCCCTGTACCTAACTCACAGCATAGACCAATAATGTGTCAAATATATGTCTGTCAGACCAAAGAAAGAAACTTTCCAAATAAGATACAACTTTGAAAGGAAAATTGTTCGGAATTCTTAGAACTGTTGGATTCCGAAGTACTTTCAATAAAACCAAGACCAGAATGCTATAACACCGTCACCATTGCTATAAAGAGATGTTCCAGAAGTCTATCCCTCGCGGATGTCGGACATTGTACATTCCCGGTCTCACATAAGATCAAGCTGCACTGCTTTACAGCAATTTATGTACAGGAGATCCTTTTGGTGAAGCAGCAGTGGAAGTAGGAAACAAACGCATTTCCCCTATTAAATACACAAAACGTGATCAGTGGATTAAAACCGTTGAATACTTAGATTCCGCAAGTTACAGCCATAAAGCATGGAGACTTCTGAATCATCTAAATAATGCTCCAACTATGGCCAATGTGCATCATAATATTACTGCCAACTAAATATGCCAGCAGCTACTAATAAATGGGAAATCTAATCACAAATCCAAAATACCCAAACAGCGAAAACAAGACTGAGAGGAGAATAACGTCCTCACAACATGATTCAGCATGGAAGAATTACCTAAAGAAGGCTATCAGACATAGTAAAAATGGAAAATCATCCGGCCTGGATGACATCAGGACAGAGGAAATTAAGCACTTTGGTCTAACAACAAAGAAATTGATCCTTCAGCTCTTTAACAACTGTATGAGCAGATGTCAAATTCCAAAGATATGGCGGAAGAGCCGAATGATTACCTTGCTTAAACCTGGCCAAGAAGGAAACAATCCAAAGAACTTTAGACTAGTTGTACTTCTATGTCACCTTTACAAACTTCTTGAAAGAATTATCTTAAACAGGCTCTTGCCTGTTGTTGATCCTTTAACAAGCTGGATTCTGCCTGGATAAAAACTGATCAGGGCAACTTACGCAGTATATAGAGGACGGATTCGAAGCTTTTAAGGTGACAGGAGTGGTATTTGTTGATTTGTCAGTAGCGTATGACACCGTCAATCATCAGTTACTACTAGTCATGCTCTACAACCCGACCAGGAATTTCAGTCTTACTAAGTTCATTGCTACTCTTCTGCAGAATCGTAGATTCTTCGTTGACTTCCAAGGACAGCGTAGCCGTTGGAGATAACAGAAGAATGGTCTACCCCAAGGAAGTGTACTATTTAACATATCAATGATCAGCGTATACCCCCAACAGGAGGAGTTTCCTGTATGATGATGATCTTGCTCTGGCCTCACAGAAAAAAGAATTTGAATCAGTGCAGAGCATCCTCACTAACGCTCCTGAAGGTTTGTCAAGATACAACAGCACATATCAGCTTAAACCGAATCCTCTGAAGTAAGTGTTTTTCATTTGAGAAATAATGAAGCTACTCTTAGGTTAAAAGTAACACGGTCGGGTGTTGAATTGGAATACTGCGACACTCCAAAATATCTAGGAGTGATCTTTGAAAGATCTGTTACATTGTATGAATTCCAAGTGAAAGTATTCACTAGGAACAATTTCCTAAGAAAACTGGCTGGGTCACAGTGGGGTAGCCAACCTGAAACCATCCGAGCTTCTACCTTGGCGCTATGTTATTCTGCTGTGTGGCAATTCTGTATGTTACAACTCAACTCATGCTAAACAGTTGGACATTGCGCTTAACGACACCTGTAGAATAATACGAGTTGTCTGAATGTTTATCACTTGGCTATGACAAGGGGTTGTTGATATGGAATTATCTGAATAGCATAAGATCAGGAGTGAGCAGATCCGAAGTCAATCTAGCAACATGGGGCTATACGGAGATCGATGACATCAAGAGCGACTGAGGAGAAGACCAGACTGTTCAGCACATGATCCAGTGTCGACTGTGTCCAGCATCCTGCTCGGAAGATATCTATATGAGGCCTCAGAAAATGCACTGTAAGTGACCAAGTTTCGGTTTATTACTATGTGATGTTTGTACTTGTTTAACAATATGTTTATGACACGAAATAAATGATTGTGAATGACAGAGTGATTACGTGTCATTACAACATCCCAATTGTTTCCGGTGTTAAATCTGGAGGAATAAATGACTTGTCAAAACATGAATAGTTTGAAGGGATATAAAAATATTTAAAAGACCGACAGTCAAAAATAAATAGTTTCTGGGAAGGAACATTAGAACATGTATCTTAACAAATTGTTGGTAACACTAACAAACTAACAGAATGTTAAATAACATCTGATGCCAGCAAATAGTTTAAATTTCATGACTGACAATACGTTGTTTGTGCTTTAAGGATATTATAAATTTATTGCAAAGATTCAGAATATGTTGGATAGTTTCTATTGCATGTCGTACCTCATCATATAGCTATTAACATGCAAATAAACTGCTTCAGGTACCTCTTATTACTCTTCATAAGATTTGTAGAGACTCTGAGTTATCTCTGTAAAACTGGGAGTGAATTACAGTGCTTCCTGGGACTGCGAGGGCATTATATAACAAGCAGAAAACTTAAAAAAGCTAATGAGAGTTGTCTGTTGCAACGGGAAGCCCTTTTTGAAGAAGCATTCTGCTTTAATTGTCAGTGCAGCTTTAGAGGATAAAAAGAAGTGTATGTGTCCCTTAATTTAAGTTTCTAATTACTTTAACAGTATCAAATTCTGTAATATTTCCGCTATTCTTTTTTTTAAACTTTTCGTTGATTGTAAATGTATTGAATATTGCATGAATAAAAAGTAAATTTCTTGTAGGCTCAATACGATATAAGTTATTTTTGATCTGCAATAAATCTGAGAATGGTGGTGATTACGATGATACTTTCATGTTTCCAATTTTGGACTAGTTATTAGCTGAACTTTTTCGTTGATACGAATGTATATCTAGAAACTCCGTCGTCAAGATGGATAGTAACGTATTCAATCAGAAGGATGGTGTTTAATCCACCATACTTTCTCATGTATCAGTCAGTTGTGTCGGAAAGGTTTAGTGGGGGACGAAAAGTGAGTGTTTTCCTTCTGCTTTCTGTAAATACTTTTATCATTTTGTCTGGGGGCTCATAGAACCTAATGGAGGAACTATTTTATCTGAATATGGGTTGTTCTGTTTAAAGAATCCGTGTGTAAACGCTTTTGATATATGTGTTTTGGGGAAAACACTATTGATTTTCTTAGATTTTGCCCATGTGTGTGGTTGAAAGCTATGGATGCACGGAGAAAATACAGTAAAGTTGGTTGATCACGTCTTAGAAGACGGTTGAAGCTGTATAGTATATTATTACCTTGACATTTATGGTACTATACATATGCAAAACCAAAGCTCCTTTGTCCATCTTTAAATATTTTTCACACTTCTTTGTGTGAACCTATATAATTGTATGGTTTTCTAAAGTTATTTCTAGAAAATTTAGCATTATGATGGTAATAAATAATTTCCCAAAAACATTTGTACACAAATAAATCTTAAATAAATCATATAAGTTGAAATAAATGCTTTAAATAACAGTTGATTATTCAAACTGTATTTAAGACACTCTTAGATTTATTCGTGATTGACAATGATAATCAGTTTTGGGAATGTAATTTGGGATATTGTACTTTAATTTTTGTGCACACAAGCAGTTTATATCCTTTGGCTTATACATCTCATTTTGATCAGATGAAACATCGCTTACTAGACGAATCGTATGCCCATCTGACGAAAGTCTATAACTTGATGTTTAAATGACGGTGATTAATTGTGCAAAAGTATTCACTTCTATCATACAATACATTAAACACTACAGACAACAACTTCTTTCTGTTTAACGTCTCCACGAAAGCATTCCCGAACTGAATATATTAAAATTTTCTCAACAATAAATCCCCACATCAACTGAAAACACAGCGAAAACCCCTTGGCGTATTCTTCTGTGAGAAACTGTGGGTTGGGGTTCTCTCAGGCCTTCAAAAGAGATGAGACAATGAGAAATGAGTCTTCTCGTTCTCTCTGCTGCCTTCAAACAGATGATAAGTTGCTCGCAGCAAATGGACATGCAAACAAAAGTAAAATGGAACGCAGCTGGTATTTGGCGAAAGCGCAAATCTCCGATGTTGTCGTTCCTGAAGCTGTACGCGTAATTGAGGTTGCAAGCAGCCGCTATTTTATCGTGCAAATCGTGAATTCGTCATTTTCTCTCTCTCTCTCTTTTGTTTGTGATGCTACTCGTTAAATCGTTTATACATCATATTTTGTTTCGTGTGGACGTTCGGTCGAAAAATAAATGAACACAACGTGGCAGGCCCAAGATAAAATTAAAAATGAACTTCTTAATGTAATATTCAATCGCTTCATGGACTGTATTTTCAGGGTATAATGTAGGATCTCCTCATGGGTTTTGTCGCCTGGAAGTGTATCATATAGGAGTCTAATTGATGGATGATTTTTTCCGTATAATGCTATCATTGACTCTGATGAACATTAAAACATAGCCTGCAATGTTTGAGGGGAAAAGACCATGTGGCTGATACATATCAGGTTTACTGACGGTTGCTTACTTACTCAACATGATAGTCCTATCAGTCCTTATTGGAGAAAAGGCTTCAGTTTCAACGTTTACCTATTTAGCTCCGGTTAATAATTGCCACTGTGATTTCAGCACCCTTTAAGTTCTTTTACTGCGACTGTAGTGATGTTGATTACTTAACCCGTTGTCGTTTGGATTATGGTTAGAGATCGGCAAAGAAACTAATTTCCATTATTAGTACACAAAGCTTAGTAATATTTTGCATATTTCCCGAACGATTATTGCTTAAGTTGCCAAAGTACGTGGTCTATTGCCTAGTCATTTTGAAGTAGAGTTTGATGCCAGGAATCGGTAATGTGGTATCTTAATAATGTCCACAATATACACTGAAGCGCCAAAGAAACTGGTACATCTGCCGAATACCGTGTAGGGCCCCCGCGATCACGCACAAGTGCCACAACACGACGTGGCATGGACTCGACTAATGTCTGCAGTAGTGCTGGAGAGAATTGATACCATGCATCCTGCAGGGCTGTCCATAAATCCGTAAGAGTACGAGGGGGTGGATATCTCTTCTGAACGGCACGTTGCAAGACATTCCAGATATGCTCAATAATGTTCATATCTGGGGATATTGGTTGCCAGCGGAGGTGTTTAAGCTCAGAACAGTGTTCCTGGAGCTACTTTGTAGTAATTCTGGACGTGTGCAGTGTCGCATTCTTCTGCCGGAATTCCCTACTTCCGTCGGAATGCACAATGGTCATGAAGGGATGCAGGTGATTAGAAAGGATGCGTACGTACGTGTCACCTGTCAGAGTCGTATCTAGACGTATCAGGGGTCCCATTTCACTCCAACGGCACACGCCCCACACCATCACACAGCCTCCACCAGCTTGAACAGTCCGCTGCTGACATGCAGGGTCCATGAATTCATGAGGTTGTCTCCATATCCATACACGTCCATATGCTGGATATAATTGGAAACGAGACTCGTCAGACCAGGCAACATGTTTCCAATCATCAACAGTCCAATGTCGGTGTTGACGGGCCCAGGTGAGGCGTATATCTTTGTGTCGTGCACTCGGCTCCGTAAGTCCGTATCGATGATGTTTCGTTGAATGGTTCGCACGCTGACACTTGTTGATGGCCCAGCATTGAAATGCGCAGCATTTGCGGAAGGGTTGCACTTCTGTCACGTTGAACGATTCTCTTCGGTCGTCGTTGGTCCCGTTCTTGCCTGGTCTTTTTCCGGCCGCAGTGATGTCGGAGATTTGATGTTTTACCGTATTCCCGATGTTCATGGTGCACTCGTGAAATGGTTGTACGGGAAAATCCCCACCTCAACGCTACCTCGGAGATGCTGTGTCCCATCTCTCGTGCGCCGACTAAAACACCATGTTCAAACTAACTTAAATGGTGATAACCTGCCATTGTAGCAGCATTAACAGATCTAATGCCTGCTCTAGACACCTGTTGTCGTATATAGGCGTTGCCGACCGAAACGCCGTATAAACACCTCTGTTTGCATACGTATGCATATACAAGTTTTTTTGACTCTTTAGTGTATATTAAAAGCGAGGTAGAGAAACAACTAAATCCCTGCTTATTACAAACATCTGGTTCAGATTAAGTGTCAAATCCTAGACCTTAAAACATTTTTCTTCTCCTTACTCAATGCATTTAGAAAATAGGGAACAAATATTTGTACTAAAATACAAGTACCTTGGTTAATGTCAGGAATACTTGTCTATTACTTTTATCGAATGTAAACCTAATCAGTACAACATGAGTGTTTGCACGAACCAACAGCGAACATAGGGTTTGTAGATGCCTACGTGACACCACTAAAGTGACCATTTACTGGCCGGAGCCTACAATTCAATGCGATTTCAGGTACACGGTCATGTTAATAATATCAACAAACAACTGTTTTAGTGATATGAAACGAAGTGATGGGTGAGGCATAAAACTCTAAGGTGAAGTGTCAGTATAGTGTGTAACTTATTTCTCAAAAGTTGGAGGACATCAACAACTTTTTCACACGCAAATATTTGTTGCAAAAAGTTAAGCATTCCTAAGAAATGAAATTCGTTGGAAATACAGCGATCGTCCGCTAACGAAATATGCTATTATTCAATGACGAGCAGGGATGTCAGAAGGTGAGATTTCTGTTTTCCATGCAAAAAATGGTGAAATGAGAGTATGCTGCGCAAAACTGTGATTGGGTACGCACAGCCCCATCATCACGAGGAAAACGACGCAGGAAGATTAGAGCACTTTGTTCCCAACTATGGCAAGATAAGTGTATTATTATTATATCATAATTTGCGTTCTCATAATTCTCAGAGACCTCATCGATTAATGATTGAAAATGGTAGACAAATCATTTATAGGAATTTTATAATATGGAGAAAAAAAATTGCTGTAGTAACTCATAAAACAGAATTGCATTCGAAGAAAACGCGATGTTTATTTATTTATTTTTATTTATTTTTTGTTAGGTTTTTACAGCTAAGTCTAAATGATGGTTAAATGACTCAATAAGAACAGTATGATACTCGAAGCCGAAGCTTTTTATATATATATATTGTAAAGTGCTTCTTCAACTGTAATCTGATACGCATGAGAGACATTTAAAATTTGTCGATAATATGACGTAATATGTCTCATAGTTGCGTAATTGTACGCCATAGATGGTTGGGGACTTAAATTGAGTGGGAATGTGGTAAAGACATTGACATCATTTCTAAGCAAATAGACAATAATGTTAAAAATGAACCAAATAATTCTATTCGTCCATCTACAATTCTTTCTTCGTGTAAATCATTCTTATTGATGTTAAATCGGACTGTGGTATGCTCTCCTATGTCACAAAAAATGGTGGGTGGTTTTGACTGACGAACCGATAAACGTCATCTTAATATATATTTATTATTTTGTCATTTTAAAACAGTAATTTCAGCTTTGCTTTACACAATACCATTAAAAACCACATTTTCAAATTTCTCTGAACATCAACTTAATCTAAAACTGTTTTACACTGTATTTTGTGGTATACATCGCTTATTAATGTATCGAATTACTATTCATAAATCATTGAAGCAATGTATCAAATAAACATGGGTAATAATCAAATTAATGAATCTAAAAATACCGTCAGTCCATGAAAAGTATTTTCTTCTTTTTGTCTAACAAACGACATCTATGTCACCCCAAATAGTCGTACTAAAGAGTCTATGAAACTATGTAGTGCTGGGTCTAACACCATGCATTCATACCGTCAATAGCAAAGCCACAACGTTGGAAATCCAATTTTTCGACCAAAGAGTGTAAAGATAAATACTGAAGACAAAAGCAAGTGACCATACAATAGTTTATCAGTGATTGTGAGGAAGTATTCTTCATGATTATTAAAGTAATGAGGTGTGATCCAAGTAAATAGTCAGTAATAGGTTTCATTATGTACTGTACACTATGGCATGGATGGTTACCCATGACCCATAACGTGTCAACTGCTCTCTTCAGCTCCCATTACAATACCCACCACTTTCAATTGGAGACTTTGCGACTAGAAAACTTCAGATTAAATTGTAAAACACAACCATTTCTATCGATTAAGTGGGTCGTAGAAACATCAGCACTTGTGTTGAATGACATCGAACTCAAAACAAACAATTTAAACATTAGTAGCTTCCATGCTCTTCGACTGCTGTCGCCTACGAGCTTTAGTTGTGTTTAATAGTTTCTCCGGCCATTGTAGCATAGGGGCTAGCGAGCTGGCCACACGTTGCAAAGGTCACCGGTTCGAATCCGGCCGAGGGAATGGGCGATTTTAATTAAGTGCTGTGTCCGTCCTGTATTCTCCATACTGAGAAGGGAAAGAAATTAACGATGATGTAGTATATACACTACGACGCATTTCCAGCTGGCTGTGGGGCTGAAATGGCCGAAAACAATTTTTCACCAAAATAAGTAGAGCATGAAGAAAGCCAAAGCATTTTGGATGAAACGTTGGCATTTAATTACAGGACTCGGAAAACACCGAAACTATTTATTCCATTCGTGGAAGCACTTGATTATAAAATATAGTTAACGCTGTATTCACACAAAAAGTCACAATAATTAAAATACATCAATGTTTATATTCAGAAAAAAAACCAATTCGTAGTCATTGGGGACTGCCAGCAGAAATTAAAACTAAAAACTATCTATACCGTAACCCTGACACCTCATACTTATAGCTACAGATATACTAAATTATAATAATTCCGTGTAGTCATAGTGACCTGGTGATGGGATTTCTATTGGCTGCGCATTCCACCCTGTCTTAGCCGCATTAACCTAACCTGGTAGTGCTGCCAAGTACAAGGAACCTACAGTTTAATGTGGAATCCAAGCCACGGAAGCGTTCTGGCGTAATTCACATTACACGGTAACTGTGCGAGAGGTGAAGATCGAGTAAAGGGTGTATGAAAATCACCGCCGAGATCTTTCGCTCTCCAGTCAGATGCCTTAATCAGTTAGCCACCAGATCGCAACAGATACGCTGTTAACAGTATAATGTCGGCAACGTTAACTCATAAGATTTGAGCCATTTCCCTTCAAAAACTAAAAATGTAATTTAGTCCACAACCCGAAGGTGTGTTGAATCATCCCTAAGGAGCTGTACCAAGCTATTGTGTCAGACGTAGGAAGACCAATTCCTTTCCACAGGGGCATACAGTTTAACGTGGAATCAGAACCATGCAACATCCCAGCGTAGCTCATATAATCAATTAAAACTCTTAATAATTCCTGCTCACCACTGGATTTGAAGCCGCGACCGAAGAGAGAAGCTTTGGGAAGTAGGCACCTTAATCACTGAGCTACCAGACCGCCTTGTTTTTATGTACGCATGTGCTAAGTACTATTAAAATCTGATAAAAACTGTGGGCGAACAATGATGACAGAATATGACATTTTAGTTTTTCCCGGCGTATTGTTGAAATAAATAACTCTCGGGTTTTCTGCCGGTTAATAGATTTATTTGGATCTTTTAACTACGTTTCGGCAACTGCCATCGTTGCCTTCATCAGGTTAAATCTCAGTTACAGGGACAAGACACGACTGATCGCGAGCCAGTCCTGGCTCCTATTTATAGCCTGAGCTTCCCTTGACAACAGGCTATAAATAGGAGCCAGGACTGGCTCGCGATCAGTCGTGTCTTGTCCCTGTAACTGAGATTTAACCTGATGAAGGCAACGATGGCAGTTGCCGAAACGTTGTTAATGACGACAGAAATTAAGGTAAAGGGGGAAAGGAGGAGAATTTTGTAAATCAAACGTAAACAGTATTTGTTCCGTACACGTATGCAAATTTCTATCAAAATTTGATAAAAACTGTGTGTTAGTATGAAGAAAATTGGCAAAAAAATCATTTCTATGTATTAGATACAAGTATAAGCCATACCTTCACTGCTGTCCAAGCGCACCACGTCAAACTTGTAGCTACGTATATACCGTCAACATTAGCACGTTGGTGACGCAAACTAGTAAGATTTTATCCATTCAAAAAGCGTTCAACACGCATATCATACGCGCAACACGTCACAGCATGTTGGTGACGGGAAGTCACGAATTCATATAATTACCCCCGTCCAAATATCGCCTAATGCACCTATAGAAAGTTTCACTTAAAAATCCCAACAAATTACGTAACAAACTGATATTCCAGTTGAGAAAATGCAAAGTAATTAGTAAGCAATGAGTTAACAAAGACAAGCCCACTACGATTTCAAAATCCCTGTTAATAAAATATGAAACATTAAACAGAAGACGTTACATACATTATCGCAATGGCGTCCGTCTAAAATTACACAAAAAAAATAAAAAAAAATTAGCTCACAAAATAACATCTATCGTTGCAGTCAATTGCCATCGTGGGTATCCAAGCAGAAATGACTGTGGCAACATATGCTAGTACACATCAGAAGTCAGTAGCGGAAGGCTGACACAACTGAATGGAACGATGGAATAACGACAGGTTCTTCTGTAAAACTGCTACTTTACGGTAACATATAAACATGCTAAGGAATGTTACCTCGATAGTTCTTTGTGGGACCAGTCATACAAAAAAAAAAATTGTCAATTAGCATCGGCAACAGCTTACAGATTTGTCAGCTGAACATTCAAAAGTTTCACCATGAAATGAGTTACCAGTATGTCGAGTTTCCGAATTATTAATGATACCAGCTCAAAAATTAGCGCTAATGATCGGCCACCATAACCACCCTCCATTGTGGTTCAATGCGCTGAGGCGCCGCTCAATGGAATGAGAACGAGTCTGGGTGCCTCCTCGTAAGCTACACAATTCACAAACAAAAACACATTGGCCTTACGCCTCGCTGACGTCGAGGACATTACAGGCGCGATGCGACTGAGCACAAGGAACGGGAATGAATTCAGCCATTGCCATTTTTGAAGGAAGCATTCTGGCATTAGCCTGGAATGGTTTGGGGAAACCATGGAAAACCCTAATCTGAACGCCCGAACGGGGATTCAAACCCGCGTCCTTCCGTATGCAGGCCAGAGCGTTAACCACTCACTCACCACGCTGGGTAAAAAACACACACACACTCTCAAACATTTATCACACATTGAACATAGTTACATGTTTCACAGATAGCTGGCAATACTTTACTTCCCCAACTATTACATAGTATGATCTCGCAGTAGTTATAAAATGTTTGACGTCAGCAAGGGCGTGCGGCCGTAAAGCTGCAACTCCAAATTTGACCTTACGGAAGATGTAAGACTCATTGAAGGCAGCCGACCCCAAACTGTTGGGAATAGATAGTGAAAAAAGGCAAAAGAAAAATGGCTAGAAGATAAGTGTGAAGAAATAGAAAAGGAAATGGTCGTAGGTAAAGTAGACGTTGCATATAGAAAGATCAAACAGAATTTTGGAGAAATGAAGAAAAGAGGTGTAAACATTAAAGCTACCAGTGGGAAACCTCTTTTAAGCTCCGGTGATAGAGCTAACCGATGGAAGGAATACATTGAGAAACTGTATGGTGAGAACGACTTGAACAATAGTGTATTGGAAAAGGAAGGCGATGTCGACATTGATGACTTAGGAGACCCTGTTTTGAGAACGGATTTTAATAAAGCTCTGAATGACTTGAAAGCAAATAAGGCAGTTGGAATTGATGAGATCCCTGCAGAACTTCTTAAATCTCTAGGAGAGGAAGGAATCGAAAGATTATTCAAGCTGATATCAAAAAGTTATGAAACAGGAGAAATTCCAACTGATTTTAATAAAAATATCATCTTCACGCTTCCGAAGAAAGCACAAGCCGACAAATGTGAGAATTATCGCACTATTAGTCTAACATCACATGCTTCCAAATTACTGACCAGAATAATATACAGAAGGATGGAAAGGGTAGTAGAAGGGATAGTAGGTGAAGATCAATTTGGATTTAGGAAAAATCGCGGTACAAGGGAAGCAATTCTGTCTTTGAGACTAATACTTGAAGGGCGGATCAAGAAAAACAAAGATACTTTTATGGCGTTTGTTGATTTAGAAAAAGCTTTTGATAATGTTAGGTGGAGCAAGATGTTCAAAATTTTAAAGAAGTCAGGTCTAAAGTATCGAGATAGAAGAATACTCTATAAACTATATAAGAATAAAGTGGCTATAATAAAAGTAGAGAATCACTAGAGACATGCATCAGTTAAAAAGAGTGTGAGACAAGGTTGTAGTCTATCCCCGTTAATATTCAACTAGTATTTAGAAGAAGCAATGAAGAAAGTCAAAGAAAAATTTCCATGCGGCATAAGTGTTCAGGGAGAAAAAAATCAGTATGCTACGATTTGCTGATGACATTGTCTTGTTAGCAGAACGGGCTGAGGATATTGAGAAGTTACTGAATGGCATGAACACAATACTGAAGGAAGATTTTGGACTGAATATAAATCAAAGCAAGAAAAAAGTTATGAAATGTAGCAGAAATGATACCAATACTAGTAGATTAAATATAAAAATAGGATCGGATGCAATAGGAGAAGTAAGTGAATTTTGTTACATGGGAAGTAAAATTACAACCGATGGTCGAAGCAAGAATGATGTTAAAAGCAGAATATCACTAGCAAAAAGAGCCTTAATGAAAAAGGGAAATCTGTTAGTTTCAAATATTGATCTAGGAATTAGAAAGAATTAAACTCTTTGTAAGGAGCACAGCACTTTATGATAGCGAAACATAGACTTTAGGAATGCCTGAAAGAAATTATATTGAAGCATTTGAAATGTGGTGTTACAGAAGAGTGCTGAAATTTAAGCGGACAGACAAAGTAACAAATGAACGAGTTTTGGAAATGATGGGTGAAGAAAGAAGTTTTTGGGAGAAGCTTACAGAAAGAAGAGACAGGCTGATAGGTCATATTTTGAGACATGCTGTAGAGGAAGACAGAGATTAGAATATATGAAGCAGATAATTTAGGATGTGGATTGTAAGGGGTATGTTGACATGAAAAATTAACACAGGATAGGAAGAGATGGAGGACTGAATCTCACCAGTCGAAAGACTGATGACGGCAACAAAAAAAAAAAAAAAGATCGGTTGCTATAGCCAAAATAGATTTCACGAGATTTGACTGCCATCACTAAGCACAAACACTTTACCATTGTCATGTGGCTATCTAAATTTAACATATCAGGCCATAAGTGCCAAAGGGGCGTCAGTCGATATCAATCTTTATAAAAATTAGGCTAATTTTGCGCTGACGGTCTGAATTTATCCAGTTATACACCTCTGGATAATAATTCTCTCAGGCAGCAAAGTTCAGCTGATAAACGGCATATGAAATATGGTAGCCTCCCTAGCAGCAAGCGGCATCCAGAACGGTACTGGACGCCTAACTCTTCGGAATGACACTGAAGAAGTTAGCAGCGAGAATCGCTATCCAACAACAGACGAACATGCAAGGAAATGTGACCTAGTACAGTCGTCTTAGTGACCAGTCCAACACAAACTAAAACTAAAATGCTGATTAACATAGATTTTTCACCTGAACAATCACATATTTCACCAGGAAAGCTCCAATAAATGAGATAAGTCGAGCTGAAGAACTGAAAATGATATCTTACGCTAAATTAACGTAAATGATCTGGTGCTCCAACCGTACTAAATTTCACGAAATTTGGTTGCAGTAACTTTGCACAAAGACTATAGCTTCGCCACCTGTGATGGACATCCAGAATGTTCCAAATCATCCTGATATACAGCTTATAGATGGACACTATTTCTCACAGGCAGTATATTTCAGCTGGAAGACGGTTTACGAGACTTTGTAAGACTATTCTTATTACAACATTCTGTTAAAAGAGTCTTCTCCTTTATTAAATCTTTGGTGTATTTTTAAACGAGCAGTCAGTCTTATACGGCCGATGGCTGCGTTCATCAATGAATTAAGAACAACTGTAGTTCCCTGAAACTAAAAAAAAAAATAACAGATAAGCTACTGAAATAATCTAAAACAAGTTTTTTCGTATTACTATGAGATTCCTGTATGTAAAGCTGTCTTTTCATTTTCAGATAAGCGCATCGACCAACATTTAAATTTAAATAACATAATCAGAAGATTCAGAAGATGCGTACTGTGGAAGTTTTTCTATCAGTTGCTTTCTCAACCACAAGGTTTAAAAATTATTCTCTGTATATTACGTAAAAGCTCCTAAAATGTTCCATATATTTATTGAAATTGATTTCAATTCCTTTATATGTATCCCCAAAATGATTTCAAACGGTTAAACAACACCTCATATTCGTCCTTAATACTTTAACTTCGCTTTCTGCATCTAATATTTCACACATTACAACTCATGTGACTATCTTCACTCAACTGGAAAACTAATGTCACCATCTATAGGAATGGTAAAAAAAATAAAACTTATATCTTCCAACATCAAGTAATCAGCCAGTTTTTATTCAGCTATCTCCGATAGTGAAACTAAATAAATTTAATATTGAAATAGATTAGATTAACAGTCACCGATTTTCCAAAAAACACTGAGCCCTCCATAAATTTTCTGAAAGACTTACGACACTAAATAAACTGGCAACCATCACATACACCCATCAGTTATCGAACTGATTTCAACTACCAATCAAAACAATATTTTACTGCAGTAAAGAATATAGGTCCGCTACTTCTCAACTCTTGAGAGTGGACATACGCTCCGTCTCATTACTCGATTATGAAAGGCCGCCATCTTCCTTCCTCACCCCCAACGTTCCGGATATGTTACAACTGATGTATCTACAAAGTGCTGTTCTTTCACTATGTACCGATGGAACAATATTTTAACCCTCGAGATCTAAGTAAACATTGCGCCACACACAGAAACACCAAAAATAGCTCAAAAATTCTCGAATAAAGCCGTAAACAAGGTCAGGTAACTTTACAAGTTGCCACTCCAGCAACAAGCTTCGTGTAAAACAGAACTGCGTCAGGGTTGGACCATCGAACGATTCGCAATGGTGCTGAAGAAGTAAGCGTCCTGGCAGGGTTAGAGATCACGTGGAATGCTGCACACAGCAGAGCACGGCCGCCGCTGGAGAGACTCGTTGACTCGGAGTGGCCACCCAGCAGCTGTCAGCACTCGTCACCCGCGGACGCCGGCGCCTCGGCGCGGCCTGTCGGGCGAGAGCGCCGGCGCGGCGTCGGGACGCGGCGCGGCGCCCTCCGCCGCCAGTCTGGCTGTGGCCGCGGCACCGCGCTGTCGTCGGCAACCCGCCTCGCGGACACCTGTGTGCGCGCCGCGCCGCGTGTGACAAGTGTGTGCTCCGGCTCGCGTGTGGCACGTTGCGGCACTGACAGGGGCGGGAGCTACTCTACCAGGTGAGCCGCTCCTGCCACCAGCAGTCTCCATCTCTCATAGACCGCAGCCAACCGGGCGAACTAGGCGAAATCTAAGGAAAAAACTCGACGGATGAAACTATGCCACATTCATCAGATCTGTAATTCGATGACAGGTGGAGGGTGAAGAGAGTCAAGCCGTATATTGGTGATGAAGCGTGAAAATTTACTTTTGAAGAATTATGAAAGGTGCATGGAAGGAAAATGTGACGGTTACCACAAACTGGAACTCGATTTCAGGCATACGAATGTGGGAAGATTTTCTTTCGCATGTAAGGGGGTCAGGGATTGGAATAAATTACCAAGAGAAATGATGAATAATTTATGAAAAACGCTGAAAAAATTTAAATTTGAAATTAGTGGAGGACAGAAGTAGGTAGGAAAAGGAAAGGGGAGAAATCGGTGCAAAGGTAAATTGACACCGGAACAAATGCTCCATCGAAATTACATTTAATTACTTTTACTGTCATGAAAGATTCTAATTTTTTCAGATATTAGCATAATCATTCATTTTCATTGACTCGGTAATCTTTAACCTTAACGATACAGTTCAAAGAATCCCATCACAATTTCATCTGTAAGGCTTGTTAGATAGCTCGGTGTGATCCCTTTAGTAGTAGGGGTCCTTCTATCCTCCAATAATTTCAAATTTAAATTTTTTCAGCGTTTTTCGTAAATTATTCATCATTTCTCTTGGTAATTTATTCCTTCCTATCTCCAGAGTTTAAGAAATCGCTGTTAAACAAAGTCGTAATTGCTATCAATGCTTATTACGAACTTTAAGCACTGGGTTTCGTCATTTCCCTCATACGCATTACTATTAATTTCTAATCATATGCATGTTTACCAAATTACTATTTCATTATGAAGGTTCATTTACAATTTATTTCGGCCGCGCCAGTAAATCTTTTATTTATTTTCCATTTCTAATGCTGGTGCATAGGAAATATTTTATTACAGATTGATTCCTCGATCATCTCAGACTTTATATTCAGTTTTCAATTATATGTTTTAATTGAAGTATTTGAAATGTGATGCTGTAGAAGGATACTGAAGATTAAATGTACAGATTACGAAATGAATGTGTTTTGGTATGATGGGCAGAAGAGTCTTACAGAAAGAGAAGTCGGGATGGTAGGACATATTTCAGGTCATGTGGGACTGGTTAATTTGTTAGTGGAGGAGATAGTCGAAGATAACGGCTGTAGAGGAAGACAGAGTTTTAGAATGTATGAAGCAGAAAATTGAGGACGTGGGTTATAAAGGGGATGATGAGATGAAGAGGTTACCGCAAGATTGGAAGGGATCGAGGATCGCATCAAACCAGTCTACAGACTAGTCACAACATCCGAAAATGTGTTTTGAATAGTTCAGGGTATTTAAATACAAGTTTGAACTATTTTATTTTTAACACTCGATTCAGGAGGATTTCAGTAATAATTTTTACTTGGATTTCCAACTTACCTCTGGACATTTTCTGCTTCACTTACGTTTTGTTTAAATATCTTTAAATGTTTACATAGAAATCTGCATAGTGAAACATTGAAACATCTGATACGCATTTCACACAAAAGTGGTGATTTATATGATTCTGTTTGTGCTCAAAGTATTTAAAAATCGTAATAAAAAAAATTGCCAGACATCTTGATGAAATATATTAATACAACTTTAAATAAAGTGCATATTTTGGGACTCAGACTTCATATTTTGTAATTATCAATTATTTGTTTTGGAAATTTTATAGTATGTCAGGACAGCAGCAGATTTCATATCGAGTGAGAGGAAATCCGTTAAAGTAGTATATAATTACAGCACAGAAAGCAGAATTATAATATCTTGTACCCAAAATTTTAGACAGCTTTGGAAGAAATGTGTATTTTAATTAGTACTTCACAGTACAAGTCCCTTGTTATTCACAATTAAAAGGCGAATTAATCAACCAGTTAAGTTGTTCGTATTTCAATTTTTTTGGAGAATTGCTAACGTTTTAATTAGGAACAAAATATTTTCATTAATTAATAACCAATTATTATACTCTTAATCCTGCTAAGGTAATTTAATACACTAATCCAACTGTTTAACGTGTCGTTAATTTTTTTCTCATCTATTAACATATACTTTTAAAAAATCGCAATTAATTTCCTACTGTTAGGTGGAGTGTTTAGAAATTCATTATAATCTCAAATCTAGCACTCAGCACACATACAGTATGAGTTCTCAACTTCAGGAGTTTTGACACTTCATGTCTGCTTACGATGATTTCTCCATATCGACGTTCACTGCGGTAAATTGACACAAAAATTCAAACCAATCCTAGCAACAATTCCTTGCGTAATCCGACCACAAATGAATACAGAGATTAACAAGGTCTTAGTTGTTAATCGCGACTTGTTATTGAATATCCAGTGTCTGAAATATTGTTCCTAAAGAAAAGAGCTTGGAATAATTTTTAGTCATTTCGTTATTTTAAGGTTGGTGGAACAAAAACGCCTACCACGGTGAACACACGGCTACCGAAATACTCTTTTCGTTCACTGTCACAAATGGAGAGGGCGCTTAATAAAAGACAAATTTTCCTAAAAATTGATATTTACAGAGAACAGTACTGTGGATAGAGTTTTCCCTCTTGGTTACGAAACATTCATTCATGACGTTCAGCGAATTGTTACATATTTTCATTTCCTGGTGTAATTGCAGTTTTGATAGCTTTCCCACTCAACCCTCGGGCATGGGTGCCAACAAATGTCTGCGTTTGATTTAAAAATGTGTGCGGGATTTCAACACACAGTTACAAATTGAAGTTTGTTTCGTGTTTCAACATCAGATTGCCAGCTGAAGTAGGCCCTACAGGCTAGCATATAATTGAATTTCATGTCGTGTTTGTCGGATATTGAACTCCAACGTACTCCAGTATTCGGTAAGTATCTCCATCACTGAACTCTTTGTTCTGTTGAAGGAAACACGAAAGACTGTTTAGTTAACTTTGTCACAGTAAGCTTACTGTGGAACCATGGAGATTTACATGTAATTGTGAAGTTAAAATTTCATTTTATTCTATTATTAGTTAGACTGATAAAACGGCGTGGAATAAATACTTCTGAATTTATTTGTCAGGCATTCTACCAATCAAACTTATTGATAAAACCACAAAACTATTTGCCTTCGAAGAATTACATCCAGTTTTAGATTTCTTTTTTAACGTTTCAGATATATGTCTTGACCGTGCCGGATATTGTCCACTAAAATATACTTGCAGTAATCGTACTTCGTCTTAATTCGCTTTACAAGCTACACAAGAGAAACAATAATATCAAATTATACTGCGACAGAGAGTGACGTTAACTGAATATTATTTAACATGATGATAGAGCGTCAATGACTTTTTTAGTAAATATTTTTCATACTTAACTTTTTTTTAATTCAAACGTTGTTGTCTAATAATTAAAGCCGTTAACGCGTTCGGTATCGGATATAAAAATGTTTGAAAGTGATTCAAAAAGTTGGAAGTTTGAAAACGGTAACAACGACACAACAATGACACAACAATGTACTGTGATGTTTCCTTGAACGTTGTTAAAACACCGTTAAAATTGCTTTGTGGAAACGTCCATACGTGAAATAGAGAGATCATCTTGAAGAATGGATTTTGTTTTATTCTGTTTCCAAACAGTGACTTGGGGCGGTATTGTTTTCTCAGGAATACAGAAATTCAATATCAATTTTCTTTACTCCATCTGATACTGTCGTAGCGCCTAACTGGAAGAGTATTGCGTTTCACGGGAGAGGCTTTCCGTAAGCCAGTGCTGTATTTGATATAAATCAGCGGTTGCGTCGGCATTGTAGAGACTGCTTCAACTGTATCTACAATAACCTCTCGGCAGCCCTGGCAGAGCAGGAACTGATACGGAGACCTCACATTGCAAGGGTCACAGCCTCAATTCTGACCTGCCGCCTAAATGGGTATCAAATAGATGTTTTAATTTTAACTCCTTCTAATAAACACTTCTTTCTCAAGTAGTGTATTGTAACAGACATTATCACAAAGCTAAATTATTAAATTACGTGTATCAGCAATAATCTTTCTCAGAACTTACAAGGTTTAATGACGAGTATCAAAATGAATAAATATGTGATTATTATAGGCCATTTCTTCCACAGTATTATTAAATACTAGCCTCGTACCCGCGACTTCGTACGCGTGGATTAAGAATTTTTTTACCAGAATTAAATATAAAAAGTTGTTGGTAACGAAGGATTGGTCCCAAACAATATCGAGTCGGCATAATATGACAGGAAAGCTATCACTATATCATTCTACCGTCGAACCTGCCTCTTGAAGAGAATCAATTTCCAACATATTTCTGTCACTATTCGATAAGATTTCAAAATTTCGTGACTACAACTGTTAATCATACTGGAAAAAATATCCTGTGCCCTTCATACAGCTTTCCTTATAAAATTCCATCACAACGATATAGCCATATAGTCGTCAAAACGTAACTAAAAGACAGAGACTTACTTCCGTATTTATATTAGTATTACTGTGGTTCACACTCACTCACTGACTGCGAACAACACCTGTGGGATCATTATAACGTAAAAAAGTGTACACCTACAAAATTGCAAGATAACCTACGAATTGCCTCGCATTGCACCCCTAACTTTATAATATCTACAGTTTAACATTCGATCCAAATAACCTCCGGCCCAGGCCTGACTCTTACGATGAAAAACAATTTTTAAAAATATTAGCCTCCACGGAGATTTGTACCGGAGACCACGACGTTCGTAAGCAAGCTCTTTAGCCATTGCGCTGCCACTTCACCACACGGAAACACGGTCTGGAGACGTCCACATCCAACGTGTCTGCCTATCGCCGTATTTCGAAGTTATGAGACAACATGTGTTATTTATACAGATAATTTTTCAACCAAATGTAGACAGTATTTTTCTCCTTTTTTCAAAGGATAAGTGTGCAAAGTTTCATCGAGATCAGATGAAAACTGTGGATTTGTATGAAGAACAAACAAACCAACAAACAAACAAACATACATTCATCTTTATATATACAGATTTATTAAATAATAATTATTAGTAAAAGCAATAAAAATAATAATCTCTATGTTAGAGAAATGTTCAGTGTACAGTATAATGACAAACTGAAAGAGTTTATCGAGATTCCAACCGCGTCATATGCAACATTCTTGCAGTGTATTAAGGGTTAAATTCACCGCCCAATTCTCAACCGACCGAATTAACAACCTAACCGATACCGACACCGTTATGCCATTTGCTAGGGGAAGGGATACAGATAATCCCCTCCCATAGTGATCTGTCCAATGTTTAACTTGCTGTTGACGTCATTCCCATTCATGAACCTTCCGTAACGCTGCTTATAAAATTTTAAGTGCTGGGTTCGACGCCGCGATATGCTGGTACCCTCCATCCCAGTTAATGGGCTGATATGTTGTTCTTATCATTTTTATTTTTGGGTGTAGCTCCCCAAAAATTTCAAGATTGTGACATATCCATGCAGCCCGTAGTCGGTCAACTTCTTAACAGTATTAAACAATTATATTCTTAAGTAGATTATAACTTCCGACAAACTATTTTCGATATTCTCCCAAATGCATCGGTGTGGCAGTTCTATGTAAATGTGTCTCACCGTAGTTAGTTGTTCCTATTGTTCTCTGCTTTTTTGCATGAGCTGCAGTGGAATTACCAAATTAAGACAGGTGGCCAAGTAGGAATGAGTACTTGACGAATTTATAGCCTCTCTCTATGTCGTTTTGGCCACATAGAATTGTCATTTCACTATTTGTCATATAGCATCGGATGAGGTAATTATGCAGGCTGTTCTACAATTTGTTCTGAACCGTAATTTTTCAAACTTCAACGATAATAGTAATGAACTGTTAAAACTTCACGAGAGGCCTGTATTTCTACCGTTAACATTTTAAATATTTCTACTTCAGTTTTTAAATTTAAATCATTAACGCTGTGTCTGTAAACTTTACTCAGACCCAGCCATGACTAAAGTGAAATGTATGTGGAAATAGTAGATAATTGTATGTGGAAATAATAGATAATTCTTGGCCAACATGGAAGAGAACTAGAGCAACGTAAAATAAGAACTGAATACTTTTTGAGAGCACGTTCTAATTTATACGTGTGGAGGACACTAAGTTACGAAGAACCAATCACTAACAAACTGTGTACAATGTATCGATATGGTTGGTTTTGGTTGCTTGCAGCAACCAGCCGGTTTTCGCAATAAAGCTCCCCAAAACATGCCATTACATGATCATGAGTATTTGCATCCTGAATTACCTGGTATTTCTAATACCAGACGTGAAATAATAAGGAAAACATTCAAGGGACTCTAACTCTGGTCTTGCAGACTATCTGCCTTGGATATAGAGCTTTTAGATCAGTGAGATCATTTGTCTAATTCAAGAACCCGCCCAACATTGTTTAAATATTAAGTTTTGTACCATTGTTTCATTTGTCTCAAATGAAGAACTTTGTTTTGTGCACTGTTTCTCAAGCATACGACATGGAATGGAAAACTATTTTAAAAAATCCAAATTGCAGTGTATCAAATATTTTTTCCACTAATGCGCTAAACGCTTGCGAGAACGTTCACTCAACAATGAAATGTGTTATCTGCTATGTTATCGTAATTGTAAACATAATAAAACCCTGCACTCTAAAAAATATTCTCGGTTTGGTCGTTCTCGGTCACTGCTGCAGTTATTTCCGTGGAAAACATCAATCGTGTAGAAAAAAATCGAATCTTAGTTAAAAGGAAATAATGAAATAAAAATAATAAAAATGATATCCAAATTCATAATTTATCGAGGCTTTTTCGGAGTGCCTCTACGTTGCCTATTTTTACCGCAGCAAGTAGCGTTAGTTTTCGTTTCGACCCACGGATTTTCGGTGTTATTTCTTTCAACGCATTCGTGACAAACTTTTATATTTCTGCTTGTACTTTGCCCCCACATATAGTGAGAATATAAGAAAACTCCAAACTTTTTAAAATTCATTGCCTCCTATATTTTTGTGCTCTTGATTTACAGACGTTGAGCTCAATAGTAGTTATAACACATACACTTTTCATCATTCCGATGAAAATCTGTCTCTGGGAAATGATCCCGTTTATTTACGTGTCGAATCCGAAGAGTCGAATATTGCGGATTCACATTGCGGGCGTAGTTCGCGAGAGTTGAGCGGTATTGCCACGAATTTTCATCCTTCTTCTTTAAACCGAGACCAATATGGCTGCTCCATGACTACTCATAGCAGGGTTACTGAAGTTTGAAATTACCTCGGCAGAGACTGATCCTCATTTGGGCGCGATTTGTTCCCATTCACGGCATCGATTTTAAATACTTCTTTACGTCAAAACCATATCTCACTACACCGTAGCATTGTAAAGCGTAACCTTTCTCGGTGCGATGTTATGTGATTGATACTGCCAGGAAGGTCTCTCTGAGATGCTGTGTGGAGGTTGCACGTACTGGCGCTGAGTATCTAGTGGCCCTACTCAACCCCCCCACCACACACTTCCGCACGCTCCAATTAGCTGAATTGCCGTCTCGTGCGCGCCCAAACTCTCTGCGTCATAGCGGCTTCTAGTTCGTTTAGTTTCCAACAGTTTCTCTTTAAATTCTCCTTTACTTTACTAATAGAGAATGTATCGAGACCGTGGACAGTTTCCACCTTTGTACATCAACGTATATTACGAAACATTTTGGACTCTTTTAATTGCCTTGGCTGTTATCAAGACTCAGAGTAAAAAAATATATATATATATTTTGTATTCCGGAATTTGAACCAATAACGTACAATTATTAAGGTGAACGTAGCAGCCATGAACATTAATGCCCATTGGCTTAAGTGACCTTATTGCTTAGACGAAAGGATTAAATTCCGAAAATTTATTGAGGTGGTTTATAAGAAACAAAAATGTGAAATCTGAACCAAAATACGTCGAAACATCTTACACAAAATAAATTTTGTAGAAAGTCATTAAAAAGTACCACCGTTTTGAACATTCCAGATTGGAAATTTAGAGTTGGTCGGGAACACATTTTTCAGGACTTTCGGAGCTGATATCTGTGAAATACATAACTAAATGAAAAATGTTCCAATACAACTTTGATTCCACTTTTGAATACCTATCCGACTACAATAGGCTGGTTACGGGTAAAAAAGTTTCGCTTCTTATTGTATGTTTTCCTAGTGTTATGTACCGTATTTTTACTTTGTATTATTATTTTGTTAAATTCTACATCTAAGAATCTGTTTTTCATTTAATAGACAACAATTTCCCGTAAAATTTCATCACGATTGTTCTTAAACTGTGAGAAGTGAGAAGGTGTGACATGCGGAATTTTATAAGGGATCCGTTTATTTGCTTTTTTCCGCTGCCTGATAATAATGAAGGACTTTCATTTTATCAGTACGAATGGATAATCGTGGCTTAGCTACTTTTGTAACTAATTTTCTGATTTCGATATATCTGATGATACTTACGCTTCCTTCAACACAAATAGATCATAAAATGGAAAGTGAAATATTTTTCTTAGTTTTGTTTGCAAGCTTTCCTTAATTGTGACCGTAGTACTACATTTGATAACTGAATTTACAGTATATGTATTGTAGTCACTGGATCTATTAACGACTTTATGTAAAAGCTCAGCGTTCTCAAATGCCTGTTTCGATGTGGTTTATTACCACTTTGACATACATAAATATGTTTGTAACTTAATATTCAAACAATTCCATATGATAAATATAAAACATTTCGTGGTTTCATGCTGAGAAATTGGCAAATTGGAATCTTAGTTTCAGCAGACAACCTTAAGCGCTACTATTTTTGTAATATAATATGTAACTGTTTTTAAAAATATATACCGAATTCCTTCACCGTTTTTGTGATTTACATTACTTCTTAAAACAACGTAACAAAATTAATGTGTATTAGGAGCATAGCCAAAACTATAGTAAGGAGTTTTCACTTATTTGCATTTGTTACAAAATAAAACAAATATCTAGATCGTTTATTTACAGGTTGGTTATTATTTTAAAATAATTGTAGGTGTATTTTATCAGCTGAAAATAAGAAAAATTTGTACTTAGGGAAAGTTGTCTGACCTTTTCATTATAGTTTTCTATTTTATATCTGATTAGGGTTCCTATTATTACAGCACTAGCCACAAAGCCCGTTAAAAATGACGGTTTTTAATGAATATTCTGGCAGTTAATTTCTTTCTAGTTGCTTACCTAAACAGAATTGTTTTGAAATAAAGCTCAATGTGCTGTAATTTCTCGTCCCTTGTGATGTAGCAAAAGGTTTCAGTTGTCAACTTGATGTAGGTCGCATTTTAGTCTAACCACAATCTTCGCTAATAATGCCGCTAGAAAACCAAAGCTTCTATCATAAGCGAATTGAAATATTCCCTGTATCGCATTTGAGTGTCGTCATGAATCACGATATAAACTTGTTCCAAATTCTTCACGTGTTCTTACATCTTTATTTTTTATTATCTGTGATGAAGATCGATGTGTTAACGGAAGACATAGGTTACATACAGTTGAAATAATGACCACAGTGAAAACGAAGGATGCTAAAGTAAATCATAACAACTTCAGTGTTCTGGCAAATCAATTCTTAGCAATTGCTTAAATAAAAACAAAAATAAATCATATTACAATTCCTATTCCCTTGCGCAGTAACAAAATGTTTCTATCCTGATCCAGGTTGCATTTCAATCTAACACGGGCAGTTCAATCATTACCGTGGCGCCACAATTTGATGATGAATTCTTGTAGAACTTGACGAAACAAATCGAAAATAAAGAATAAATTTTTTTATATCTTTCTTGGTTTTCGAGATATATCATGTTGAAAATCAGTTATAACTGTGATTTTGGTGAAGTTTCCTCTGGTCCAGGACCTATTTCAACCTAACAACAACCACCAGGAAGAAAATAAAACACATATAGTGCATTTCTACCGTGTAGATATAGCGGTTTTGGTAATTTGTTTTTTCTTGTCCAGGCCAGATCTCACCCAAACCACCGCAATTTTGAGATACAATATCTCGAGAACTAAGCGAGATATAGAAAGAAAATTTATTGTTTGTTTTCGACTTGTCTCTTCGAGTTACATACGATATCATCATCAAATTTGCAAAGGCGAAATTTTTCTCCTCTAACCACGTCAATTTTGAGATACAATATCTGGAGAATTAAGTGAGATATCAAAAAATTTTATTCTCTACTTTCCATTTTTTTCGTTGAGTTACATAAGAATCCATCAAAAAATTGCAGCTTCACGGTTATCGTATAATCCCCTAACCACATACAGTACTACGCTAAACATGCCGCCAGAGAAATAATACTTCCGTTACACGCATATCAATACATATACTTATCACATTTTAGTGGAAATAATTCATTGCGATATAAACTAAATCAAAAATCTTCAGTTTACATTTGCCTTTCACGTTATCCGTTATTCAGGTCAGTATTACAGTTACATACGGCTGAAACATTTCATCAGTAAAAGCAAAGGAAATTAAAAAACATATGTTCTTACGTCTTGCCAGGTAAACTTAGATTACTAATAGAGCTAAGTAATACTCTAACCAAACTTTTCGGAACACTGATGCTCGAAATACAAAACTTTTATCTTACATATCTATGAACAGAGAATTTATTGAATACTTGTATATATCAAAAGAATATTACGTAAATATAAGCATCTAATGAGTGATATGTCAATTTTAACGCAATACATAATTTTATTTCAGTGTTCCGTGAGTTAATTTATTCACTGATGCTTGGAAATGTTATTAAATAATGCGCATTACCACAACTAATATTGTAAAGCGTGACGTCATAGCGCAACGTCATAAATTTACGTCATAGCGTGACACGCTACATCTTGTCTATTATACTAATAGATAATATTCAACTTCCAAGGTTCGTGAAGGGCATAAGAAATGTGTTGGAAATATCAGACATACCAGCATACAAGCGCAGAATGCAAAGATGTTGTAGATAATGCCTGTTAGCTGAATGTCTTTTTCGGGTATCGACCTTTGCCCTATCGCACCCTATTACAGTAACAGAAGAATGTATCTACAAGTCTGATACTGTTTTCCGTTGCAGTGCTATAAAATTTGCTAGCGTTATGTGCGGAGTTCTGAAATAGGTACACAAATTCTGGAAAAACATACATACACATTAGCTGTATTTATTTCCCATCTCAAAATACAATCTCAGAATTTGCAAAATTTATAATCGAATTTCATAAATCTCTAAACCAATACTCACATTTTCGACAGTAATTATTAACTGTCCAATTGGCTAGTACACATATAACTATAGTTTAGTAACTCAAGGGAAAAAATTAAATTGAACTATCGTGTTACTCGACCCAGTCTAGCTTCAGAATTCGTTCAGTTAATTAAATACTGTTTGACTGGCTGATACACATTTAGCTGTAGTTTTGTATCTCTAGCGTACGATCAAACCTAGTTTGAACGTGTCGTGTTACTCGATCCAGTCCAGCTTCATAATGCATGTAGTTAATTAAATATTGTTTCATTCCCTTCTTTCGTATCAAAAATGTATTTAAACTAACAAAAACTGAAAGAAGCATAGGTTCAAATTGGAAGCAGTAATATTTGCACAACGCTTTTCTGTGCACCGCTATTACCAGCCATGGACATGAAATGTTATAAATAAATTTAACTCTAAATTTAATTTCTTGCTAAAGGCAATTTCGATAAAAAAAATTTCATTAACACTACATTTTACTCATAATGTCGTAAGTTTTTCTCTCTTCTGTTGCTGTGAACTATTTAATGCCAGTATTGTTATGCAAATTGCTATGGTTATAATAAACAATTAACGGTCTCGTTACTCAGTAGTTAAGGTCTCTGACTGGTGACTGAAAGTTTCCCAGTCAGTTCAAATTCTGGTCTAGGGAGGAATTCTTGCCTACTCTTGAACTGACCTTAATCGCTTATAAATTTTTGTTCGTCTGAAATACGCTACGAAACTCCGTTTTTCGGATTCCACTTTCTGTCGGTCCCTTTTGCATGGAGAGTTATCAGATAAGGTAACCATCATAGAGGTAGAAAACGTGGCAGTCTGGGAACGTCACTTACAAAGATGAGCGTACATACCTCAAATATATGATGCACTTTTTTCAATTTTATTACCATTTTTCCCATGGCTGTCCATGTATCCCAATCACCAAATCTGCATATATTTCTTTGGTTTGGGCTTTACGCAGCATTAACGTGTAGTTCACAGGAAGCTATAAAGGACTGTGGTAACAAGGAACTGGAAGGAATTGGTAAAAGAGCTCTTGAAAGAACCAACCTAGCATTCAGTAAACCGCGTAAAATGAAAATATAGACGGCCAGACAAGGAATCGAACTCGTGTCTCCCTGAATGACAGACTTCCCACTCATCAGGCTCGGTCAAATTTGCCTACATTTTCTTCTATACTTCACTCAAGGTTATCTCTATTAACATACTTTACCCAATATTTTGTAAGTCTTCTTCTCTTCCGACTTTCCATTTGTAGCCACTCTCATACTCTTCCTGTCCATTTCTTCCTGTAAGCTACGTCTGTCATGTCTTTTTTTTTTTTTTTGTAACTGCTTTACGTCTCTTTGTAACATCGAGGTCTTTAGAGACGGGAAAGGATGGGGGGCAAGGATGGGGGCAAGGAATGGGAAGGAATTCGGCCATGGCCTTTTGAAGGAAGCATCCCGGCATTTGCCTGGAGTGATTTGGGGAAACCGTGGAAAACCCAAATCTGGATGCCCGGACGGGGATTCGAACCGCCGTCCTCCCGAATGCGAGGCGAGAACGCTAACCGTTACACCGCCCCGCTCGGTCTATCATGTCTACAGCAGAAAGTTCTAAATTTCATAAAATAATTTCTTTTTGTGGAAATATTATTTGGCTTTTATGAAAGCTGTCTGTGGTAGACGTTTTCCTATGTGCAATCACTATAGTCTACAAAGCAAATATTGACTGGATACTACCAATGGACGCTTGATAATCCAATGAAATTTTATGTGTCAGAGACAAGACAGTCGGATTTATCCTTCCGGGAGCGGCAAATTTTACTTGAAATCTCAACAATGGTGCATTCAAGGCGAAACTCTCGTCTAAAACGTTAATTTTTCTAGTGGCGAAGGTCATTTTAAGGCAGTGTAAGAATTCTGACAGTGATTAAGATCTGTGCTGTCGGCGTAGTCAGACAGTATTAACTTGAGTATTGCTCTTTAAGAAGCTAATCCACGTTCGAACCACTACGCATGCCAGTAAATAACAAATACCATCAATGTTTGAGATATTTTGAATCAGTTCTTAGTCATATGAGATACTATGGAAAGCTTTTACTGAAAATTATATTTACCATTTTTGTCCGTTTCCTAATGGCAACTGTTGGCTGAATCCTGAGACCATAGAAAAGCGTTCTAGCTTGGAGCTACGTTCCGCCACACTAAAATACGCTAATGATTATATAAAATAGTCCGCATGTAACTGCTATACCAAAAAAAAAACTTTTTTTTCGTAGTTGTTAACTCGAAGCAGCCGCTATAATTAGAGTCGATGATTGAATAATTCTATAGATCAGGAAATCTCTCACTAGAGAGGACGGGGGCTTGAGAGTGATTGACGTCAAACCAGTTCTGTTATATTAGAGCAGAGTTGAGAAGCAGTAATCCCGGAATTGAATTCCCTCGCGCACGACTGGGCGATAACAAATCCCTCCGTACTGCTGGCGTGTCATAGCCGCAGGCAGTTATTTTTACCCTTAACGCGAGTTCTTTCAGTTGGATGACTGACCTCTGATATGGAAATGAGACATGGAAATCAATATTAAAGCCTCGTAATACAGGCCCATTTTATGCGTTAAGTAGTGATAATAAGCTACAAGGCTACAGAAGATCTTATGCATGTAGTTCTACAGGGAATGAATTTTAGGTCAGGCAAAAGTGTGGGAATTATACAAGACTGAAAATTCCAACAAAAAAAGAGATTTTTAGTGCAGGCGTCTTAAGTTAAAAACTGTTGCTTAAAATTAGAAACAAGTTAATTTACATACGTTACAACGTCATGAATATGTTTTCTTTACCCTAATGTTAGAAATTCTTCGGAAAATTGTTTGATATTAAATAACCTAATTTTCTTGTAACCTTCGACCTTATCGAATGTATGGCGGAAACATATAATTTTGACTGCTTTTCCGTCGAGATAACAGGCTGAAAAACAATTTATTGACTTTAATATTTTGTACTGAATCTGCTCGTATAACGTCATTACAACTATATTAACTCAATTCTCAGAGCGCAGTTTTGAAGTATTTATATTTATTCTCCATTACTTACTAATAGTCATCAGCATAAAAATAAATTTGCTATCAGATGTGATTAATACATAAGGTTTGAATTTGTTTAAAAAAAAAAAAAAATAAGCGAAAACGTCAAAGTAAAAGACTTATGAAGGGTTTCGTTTATTTTTTATTTTATTTTTTAATGGCATTCGGCTACTGGGCCATACAGCCAGCTCAATGTGATTTGTTGCTTTCAAGTATTGACACAACGACACTACAACACGGACAAGACATTCACAGACACAACACTTAACACCCATGCCCTCAGCCGGACTCGAACCGGCGACCTTCGGTACGCGGAGCTAGCAATCTAGCCCCTACGCTACCGAGGCCGGCTTTTTTGTTTAATTTTTCTCAGTAATACTTGATATTTCAAGGTTAGTCGACAGAAACATGTATTATGTCCTTATGTCTGGATTAAAATGAAAAACATACGTTATTTTTGTAGGAATCGCTTTCCAAGAATCATTCAGTAAGTTACTTCCAAAAGCTTTCAATTTTAAATATGATAAAAACTTTTGATAACTCCCCCCTCCCTTGATCTGTTCACACAACGAGATTTCGTATCGCTCGGTCACTGCACTGTCCAATTTGTCTGATTTCCAGTACAGCAGAAAGAAACAGGATACCGAAATACATTCGGTAAGTAGCTTATTTACAATATTCTCAATAACAGGGGATATATGATTTGTCACTCGGATCTGATTAATGCGATTCATCTGCGAAATGTCTTGTTGCTGTCCGAGTTGTAATCCCGTCAACGCATTAGTCCTTGAATATGTATGAGAGAAATGTGTTCGGCTGTCCGTAAATTGAATTCACGCTTTGCCTGAAACTAAACTGATTGTCCATTACAAACCGAGTTAATGTGTATGTGTGTGTCCTAGCGTGCGCTTGCCTGATGGCTGATGGAATCCGCCTAAAGCACAGCCAATCGAAACCCTCTGCTGACGACACCAATATCATTTCGATGTTCGAACTCGATGGCTGTGAAGTGGTGTCTAATACACACAGCGAAACTGAGATTTCAAAGACTCTGTGATCTGCGTTAATGATTTAGGTGTATCTAGATACGAATTCAGCTGCCATCCACATATGGATTTCTTATACTTTATAATACCTATAAGATATTCACATAATCACCTTCATCAAAATACAATAATAGTCCAGTTTATTTATTTATTATTTTTTTCCCAAGGTATCCAAGTTTTATTCCTTTACGTTATGACCTTTAGGTCATTTTGGAATATACGATTACAATAAATCCAAATAACAAAACTCCTGCTCATTCCTTTTTGTTGTTTGGTCGCATACATCACAAAACAAAAGTCCAAAATTGCATATTCATTCTTTCTCGATCATCTCCATAAACATTTTTTATCCGATCTCTATGAAACTTTTTTCGCGTATACTTCAAAAAAAGGGGAAAATAATCTTATTTAGTTTTTATAAAAACCCACACACCCCATTAGACCCTTAGGGAAAATTTACAAGACCGTTATTTTATTTTTAACTGTATCTCAAAACAAGGAAATTGACCAAATTGAAACGCGATGTTCTGAAAGCCCATAAATTTTCCTGTTCATTGGTGTTGGAGCCACGAGAACGAAAATAGAAATTTAAAAAGTTTTAAAACCACTGTATTTGTTCGATTTTGATGAAACTTTGCACACGTATACTTTAAAGCAAACTTTTCACGTGACACTATCCAGTTTTTTTTGATAAAATATCTCGAAACCGACAGGGAATTCAACAAAAGCGTATAGTAATATTCTGAAAGCTAATAACGTTCCTGCAGAACGAAGTTTTACCGATCTCTGTCGGACAATTGTTGACCTATGAAGCTAAGCTTGAAATTTAATAACTGATTTAAAGTTATTGTGGCGACTTCCAAATCTACAGTTTCTTCCGATCTCGAAGTAACTTATGCGCGTATGTTTCGTAATAAGTCGAAAAATAATGTTTATGTTTGGTTTACAAAACTTCAACCACTTTCCCCTCTTAAGCCAAATTTACAAGTGCATCTCTTCTATGTTCATTGCCTATATCTAAAAAACGGTGGGGAAATAGATTAAAGCCGATGCTGATGGTGAATTTTTTCGACAATCTGATGAAACAGGGCTAAATCAATTTTAATTTCTTAAAATCTATCGTTTGCAATTTCTGCCACGTATTAAAATTCCTGCTCCTGTTAACTCTCTTTCTCCCACAATATTTTCCAACATAATTTTGAAATAAGCATTATGTATATGATTTTTTTATATTCACTGTAAAGCTGTTTGGTAGGTAGATTCCGAAATTTGACTAAGAAACTGTGAATCAGATGAAAGTTTAGAAATTTCTATCGTGGCATAAAAGTTTTCAAAAATTTTGTTTGTGTCTCATTTCTATGATCTTGAAAGAATGCGGGTTTATTTATACGTTTGTTGTAACTAGTGATGTGCCGGATATCCAAATCCGTATCTCTATCCGCGGATATCTGAGGGAGAAAAAAGATCTGTATCCGTATCCGTATCCGTTACTTTTTTAGCGGATCTAAAACGGATCTTTTGTAAAGAATTTCACTAAGCACGTATATAAAATTTTAAAGATAGGTAGCAATGAAATATTATTACCTTCAATTCTAATTACTTTATATTTCTTAAAATCTCATAACTAGCACATTAATATTGCAAAAATTAATTATTTAACCATTTGTTTTACTATGTTACCAAAGGTAACTGGTAACTTACCACCATAGTTAGTTTTGAGGCATTATTTTAAATAACTTTATGGTAAGATCAGATCTCTAATCTTTGTGATTTGCTAACTGAAATTATTATTAAGGTACCGCTAAAGTGTTTACATCAGATAAAATAATCACTTTTACAGAAACTTAAAAAGATAAATGTTATATTTAAAATTAATTTTGGTAAATTGTATTTCAAAAAGAGTAACTTGGCAGCTTTGTCACCCAAAAGTCTATTAAGATGAGCATCATAAATAATTTCTGCTACACTGAAAAACTGCTCACTTGGAACGCTTGTTGCAGGTGATGCTAAATATGTACCAGCCATGTGCCATAGACCTATAAATTTTTTACTGTTAATCTGCCAATAATTAAATGGATCTTGATCTCATGGTATTTTTTTTCATTGGTATATTCTGTTAGCAAATTAGCATTCGTACATGATAATTGGTTTTCAGTTTCCTCATCATCATCGTCATCACTATCTAACATATTTGCCATAGAGTCTTCTCAATTGTTGCATTTTTCATACAGCATTGGGTATTTCTGTGCTAATTGTAGTTGTTGTGAGATTTTCTTCTGTTTCTGAAGCGGTAAATAATTTCTGTTTTATTTTTTTTATGAAAAAGTCACTGAAGAATTTGTCTTTGTAGCGTAATACTAAAAACGTTGGTCTATGGAACAATATATTTTTGTCGATTTCAGAAAATAATTCAGAAGATAATTTAATTCATTCTTCAAAGAAGACAAAATCTCAAGAACCGCGGGTGTGATGACGTTGGGAGTTTCCCCACTATCATCAGGAATTTTCATCTCATCATACAATTTATTTAATGCTCGTACTAGAGGAATAACTTCGGATAAACATGTGTTTTATGCTCTCAATTTTCTTGAGGAATCCTACAAGGGCTTCAGTACAATCACTAATTCTTGAATTAATATCCACTCTTCGGCATCAAGTTGATCTATTTTATTAACAGTAGTATAATCCTTAATGCAAGCAAGCCTTTCAAACATATAATAGCTGGAATTCCAACGAGTTGGTGAATCTCGCAAAAATTTGAAATCTTTTTGATTGAGTCAAACTTGTATTGTTTCTAATTCTTGCTTTGCCATTGAAATGTCCTGTATTTTTCTGCATTTTATAAGTAATATGGAGACTGTATCAAGTTTTGATAACAGTTTTTTTGACAACAGGATGCAGCTCATTTGCTGTACAGTCAATATTATTTATCTGCAGCTGATTCGATCTACTCTAAATATTATCTACGTCAGATAAAGTGCAGGAACGATTCATATTGGATTCCCCATCTCTTACCATGCAGTGCACATTCTGCTTCGGGATTCTCCACCCTTCAGACATACTTTGAAGTACATGGTATATACCAAAAGTAGTAGGACTGATTTTTTTAAAATATTTTTTTTGAAGATATCTTTACAATTCCTTAATCCTCTTCAAAATAGCACCCTTGGGCAGCTACACACCAAAAATTACGCTGCTGCCATTGGCCGTACGCCTTCTGGAAGTCAGTTTCGGGGACGCTGTTGAGAGCCCTCGTCGATGCTGCTTCAACGTCCTGGATTGAGTCAAAACGCTGTTCCTTCAGCTGCTTTTTCATCTGTGTGAGTAATAAAAGTCAGATGGAGCCAAATCAGGACTGTAGGTGGGGTGCAGCAACGCGGAAATGTCGATTCGGGCCAACAATTGCCTCATGACGGCGCGCCTTGGCACGGCGCATTGTCGTGATGCAGAGTCCAGTTGGCGGAGATGACTGGTCGGACGCGATTCAGTCGGTCTCACAGGCGGGCTGGCACTTGCAGGTAAAAGTTCGAACTGACAGTGTCCCCAGGGGAAACGAACTCCTTATGAATCACCCCACGATGGTCAGAAAACACGATCAGCATTGTCTTGATCTTTGATTTGCTCATGCGGGCCTTCGTTGGACGGGAGGACGTGGAAGGAAACTGTTGGCCCGATTCGGCGTCGCAACGTTGCTGCACCCCACCTACAGTCCCAATCTGGCTCCAACTGACTTTTTTTTTATTCCCACGGATGAAAAAGCAGCTGAAGGAACAGCGGTTTGACTCAATCCAGGACGTTCAAGCAGCATCGACGAGGTCTCTCAACAGCGTCCCCGAATCTGACTTCCAGAAGGCGTACGGCCAATGGCAGCAGCGTAATTTTTGGTGTGTAGCTGCCCAAGGGTGCTATTTCGAAGAGGATTAAGGAATTGTAAAGATATCTTCAATAAATAAAAAATTAAAAAATCAGTCCTACTACTTTTGGTATAGACCTGTATTGCTGAAATGTTATCTCCCGTTTGGCGTTCTTCAAGAATCTCTGCTTTTAAAACGATAGTTTTTCTTATAAATCCAAAAATCCGACCAGATACCTGATGTGAAAGAAACATTCTCAAAATCCTTCAACACATTCTTTATTTTTGATGGTAAAGTTCGCTGCAAGTAAGTTCCATAAAATACATCCCTTTAGAACATAATTTATTAAACTGTTCAGAATTTTGATATTACTGAAAGTGTTCTTTTTAAATGAAAGAAACCGCATTTAGCGATTTTAACTAATCTCGTAGAGAGAGTAGATTCGTTTCCAACCAAATACTCAACGATTTTTTAATTAGCTTCCGTTTTTATTTAAACGTTATGTAATAAAATGAAAGTTTTTTTGCTTTTGGCTTTACGGTTCATTGACGTCACGGTCATTAGAGTTGGGAAACGACTGAGGGTAAGGAACGGGAAGAAATTCATCCATCGCCTTTTGAAGGAACCAGCCTGGCATTTGATGTTTGTAAATAAACGAAAATCAAAATCTGGAAAGGCCACATACGGATTCGATTTCTCGTCCTCCCTAAAGCGAGGCCAGAGCATTATCGCTCACTCATTATGCTCGTTAAATCGAAGAAATTATCTTCAGGTTACCAGTTAAAAAAAGTTCAGATTATAAATGGAAACTAACTAGTTTTGCCAAAAAGGGCCGTTTGTGACCATTGAGGAATCGTATAATGCAGATTCATTAGTTACCTTGGCAACACCCCTTGTGCAGTTATAAACATAGCCACAAGGAATTTACTACCGAGGTTATGTCCCTCCTTACGGCAGGTACACTACGTTGTGAATTAATTTCACGTTCTATCGCGGAGCGACAAGACGTGTTTTAGTGCTCTCTCGTTGGCAGTTTGAACGTAAAGCCAAGTGAATTCAAGCCTTGACGCCACGTACTTGTTAAACTTGAGCGCTACCATCACGCAGCAGAACAGTTTCAAGTCGATATATTGAAGGTTCCTGCGTAATTTGACTGTAGAAGCCCCAGTCCGTGGATTAAATACAAAACATTTTGCCGAACTGCGGCTTATTATCTGCCTGTGGGACAAGAACAAACAACTCGGCAATTGTGATTGGGATGAGCAAATGAAAAAAAATATATCGATAAGTATGGTATCGATGTTTAGAAACAGTATAGATGCATATGAAGAAAAAAAATATCGATATGTCGATATTTTGGCCTAAAGCCAGTAATTATCTAAAAATATTCACAACATATATCAAAATGTTTAAGAAAATTAAAAACTCCTGCAGAAAATACGAAAAATTTTGTTAATTTAACTATTTTTATAATCCATAAAATCAATATTCGCCTAATTTAAACTTGATAAGAGCTCTGTTTCTACGTGTTCCTCCATCAATTTATTGCTGTCGTTCGGTGACGCCAAGTTAACCGCAGAAGCCGCTCTTTCGGACTGCACAGAAGAAGCTTGGCTCATCAGGTATTTCTTCAATGCATTAACTCTTATTCATAAATGAAAAAAACCAGTTGAAAACAGAAGCTGTTAATTTACCTAAAGCATCAACTACGCAACACAGATGCTTAGTCAATATTAATCAACTATAAAAATAACCTAACCGTTAATATTCAAATATGACATTAACGTAAAACTGTTAAAATTTAATAGCTATTTTTAACTCCTTAATAGTTGATGAAAAGCTGTCAAATTAAGACGAATTGATTTTTACGACGCTTTCAAAGATCGGATGTGTATGTATATTTATACAATACACATAACGTTTTAAATCGGATTCTGAATTGCATTTGTACAAAAATGTTGAATTGACACTCCAAATAAAATATTGATTTTTGATATATCGAGAATAAAATTCCGACGATAAATATCGATTATTTTATGAAAAATATCGATATTTCGATATATTTCGCCCAAGCGTAAGTTATTATATTTCTGGGACATACAGAATTACTATTGTGAAATGGAGTTATACTGATGATACTAACATTAAGTGAGAATGTGGTGAGGACCAAACAATGAACCATATGCTCGAATGCCCTATGTGCCCACCATCCTGCGAAGATGATCTGTTTCGAGCAACATCGAATGCACTAGAGGTGGCGAAGTAACGGCCAAATGTGTTTAAAATTGTTAATTTGTGCAATGTTTTAATTTTGTATTTGATCTTTCTGACTAGAGAATTATAAGTCTTGTGTAAAACTGAAACTATCTGTGACGTAAACATTAAATTCTCGAAGTTGGGGCGAGAAACTGTGCAAGTTTGGCTTTACAGAATTAAAGTGTTGCATCTTACTTTTAGTAAGACCCTCCAGTGTGCATTAGTGTGCCGAGGCGCCGCACACCGGATAGGACAGGTACAAAGGGGCCGGACACGAACCCGGGACCCCGCGTACCTGCCGTCCTAACTGTATAAAATACATGGTGCCAGCAACGGCATGCGAACGTAAAACCAAAGCTCCAAATTTGACATTGCCAATAATTAGTAAAACTAATCAAAGGCAGCCAATGTTGGGAAATAGTGGTGAAGTAGAAGAGCATATCTTTCGCAAGCCAGGGTAATAGTAAAATTGTTACTGATTCTGGAGAGAAATCGTATTGTTTCTTGATCCTGTAAAAACAGATTTTAGAACTTGTTAGCAAAGACATTATAGTGCACTGTAAAACTATTGCCAAGTGCAAATTATTCTCCGATTATTAAAACAAAAATTTTAATTGCAAGTTGTTTTTGTAAATGAAAAAATAAATAAAATGAGAAGACAGTTCGCATCAGACAAGTGGAAGCTACTTGTACAACATACAAAAGAAGTGGTCGGACTTTGACAACAAAAGGATGTTTGAAATTAAAGGCAATTTATGGGTAATTTTACAGAAAAATCGAGTCTGGTGTGGGATTGGTTAATTTCTAATGGAAGGAACAGTCTACTGTAAAGGTAGACAAAGATTAGAATATATGAAACAGATAATTGAAGTTGTAGGTTGTAAGGGGTGAGTTGAAATGAAGAGGTTAGCACAAGATATGAAGGGATGGAAGATTGCATCAAACCAGTTAAAAGACTGATCACTGCAAAAAAAAAAAAATCACATGTTAAAATGGCCATTCATATTACGATCTTCAATGGTTTCCCAATATCGATCCAGGAAAACGCTTGCATCGTTCCTTCGAAAGGTAATGTCCGAATGCCTTCCCAACCCTTGCTCCGTCCTAACCTGACTATAATTACCTCGACGTAGACAAGCCGTATAGCCCGAAGCCAAAAAGGAAAAAAAAATGCAGAAAGTAATCTAGACATCTGAAGGAAACTGTTCCACATCGCTGGACAGCCATTGTAACTAATGACAACTACTCTTTGACAAGGTGTCTACCTTAGAGCCCATAGTTAACGCCGGAGGAGATTTGACAAAGACAACTTTTCATCCCTTGCTGCTGATTTAGGTGACATGACGAAGCGCTATAAAAATGCAAACAATTCATGAAATGTATAATGTTGATATCTCAGATTGCATCGGTCTTATAAACGATTTATAGTTTTTATTTCATTTCTAATCATTTTAAACTGCCTCGAAGCAGAATTTGAATCCTTAATGCAGTGGTTTCTTGCAGCTTTCCGTATGTCCTAGCTGTTGATCGTTTCTCAATGTCAGCGCTGAAAGGAAAGAAGGTGATCAGAAGCACTAATAGATTTTTTGAAAATATTCACAATACCGGGGTGGATGAAAAAAGAATGTAATTGCATGAAATAGCTAATGCTGTGACATTTAAAATGATCGCATAAGTAATAGTTAGGATAAATACGTAAAATTTCCGTATTATCCCACAGTGGACCAAAATGTGAATGAGTTAATGACTTCAAGGGCTTTAGAAGTTGCTTTAAACTGATTCAGTGCAATTTTTGTGGCGTTTTGTTATAGTGGTTGAATATCGAGTTCAGTACCAATTGCATAAGTTCAAGGAAAAAGATAAAAAATTGAGTATTACGAACGGGGGATCAACATCATACAAATCATTAAGTTTTACTTCATCAGGAATGGCAATGGCAAACATATTCTAAAATTATCGTGACATAGTTTCCATACCCAAATTGAGAAGGGGAAAAAAGCGCAGGAAATACTTTTATTGCAGAGCAACCCACCGGAACACACTTTTGAAATATTGTCAATAAAAGGTTGCAATTACGCTGCTAAAAGTATCCCTTTCTTCTTCCAGATATGGCAAACTTCAAAAAATGATTTACAGGGAAAATGTTTTCAGTGAACCATTGAAACGATTGTCTATTTAGTATAACTGGGCAAATCAATTATATATGCTGAATCATGGAACACGAACATCATGGGACTAAATGTATAGACTTTCTATTCTAATAAAACACTAAGTTTGGTCAATGTGCGCCATTTCCATCACACTGTAATGTCACGCAACCAGCCTTCGGCTCTGCATTAACTTACAACTGAAGATATTACCACATAGTAGAAGTTATAAGCTTTGTGTAATAACAATTCTGTTTAGTTAAGTATCCGCGGATCAAAGAATTACCAAATTCCTGAAAGGAAATTAGATATTTGGTTTAAATCAACAGATTAATAATTAATTGCTTTTTGTTTATTTATACTCAGCCGATGTAGATGTTTGCTTATACTATTAGTCCTGAGAAGTCGCTATAGCTATGTTAAAAACAAAATCAAAACACTTTTAAGGTTATGATTGTTACTAAATAACAATTGTATTTTCTTAAGCAACTGCAAGATAATGAACTTCCAGAACAATGCGTTCAGGCCTCAAGTTTAGATGGGCTTACAAGGTATTCATCTTTCATGTAGAAGTTTCCGCTAAGTTCTATGTCGACTGTTATTGTAAAGTCGAGGAAATTAATTAAAAAAACTCTTAATTAAATATATTGCATTTAAATTAACATATTAATTATTAGTTGCATTATATTAGCCGTTTAAAGGGGTCAAATTTAGATCGCGATACATTGAATGTATTCATACGCGGGTGACATAAGTTATGATTTCGAACGGCAAATTTAGTGGAGATTGTGGTTAGGTTGAAATGCAGCCAGGACCAAAATGACAACTGGCACATTTTGTTACAGTATAATTCAATAAGAACTTAGTTTTATAAAGAATTATATTACATTCATAAGCACCATGTTACGGAAGTTGTTACTTCATGCGGACGGAAGTAATTCGATGTTTATCGTGTTGAATGTTGCCTGGACCAGGAATAAAACTGATATTACGTGGTATAGCATAAGGTCTCTGAATTTTAAGTTTATCTTAATTTCATTGGTTCCGTATTAGAGTCGTCATTTCTTCAGTAGAAGTTGAGACTGTATCGCTATGTAAACTACAACAGTAACATGAAAAAAATTACAAAAGTGAAAGTTATAGAGTTATATAATAAGAACTCCATATAGTTATACAACTGCAAAGTTATCAGAATATTTTGTTCAACCCATCAATTTTGTCGGGTTTTGGAAACTAGTATAGAAAACTATAAAAACACTTAAAGTCTAATTCCGTTCCTCATGGAGAGTTAACGATATACTAATGTATTTTGATGAAGGAGGGTTTTTCTGTTCTAGAATATGTGTAAGTATTGTTCAACAGTTATGCTGATTGCTCAACTGACTCCATTTTGGGTGGAAAATATTGCGCTGCAATGGGGATGATTTGCACTTAATCCATACTTTTGTGAGTGAATAGCGTATCTACGCATATCGTAATCTAACTTGCAGCTCGAGGAAACACAAAAATTGGCTTCTATACCGTAGTGCAAAATGAAATCAAACTAGAACATCGGCTGCCACGATGTTTAAAATTTACGAGTTCATGAACTCTCTACGTGAACCTGATAACTTTTGCACAAAATATTAATAACTCTTTCTCTGCGTGTTCTAAAAACTTCTGAAGCCAGCACAGCAGGCTCAGGCTCATAAAGCCAGTTCATTAATAGGGCTTCTCAGCGTTTTCGTTTCGCTGGAATATGAAATCGATGACAGTGAAAATGTAATGTCCTGCGGCGACTTTGCTTTCTCTCCCAACGCAGCTCCTGTCTGCTGCAGAATAACACATACTACCATTGTTCTACACTCATTAAAGCAGCTCTTTTGGTTTCACACAGGTCCTATGCTACGTTCAGTTAATCACTTAAGCTCAAGTATTTGTTAAATAATACTAAAGATTTTCAGACAGCGTTCCGTTTTCAATATTCTGGTTTTATAAACGTAACTGCTTTTATTTAATCACTCACTACAGTTTTAACAAATACTTGGCATACTTCTCTGGATCATATTTGTCCATTGCTTTTTAATATTTCCCGAAACTAATGCCTCAAGAATCTTTTCACTTTATAGCAAGAAGGTGTATAGCAGAGACGGCTTTTGAATAATAATAAATATATAAATCTTTGTACAATATTTTAATTTGTGTGTATATGATTGCCGATACTGAGTATCTGTAAAATCTTAAGATATAAGTAATGAGTAAATTAGCGCGCAAATCATAGCAAGATACTAGTGCATTGAAAACAATCTGGGGAAAACTGTTGAAACACCTTTTATAAGAGATTTCTATTATATAAACAAATAAATTTCTCAGCAGAACTGCAGCGGATATAAATTCTAATCACGTTTTTATTGTAATAGAAACATAAGTTGATGGGCTGCTCTGTCTTATTTCATTTCAAGTTTATCAAAATCATTTTGTCTTAGAGGAAGTGAATTGTTATCAGGTTCATACCGAAGATCGTTGAATTTTTGCCTTCACATTATTTCAGTAATCTCATAAAATTGCTAGATACCAATCCAGAAGATATTATGCACATTCTGTTCATGCACGCTGCTAAAACTTCTGTATTGTCTCCATACAGCGTCATGTTAGTATAGAAAACAGCTTCTATATATGTTTTCTGTTTAGAAATTTAAAGTAACAATTCAGTTTCGAATGTAAACACTCCTCAAAAAACAGTGTGAATCGATTTAATAAGGAATCAGGTTCATACAATTTCTCGTTATATTTGCATACGATCGATTTAATACAATCAAAACTCAGAAAACTCTCCTTCCAGACTGCAACATCAGGCAGAGTATCCACATAAGTACCAATCTCGAATGAAAATATAACATCGGAGTACAGATCATTGATGAATGAAGTAACTTATTTAACTTTGAGTAGTCTAAATCTGATCATTACGTTTTAGTATAGATACATCGGACGTGTTAATGAAAGCACAGTGAGTTTTTAATTGATTATTCAGTGTTATATGACGCAACGCAGAAAATAAATTTAGGTGTAATTGACAGTCATTGGACGCCGCTTAGCTCATTCGGTAGAACGTCTGACTACGAACTGGAGGACCGTGATTCTATCCCCGATAAAGCAGTGGGGTTTTTCGTTATAGCTGAATCTCTGGATCGGTCCCCAGGTCCATTCAGGTTGCTGTCGAATGATTATAGAATAGTTTCTTCCTCGGGAATGTAAAGCATTAATGCAGCTCTGCACTAACTGCCTCACCCCCTTCCTAGTGCCCAAAGTTGTAATTGGAATACTGAGCTCTATATTCTTGAATCCTGTATGAAGTGGCTGTAGAAACACTTCCACTTTTACGTCAGTTCAATGCTTCCCAATCCTTTGAAAAACTGTATTTCTGCGTATTTCACCATCTTCTTTTTTGTTGCACTTATCTCGGTATTGCAGGGTCGGCGTTTTTCAGGATGCGACGTGTTTGGGATTTGGCCGGCTTATCGCTGCGCCCGACGCCTCACCGGGAGAAAAGTTTTGTCGCCGTCTGCGAAACGTGAAAGTATGTTCTGCATGCGCAAAGTTTATGTTTGTTTGTGTAATATGTAGTTTCTGAGGCGGAGATAGGGAGCCGTCCTGGCATTGTCCGTGGTGTTTGCGGAAAAATTCCCAAAAATTGCAATCAGGATGGCCGGTATTAAGAGACCAGGATTCCATCCTATCCCGCAGTACCTGGTTGATCCAATGCGCCACACTGGAGGGTAGACGTCACGATGGAGCGGTGTACTCTATTGATATTTATACACTTTCCCAAAAACAAAATTGAAACTAGAACTAGACTTGAATCCGTCAGTATGTAGGTGCCGACTAAAAGCTATGTTTTCATTTTTAACACCTAAAAGCAAATTGTGCGTACTGTTTGCGATACTTGGGACATTTTCCTGCTCTATAATTACTACCACAAAACTAGTCTTGAAACCTCTATCAGAGAAGGATTTGAGATTCTTAGATGTGCTTGATCAAATATATTTACAAAGAAATTACTGTTAAGTCGATACCGGTTTTTTTTAAGAGATAAGCTACTAAATCATACAACTGGTTTTAAGTTCATGCTAGAAAAGTCATATAATTTTCACTGTTATACTGTTGAAGAAGAACATAATGTTTATGAACATACAATCAGTCTACGTATCTTGTAAGGAAACAGGATTTTCCTACATTATATTTAATGTTCTTTTATAATTTTAATGTGTTAGCAGTATGAAGAAGACAATGTATGTAGTTAAGAGAATGTTCTAGCATCTCTGACCGTTAACGTTGGCGAAATAGATTTTCATAGAGTTTCTCTGTTTGTTTTGTTCGTTTTTCTTTTATAATTTTAATGTGTTAGCAGTATGAAGTAGACGACGTATGTAGTTAAGAGAGTGCTCTTGCATCTCTGACTATTAACGTTGGCGAAATAGAATTTCTTTGTTTGTTTTGTTGGTTGTTCTTTTATAATTTTAAAGTGTTCGCGGTATGAAGCAGACAATTTATATAGTTAAGAGAGTGAACGTTGGCGAAATAGAGTTTCTTTGTTTATTTTGTTGGTTGTCAAGAAGAATTTATGGCGGAGAAAGCAAAAAGAAGTATCTTGCTTTATTCGCTGAATTATTGTAAACAATTCAATGTACAATAACTGTGTGAGAAATGTAAGGGATATAAAATTGTGAACTGGCAAATGTTTGTCTTGATAAAAGAAAGAAAATAGGAACGTACTTTCAGTCGCAGATCTGAAATAAATCATCTAGTGAATCATAAGTTGTGTGTTTTGTTTGAAGATGATTTTTTCTTTGCTCTCACTTCTGTAACTAAGTTCCCTTCGAATTAGATGAAGTGTGGCAAATACTACCCCAGTTAAGAAGAGGATCAAAACTTGCGTATATTCTCAACTAGGTACGAACGATACGAATTTAAGAGATGGGTAAAATAAAAAAGCAAATACTCTTACAATCTCTAGCACGAGATTTGAGCTGACTCCGTTATTTTTACACAGAATAACAAAGAATTTTATAACAAATAAGTTTAATTTGGTTCATTGTCTAATAATGGCACTAAATTACCTCTTCAGGCCAGTACAGAATAATACAACATACACAATGATACGCTGGCACAAACACTTTAGAACAACCCTCGCGTAAGACGCTTGGATCAGATAAACAGCTCACTACACGATATTGTGTCTAGGAGATCAGACGCTTTCAGTGCGTAAAGTTTTCATGCCGTAGAGTTGTCTCGTAGAATCGTGGTACGGTATCTGTGTGTGTATCGTAAGGTCTTAGCTTCGGCTGCGATATTCTAAAGAAGTTAACAGCCTTTCACCCGTATCAAAGCCAGCAACTCGTGTGAGAAATGGGCTGGAAATCTGCTGAGACCTCGATTTCAGTTGCAACTCGTAAGAACCCTTCACTGGGTGGTTGCATCCAGCTGGACCAGCTGCAAGAACATGGCTTCACTCCATAGATATAGTTATCTGATAGACATGTCTTTTGTTGTACTTGGCACACCAGTTAAAAGTTACGGAAGGCACGGATTGCGCGATAAATCTGTCTGTTATCCTGTACGAAGTTCCTAAATAGTGAATCACAATGTTCTCGTCATTTCTATTTAAAATTTCAAAAACAAATTAATAATTTTTTTTTGCTCATTAATTCCATTCTACAGCTTCTTCTATGGCTGAATTTTTACCATAAATTAAAGAAAATATTGGTGTAGATGATTCGAAATTACTGTTTCTTTACAAGACCAGTTAGCCAAGATATTAACAAAACGTTTTTAAATGTTTGTAAATATTTCATTAAAGTTGGATTATCTCATAATATAATTTCAGGATTCGAAACTCTTTGTGACTCGGTTAATGCCAAAATAAGAACTACAAAACATATTACAAATCAATTGACAAATAATTCAGCAAAACTGTCGTCGGATTCATAGAGTAAACTTTTAATTCGATTATATTAAGCTCGTCAGACTGTAGATAGTAGAGAAAGCATTCACTTATTTCAAATAATAACTGAATAAAATTGCTACACCCAGAATATACGTTTTGATATTCTCCCTGCAACCATTCCAACAATTAATGTGATAAAATGAAAGCAGATAATAAATGGTGGATATAATGTGTTGCATTTGTAACATTTGTTAGCATCAAAAGAAGTTGGACTCCCAGACGACTTGAAGGATTATTAATATCACAATTACTCAACCCGCAGTGTGGTGTTCCACACTGGATCGGTAAAACACAACGAGACTAGATTCGAGTTCTCAGCTTCACTAACCGTTCGTCGTGATTGCGATGTTTAAGCGGTTTCCCGCAACCGTTTAGTCGGATGCTGGGACGTTTCCCTATATGGGCTTCATAAACTACACATTTCACAAACAAAAATACAATTATCAAACAGAAAACAAAAAATTACAAGATTAGCTTACTCATGGCAACGCAGACTATAGGTTAAGTACACCGGTTCTAACAAACCCGGTTGAAATTCAAACAGGACAATTCCTTTCCCGTCTCATGGTTCACACTGGTCACCTGTGTGCTACAGGGGACCGATCTACATCTACATATATACTCTGCAATTCACAAAATTGTGGGTGGCAGAGGGTGCTCAGCACCAAACCTACTTTGCTGTGCATTCCAATCCCTAATGGTACGAGGGAAAAAAGAATTCATATAAGAATCAGTCCGGCACCTTATTTCTCTAATTTTATCTTTCCTGTCCTTCCGACTCAAATAGGTTGGTGGAAGAAGTATTTCACTACACTCAAAAGTGAAAGTGGGAGTACGCAAGTTTACCAATAAGTTTAAACGAAACGTGTGTCGTCTATCTACCAGAGACTCCTAACCTAATCTACTAATCAGTTCTGTGACGCTTTCATAAGGACTGTAGCAAACGGTCACGAATCGAGGGCTCTTCTCTGTACTTTCTCTATATTTTCGATCAACCCCTTACGAAACGGGTCCCAAATGGCACAACAATAATCCAAATGTGGACGCACAAGAAATTTGTACGCTATCTCCTTTGTTTGTTCATTACAATTTTTCAAGATTCGACCTATGAATCGCAGCCTAGAATTTGCTCTACCTACTAACGAATTAATGTTTATGTCCCATTTCATGTTCCTTTGTACTGCTACTCCCAAATATTTCATAGAATCGACCATATCTATAACTGTATTGTTTAACTCGTATTTCTGAACAATTGGATTCTTTTTGTTAGTTATTCTCATTGTCTTGCACTTTTTACAATTTAGAGTAAGTTGCCACACAGCGCATCAAGCTAAAATAACATCCAGATCGCGCTGAATTTCTAAGCAATCGGCCAAATTTCTTACTTCCCTATAAATAACCGCATCATCAGCAAACAATCTAAAAAGGTTTTTCACTTTGTCTCCGAGATCATTTTTAAAAATTAAGAAAAGAAGTGGTCCTATTACACTTCCTTGAGGTACACCCGATGTGACATCTAGATTAGAAGAACTTTCTCCTTCAACAACAACATACTGCGTCCGACCAGTTAGAAAATCCTTTATCCATTCACAAAGCTGATCCGATATACCGTACGCTCGTAGTTTCGCTAAAAGGCGGTTGTGTGGCACAGAGTCAAAGGCTTTCTGGAAATCTAAAAAAATTGCATCTACTTGTGAACCTGCATCGATAACTTTCATTACGTCGTGTGTAAATAGGGCCAGCTGTGTTTCACATGATCTTTTCTTCCGAAATCCGTGTTGATTTGTTGGCACGAGGTTCATAGTTGGCCGGATCGAGGAAAGAGAAAATAATGATTATTGTCTCCTATCAGCTTTTGTAAGAGCTGTCGGTGTTTAAAAGAAACGAGTTTAGTTCAGACTAAGCGTTGTGATTAAAAAAAAAAAAATAGTAATTTCGATGTGTTCGAAATGAATACCTTAATGCATACTAACTGTAAAATGTCCCGAAAAAGTCTTCTTACATATTGGTAACTATTCATTTAATTCATACCAAACGATACTTTCCAATAGCATTCTTTTTTTAATTGGCGGTTTACAGCTCGTTACTGTCAAGCTGCCAAGGAGTGGCAGTCACAATTTAGTGTCTACCATCCACCAGCTTGTTTTAACCGCCACGTAAAATATTGGCTGTCCTTTACAGGATATGAACCGACCTTGGAGGGAGTGGATCATTGTTGTATATGTGAGATATGAGAACTTCACACAACTGTTACTGTGGTGCACCACAACAGTCGATCCGCCATATTATCACTGAATGTAGTACAGCACTACGAAGATCAGAAGCTCTCTTAAAAATCTGGAAAAAAATATCCTGAAGAACTCTGAGCTGACTATACGTCAAGACATTATTAAAGCAAAACACCAACGCTTGGAATCGAGAAAACCGCCATGGCGCACACTAATCAACCTCATAGAGTACTCTTTCAACATCAACAAGCTGTGGACAACTCAATGGGAGCAGTCATTAGTAGCCAATAAAAATCTAGTTAAGGACCCCTCAGTACGGTTACAAGGTTTCGATCTCCCCAGGCGGCAGTGGAGAATCATTAATCGGATTCGAACAGGACAAGGCAGATGCGACTATTTATTACACAAATTGGGCTGGGTAGATTCTGCAAATTGTGACTGTGGAGCCACCTTACAGACAATCAATGACATCGTTTCCGACTGTCTTCCTCGGGCCTACAACGAAATACATGATGCGTCGATCAGTGCAGTTGACTGAATTAAAACATTAGATCTAGAGATATGAAATTGTACAAGCTTGTGATATGTACATTTCCTATTGTGTACCTTGTTAAATAATCATACGATAAATAAAATAAATAAATAACTGAATGTAGTAAGACGGCGTACGCAGGATCACTGGAAGACTTTGTTAAAGCATCTAGAGCGCTACAGAGTTCTGGACTTACAACTTTAAACGATTATTTCAGGTGACTTGTTGATTAACGTAGGATGACACGTTGTTATGTATTCTCTAGTATTGTAAATATTGTCTATTTTTCCATGCACTAAATAAATTTATAAAACGTGGAGGTCATTATAGTCAGAGAGGTCTGTAAACAGGGAAGAGTAGAAAATCGGCTACAGCCGTTTGTAAGAATCAGCCTGTATACTGCCAAATTACGCATGTCGGAACGATGATAGATCCCAAATTACAGGTCGGGCATAGGCGCTTGCTTTCCCACGAAATTCACCAACGGAGAATAGCACGTTTTACGTGGGATAAACTCACTTAGTCCTGGTACATTCACATCTAGCTGTCATTAAAACTGGAATAACGCAGCAGCAATATTCCTGTGTCTCTAATGTTTATGTATGGCTCTACAGATTGTCGATAGATTGAATAAGGAATTGTTGACAAAGAGTTGGAATCACAAATGGAATCAGATCGCCCTTGCGCATTAAAAGGTAAAAAACGGTTCCGCGTTCAAATCATGTGCTCTATGAACCAGCCGTTACCATTGAGGTTTTAGAGATTTTTTCCGTATTTGAAACGGTAGCGAGTTCCACCTGATAAATTACTCATTGCGCTAAAAATTATATCTGTTCATGCAGAACCTTCTTACATAAATGGCGTACGTTCCATATTAATTGAGTTCGTCCATCCAGGTTTCGGAATTCCGGGGTTCCCTCAAAACACCACGGCCCAATTACTACTTCATGTTACTTTCGCCCGTCCTTTCCCATCTATATATATATATATATAGATGGGAAATCTAATACATAAATATATATATATATATATATATATTAGATATATTAGATATATTAGAATATATTTATATTCTAGTGTTTATCTCCAAGTTACGACTTCTAACGTCATATGAATGCTATCTGGGAAATAAAGTAAGTTTCACCTGTTTGTAGCATAGAGTTCCACTGCAGAATTTGATTGTCCTGTTTGCTACAAACCAGTTTATGCGGAACACGTACATAAATTCTGAAGAATTTTTACGGAATGCATCAGAACCACAAGAACTAAAAAACTGCACGGTTTAGCTGAAATCGTTGCCGCTGATTAATATGGGGTATAGCAGAAAATTTTAAACAGGATAAGGTTGAACAAGACACAGCGTATCCTTTACCCGGACATCAACTCCAAAGACAATGGCTTTAATCTTGGAAAAGTTTACTCATAATGACGGCCCTTGCAGGTATAGTCATAGAAAATTATCTGGCTCACTCTACAGCAAGCGACATTGAGTGACATTAGAAATGGTTACCCAATTCAAAGGCGCTACCCCCAGGCGGCAATGCAAATGAGAAAACACTGAAAGCGTTGAATAGCCTGAGAAGTGGTATAGATAGAATAAAGGATAATATAGCCAGATGGTATTATCTCAAAAGTGCCCAGTAGCCTGTACTTTAAATTTCCTTAAGTCAGGTCTAAAGTATCCAGATAGAAGAATACTCTATCCTATTATATAAAACGCTAACGTGGCGTCTGCGTGCGTCGTCTATAGCTGCTACACCTATTGGCTAAAGAACGGCCAATCATCAACCACCAAATTACATTCGTACCACCATCTTGCTTTTCGTTTATTTACACCTAGACGCAGAAATTTATATAAGGAGAAGAAGATTCAATATTTACGCTATTTTATCAGTTAGATGCAGAAATTCATGTAAGGAGAAGGGGATTCAATATTGACGCTATTTTATCTGTATCAGTTATCAAAACTAGGTTAAACCATAACCCAAGAATTTTTTCGGCAGACGATAAGACACAATGAAGTTTATTAAAAACTAAGAGAAACGTACGTAATCGCGCAATGTATCAGTCAAATAAATAACAGTTATCCGTTTTCGAAATTATAAAAATGCATTTATTTAAATAAAATATAACCAAATATTCTGATAATCTAACCAGAATAAGGTACTCATATCACGAAAGATATAATTAAAAATGATTTCAATTTATAATTCGCAATTCAACAAAGATATTCTTGCAGCCAAATAGCGGCCAGCAGAGATAGAAAATTAATGCGAGGCAATCAATCGTTACTAAACTCTGTTACTAAGTTACAGTTGGTACGTTCGTTTAAATTTACATGTTGCTTTTTGTTTATTAATGACAACTAGATTCAAAAATTAATGCAAGGAGAAGAGTATTCCATGTTTGTGTTATTTTATCTGTACCAGTTATAAGAACGAGGTTAAAACATAACCTAAGAATGTTTTTGGCAGATGATAAACAATGAAGTTAATTAAAAACTCGAAAAAAGTTTACACCATATTTACGAATCATAAAATGTATCACCGAGATAAATTACCGTTATCCGTTTTTGATATTATACTTTCCGTCATTAAAGTAAAATGTATTTATTTAAATAAATCATAGTCAAATACTCCGATAATCTAACCACAGTATGGTACTCATATCACGATGATTTCATTAAAAATGGTCGATATTCGCTTTTTCATGCAATCTTTTCCACAATAAATTCAGACTAGCACCATACGTGCTGCCTGTCGTTATTCATATGAGGGTAATAAAAGCTATGATTTTCGAATGCAATGTTAATGTAGATTGGGGCTAAGTTGACCAGACTCGCAACTGACACATTTTGTTACAGCATAATTCGCTCTGAAATGAGTTTTACAAACCATTTAAACTGTTTTCATAAGCGCCATGTTACTGGAAGTATTATTTTTTACGGGGGAAAGAAGTTTCATATTTATCATGCTGAATTGTGCCTGGACCAGGAATAAAACTGATATTACATTGACAGCAAAAGTTTTTGTGGGATTCCTAATTTGTTTTCAATTTTATTGATTCGATACTTCCATCGTCAATAATTCAGTAGAATTTACTACTGTATAGCTATGTGAACTGCAAATGAAATATCTAGAACATTACAAAACCCAGGCCATTAGCATTATGTAATAACAATTCCATATAATTAACCAACTAAAAAAAAATGAACTGCTAGGATATTGCATTCAAACCGTCATTTTTGACGGGCTTGAAGCTAGCAAACTATATGAGAATCAAGTGGCTGTAATAAAAGTAGAGAATCACGAGAGACATGCATTAGTTAAAAAGGTGTGAGACAAGGTTGTAGTCTATCCCCGTTAATATTCAACTTGTATGTAGAAGAAGCAATGAAGAAAGTCAAAGAAAAATTTCCATGTGGCATACGTTTTCAGGGAGAAAAAATCAGTATGCTACGATTTGCTGATGACATGGTCTTATTAGCAGAGAGGGCTGGGGATATTGAGAAGTTGTTGAAAGGCATGAACAAAATACTGAAGGAAGATTTTGGACTGAATATAAATCAAAGTAAGACAAAAGTGATGAAATGTAGCAGAAATGATACCAATACTAGCAGATTAAATATAAAAATAGGATCGGATGCAATAGGAGAAGTGAGTGAGTTCTGTTACTTGGGAAGCAAAATTACAACCGATGGCCGAAGCAGGAATGACGTTAAAAGCAGAATAGCACTAGCAAAAAGAGCCTTCATGAGAAGGAGAAACCTTTTAGTTTTAAATATTGATCTCGGAATTAGAGAGAATTTTTTATAACTCTATGTGTGGAGCACAGCACTTTACGGTAGCGAAACATGGACTTTAGGAATGCCGGTAAGAAAGAAACATGAAGCATATGAATTGTGGTGCTACAGAAGAATGCTGAAAATTAGATGGACAGACAAAGTAAGAAATGAACGAGTTTTGCAAATGATGGGTGAGGAAAGAAGTTTATGGAAGAAGCTTACAGAAAGAAAAGACAGGCTGGTAGGTCATATTTTGAAACATGCTGGATTTGTTAATTTGTTAGTGGAGCGAACAGAGGAAGGTAAGAACTGTAGAGGAAGACAGAGATTAGAATATATGAAGCAGATAATTGAGGACGTGGGCTGTAAGAGGTATGTAGAAATGAAGAGGTTAGCACAGGATAGGAAGGGATGGAGGATTGCATCAAACCAGTCTAAGACTGACGACAGCAAAAAAAAATTCCATTGATAACGGTATCCATGTTACTAAATTTTAGCACCCGAGAATTTGAACGACTGAAGTTTGATGTTTATTGCAAGTTTTTTGGCAATAAATAAATAAAATACACTGGTCCATCAAAAGGATGTGTCACTCGACGGCAATAAATTGGAATGGGTACACTGGTTTACTTACTTGCGAAGTAAAGTAACTACTAACGGTAAGATGGAAAATAAAAAAGAACAGAGAATAAGGAAGGGCGGACAATTTTATCATCCGATCAAGGCTATAATCAAGATGGGAAGAATAGAGAAGGAAGTCAAAATCTTACCCTATAACAAATATTGATCTTTCGCTCTGAAATCTGGATTTTGACAAAGAGATATAACCACATAATAGCCAGTAGAAATGAGGTTACTGAGAACGCCAAACGAAAGGATAAAATCAGTAATGAAAACATCAGAAAGAGATTAAAAGTCGTAGCATTACAAGAAACGTTAATGAAGAAAGAACAGCAATAACTGGGGCAAATCATGAGAATCGAGGGAGACAGTATGCTGAAGTTAACGCTCTTGATTAACTGGAAGGGAAGGAGATCCATTCGAAGACCATCGAATAAGATGGACAGACCAGGTGAAGATGGACGTAGGGATGAAGGAAATTTATTGGAGATAGCGGTGCAGGTAGAAATTTGATGCGACCTCCAGGTAAAAAGGAGGATGCGTCGGACGAGCCGATAAAGCGGAAACGCAAAATGATGATGATGACAACTTAGAAGTGGTACAACATGTGGTGTAATTACTGGCGGTTAGTTGCGACATGCTGTTTAACGTGGAGACTGTAGGGAGGGAACATTGTTATTAGCTTGGTCTCTGTAGGCGGACTTCAAACGAGAGTCACTTGACTGCAGTGCAGTCTGTGAGCGCACGTAATACAGTTTCACTCCAGGTCACGTTCTCTCCAGTATTAACTGCTTCGCATTTGGAACATTGTGCCGGCAGAGTTATATAAGCCTCACACCCTATTCCACTAACAGTAACAACTTGCTGTAAACACACTGAATGAAAAAAATCAATTAACACGTAGCCACATTGTAAATTCCGAAGCAGTATGGCATGGAAGCATGGTGTTCCATCTATTTTCTGCAAATTTTTTGTATTGTAGATGCAAGAAGAATTAAGGCACCTACCAAATGGCCAAATAACTGTTGTAACAGTAATGGGTTTTGTTTAACTGTACATTTCAAAACATTGTTACTGTTAATGATGCAATCCCTTAAAAATGTTACCAATAACCCCTAGTACATTTATATCGCGTACATGAGAATCCTAGAAATAAAAATTGTGAAGACGCAGCTCCATATTTTGTGCAAGAATTAAATTATACCGGTACAAGTTTTTCGGTTTGATAGGACTCTTAAAGAATGATGTTCAGTAATTGATTCACAGCAAAAGAAAGCAATTAATACTACTATTTGATTTATAGAAGATCTACGCCATTTTCCATTTTTTTTTTTTTTTTTTTTTTTTTTTTTACAGTTTAACGTCCCTTTTTAACAACGTGGTCTTTAGAGACGGGAAAGAATGGGGGCAAGGAATGGGAAGGAATTCGGCCATGGCCTTTTGAAGGAAGCATCCCGGCATTCACCTGGAGTGATTTGGGGAAACCATGGAAAACCCAAATCTGGATGCCCGGACGGGGATTCGAATCGCCGACCTCCCGAATGCGAGGCCAGAACGCTATCCGTTACACCACCACGCTCGGTTTTCCATTTTTAACAAAAACGTTATTCGCTACTACGATATAAAAATACAAAATTTCAATCGTGAGGTTTAGCCAACAGTAGAAATGGATCAATAATTTGTTTTCGTTTTATTGAACATTAAACTGTAGAATGTTTGTCAGTCTGTAATGTGATATAATTTGATTTAAATTTAGGATATATTCAGTTAGAGACTTTGACCTTCGTAGCACTAGCTTACCCTGTCAGATATAGTAATAAAGTAATAACAGTATCTTATTCATGTGATATACTGTTTACTTTAAATTAGGAATCTTTCAAAAAATAAATAACCAATAGACCCAGTGGTAATGGAAATTTCATCTAGCCATTTCACAAAAATATTAATTACCACCAACAGGATAATTTAATGTGGATCTACCTTCATTATTTATATTTGATTACAAATGGTAAATGAAAAGCCTGTACCCAATGTATTTGAAATGTCTGCATATACTTTCATGCCACATGCGTTTAGAATGTGCTAACTCTTACGCACATTACGCACTTTTTATTGCAGATATAATTTTTTATTGCATCCTTATATTTAATTTAGTGCATTGCGGAAATGGGATGATATTATTTTCAGACGAGGTAATGGCGGAGAAATTCTTAAGGAAATATGAGTAACATCATTGCAAGTTGTTATTTCGGAATGGTGCCGTAAATGGCAGCTTACACTTAACTGCAAAAAGTGCAAGGCAATGCAAATAAGTAATTAAAAGACCCCGTTTTCTCACGATTACAAAGTTAACAATTCAGTTGTTGACACGGTAGACTCCCTGAAGTATCTAGGTGTAACAGTACAAAGCAACATGAAATGGGACTTGCACATAACTTCAGTCGTAGGTAAAGCTAATTCTAAACTACGTTTTATAGGTCGTATTTTGAGAAGTTGTAATGCTCATACAAAGGAAATTGCGTACAAAACACTAGTTCGTCCGCATTTGGAATACTGTTGTGCAATTTGGGATCCGTATCGCAAGGGATTGATTGAAACGTTAGAGAAAGTACAGAGGAGAGCCGCTCGATTCGTGTCCACTAGTTACAGTCCTTATGTAAGTGTCACAGAGCTGATACGTGGGTTGGGATGGGATTGTTTGGCGGACAGACGACGTCGTTTTCGTTTGAATTTGTTGGAGAATATAAAGAAATCTTTAATTTACGAGTGCAACGAAATACTTCTTCCGCCAACCTATTTAGGTCGCAATGACAGGAGGGATAAGATTCGAGAAATAAGATGCCGTACTGATAAATTTATGTATTCTTTCTTTCCTCGTTCTGTTCGGGATTGGAACGAATAGAATTAGGATTGGTGGTTAGCACCCTCTGCCACCCACAGTAAATGTGAATTGCAGAGTATAGATGTAGATATTAATGTAGAAGTTAATTGGTAACTGACATGGTAGATCGCAGGGTTACCATATTCTTTCTGCAATCATGCTTTTCCTCAACGAGATGGAGACAGGGTGGATATAGCATGCAGTGGCGTACGGTTTGCTTTATGAAAGAGGTAATAATTGTGAAGCATATATTTGCTAAGATTATATGGTATTTTGAAGCATGTTCTCAGTTGGACAGAGAAGACTGGAGGAAGGAGATATCTCAGCGTAATATTCAATAAGTCATCGTACTGTGTATGGACACTGATGATCGAGTCAAAAGTTGAAAAATATGTGAAACTGAAATTGCCGGTTTAGTTTGACTGTTACCGAGCGTGTTGGGTTAACGGTTAACATTCTGGCCTCACATTCGGGAGGACGAGGGTTCGAATCCCCATCCGGGCATACAGATTTCGGTTTCCCATGGTTTCTCCACTCCATGCGAATGCCGGGATGCTTCCTTTGAAAAGGTCATGGCCGAATTCCTTCCCATTCCTTGTCCCCAGTCTCATCCCGCCTCTATGACTTTAGCCGTCGACGAGGCGTAAAGTGGTAAGGAAAAAAAAAAGTTTGACTCTGGCGATTTGATGATTGGAATGTGACAAAGGAACGAATTTTGGCCTACAACCACATGGGTTTCAGTATGACATTAACGACTGAGAAATGCTATTTCAATTGCGGAATGTCGAGTAAGAATAATAGAACAACTTGGCTATACAGAGAAGAATATACAGGGTGTCCCAGAATTATCTTTACAACTTTAACATTGAATAAATTATGTTTGGAACGAGATATCACAATGCAGTTTTTTGCATGTTACAGAGTATATCTCAAAGCTTTTTCTGTTTCATTTCAGATGTGGTTTTGTGACAAGTAGGAAGTTACATCACATTTATTGAAAATGTGCACCCCACAGGAAGAAGCTCAGTGTGTTTCCTGGTTTACAGAGACACGATCAGATACACAAGTGCAACACATTTTCAGGACAACATACAGGAAAGAACCACCAACAAGACCATCAATTCGTCAGTGGCATCGGCAGTTCATGGAAACTGGTAGTATCCTCCATCAGAAAGGCGCTGGTCGACCATGCACAAGTGACGAGAATGTTGAACGGGTTCGTGAGGCATTCACTCCTAGTCCCAAAAAATCTCTCCGCACCGCCGCCAGAGAGTTGCAGTTACAACGCTCAACTATACACAGAGTGTTACACAGACGGTTGCACTTGTATGCATACAAAATGCAGGTGTTGCAAGCCATTAAGCCAGGAGATAAACAGAGACGTGCTGCGTTTGCTGCAAACATATTGGAGAGAATGGACACTGAGGATGGTTTCCTTAGTCGCGTGCTCTTCTCAGATGAGGCAACCTGTCATGTTTCTGGGTTACTTAACAGGCATAACGTTCGGATTTGGGGTTCTGAAACTCCGCATGCATTTAGAGAGATAGAGCGCGACACCCCAGAGGTTAATCTGTGATGCGGTGTTATGCACAACCAAATCATTTGCTGCTTCTTCTTTGTTGAGAAGACAATCACAGGCCCAGTTTACTTGGATATGCTAACAGAATTTGTTGTTCCCCAACTGGAAGTCCTTCAACCGACAGTCATCTTCCAGCAGGATAGTGCACCTCCACATTGGTCTCATGATGTCCGTGATTTTCTAGATAAACAATTTCCTGGTCGGTGGTTAGGAAGAGGGGTTTCAATTGACTGGCCGCCTCGTTCACCTGACATATATAAGCCCCTTGGTTTTATTTCTTTGGGGATATGTAAAAGACATCGTGTATCAAACCCCGGTTTGAAATTTGGCAGATCTCAGGCAGGATTTCTGCAGCAATTACAACAATTGATCAAGGGATGATCCAAAGCACTTGGCAAGAAATTGAATACCGTTTTGATGTTGTATGGGCAACTAATGGTGCACACGTTAAAGTGTTCTAAAGACAGAAACAAAACTTTGAGAGATACTCTTCAAAATGGAAAAAAACTGCATTGTGATATCTCGTACCAAACATAATTTATTCAATGTCAAAGTTGTAAAAATAATTCTGAGACACCCTGTAGTTAGCAGCAGACGTAGAAGTAATACAGGAGATTCTTAATCTTCATGTGAACGGAGATGCTTAAGTATTAATTCATAACTACAGAAATTAGTATGGACAAGTTACAACAATAGGTACAATGCATTCGTATGTGTGCATGACTTCAGGAGCTGGACAGGTCTGCGCCTAAAATGTGAAGCCAATTCCTCTACTTCACAAAAGGTGTCTGCGATTGTGATGTAGACTGGGACATACTTCAGCGAAAGGACGAGATCGTACGTACTATAAAGCATCACAGCACCATTGTCGTCAGACTCATAATAGCTGAGTTAGAAGATCAAAGGCCCCTAGTACACGCTATTGAAACTTGGCTTCCTTTCTCAGAATTGGTGAAGGGTAACGCGACGTAAAAAAGCTACAAGCCAACCGCAAGACTGCATAGTTGGGCATTCATTTTTCTGCTGATGTAACGAATGTTAACTTGATAACATAGCGCGAGAGAAGTGGAGAGACCACCCAAGCCACGACGGGAGCTAACAAGGGGAGGGCACGAACATGGGATTTTATTTTGGGATGAGACTTTGCGTAATAATTGTACCCCTTTTTGATGTTTACCTCCTGCAATCGTAAGACGCAACACTCAATAGATTCGGAGAAAACGGCCTTTAAAAATTCAAGCGCAGCTTATATACTAGTGAAATTCAGGTCAAGCTGCCAGCGCAACAGCCCAGTCAGTAACGAGCCTGAGTCATGTATGGGCACTCTGGGTTCGATTCCGTTTTTTTTTCATATTTTTCATTTTTATTTTTCTGTTTTAACAATTAAATAAGTTTTTTTTTAACTGCTTAACGTCTCCTATAACAACCAGTTCTTTAGAGACGGGAAAGGATGGGGGGCAAGGAATGGGAAGGAATTCGGCCATGACCTTTTGAAGGAAGCATCCCGGCATTCACCTGGAGTGATTTGGGGAAACCATGGAAAACCCAAATCTGGATGCCCGGACGGGGATTCGAACCGCCGTCCTCCCGAATGCGAGGCCAGAACGTTATTGATTATTTAATTTTAATTTCAAATTTTAAATCATTATATGAGTATATTAACTACCCTATAACCTACTTAAAATACTTTAAAACTATAATAGTTACAATACTCTTTAAATATAATTAATTTTTTAAGTTATTTTATTAACAGAGTTTCAAGTTTTATTTCATATATTACCGTTGTTCTAGTAAAAATTCCGCTTTCATTAATTGTGCTCGATGCTAAAGAAATTTATTGTTTTAAATGTTTTTATGATGATTATCATCCCAACTCACATTTGTAATAAAAAATTAAATAAAATCAATAATAAAAAAACGCAATGAGAGATTTTTTCTTATGAATAAATATTATTATTATAACCATTCGTAATAGCGTATTTTAAACAATAAAATATTGTAACTATTATAGTTTTATAGTATTTTAAGTTAAAGGGCAGTTGATATAAAAATTTTAAAAAATTTAAAAAAGCAATAGACCAAATCGAGATTCGAACCCAGAGCGCCCAGGCATGACGCAGGCTCGTTACTGACTGGGCTGTTGCGCTGCTAGCCTGACCGGAATTTCACTAGTACCTATATAAGCTGGGCTTGAATTTTTAAAGGCCGTTTTCTCCGAATCTATTGAGCGTTGTGTCTTACGATTGCAGGAGGTAAACATCCTAAAGGGGTACAATTATTACGCAAAGTCTCATCCCAAAATAAAATCCCGACGTCGTGCCCTCCCCTTGTAAGTCTACGGGGAAGAGAGGGAGGCTCTGTGTCTGACTACTGAACAGGAAGTTTGACCTTCGGGTCAGCTGGAGAACTTTTCCTGCAGGCTGGTTCTCTGGTACAGTACAAAATTCGGTGGAGAGCCGCCTGCCTAACTACAGGCAAGCAGTACCGCGCGGGAGTGTGCGGGGGTGGGATGGGGGGACTGGGGGAGGGGTGAAGGACATGATCCATACTGGTGACAATATCTACAGAAGTCAACACGCATTAAATAACTTTTTGATCTGCCACAGTTTTGAGTTAATGTTTCAATAAATCAGTTCATATCATTAAATTAAAAGCCCTGAGAATGTTTAATTGAATTTCATACACTTAATATTATTAGTTATTCGTGTAAATACAGTATTTAAATGATTAATAGCAGCAGAGCATTGTGCGGTGAATATTAGCAATAAAGGGCATTTCAGGAAAACATGATTTGGAATACATTACTAAATGAGCAACACATATTCCCCAGGCAGTTGTCTAAATTTCTGGTTGATGTTTTTACTGAATATATTTTGCAAAATTCAATTAATTAAAGACCTAAATGGCACAGACTATATATTTACTGAACTGGGAAAACAACAATGAAAAATGTGATTGTGTCGGGGCCGAATAGCTCCAAATACTGCAATCTGGCAGACATGCGCTCCATCTGACCAGCAAGACAAGAGCCCAGCAGAAAGGAAGAACCTTAGAATAGAGTCTCACAATCTAATTAATTTGAAATATATTTTTCATGGAATCAGTGATGTAACTTTAAAAAACCAATAAAACTGTCCAAAAAATTGTAGTGCAGATGGATGAATGACAAAATTTGGACAGGGCGTGATGGATGAGCGATAACGTTGTGGCATCTCATTCTGGAGGATGCATGTCGAATCCACGTCGGAACATCCAGATTTGGGGTTTCCGTGGTTTTCCCAATTGTTTGGGTTTCTTCATAAGGCGATGACCGAGTTTCTTCCCGTTCCATACCCGCCTCAATTGACCCAGATCTCGACAAGGCCGTAAGAAAACAAAAGGGTTATAGATTAAAATAGAACAGGAAAGAAGAACCAAAAAAGTAGTACCGGATATTCTGTTGTAACTGCTCTACTCAAGATAATGTTCCAGTAAACTTCGGCTAATATATTATGGAATGTTGACGAAAGCAGATGTGACCATTTTTTTATGGCTTTCGGCGACTAAGCCATTCAGCCAGCTCAATGTGTTAACAATATCTTTTCATGTGAATTAGTTTCTCCAGTACGTTTTTATGATTCCTAAGTATAGACACCACAGGACGGACAGGACTTTCACACAGACACACAACACTTAACATCCATGCCAGCGGCCGGATTCGAACCGGCGACCTTCGGCACGCAGAGCTAGCACGCTAGCCCCTACGCTACCGAGGCCGGCCAGATGTGACTTCGGTAGCTAAAGGGATGTAGTCGGCAGGGAATGCTATGCGGGTAATTGCAAGACATTCAATATTCAGTGTGTTTCATATCAGAAGGATGGCTATATTATCTGATAGGATATACTAGACGACCCGTGCGAAAATTTCGCGAATAAAATGCGATTAATAGTGAGGTTGAATATAATGTCACCAAGTTCAGTCATTACTCTTCATACTCCTACTTCATTTATCGATTTTGGTTAGAAATCCAGGGAGACAAATGGCTCGGAACACAAAAAACGTATTTTAGACATATTGACATTTTTGCGCTTTATGGGTTGAATTACGAAAAATACCTTTCTTAAAATATAATGTTACCACGGCAGAAATCTTAGTCTTTAATACCATATGTCATTTATCTATATCGATTAGATATCAGGGGAAATATAAGGCTCGTGACACAAAAATACGTTGTAGAACAATTTATACTTTTTCCCTTTAATAGTTGAATTCCAAAAACATTCTTTCTTAAAATATGATGTCACAAAGCTGAGACATTACTCCTCATAATCCTACCTCATTTATCGATTTTGGTTAGATATCCAGGGAGATAAATGGCTCGAGATACAAAAAACGCATTTTAGAAAAAGTGACATTTTTGCCCTATAAGGGTCGAATTACGAAAAATTCCTTTCTTATAATATAATGTTACCATGGCGGAGACCTTATTCTTTAATATGATACCTCATTTATCTATATAGGTTAGATATTAAGGGAGATAAATCGCTCGTGACACAAAAATGCGTTATAGAAAAATTTGTACTTTTTCCCTTTAAGGGTTGAATTCCAAAAACATTCTTTCTTAAAATATGATGTCACAAATCTGAGACATTACTCCTCATAATCCTACCTCATTTATCGATTTTTGTTAGATATCCAGGGAGATAAATGGCTCAAGATACAAAAAACGCATTTTAGAAAAAGTGACATTTTTGCCCTATAAGGGTCGAATTACGAAAAATTCCTTTCTTAAAATATAATGTTACCATGGCAGAGACCTTATTCTTTAATATGATACCTCATTTATCTATATTGGTTAGATATTAAGGGAGATAAATCGCTCGTGACACAAAAATGCGTTATAGAAACATTTGTACGTTTTCCCTTTAGGGGTTGAAGTCCAAAAACATTCGTTCTTAACATATGATGTCACAAAGCTGAGACATTACTCCTCATAATCCTACCTCATTTATCGATTTTGGTTAGATATCCAGGGAGATAAATGGCTCGAGATACAAAAAACGCATTTTAGAAAAAGTGACATTTTTGCTCTATAAGGGTCGAATTACGAAAAATTCCTTTCTTAAAATATAATGTTACCATGGCGGAGACCTTATTCTTTAATATGATACCTCATTTATCTATATCGGTTAGATATTAAGGGAGATAAATCGCTCGTGACACAAAAATGCGTTATAGAAAAATTTGTACTTTTTCCCTTTAAGGGTTGAATTCCAAAAACATTATTTCTTAAAATATGATGTCACAAAGCTGAGACATTACTCCTCATAATCCTACCTCATTTATCGATTTTTGTTAGATATCCAGGGAGATAAATGGCTCGAGATACAAAAAACGCATTTTAGAAAAAGTGACAATTTTGCCCTATAACGGTCGAATTACGAAAAATTCCTTTCTTAAAATATAATGTTACCATGGAGGAGACCTTATTATTTAATATGATACCTCATTTATCTATATCGGTTTGATATTAAGGGAGATAAATCTGTCGTGACACAAAAACGCATTGCAAAAATATTGATACTTTTGCCTTTTAAGGGTCGAATTCCGAAAACTTTATGGCTTAATATATGACGTCACTAAAGCGGAGATCTTAATCTTTAAAACGATATTTCATAAAACGGTTTCAGATAGGTATCCATGGAGATAACTGACTCGTAACACAGAAAACAGCATTTTAGAAAAATTTACATTTTTGCCCTTTAAGGGTCGAATTCCGAAAACTTTTTTGCTTAAAATACGATTTAACCAAAGTGGAGACTATAAGCTTTAAAATGACACCTCATTCATTGATTTCGGTTAAGTATGAAGGAAGATATAGGCTTATGACAAAAAAATACCTTATAGAAATAATATATATGATTATATGATCGGCACATCGTTTAACTCAAAACGTTTTCAAGCCATGTGATTTTTGTTTGCTTTTGTTTTAGATTTGGGAAAAGGGTGAAGTCAGAGGCGACAAAACATAGTGAGTAGGTTCTGTGTTAAGACAATTCACATTATATTTACCTCATTTTTCCAACTGCTAAAACGCCTTTCTTAGCAAGTGCTTTGTCCTGATGAAAGGTATGTTGCTTTTGTAATCCAAGTCTTTTCTCACAAATTTCTTCAATTATTTCGTCCAGAAGACTTTATTAGGATCCTTCAGTTACAGTTTTACACTTTCACAGCTGATCAATCAAAATAATAGCTCTTGTATGCTAGGAAATATTGGCCATGCCATTTATGGTAGATGAAATCGACTTCCCCGTTTTTGTTGCAATGCTACCGGTTTCCATGGACGGTTTGACCGCTGCTTCGTTTCAGCTGTGCAACGGTGGAACAGCGTTTGATCCATACTAACAAATCAATGAAATTTTTTTTGCATAATCCTTTTTAAAACAGTCCAAACATTGTGTAAAATTAATTTCCGCATTTAGTTTTGACTCCTCCCCCCTCCCCCCTTTTTCACAAACAGCTTTTGATATAAAATCCTTGAGGTAAAATGTTCCGTACCCTTTCTTCTGACGTGCCAAGAACCGAGCTATGTTTACTGCCTTAACCTCAAATTGTGAAATACAATATTTTGTACGGTTTCGATGTTTGTGTCTGTGTTTGCAGTCTTTTGTCCTCGTTTACGTGAACAATCTTCAAGGATGAGCAACTTCATTTAAATTCAGCCACCCGTTTCTTTACAATTGAAAACGGAGGAACAGATTACGTGTAAATCTTTTCCTAATTTTGACGAATTTTCGCTGACGATGAACAATCCAAAACGATGAATTTTATGGCAACAAGGTATCGCAATATCAGACTCCACGTTTGACATCACAAAAAATAATCCATTGATAGCAATTTCATCTGTGTGCAGGGATAAGAACCTTTCCCTTGCCACCGAACACTGTGTATATCTGCAGATGATTGAGTGCTGTTCTGCTGAAGCCTACGGTTGTCGTGAGAATGCACGGTAGCGCAAATAATGTGAGCGTCTGAGAGGTTTTGGAAGGGTCCCGTTAAGCATCCTATAACTCACGTTCATCCCATTATTTAGAGCTCTAAAAGTGTCGTGCTCAGCAGTCCTACGTTCATTACTTTACCTGCTGACAGCCACCAAACAATTATGTTATTATGAGTTCGAGGCACTTTTACGAAGGGAGCAGCTGCCTTACTAATTCCTATTAAAAGCCTATAATATAATCATCAAACAAATTTGTCCATAAAAAAGAACGGTTACGTACTTTTATAGCACGTTGTAAATTTATTTATGGTGCACTGTGCCACCAGAATTCAACGACAAGGGACCGTAAACTTTAAAATCAAATATACAGAGAAATCGTCCCTGCTGATTTGGAATCATCCATTTTGCAGTGGAGACTAATGTGATTCGTACAACCTAGTAGCTTCCGGTGCTCATTAAAATAAAATAAAAAATGCCCTAAATAAGTTATGAAAATGTTTTGGTACTGGACATAGTGTTATATCTTTTTATAATCCTAGGACTGAATGTACATCGAGGATGTGGATGACTTTCTCTTGAAATAAAACAACATTTCTTCAACCCATAACCTCACGACTGTAAACGAAGGAAGATTCAAAATAAAAACATCTCAGAACTGAGTAAAAAAACCTGATACGTAGTATATATCGGCATCTTACACGTGAAGGTGGCTGGTATTAGACATGGGGACAGAGGCGAATGCATTGTTCAGCAGTACGTACTAATCTGCAAATGAAAACATGATATTCTGAACTTTACAAGGAGACCTGTACCTGCATGTGACTTCACGTTAATTACTAGCTCACTAAATTGTGTCAAACCGAAAGCCCCTATGCTGCTTTTCGTAAAAGCGCTGATCAAAGGTTAAGAAGACGTGGGGAATAGGTGCGAATACGCTCGTTAATCTGGAAGCAGTTCCTATAAAACGCCAAACACTTGTTTCTGCAATAGTTAGGTTACTTTCTATCAGTATGAATTAACAACAGTTGATTGGTCCACTGTGAAACACGTAAGGGAGCGTGCACAAACTACGTGGTTCGGTCCAGGAGGGGGTGGGTGGGAGGGGTTGGCTGGGCTACGTGGGGGGAGCGGGGGGGGGGGGGGGTTCCGAGCCAGACCACTTAGCTTTCCTTTCATAACATTTTTCACAGTTAAAATGAGGAACAGAACACACAGCAGCATGTGAATATGAGAAAACAGTACAAAATGTCTTCTGGAATCAAAAGAGAAAAAAGTTACGTGCTACGTGGGAAGGGGGGAGGGGGTAGAGGCAAAAGCCACGTAAGGCTACGTGGAGGGGGGAGGGGGTTTCAGAGTAGGCCAAAATGGAGCTATGTGGTTTATGCACGCTCCCTAATTACACATTGGCCCAGGTGTTTCCATTAGCCAAATAAAAAAATTAAAAATGTCTCTTGCAGGAATTTCGCAGTACCCGCTTGTGGGCTTTGGCATCTTCTCTGTCCAATGATTAGGGCGGCCCCTTCAATTTACTTTACTAACACGTAGCACACAGAAGCGTCATATTTCGAGCTGTCCGAGTTTTCTCACAAATGTTACATTACATTAGGTCAATAAAGTACATTGTTACCTTGTATGACCATAGGTCTTAAGATCCAAAGTAGTCCATTCTGTGCATATAAGAATACTGTAAACATCTGAGTCTGCATGGAGAAAGTTACAATGCTATATTATTATGTCAAGCCATGAGTTGCCTGCAGCTTTATCCGTATTAGTCGACACAACATTGTAATACGAGTATATTAGTATTGGTAAGTGAAATTGAACTAATATCCCAGTGGCAATTTTTCAGAGACATTTTGCTCTATATGCCCGTTTGTACCTCAAAATGTTTCACTGATTCATACACACAGTACTATTCAACGCCACCGTGGATTACTTAGTAAGTCCCTCCTTTCATTATCAACAAATTAAATTTTCTCGCGTACTTCTACATTTTATAATGCGTCAAATTTTGGTCGTAGCTCTCTCTGCAAATGAGCAACATAAGAGCAACTTGAAAAATTAACGTCCCACTCATTAACGTTGTTACCCCTTAGTTTGGCAGTGCGTATGAATGCACCAACGTGTCTATTTTTATTTCTTATTAATGGGTAAGCGTATAGAAACCAGAAAAATTAACATTTTTTAAAGGGTGATGGGTGAGAATGGGTGGGTTTTTGCAAACCAAATGTAGACAGTATTTTTCTTTTTGCTTTAAAAATACGTGTGCAAAGTTCCTTCAAATTCGGATAGAATGTGTAGCTTTGCATAAAGACAATTGACAAAAATTAATGGGATGAAAAGAGTAAAGAGGTGGTGGGTTTCTGAAAATCGAATTTAGACAGTATTTTTCTGTTTGTTTTAATGTATACGAGTGTAAAGTTTGGCAGTGCGTATGAATGCACCAACGTGCTACAGAGAGTGGTGGGTAATTGATATTGTTCAGGGCTCTAAACTCGCATTCGGAAGGATACGGGTTCGAATCCACTTCCAGCTATCCATATTATGTGAAATGCTGGTATGGTTCCTTTAAAAGACCATGGCTGAATTTTTTCCGTTCGTTGCCCCCACTTGTTTCCCACTCTAACGACTTAAATGTCAGTAAGACGTAAAGATGTAACAAAAAAAAAAAATAACCTTACATGCTACACACCGCGGGTTTACATAGATACAATAATTCCTGATTTCAAATTTTATGGAGATTACATATTTATTTTTGTGGTTGATAGAATACTCCTCACTCACCGAAATTCTTTAACACTTTGATATAGAAGCTAACAGGATTGACATTTGGCGTTACTCATTTCTCGTTTGTTAAATTATATACCGTCCCTAATAACGTCAATGTCAACAAGACGAAAAATGCCGTTTATAGAGTGTCACAATCTGTTCACTACTTGCGTTTATACGATTAAATTCACCAGAGTATTCAACCTTTCTGACCATCAAGCCGAAAAATTTGTATAGTATTTTTCTCCGTGGTTTTTAAAGCCAGACGCTTCTTGTGTCTGCGGTCACTACGATCTCTATCTGTTTAAGTTTTTCTCGTCTCCGGCTAAATGACTACAGCAGAAACGTTCACCTCAAGAGCTATCGCCCGCAGAGTTCGTCTTCCTACGGTTTATCCAGTTCCCCCTCTCCGATCCGGTAATATAGCCAGTGTGCGGCTCCATCAATAATGTAAGCCTTCCTTAGTGGGATTTATTTAGGGGACCAATATCCGGCCCAACCCCAGCTTCCAGACCTGAAGGTTTATTGGCGGCAGAGGAAACCTGGTTAAAATACCTCCACTTGAACAAACTCAGAATGCAAAATGAATAATATTGTAATTCTCTTGGTTACAAAGCAAAAATATAATTGTAATTCCTTCTTCAACAAATATTACTTAATTTCCCTAATACTAGAAGCCCTTGAAGGGTCAGGAATGAAGTCCTTAAGCGGAAATTAGGCCGTGTGTTCAAATCTCGGTACTGCCATGATTTTTTTCAAATCAAATTAAAGAAGGCATCGCCCTTCACTTGTCGAACAAGCTTTAGAATCCACGGTCGTCTTATACATCATGTCATCCGTTAACAGCCTAAGAATTAAAAAGTAGGGGACTCCGGAATACGTCACTATTTTATCTGTGGAATAGGGTGGAAACTTGTGACTGTTAAATAATGGCTGAGATACGCCATCGAGAATAAAAAATGAAGTATTGCAGTATTTTTTTGACAGTATGATATGATTTTCCCACTTAGATACTATATATATGATCAACAGAGGACAAGAAATGATTTCCTATCTGAGTTACATCTAGAAGCACTTCTGGAAGAGAAAATCTGCTTAGAAAGTACTGTTAGAAGTTAACTGATACCTTATATGTGTTAATAACTGTAGGAATACACGACAGACAGTAGTTTTCTGGACTCTCGAAAGCAAAATATCTGGTGAAGACAACAGGGAACGATGTGTGACAGAACAGAAATATTTGCACAAGAAAATTATATTTTTGATCTCTAAGAGTAGATAAAAAACAAATAATATATATACTCTTAGAGAGAAAAAGCAATGAGTTGTAAGTGGCTATGGAGATTAGGACTTGTGAGATGATAGTTATCAGAGAAGACTATTAGATTGAATGCTCGAGAAAAACATTGCCTAAAAACGAACCTGCATCTTCTGAGAAAACCAATTCCATTTTAATTCCTAGTAGATCCGAATGATATAAAATAAACGATATATTTTGGATCTAAAGAATTGAGTTATTCATAATTATAATCAATCAAATCAACGACAAGAGACGCTAAAGCGTTACAGATAGTACATGAAATGTTAACAAAGATCACAATTTTTATAAAGGTTAATGCCATACGAGTTTCACCTCTCATGGTGAATATGTGCTGAAATTTATATTTAGTTTACGAACGTATGACATAATTTCTAACACAATACTAAATTGAAATATTTACTGATTCTATACTACTTACTATATATACTGGCGTTATTAGGGTTTGAAGCCGCACATCTCTGCTTTTTTACCAAAACATGTTCCAACTAAAGCCATTCACCTAATGTTGCCAGCTAGATATAAACATAGCGCCTTATCGCTACTCTCTTGTTTGCCGTGACCATCTTATTTTATTGCTGTCATGGCGCTGTGTTTACAGCGCCAGTTCTGAAAGTGTGTGAAAGACTGATGTTTTGCTAGTCAGTTTTCAGTTTATGTGAGCTGCGTGAGTTTATGGATTAAATATTTTTTTGTGCTTATCATATATATTATTTCTATAAGGTATTTTTTGTCACAAGCCTGTATCTTCCTTCCTACTTAACCGAAATCAATGAATGAGGTGTCATTTTAAAGCATATGGTCTCCACTTTGGTCTCCCTTTAAGGGCAAAAATGTCAATATTTCTAAAATGCTGTTTTCTGTGTTATGAATCATTTATCTCCCTTGATACCTATCTGAAATCGTTTAATGAAGTATCATTTTAAAGATTAATATCTCCGATTTAGTGAAGTCATATACTAAGACGGAAATTTTTCGGAATTCGACCCTTAAAGGGCAAAAGTATCAATATTTTTAAAATGCATTTCTGTGTCACGAGCGATTTATCTCCCTTAACATCTAACAGATATAGATAAATTAGGTATCATATTAAAGACTGAAGTCTCCGCCGTGGTAACATTATATTTCAAGAAAGGAATTTTTCGTAATTCGACCCTTAAAGGGCAAAAATGTCAATTTTTCTAAAATGCGTTTTTTGTATCTCGAGCCATTTTTCTCCCTGGATATCTAACCAAAATCGATAAACGACGTAGGATTATGAGGAATATTTTCTCAGCTTTGGTGACATCATATTTTAAGAAAGAATGTTTTTTGAATTCATCCCATAAAGGGAAAAAGTATAAATTTCTCTATAACACATTTTTGTGTCACGAGCGATTTATCTCCCTTAATAACTAACAGATATAGATAAATGAGGTATCATATTAAAGAATAAGGTGGTAACATTATATTTCAAGGAAGGAATTTTTCGTAATTCGACACTTAAAGGCCAAAAGTGTCAATTTTTCTAAAATAGGTTTTTTGTGTCTCGCGCCACTTATCTCCCTGGATATCTATCCAAAATCGATAAATCAAGTAAGATTATGAAAAATATTGCCTCAGCCTTATGACATCATATTTTAAGAAGGAAGAACGTTTTTGGAATTCAACCCTTAAAGGGAAAAAGTATAAATTTCTCTATAACGCATTTTTGTGTAACGAGCGATTTATCTCCCTTAATATCTAACAGATATAGATAAATGAGGTATCATATAAAAGAATAAGGTCACCGCCGTGGTAACATTATATTTTAAGAAAGGAATTTTTTGTAATTTGAACCTTAAAGGGTAAAAATGTCAATTTTTCAAAAATGCGTTTTTTGTATCTGGAGCCATTTATCTCCCTTAACAATTAAACAAAATTGATAAACGAGGTATCATTTTAAATATTGAGGTTTTCGTAATGTCTTCGGTTCCGTTACCACATTTTAAGAAAGAAATTTTTCAAAATTCTGACCTTAGAGGGCAAAACTATTAGTATTTTTACAACGCATTTTTCTGTCGGTATTTATTTTCCTCGCACAGCAATAAATATTTCAGAGATATTGATACGTTGTGTGCATTTTGTTCAGGTTTAATTTATTCTGCTAAGGTCAGTGACAGTTTGTCATAAATACAGAGTGTTTTAAATTTTCCTAACTGTTTCGTAATATATTGCAAGTGTTTTGATGAGTACCTATTACACCCACAAACACACAAACACACACACACACACATACACACACAAAAACAAAAATTGCTACAAAAGTACGGTTCTACTTTTTATTATATTACAAGCATTCAACCTCACTATTCATCGCATTTTATTCGCGAAATTTTCGCACGGGTCGTCTAGTTGTACTTTTATTTCTGTCGGATTAGTGTGCATTTAATAGTTTGAACAGCGTTTGGTTTGTTAAGTTTATGTGTTCATTAAGTAACTGCTAACCACTGTTTATTGCTTTCTGAATATCATAGTTTTCTTGTAGAGTGAGAATGTTGTTTAATGTGAGCATTTGCATATCTGTGTTAATGTCTGTGAGTGAATGATCGTTTTGTATTCGCCGAACATCCCACAGAAAACGATCATTCACCCACAGACTTAAACACAGATATGCAAATCCTCATAAACAACAACCAAAGTCACAACACTCTCACTCTACAAGAAAACTATAATATTGAGCGTAATTTTATAACAATCCCATTTAGTTAAGCAACTGTGAATAAATGACTTTCCACAACACCCGTTCAACCCGTCATTTTTGATGTGCTTGAGGCTATTTTTGTTTTATTCCGTTTTAATGCGATCTGAAATGAGTTCCAGCTAAAACAATTGTTTTGATCGGGAAGTTATCCCATCCCACAGTAACTGCTGTTTTGAATTCATGACTATTATTTATGTTTCAGTGAGCATTCTCAAGACTCGAAGTCTATCTTTAAATCTGTATGGCGTATTTTCTGTCAGATTGGTTTCTGTCGGTCTACATAGACGGCTGTCATCTGAAGATAACTGCACATCATGCAGTAGGATTACTGAATTTTTTAAAATGACACACTCGTGAAGATTTCTTGGAGATCATTACTATCGTAAGAAGACAGAATAATATATAAGACACTTGTCTACAGTTATTCTAGCGGCAAAATAGCTTTTATAATACAATCCTTTTTTTTACTTATGGCTTCATGCCTCGTTGACGTCGAGGTCATTAGAAGTGGGATGGGACTGGGTACAATGAACGGGAAGGCATTCGGCCATGGTATTTTGAAGGAAGCATCCCAGTATTCGCCAGAAGTGATTTGAGAAAATCATGGGAAACCCAAATCTGGATGCCCGGTCGAGGATTCGAACCAGTGTCTTCCGGAATGCGAGACCAGAGCGTTAGTAGCTCACCAGTTATGTAATCAAAACTGAAAAGATCATAACATTCTCCGCTAATACTTTGATCAGCAGAGAAATAATATATATTTATGCATCAATCACTTTTTAGTTTGGCGATGAGAAAAGCAATTTTGTTGAGCGTATTACATGAAACGGTGAAAGGATTCAAACACGAGCACTGCAGATGATCAGCGGTGGAACGTTGGAAGCTGCCCGCGGTCAGATAATCAGCTGGTCCCAGCCGCCTAACGAGCTGACCACATCAAAGGACCAGATATGCTGGCATGCGCACACCACATGTTGTACAACCCTCCGAGTCAATATTAAAGTTATACTCCACGGCTTATCGTCCGGCTAAACCAGTCTTCCTTCCTTGCATGCGGCTACTATGGATTCTGATAATGGGGTCTCACGATGCTCTATACTCTCGTCATACATGCTTAGTATCATCATATTTGCCACATGTACAGTAATGAAAGCCAATTCTGAAATAGGGTATAGCGTAATGGTTGTCCAATATGGTCGGGATAGAATCTGCTAATCCCTTTTACGTTCACGATGGGTATCGTGGAGGTGCACGTTTGCATTGTCTTCAGTGGCTAGGAACAGTAGCACTTTCCAATCGCGACAATTTGACGACATTTTTTGTCCTTGTAGGACATGAGCTGAACCGAGTAGATTGTTACGACGGAATAACCTCTCATTGATTATAATGTCGTTCGGTGTATTATTCCCGCAGATCAAGAGATCATCACATAAACTACTAAAATAAGTTCAATTCTCTGTGCTCATTTAGCAAACAACAAAAATCTTCTTTATCTTTCGTTTACTGTGTTGCAACATTGAACATTTATTCTCAATCTTTCTGAGTTCCATGAAGAGGAAACTTATATCGATTTATAGTTGATTATCACATTCCTTAAACATTTCCTCAACTTTAAAGTACAACCAGTGTGTGAAAATCTGTAGCCATGGACACCTTGCTTAGGTTGTATAAATGCTTTGCCTCTGACGAAATGTTTGCATTTTTTTCGTCCCTACAATAATATTTGAAAGACTTGCATACTTGTAAATTTCGATTTCGAGATGAAAAAGACCTTTTCCTTTTTTGGTTTCGTAAAATGATTTTCTTTAGTTTCATTTATGACTACATAATCCTATGTAAATATCAATAAAATATCTTGTAATTATAACAATTTAAATAATAATCTGGATGATATGAATATTTGTAATATCGATTAAACGTTCTCGAGCCATTAACTGGAGGAATGTGTCATGTATATGGGACATTTCTTAGTCGGTATCCTACTAGATCTTGCCGAAATTAAAATTTAACAAACTCAGTAGTATTGCCACAAGTTAACAATATTATTTTACTTGATGGAGAACTCTGGAGAACTCTAAACTTTTTTTTTAGATGAACGGTGCTTAAAATGCTGTCTGATTTTTATGACAGAGCATGTAATTGCGTTATTACTCTTTCCCCTAATTAAAAACCAAACAGCAGTTATAATATTCGTTATTTCATCAGTTTTTTATTTGACCTTTTATTTAATTTGCATTTTGGTTTGTATTAATAATGCGACATGGTCGCAGTGGCACAGGTAGTTCGCAATCTTTACAGACGGTAGATAGAAAATGATCCCGGAGAATTATAATATTTAAACATTGTGGCTGGTCACTTCTGTTTTCAAGAAGTGAATTGATTGGCTAAATACTATTCACAACTCAGTGTTCCAGGCAATAGCACGGTTTCAATTTCAGTCTTGGGGTAGAGTTGAATGAGTCACGTAGCCGAATAGTATGTAGTACCACTGCACTCACATGCTGACTTCTAGTTCCGGAATACATTGTGTATCATGGCTACTTATGAACACTCGAGGGTTGAAAAACCAACGCTTAACGATGTTATGTGGAAAGTCATTTTTGTAAGGATCTCCACATATTTGAGCTGAGTAATTATTAGTTATTTTGTGGAGCTTTTCGTACTTACTGGAAAACATACTTGGAGAATGCAGCTTGTATCGATGCAGTATAGTAATTTCGTGTAGTCTCCGAGACATAGTGTAGAGTTTCTTATCGGCTGCGTAATGCCTCTCCACAAGAGCCACCTAACATATCCTTGGTAATATTTCCAGGTAAAGAGGACCAGCACTTTAACGTTTCTACAGATTTTTATGGCATCTTCACATTACAAAGTAAATCTGAGCCAGAGGGGAAGGTAAGTATTGCTCGTAATTTCAGCCAGGATCGAGTTTCGTTGAACCACTGCTCAAAGTGATAAGCAACTATTTAAATAAAGGCTTATAGCCACGCCGAGAAATCAATAAGGGTCATCCATAAATTATATGACACAAATTTTTGAAGTTCCCCCCCCCCTCTCTCCTTGTCACATTTGTGTGACACCTCTCCCCTGGTGTGGCGTCACAAATTTTTGCAATTTTAAATTTAGATATTATTAAATTAAAGTATCACATCCAAAAGATTTTATATATTTCTATTTCAAATATTTTTTCATACAATCAACAACAAATCAAACATTTTAGAAGATTTACAAAAAAAAAAATAACAATTCAAATGAATTATACCAAATTTAATTATCTTGTGTCCATGGACTTTGAATCTTTTCTTTTATATTATTTATGACTTGCATAGCAGTCACTCCGTTCTCGATTTTGATAAAGTTAAGAACCTTCGATATGTCAACATCTTCTTCATTCAACCATATAACATCGTTTATCAAACCAAGAACTTCCCTGTCACCTCTGGCTGCAGTTGTTTGAGGACGAATCTTCGTGATTGGCAAAACCTCTTGCTGCCTCTTATGTGATTGCTTGTGTTGGTCAGTGGCTTTGTATGATTAAAAATATTAACTGCAGATGTTATACGATCGTTTAAATAAGTATCCGCGAGTCATATTTTGTCGAAGCCTCCAAGGCAGTATTTGTCTTTCGGCGTATGTCAAAAGCGGCTGACGCGCGATACCATAGGTACAGCGAGCGTGAACTCGCGCGGCCACCTCACACCAAAAATTGATACAATTATTCATGTGACGTCACGGGGCTCATGATTTAACCCCCTCCCCCCTTGTCACACTTTGTTGACCTCCTTCCTCCCCCTCAAGGTGTAACGTATTTTACGGATGGCCCCATATTTGACTACTGGAGGTATCAATTTTGTTCATTGAGTGTTCTTTATACAGGGCGTTTCATTTATGACGCGCCCACGTGCACGGAAAAAATCGCCCGGGACAGCGCTACCTGTCTTGCTAGGAAGTCATACGGCGCATCGCCCGTGCTCGGGAACTCATCATGCGTGAGCTGATTTCTTACCTAACTCTCTGCAGTGTTTGTGAAGAAATATTATTAATTTTACTTCTTCCCCACACAGCCGAAAATTCTATACGTCCTTTAAAGCGTGTTTACAATGAGAATTAAATTATCAGTCGTTGATTTTGGCCTCCGCGTTTTCCAGACATGACACCTTGTGATTTCCTTTTGTGCGGTTACCTAAAAGAGCATGTTTATGATTCAAATCCCCGTACGGAAGAGGAACTTAGGGAAAACATAAGAACTAAAATTAATAATATTTCTTCACAAACACTACAGAGAGTTAGAGAAAACATCCTTAGAAGATGCCAAGCGTGTATTGAAGCCGATGATCAATATTTCCAGCACGTGCTATAAGGTAAGAAATCAGCGCACGTATGACGAGTTCCCGACCGAGCGTGGTGGTGTAACGATTAGAGTTCTCGCCTCGCATTCGAGAGGACGCCGCGCCGGTTCGAATCCCCATCCAGGCATCCAGGCATCCAGGATATTGGTTTTTCATAGTTTCCCAGATCACTCCAGGCAAATGCTGGGATGCTTCCTTCAAAGGGCCATGACCGAATTCCTTCCCATTCCCTGCCCCATCTCTGAAGACCTCGCTGTTAAGAGACGTTAAGCAGTTAAAAAAAAAAAAAAACAAGTACCCGAGTACCCGACCATGGGCGATGCGCCGTGTGACTTTCCGGCAAGCGAGGCGGCGCTGCCCCGGGCGATATTTCCCTTGCGCGCAGACGCGTCATGAATGAAACGCCCTGTATATTTACTGTATGAATCAGCCACTTGAGTCAGAGAGACTTAGAGGTGCCGACTCAGTACTGCGTCTTTTGAGCGAGTGGCTTCCTGACTCCGGGTCGGGAGCTCGTGTAAAACCGAGCCAGCAGCCTCCAGGCTAAGCGGGCACTGTGCGAGGCAAGCGAACCCGCTGAGCCGGCCTAATCCGCGGCTAGTGGCGTCCAGTGTATACACACAACACACGCTACCTGTCCCGAGACTTGGCGCGCCGCTTTGTCCCACGATCTACGGCTTAGCTCGCGAATTGGCTGCTGCACAAACACTGGAAGCTGATCGCCTGCCTACAGTCGGACCTGGGACCCCGCATGGCGCATGACAAGCCGGCAAAATGAAACTGATATTCTGTAAAGCCGTGTATAAACTCACAATGGTTTGGTAGGCATGTGATAACATTTCCTCACCACCGGTACCACTTCTAAATGAAGGCGATGGAAAGAGAGTGCAACATGAAACAAATTTCCCATTTTCACTAACTTTAACCTTTTTTAGTTTATATACAATTTAATGTTTGTAGCTCAATTGGTACTGCGAATAAAGGCATACCAGTTGGACAAATGCCATGTTTTCTTTTGTAAGAGTTAGGTACATAGCATATTGATAGTGAGAAGAAAAATAGTAAATTTCAGTGAACTTCTCTTTTTATATGACTTAATACCAAGGATATTATAATACAATTTTCTACAAGTTCTTTGAGAACAAAGTTTCGCCACTCGTTCTACTAATCTAATAAAGTGTCTCAACTTGCGATCGCTATCAATTTTTTCGCTGATGCTCGTTCGACTGTTCACTCCTGCTTCGTCTATAGAACCCCTCATCTCTCACACATGACATATTAGACGTTTGCGACAATCAACGGTTTAAGCCAACGTTTCTCAAGCTTTTTCAACCAGAGGACCAGTAAATTGACAAAAATAATGCTACGTACCAATAACGTGGGCTCAATTTTTTCCCCCTTATGTGTGTATTATTTACGTCTTGGACTTTTTATATTGTGCCATTGTAACATAAAAATTTTAAAAGCATGTTTTGAATTCTAACAGAAAAAGAGTCATGAATCTGGAAGCGAATTATTTAAAGTTAATTACATATTAGCTACACTCTTAATATTTAATTACCAAATGGATAGTAATTTTTTTGAAGGCTGGATACTACACCATACCGCCGAGCTACATGCACAAAATAAAGTAAAAGAAACGAGACCTGACACCCTTACCGTTGTTTACTTCACCACTCTTATATTACCAAGCCTATCACGCACTACGGTCCCTCACTCGTCCTACAAGACACTCGGAAAAGAGTTATTAATATGATTTCTAAACTAATAACACGCTGTTTGATGCTGCTTTGAAACGTGTTTAGTGAATAGGCTATTGTAGGAACATGGCTGTCCTTCGATCATATCCTGGAAATACCATATTGTTTGTCTAAATACTGAAATATACATAGGCTAAAAAGTTGTACTGGCAGCTTATACTCTCTTATAGACTTGTATAGTACGAGTACGGTATACAAATAGTTAATGTTCTGTCTACGGACCACCTGAAGCATCTTCGCAGAGTACTAGTCGTCGGCGAACCACAGGATGGGAAACACTGTTTTAATATCCAGTAACTGCTTTGAAACCAGCTCGCGACTGTTTGTTTTCGTAGCAGGTCTGCCGGAGTTGAAGTGACCATTTCGTAGCCTCATGACTGATGTATTACTGAACTTCAACTGAAACGTGAAACCCGAGGCGAGTTCCTTAAATGCTCCGGACAGCCAGATCCATCATAAACAATTCTTGTAAAAATAGGCAAAGTCTCGTGTTAATATAGGGACAAAAAGTGATGAGATCTTCTTCTGAGCCAAGTCTACAATTTACAGTGTGTATCACTTCACTTTGTGAAATAGAATGGTTTCTCTCGGTGTCATAGATCGATCATTTAGGATAAAAACATCTGATGACTTGGCCATTATGCAGGCCATGTTTTAGTTAACCTATATAAATACCTTAAATGAGTTGCTTTATCAAACTTATAAATACTTAAAAGCAAAGATTTCCCTCGCTCTTTTTCGAATTTAACAAGTATATATTATTCCCTCAATTTCAGTAAAAATTATGACGTGCATAATGGCCAAGTCATCAGATTTTTTACCCTAAATAAACAATCTATGACACCGAGAGAAACCATTCTGTTTCACAAAGTGAAGTGAATACACAACGTAAAGTGTAGACTTGGCTCAGAAGAAGATCTCATAACTTTTTGTCACTATATGAACACGAGACTTGGCCTATTTTTACAAGAATTGTTTTTGTGGGATCTCATTTCTTTTTGTAAGTTTATCGCTTGCTCTGAACCGCCTCTCAAATGTAATTATTCCATTTGAAAATCACTGGACAAGAAAACTTTAGAATTTAAGATATAAATATACGTTACCAACAATGCCCCACTCCCTGAAAACAGTAAGTGTGCGCTGTAGCCGAGCAATTGCCGTTGGTTTCAATACCACCATAAACAAAATTACTATTAAATTCCAATCTAAGCACAGAAAAAAATTAAAATTTAAGTTATTAGTGAAACTTGCTGATCTAGGCAAGGACGCAACGCCAGGGACCCAAGAATGAAATATGCTATTTGGCGAAGTTGATTGTTATGAGGCCATGTTTCTGCTCACAAACTACATTAGGTGTTCACGCGAAAATACATCCTGGACCAAGCTGTAAAATTATACATCCATGGCAATGGCGCATATGTATTTTCGATTAGTACCAAAAGAAAGAGAGTTAGCGTTTACGAGGAAATGAGGCCTGAACCACACTGTAAACTTATGCATTCATAGCAATGGTGAATATGCAGTTTCGATTCGTACGAAAATAAAGCCAGTTATCTAAGTTGTTTTGTTAGGTTATATTGGCAATCGTATTTCTCACATGAACAATGTGTTCGCTGGAACGTTCAAAAACACACATACACACATCCCCGCACCTTCTTTTGGTTTTCTGTTTTCAATATTTTGGAAATTGATTCTTTTCATGAGACAGGTTCGACGGTTTGAGCATATAGCTTCATCTAGAACAAAGCAACTAACCGGCAAATATCTACCCGAACGTTTCACGTTTGGGTTGCCATTCAATAAATACAGGGAAAATCAGCAATATCATTACCAACAATGCCCCAATCTCTGCAATGTGCGTCGTAGCCGAGCAATGAACGTTGCCGCTGGTTTAACTACCACCTCAAATAAATAACAAGTAACTTCCAAACTAACCATAGGAACAAAGTAAATTTTAAGGCTTTTGTTAAACTTGCTTGCCTGTATACAGTATAGAAATCTCAGGTTTATAGCTTCATCCGGAGAAAAGTAATTAAGCCGCAAATATGTGTCAGAATTTTTAATGTTTGGGATTGTAATTAAATAAATACGGGGTAAAACTCCAATATCAGATTTTTCTTATGATTTAAGGATGAAACCATATATGTGTACCAATTTACTTGTTTCTAGGATTGCTGGAAGCACAGTGGAATTTTGATGTCGGGGTGTTGTGCCGAAATAAAATTTTGAATTTCAATAACTTCCAAAGTAAGAAAAGGAAAGAAGTAAAATTAAACACATTAGCTAAACATAGTAAGCTAACTCTACAGTGAAAATCTGAGGTTTATAAAGTAATTAGAGTAGAAAGCGATTTCTGTTAGGGGTAGGTAAGGGGGTATGTATATGGAAATTTACGAGTTTCAGACTTTTCTTATAATATGTGGGTAAAATGTTATCTGTGTACCAAATTTTAGCTTTCTACGGCTACTGAAAGTGCCATAGAATTTTGATGATCATCAGTCAGTCAGTCAGTGAGTGACAAAATCGCGGTAGTTTGCATTCTAATAACAATCAAACTAAGAACAGTAACGAACTAAAATTTAGTACGTTTGCTAAGATTGCTGATATCTATGCATAACAGAAATTTGAGACATGTAGCATAAATACTACCGAAAAAAGTGAGATTCAGAAATGGCACGAATGGATTCGAGAAAAGGGTAGGCAGTGCCGCCGTTGACTTGACTTGGCGGGTTGCCGTGCATCCAAATTTGGGATTTCCATGGTTTCCCCAGATCATTGCAGGCGAAAGTCGCGATTCCACCTTCAAAAAGACCATGGCCGAATTTCTTTCCGTTCCTTGTCCCCAGTCCCATCCCGCCTTTAATGACCTCGATGTCGACAAGGCGTAAACCGTAAGTAAAAAAATAAATAAACCTTAAATGTATTTTCACTCGAATTTATTGGAGATTGGTGGCTTCCTGGGAAAAATTTCCGTAAGCAACGTTTTTACACACTTCCCCATGATGCTTCCTCTTTCACTGTTAGCAGGTGATCTTTCTTCCCAACTGCCACAAACCCTACGATGGAAGTCTACTTAAAAGGCGCTGAATTTTATCGAGAAGCTGCTGAACTTCTGATACTGGATAGCAAGACTTAGTTTATTCATTTTAAAAATGAAGTTTCATGGGTAATGAGTCACATTTTTAATCTTAGATAATTACATGATTTTTACCCAAAAGTGCATATTCATAAAGAGTATTTAAGTTAAAATTTGCCTGCTGTTAAGTCAGCAGCAAGGAGGAAACACTCATGGAATAAAACTGGTGGCATCGTGGTAGAAACATGTCTCTTCCAAATAAAATAAGACATGCGGAGTTGTAGCTCCATGCATCGCTCCTAAAGACATGAAACACATAAAGAGGGAATACTACAGAATTGATTCTGTTATAAAATACTAGCCTTTCCCGGCATGAATTGGAATGACTATTTTTATTTCTTAAAAGTGTTCAAGCGTATAGAAAACAGACATATTAACATCTACCAAATAACTGAAAACATTTTTAAGAAGGGTGATGGGTGAGAATAGGTTGGTTTTTGTAAACCCAATGTAGACAGTACTTTTCAGTTTCCTTAAAACATACGTGTGCAAATTTCTTTAAAAATCGGATAGAAAGTGTAGCTTTGTATAAAGACAATTAACAAAAAATAATGGAGTGAAAAGAGTAAGAGGCGTTGGGCTTCTGAAAATCGAATTCAGACTATTTTTCTGTTTGTTTTAATGTATACGAGTGCAAAGGACCATTGAAATCGGATGAAATCTGTGGGTAAGTACAAAGAACGTTTACAAAAATAAGGGGGTAGAAATGGGGAGAGTGGTAGGGTTTATCAAAACTAAATGTAGACACTATTTTTCTGTTGATTTTAAAGAATACGTGTACAAAGTTCCGTCAATATTGGATAAAAACTGTGGGTATGTGTTGTAACGGAACGTTATCACGTCACGCTACAATTATTTTTATTCTTAAAATTAATATTTTTGTAATTTAATTCTATTCAGATTAAATTTATAAATTAATCTCAGGCAACCCAGAATTATATATATTTAAATCAATATGCAAGGGCATTTTTATTTGTGGGAGCTTGGCAAATGTATGCGAGTGTTAGAAATGTGTTGAAGCTAGGGGTCCAACGTCTTGAGCTGGGGCGGAAGTGTCCCGTTATTCCCGCCACTCGGACAATGCCCCGACTTGGTGTCGCCTGGCCAAGGTCGAGCGGACGGCCACCTTACAGCTTGCCTCCCCCCGCCCCACCAGAGACATCGCAAAGGGAACGCAGGCAAAATGCCGCGAATCTGAACGATGGACTGTATCACGTGATTTCCAACCTGCCTATGAAATCATCGATAGGGGTCTTCATGTGTTAATGCAGGGTGTATTCTTTCTGCCCGCCATGTTCCTACGCGGGAGGAGGACGCCATCGCCTTCCGAAGAGGAGGAACTGACTTCTCGCCAGACCACAGTCGATCTTACTTCTTGCTGGGCCACGGTCCAGAGTAGTCGAGTTTACTTCTCGCCGGGCCACGGTCTGAGACAGTCGAGTGTACTTATCGCTGGTCCAGAACAGTTGATCTGGGCTATACAGCGACTTGCCTACGATCACAGTCTGGTGATCGTATATTGCGCTGGAACTGAGAGTGGAACGGACATCAGTGCTGCTGCTATGGTAAAGTGTTAAAAGCCAGGTCTTGCTTCGTTGAGTTCTTATTGAGACTGCGAATGACCCGTAAGTGCCTTTGAGAGAGAGCCTTATGTTCTTTATGCTAATTTGACCCTGAGCTAGCCGACATTTGTTGAACTTTATGAGAGCGTTGCATATCGCGAGTTCCATTTCATTTCTTTGTATTTTAACGGCGCCCGAGACCCCTGTAATTTTCATGTATTCATGTTATAGTACTGACTATTCTTGTTGTAGCATATTTAAGTTAGTTAGCTTGAATAAGAACGGCCAATTGTAACGCTAAGGCATTGGTATCCTAGTGATTTACATATTAACGATAAAGTTAAATATGCCTAGCCGTGTAGAAGCCATATGAAGACAATAAATTATTTATGTCAGTATCCCTTGTGACCTGGCTAATGATTCTTGCAACCAATCATTGAATATTAATAAAATAATAATAAATTCATAACCCCCCCCTTCATTTATTCCTGTACCATCACAGTGTAAAGAACATTGACAAAAATTAAGGAGGTGGAAAGGGGGTTGGATTTTCGCAAATCAAATGTATACAATATTTTTCTGTTTATTTTAAAGTATACGTGTGCAACGTTCCATCGAAATCGGATACAAAATATGGGTTCTCATAAAATTAAGGTTTGTAAAGTGGAAGAGGTTTTTATTATTATTATTTTTTTTTTTTTCATCGTAATCGGATGAATGATATAGGAACCGCAAACGAACATTCAAACAAACAAAGATTCATTTTTATATATAAGATCTAATATAAAAACCCAAAGAACTTTTTATTTATTATTAAACAGGAACTTAAAGAAAGGTAATCGTTGCGATATAAGGTTTCTTAATAGAAATAGTACTTGATTATCATTCATTTTCTTAGCAGCAAGTAAATACTCATGACGGGTGAAGTAGATTATAATAAATGGTAGATTGAAATAGTCGTAAAACTAAGCGTAATTAGAAATTCTATTAAATATATATTTATACTGCAGTACCGAGACGTGTCACAAATTAGTTCGCAGAATACTGCAAGTATCTTCTTTCCTGTTCTCACAGTTAAACACGAACTCGGTATTGTTCGTGGGAGTATACACCACTCAGTTCAGTAGCGTGCAACCACGGATTTCGTAAGTAGATTGGAATCTGCATAACAGCGCTGGACGATAAATCATCCCAAGCGGTCCTAATTTAGAGAAAACTGCGTTACTGGCCGCTTCGGTTCGGTGTATTAGTCATAAACAGAGGTCGTTATTGGTCCATCCTGCCTTTGTTGTCAGAACGTATGACACGCCTCCGGCGCTGCATTTGGGCTGATTTTCAACGTAATTTCGGGTCTGTACGGCTTTCAAATATTCGCTGACCCTATTACCGAAATGTCAGCTTGACTCTAGGACGAAGGGCGGGAGGGCAGGTACAAACTGACAGTTTGACGTACGACAAACAAAAAGAGTTTTTACACCAGAAGCACAAATCCAAAAGCTTAAATTTTAAAATGTGGCATGAAATAAATTCAAAATAATACAACCATTTTCCATTTAAGATATTTATTAAATGTTTCACAAATTTTTATTTGAAGATGTTTGTGATAGTCAATTTTGTAATCCCTGAATTCAATTTCATCCTTTTTGCTACGTTTATATGTTGTTTTTGTTTAAACCATTTCATTCTTAAAAATATACAACAAAACGCATTAAAAAACTAACCAAAGATTTAGTTTAATGTCCAGTTCTTGTACATAACTCACTGCCACAAAAAAGTGGTTGATGAAGTTTGCTGAGTTAACAGATGGATGGAAGGCACATTAACCCGCAGTTGAAAAGTAGCGTTTGTCATTCATTATTTAGTTATCTTTTCAAAATGTTTCATTGAACTGCTTTTCTTTATCAATGTGGAAATTTCTTTTACGATATGTATTTTTATTGGTTTTGATTAATAAGGCATTTATTAATAGGAAATTCTATAGTACTCAACTAACCAAATTTTATTATGGTGCGTAACTGATAAAGGGACGCTATAGATTACACACAAGCATCATACTAGCTGTAACAACTGATATGCCATTGGCTTTTTTTTTCAGGTTTTCAGTATTAATTTCATATGTAATAACTGATGTGGTGGTAACATAACATACAGAGAGATGTGTATTTGCTAAGTTATAGCAGGTATGTTGAAGTGTTTGAGTAGATTAAAATACCTTCTCTCCTATACTTACGAATATCAAGAATAATTGAAAATAATGATCTTAAGGACAATTTTATATTGGTGTATGAATTACGGTTTCATATTTCATAAGAAAGAACATTTTTAGAGCAACAACTATGAATGCTTCACAATAGAACAAACAGGTAATTCTTATTTTTAACCAGATATAGTCACTTCTAAACAGAAAACGTCGCATTAAGATTTATGTCATAAATTTTTTCAGTAGTCCTTCTTAAATTGCAGATAAAACCTCAAAAAGCAAAGTTTTAGCCCGCAACAATATCCTGCGGAAACTCTTAGGAAGTATATAGGGTGCATATTCCGCAGTACTGCCAAAACGGCCTGAGCGTTTGGCACATATCTGCTTATACCAAATAGTAAACATATCGTTCCATCAAACATGCAGAATTAATACGGGTTGTCTCAGAGCCACATATAACGGGCCCCAGACCCAGCCTTGATCGAAATTTTATTTTTTGAATTATGTATAGTTGACTATGGTTTTGTATATTTTTCTTGTAATTAACTTTGTAATTGATTTTGTGTAAATTAACATTGTTTCATGGAAAGAAACTATGTAAATACTATTTAACATGTTCCAGGACAGTACTAAGCATGAAAATTTGATTAAAAGTTTGTAATTCTAAGTACTGACTTCAGTTAAGATATTTAGTGGACAATTTGCGACGGTTTGGACTGGTTTATACAGATAATGTTGTGTGTAAATACCTTTAATTTTCATTTCTGTGCGTTTCATAATGATTTTCAATGATTTTGTATTAATTTTAATTGTTTTAATGTGGTTTTAATTGTTTAAGTATTGTTAGAATTGGAGAAACGTCGATCGGAAGTTTTTTAATTATTCTGAATTTTTCTGTAACTCCTTTTATAAGCGATCGGCAGAGACGCGTTGGTTGAGTTTTAATTTTGAAAAGTTAAGTTTTGAAGGATTGCAAGTTAGAATCGCTGGAATATTTGTTTGCATCTGTACATAGTCTTTGTATGAAGTCCGAAGTCAAAAAAAAAAAAAAAAGATACTTATCACACAGCGATTGAAAAACTACAAGGTCTGGCTGGAATCGATCCCTCTGATATAAGACCGGTCGTAGCTACAAAGATGAAAAGATATAAGTTTAATTAAACGGCGACTCATCCATTATTCGGGCATCACATCCTCAGAAAAAGGCTTAAATCTCGGAAAAGTTTCGTGAGGACGACGGCGCATTAGATGTACCACCGAAAGTCTGTGGCCAGCAAGATTGACGCATGTAGATCAATGGTTACCTACTGTAGAGGCGCTACCTCCAGGTGGCAATCTTAACTGAAGGACATGGAGAGCGCTAAAGAGGCTGATAAGTGATGTAAATACGACATAGGATAATTTAGGAAGATGACGTTATCTTTAAAATCTTAATATTACGTGTAAATGTGAGTAGAAAAGACCATCCAGCATTTATACAATTGCCCGCAGGTCCATCAATCTGCACTCTATAAGACCTCCTTAACGTCAGTGACAACACTGTACAAGTTGCTCACTTTCGATCATCTGTAATATTAACAGATTGGTGTTGATTTTGTTCTGTTCTTTTTAATAGTGTTGTTTGTGGTTCTAACAATTGTAACAGCAACTCTTTTGACACGAAATAAGTAATACTAGAGGTTGTTGCAGCTCGTATCACTGTACCCCTCTTCATATGCTGACTGAATGAGGGACAAGAATTCTTGCTTCCAATTTACAGAGGACAGGAGAGAAGGCAGTATAAATGTCATTATAATGGGGAAATTCTTATTCTCTCCCGAGGTATCGTGAGAATAAACTATTTTGGGTACAGTTAAAATTCAGTACAGTTAAATACAGTACAATTTAGAACATAATTATTGCATTATTAAGACATTATTTTATTGGAGAGCAGACAAGTATCAGGTGTGCATAGCGAAGAATGCAAAAATTTATAGGTGATAGGGATTTAAACGTTTCCAAAATGAAAACTGTATAGTATTTTACATTTCCCTAGTATTTGAGAAAAAAATTTGCACTTGTGTTGTAGGGCACTGTATTTCTCTACAAGCGAGTTTGGTGCAATCATAAGAAGCCACAGTTATTTAAGAGATCATATACATCTGGATTTGCAAACTAAAACTTCATAAAATCAAGGCTGAATGGAAAAGTATTGAACTAACCTGCATTGCAAACAGAAATAACGTGACAAGAAAGAAGTTCACTACAATACAAGGGTCTACAATATGTTAAACTAATCAAGCCTTTGTGACTATGTGTAAATGAACGGATTAGCAAAGGGATGAGGATTGTATCAAATCATTTTAGAGACTGAAGAGAAATAACAAAGCATACGCATTGTTTTAAAATGTTATCTACTGTGCCACTGGGTGAATGAATTCTGGTAGTGTGTATAAAGGAAATGGGTCAAGAAGCGAGATATGAACGAATGTGTCTCACCAGTAATATATTCCAGAGTTATTTTTGCTTCCACATTTAAGCACCGCGTAGTAGGCGAACAGTAAAACCCAAAGGCGAGAGGACGGTCTCTTTTGTTCTCTGTTTCCTCCACGGACTTGCCCTCCTGCTATATACATAATGCATGGCCGTGATCGACCCAAGCGTATTCAAGCTTTGCCATAAAATGAAAAGGGTGACTTCACGTTACTACCGACGGGCACCCTGTCATTAAAATCCTACGATTCATCCCGGCACACACAGACAAAGTACTTTTAATGCGGTGAAGTATTGGAAGAATCAGTTCCTTCACGTTCTATTCCTTGAATTGTTGCGAATTTTCCTGAAAAAGCAGCTTTTACATGAAATAGTTCAAAGTACTCTATTTGGTAAAAAAGAATGGTTTTCATAATTACTACTAAAATACACTACGTACTACACACTAGAAGTAAAGGGAATTTCTAAAAATTACCTTCTGTCTTTACTTTTATATGACGATGGCAGCAATCCAATTTTTTTTTTAAATAATAATAACCGTGATTTCAATACCTTCAACTGGCAAGTTAGAAATTAAAGCAAAAAGGTAAAGAACCTCCTCTTCTGCTTCTTTGCACTTGTCTCACTTTTGCAGACAGCATTTTTTTCAGGATGTGACTCGTTTGGGATCTGGCAGGCTTTTTGATGAACCTTACGCCTGTCATCTGTCTGTGAAACAATTAATTGTATTCTGTGTGTATTTTTGTTTGCGAAACTTGTAGTTAATGAGGCAGAGATATGAGACCGTCCAAGCATTCGGTTTGATGATTTCGAAAAAAAAAGTTGAGCAAGATGGCCATAAATTTAGGTGCCACATCAAAATAATGCCAATTTAAATTAAAATTTAGAGTTTTTGGAAAATGGAAAAGCTAAACGCTGTACACGATTAGAAGATCACGTAAACGAATTGGTGAATTCCATAAAATTTCATTATTAGTATAATTAGTTAGCTAACGACAAAACTAGCACATAAATAGCTCTGAGAAAGAAATCGGAAATCTGTCACATAGTGGTAATGCCAACGTTGGGAGCCCTGACGGCGTATTTTCCTTTTAGGCGATTAGACAGAACTTTCGATACATAACTTGCTAAACAACTCCACAACAGCTGTTTGAGCTAACTAGATTCACAACATAGTCAGAAAATTGCTACCGTTAATTCTGCAATCGATTCTGGACTGCAAGACAATAGGAATGCTTATCTTACTTTCCTATTATCTTTCACTGCAGTGGAAAATTAATGTCTCGAAGATAATTTCGCCACACAGCCAATTTTCCATCTAGGGAATATTTTCTTTATTTTTTCTGGCTCGTCGGCGTCGAGGTCATTATTGGCTTTTAAAGGACTGGTAACAATGAAATGAAAGCAATTTGGCCATGGCCTTTTAAATAAACCATTCCGGTATTCGCCTCGAGTGATTTTTGGCTAAACTATGGGAAACCCAAATCTGGATTGATTCGAACCCGCGTCCTCCCGAATGCAAGACCAAAGATTTACCGCTCAACCACCATACTCTGTATTTTATTTATAAATACTTTAACTATTAATGCATATTTTTCGGTACTATCCTCTACTGGTTAATCCAATTCCTAACTTATTTCCAGTGACAGTTTCTAAATGTTAGTTATCTCTTCACTTCGACATACGCTTTATATACAATAATATCGCTGCTATCACTAATCTGCTATTTTCCGCGATGTTGCGAAAAGTTTTTGTTTTTAATTAATTGTTACCATCTAGTATATCTTATCTGTGTAAAAAAATATTTGTGAATACTATAGATCAGTGATTACTTATAATATTTTCTATGTCTTGAATCGTCGTTTTGAAGATTTGTTCTGATTGGATTTTTTAATTATTATTTCTTTTATAAATCGGTTTACTGACTTTTAAAACATTCCGGACAAGTTCTTTAATAATTCTTTCACCCTTATGTAAATTTAGATTATATTTGAATCTATGAAAATCTAAATATGCATAGAGAAAAGTGATAACTAAATATAATTGCTTCGAAATTAATTTTAAATTTGTACGGGACATTTTTAACTTGATTATGAATTATATATATATATATATATATATATATTTGCTTTTGGCTTAACGCGTTGTCGACGACCAAGTCAATAGAGGCGGGAAAGGGCAGGTTGAAAGGATCGTGTAGCAATTCGGCCACGGCCTTTTGAAGGAACTTTCCCGGCATTCGCCTGGATAGGTTGGGTGAAACCATGAATGGTCGAACGAGGATTCGAATCCGCATTCTCTCGAATGTGCGGCTAGAGCGATATCGCTCGTCCACCACGCTTGGTATGAATTAGTGTCGTGCAAATTGATGAACTCGCTCTGTTATTCTTACGACCGGTCTTATCCACTCGGGTGAGTTGTAACCGCTGGTGGTTCCCCAGGCTCGGTGGTCAAACGAAGCTCGGTGGTCAGACGAATGTTCGGTGGACGAACGAAGGCTTGGCTGGCAAATGAAGGTTCGGCAATACAGGAATAGTGCATAGTGTCTTCCTCGCCCGTGTCGCTAAAAAAAATGGTACATCAAAGAAAACTGGACAAGACTGTAAAGCATGGGTATTCTCGAATCTACGGTATACCAATGACTACTATCATCATTTAGTGTATGTTTTATCAATTGAATCACCATAGACATGAATTGCAACGTGTATACGTTTGATATACATATGTAACGGAAGTACTACAAACCATGGGGTCAGATCACAGCGTAACGAACACCATAACATAAATAAATTATCCGTAGTTACTGACATATATGAAGAATAACCTAAATCCACATTTAGTGCATTATGGTTTATAAGGAGGTTTCAAATTTATGTGATGTAAGATTTTGTACCTATTAACGCTCAACACTGAACTCACTTTAATGACATAACTAATATCACTCTAATAAGTGATTGTTGATAAACAAAAGATCATTCAGGAAAATGATTGTTCCACTTTGTACGAAATATCGGAACATAGAGTTGTGCGCGCTCTTTAAGTACCCAAATTTTCCGAAAGTAAACATATACAGTCTTATAAAATGATACAACAGCACGTATAAAATAATAATAAGAAGACATATAGTCTACACACTTTAATTTTTCAGCTACCTCGTTCTTCGATTTAGCTAGTTTAATACTGCGATTCATTTCGTGGCTGTTCCGATTGTACAGAGTGAGTACTAGCGGGTCTTCGTCACCACGCAGCACGTGAATAACAGACCAAGCCTACTGCCAGGCTCGAGCTTATGTCCAGGCTCGGTTCTCTCTTTAATATTCCGGCATTTGGCCGGCAGAGATCACGCTGGTAGCGACAAACCAGCGTTTGTAGTACTAGTATGAATCGTCTAACTTTCATAAAAATTGTTGTGCATGTACTTGTCTTGAAGTCTTGAGTGTTGCTGTAAAGTCACTTGAAGTATCCAAATATATGATATAATACATTTATCTATGTTAAATATTCCGATATCAGTTGAATCTTTCGTACTTGCGCCAAACTAGAAAGTGTCTTCTACCTAAAAATAACGTACTTTACCTTGCCATGGAAATTGGTTATGATAGCATGATTTACACTTTATTACATACACCTTTCGTGAAATCAGAAAGTAAAAAAGCAACAAATATACTCTCATAATGTTGAATCTAAATGGCATAAATACTCTTATGTTTACACATGAATTATCGCTCGAAATCAAATTCAGTTCATTTTATTTACTTGTATATTAAGTATTCTTACAAGCCATGTTGGAATATAACAGATAGTTCGTAGCTGTAACAGCAGCTACGAGATAGATATGTGCACTGTATGAACTCATTTTGATTTAAGAAGTACCGGCAAATTTTTCATAGTTTTTCTCTGAAGGTACCCACTGTCTATATGTTATTTTGAAAATCTGTTATAGAAATTTATCAACACATTGTTTTAGTACTTACTGTGAAAATTGTAAACAAACCCATATTTGTACCACGCTATTCTTATGTAATGCTCTATCTGCACAGGTAAATATGGAGAAAGTAATGACTTATAACGTTTATGCTCTTTTGTATCACTGACCACCTTCGGAAATAAATACTGCAGATAGTTCAGTTAACCAGAAATATGACATATTAGTGGAGACATATGAGGAAGGAACTTCCTAAATCGACTTTTGTATGGAAGTTGATATTTGGATGTATTTAACTTGTCTGTATTCACTCTTTCCATTGTGTATCTTCTTTGTTATATTCTTAATCGAACTTCATCTATTTTTATACATTTCATCTCTTTTTACAAAATATACCATCGAAATTCTTCAGTGATATATAAAACTGTATGATATTATTTTTAAACTCAGAACTTTGGTAAATTTACGTAGATGAAGAAAACGAACTTGCCCTGAGAAAAACAAACTCCTGCTTGAGGAAAGGCGGTCTTGTTTATACCGCGCAAGGCAGGAAGCTCATTTAGGCAGTTATGTATTCAACAGCCCCGATTCTGGCGAAGAACTATCAGAGCGCACCCGTTTTCTGAGGGTTTGTTATATTTGCAGACCTAACAATACCTTATTAAGTTTTAATGACGTAGGCTAGTGCTTTACTTCATTAAAGACCGCAGCCACCAACTGTACAAACAGGAGCGAAACAATGGTTTAGACTGAGACTAACTCTGCTGTTTGTAAGGTAACACGAGTATTGACCCAGCTTGCGAGGTCAGGAATGAATTGAGTGCCAATTACGTCATACTGCTTACACAAAACTCTTAATTTGATTTTTTAATACGTTGCAATTCTATCGATTTTAATTCAAGTTAATAAAGTTTTGTATGGATGACGTATGATCCATAAGGAATAATATAATCAATCGATCATTGAAATATCTTCAACACCTGAAGTTGTTTAGCATTAATTTTAGACACTGCTGCAGGCAGATCGATTGAATTGATACGAATAGGACTTAAGTCAAAGAGGACTGACATTAGATAATCAAGAGTTTGGAAGAATAGTAGTATGTTTTCTTCACCTATCTTACAACAGACGAAAAACTGCTGTCTATTTTATAGACAAGTAATAGTGTAATAGCTTAAAAGTTGATCTAAATGAACTTAGACTTATATCGTTTTGAAATTACACCTTTCTGCAGAATGCAATGCAAATTTATATTTGACCTGGAAAACTCACCTTAAAAATCAAAGAAGGAAGCTGTGAAAAAGTAAAAATCGTTCTTTTCCTCTAACATGCGGCTGGTGAAGAAAACAGAGTTGAAGTGATTTAAATATTCACCACCATGTCATTCTTGTTAATTATAGAAAATTAAGAATAACAACTTCTTAAAAAATTGATTTTTGCTGTCATTAACGCAGTTGTATGTATTTTCTATTAATTTAAAGCTTCTGCCCGTGAATTTATCCACATGGAACAGAAAAACTTTAAATGTTTTTATCGTGGATCTGTAATCTATCAACACAACATTCATTATGTAGTGTCCCAATCTGTAGATGCCTCGGGATTTACTACTTAATAAAAAATTTATTAATTATAACAAAATAAACGATTGTGGGTGGGGTTCTCTTCCAAAAAGGTCGTTCACATTAGTACAAGTCAAACATATATTCAAAAGGAACGTCTTGACTTTATTAATCTTGATACATAGAAAGCAAAATTTATTTGACGAAACAATTACTATAATAGATAAATGGTTGTTCCCTCTCAGGTAATGGAATTTACAATTCTTTTAATTTTGGAGCTCGTTGTGGTCACTCTCTATATGATTGCGTACCTAGGAGTTACCGTAGTGTTGAGCAGCGCAGGCCACGAGCAGATTCGTGTGAGCGACCCGCGAGGAGAGCTGCGTCGAGCCGATCGTGCGTGTTTTCGCCAGGCGCCAGGTAGTCTCGTCAGCTGAGCCGAGGGTGGGCCGGGCGTCTGGTGTCTCTCATGTCAAACAGCCCTGTTGTCGGCCTCCCAGGATGCCCTCAGCTATGTCCGAGCGAAGATGGCTCGCTCTGTCTTGCCGCGCCGAAACCAGAGTCCAGCATCTCTTGCGTCTAGTCCTCGCGCCGAAAATCAAGTGTCCGTCTCCGTCCACTCTCCACCCGCTCTTCACCTCGTTGAAAGGCTGGGCGTTCCTTCCTTCATCTCCGATTGGCCGAACATACAACAAGCATAAACAATTTATTAGCAACCAGCGGGAATGAATTCCATTGAATGGAACATAACCCCACCACTTCCGCCTTGGGAGGTTATCCCCTCCAGGGGACCAGGCTATCCCCTTTCGGCTCTTCTCATTGGCTGCAACTCCTACTCACAAATAGTTTATTGTTAACTAATGTTTGTTTGCCAGTGACGTCTGCAAAGCGTCCGACTGCTCAGTGCTGCAACACTTTATTATTGGTGTTTGAAAGGAGTCTTTCATTCACCGAGTATCTGGACAGACGGACTCACAATGTCACACTGTGACAATTGTTTTTAAACAAACCCGCACTATTCTCGAGAGCCTGTCCTTCATTTCAGTAAATTAATAACGAACACATTAGGTAACACAAGGGACGTCTGTTCCTTTGAACAAAAACCAGACCATTATTCTTTATTACTCACTAGCCTGTAAACTGAATTACAACCATTATCTTTGCTCACAGTAAATATTCCTTGCGATAACCTTGTCAGTCAAGAACCACATTCCAATCAAATCAAATGAAGTATTGGAAACTAAATACATTATGGCAATGAAACGATTGAATCTAGCAACAACATTTCTTGTTACTGATAAACAAAGAGATTTACAGAATGGGACATCTCAATACATTGGCACATTATGGTCATCTATTGGGTTCCAACCATTGTTTTTTTTTTTTTTTTTTTTTTTGCTGTCGTCAGTCTTCAGACTGGTTTGATGCAATCCTCCATCCCTTTCTATCCTGTGCTAACATTTTCGTTTCTACATACTCCTTACAACCCACGTCCTCATATATCTGCTTCATATATTCTAATCTCTGTCTACCTCTACAGTTCTTACCTTCGACTGTTCCCTCCACTAACAAATTAACCAATCCAGCATGTCTCAAAATATGACCTACCAGCCTGTCTCTTCTTTCTGTAAGCTTGTTCCATAAACTTCTTTTCTCACCCATCATTTCCAAAACTCGTTCATTTCTTACTTTGTCTGTCCACCTAATTTTTAGCATTCTTCTGTAGCACCACATTTCAAATGCTTCAAGTTTCTTTCTTTCCGGTAAAGTCCATGTTTCGCTACCGTAAAGTGCTGTGCTCCACACATAGAGTTTTAAAAAGTTCTTTCTAATTCCTAGATCAATGTTTGAAACTTAAAGGTTTCTCTTTTTCATGAAGGCTCTTTTTGCTAGTGCTATTTTGCTTTTAACATCCTTCCTACTTCGGCCATCGGTTGTAATTTTGCTACCCAAGTAACAGAACTCACTCACTTCTCCTATAGCATCCGATCCTATTTTTATATTTAATCTACTACTATTGGTATCATTTCTGCTACATTTCATCGCTTTTGTCTTACTTTGATTTATATTCAGTCCAAAATCTTCCTTCAGTATTTTGTTCATGCCATTCAATAACTTCTCAATATCCTCAGCTCTCTCTGCTAACAAGACAATGTCATCAGCAAATCGTAGAATACTGATTTTTTCTCCCTGAAACCTTATGCCGCATGGAAATTTTTCTTTGACTTTCTTCATTGCTTCTTCTACATACAAGTTGAATATTAACGGGGATAGACTACAACCTTGCCTCACACCCTTTTAACCGATGCATGTCTCTCGTGATTCTCATCTTTTATTACAGCCACTTGATTCTTATATAGTTTATAGAGTATTCTTCTATCTCGATACTTCAGACCTGACTTCTTTAAAATTTTGAACATCTTGTCCCACCTAACATTATCAAAAGCTTTTTCTAAATCAACAAATGCCATAAAAGTATCTTTGTTTTTCTTGATTCGCCCTTCAAGTATTAATCTTAAAGACAGAATTGCTTCCCTTGTACCGCGATTTTTCCTAAACCCAAACTGATCTTCACCTACTATCTCTTCTACTACCTTTTCCATCCTTCTGTATATTATTCTGGTTAGTAATTTTGAAGCATGTGATGTTAGACTAATGGTGCGATAATTCTCACATTTGTCGGCTTGTGCTTTCTTTGGAAGTGTGAAGATGATATTTTTGTTAAAATCAGTTGGAATTTATCCCGTTTCATAAGTTTTTGTTATCAGCTTGAATAATCTTTCGATTCCTTCCTCTCCTAGAGATTTAAGAAGTTCTGCAGGGATCTCATCAATTCCAACTGCCTTATTTGCTTTCAAGTCATTCAGAGCTTTATTAAATTCTGTTCTCAAAACAGGATCTCCTAAGTCATCAATGTCGACGTCGCCTTCCTTTTCCAATACACTATTGTTCAAGTCGTCCCCATCATACAGTTTCTCAATGTATTCCTTCCATCGATTAGCTCTTTCTTCTGAGCTTAAAAGAGGTTTCCCATCGGCAGCTTTAATGTTCATACCTCTTTTCTTCATTTCTCCAAAATTCTGTTTGATCTTTCTATATGCAACATCTACTTTTCCTACGACCATTTCCTTTTCTACTTCTTCACACTTTTCTTAAAGCCACTTTTCTTTTGCTATTTTGCATTTCCTATTTATTTGATTTCTAAATTGCCTGTACTGCTCTCTTCCTGCTTCATCCTGAGCATTTTTGTACCCTCTCCTCTGATCCATCAGCTCCAAAATTTCTTCTGTGATCCATGGTTTTTCGGGCAGTTTGTTCCCTAAAGCCTAATGTTTCTTTGCCAGCTTTCATTATTTCGGTCTTTAATGCATTCCATTCGTCCTCGGTTGAGCTCCTTTCACAGTTACTTCTTAGACGTAAGTCTGTCATTTCTGCAAAATTTTCTCTTGTGGTAGATTGTTTCAGCTTATTCACTGCCAGTCTGTTCTGCTTATGCTGCTTCCTTATTCGCTTGAATTTCAGCCTGCACTTCATTACTATCAAATTATGGTCCGATTCTCTGTCTGCTCCTGGGTACGCTTTACAGTCTAGAACTTGATTCCTGAATCTCTGTTTGACCATGATATAATCTAGTTGATATCTGCCTGTATCCCCCAGGACGTTTCCAGGTGTATGTTCTTCTTGCATGGTTCTTAAACAGTGTGTTCGCCACTACTAGCTTATATCTTTCACAAAATTCTAGCAACCCTGCTTCCTCGCTCATTTCTTTCTCCTAGACCAAAACTTCCTATAGTATTCCCCTCTTTTCCTTCTCCCACTATTGCATTCCAATCACCCATGATTATTAGATTTTCCTCCCCTTTCACATATGGATTAATTCTTCAATTTCAGCGTATATTTTTTTCTATTTCTTTCGTCATCTTCCTGTGACGTTGGCATAGTATACTTGTACTAATGTGGTTGGGACGGGCTTAGTTTTCTAACCTCATCAAAATAATCCTGTCACTAAACTGTTCATAATAACTAACCCGTTTCCCTACTTTCGTGTTCATTACAAATCCTACACCAGTGACTCCATTGACAGCTTGTGTGCTAATTATCCTGTGTTCCCCAGACCAGAAATCCTGTGCGTCCTTCCATTTAATCTCACTAATCCCAACAACATCTAACTTAAGTTGTTCCATCTCCCTTTTTAAGTTTTCTAACCTACCTGCCCTATTCAGACTTCTAACCATTCCACGCTCCGACTCGTAGAATGTTTCTATCCATTCTGATGACTCCTCCCTGAGCAGTCCCCACCCCGGAGATCCGATTAGGGGACTATTTTAACCTCCGGAATATTTACCCAGGAAGAAGCCATCATGATATATGTAATTGAGAAGGATTACATGTCCTCGGGATACCCTTTGGGTCTTTAATGCAGTGGTTTCCCGTTGCCTTCTGCATCCCCATGCCGTTGATCATTTCTGATTCATCCGCCTTTAGGGGCCGTTTCCAACCCCAAGGGCAAGAGGGTGCCCTGAACCGCTCCCCGCTCTTCCGCCCTCCTTTCGGAGGCCGTTGGCAAGCAGTGGGTGACTCCTTATACCGGGAATCTTTCAGTCGCCAGAGCCTCGTCCGTGCAAACAGGGTGCACCACGTGAAGGAGAGGTTGACATTTGGTTGGAAAAGACTAGTATTGTCTCTCCCAAACCCTTACCCCCAAGTAAGGAATACTGAAATAATAAGGCTCATGGAACTGAAAGAAGAAATGTATGAAGGTATGACATAAAAGATTGGAACGGTATGGCCATGTAAGAAGTATGGAAGACACTAGGATACCAAAACAGGTACAGGAATGGAAGTTAAAGGAAGGAGGAAAAGAGGATGACCAGTTTACATGATTCCAAAGTGTACAAAAGCAATGAGAAGATTTGGTGCAAAAGATCAAATTGTCTGGAGAAATTTGAAGGTAATTCAGAAGTAATCTCTGTTTGGTTAAATAAAAAACTTGGATAGTAAAAATATTTTATTATATACACCTTAAAACTACAGCTTTATACTGTTTTTCAACACGTTCACCATTTAAATCTAAGCTTTTTCATAGCATTTCACTAATTTACAAATTCCTTCTTCATAAAATTTAGCTGCCTGAGCAAGTAGCCAATCTTTCACAGCATTTTGAAGTTCTTGTTGTCTTCCAAGTGCTGCAACTCAAGTCACTTCTTCATGTGAGTGAAGAGATGAAATCACTAGGCGCCAAGTTTGGCTGTAAGGGGATGATCAAAAACATCCCGTTTGAATTGCTTAAGAAGCTCTTGAGTCTTATGGGCACTGTAAGGATGAGCATTGTCATGCAAAAACACAGCACCAAACAGCTTACCATGACGTTTGTTTGAATGGCTCTCTTATGTTTCATCAAAGTTTCACAGTAGACATCTGAAGTGATTGTGGCACCACGTTCCATGAATTCAACGAGTAAAATTCCCTCGGCATCCCAAATAACTGTAGTCATAACCTTTCTTGTTTAAAATGTTTGGCGGGCTTTCTTCGGCTGCATTGAGAATTGTTATGGCTCCAGGCCATCGAGTGTTTTTTTGTTTCGGCATTTATGTATGCCACCCACGTTTCATCACCAGTCACAATCCTCTTCAAAATGTCTTCTCCTTTCGTGCCATAGCGTGAAAGGAAATTTAAGGCAGAGCCCATTTGATTGTTTTATGGACCTCTGTAAGCAATTTCTGCACCCACCTAGCACAGAACTTCCAGTAGCCTAATTAATCGGTTACAAACCTCATACAAAACCGTACGAGAAATTTGTGGAATTGTTCAGAAAGTCTGAAACATTTTGCGCCAAAATAATCTTATTATAGCTCTCACTTCACATTTTGCAGGATTTTCTATTGCAGCGCGCATGTTTTAATGCACAAAAGAAGGAGGTTCGTATTGTCGAAGCTGGATGCTTACTGAATAGCGGAACATGCAGATGTGAAAATGGTGGCGCTCCACGCACGACTACTAGTGCAATGCTAGAATGGTGGTTTCTTTCCGAATTACCCTCGTATTTTTAGAATATGAAGTAAATTTCTGTGTATTGAGTTTTTTTATTGTTATGTCAGTAAAACCTATTTAGCGAGGAAAATCTCTCTTAATAATAATAAGCATGATATGTGAAGAATGTTAAAAATTTGATTCTTGTATATAGTGCTACAATTTATCACAGTTTCTGCTATTATTAAGTCTGTGCATGTATGTGCTATGCCTCCTGTTTCCCAAATCAAGATTTTCAAATCTTATAGTTTTTGAACATGGTATGGCTTTTGTATTTCATCTCTTTTTTTTTGTATTTCATCTTGCAATTTCTGTCTTAAATTTATCTCCAATCTTTTAAATTAAGATTTTATTGTAAAAAGGAAATAGTAATAAACAATCACTGATCATGACAAAAACAAGGAATATCTCAGATTTAAAAAAAGTGAAACTAAAATCAAAATATAAGTACCAATATACAAACCGTTTCAACTGATAATGGTTAAAGGTAGTAAACACAAAGAGGAAAGAGCAGAAAGCTATTTATTATTATTTTTTTAAAAAGAAAATGAGATAACAGAAATGTCTCATGACTTACTTGTGTCTTTTATGTCTGAAATTCCAGCTTTTGATAGCCCAGCCTTTCAGCTGGAACTGCTCGGCAGAGACGGCTATTAAGTTCTGGCATACTTTGACACAAACCTGGGAAAGTGTACAGCTTCAATGCCTTTAGAATCATATTGTAAGTTTTCAAGTGGTCACTACCACGAAATGGTGGCCTAAAATTGAAATACACCAAATAAAATAAATCTTAGATGTGTAATGATACTACAAAAAGTAAATAGCTTTAGGCAATGTAAATTGCAAATAACAAGGAAAATAACCCATCACTTACCATAGATGGAGGCATGAGGGCAGGACAAACTCACAAAATGAATTATTATTATTATCACTTGTATCTGTATGTCTCATTGAGGTCATTAGAGGCAAAAAGGACGGGGTGCAAGGATGGGAAGGAATTCAACCATCATATTTTGAAGGAATTATCCCAGTATTGGCAGGAGTGATTTCAGACAATCATGGAAAACTCAAATCTAGATGCCTGACAATGATCCAGACCTGCCTCCTCCTGAATGAGAGGTCTGAGTGTTATAGATCACCACCATGCTCAGTCTCCATTTAAAACCTTATTCAAGCAGAGAGGAATGACAATTTGGCAGGAAGTGTGCACATACCAAGGCTTTGGAGAACTGAGTAGCATGGTTGAGGGATAAAATAATCCAAAGTGAAGAGCAAGTCATGCTATAAACGTAGCTGTGCACACTTCCATTGCCAAATGGTATGAATTAGATCTTAAACTGAAATATTGTACAACTGTGTTAATCTCACATTTAAATATGTATTTTAAGTAATTATGTATACTTGATGTTTTGTAAGAAAAATGTCTATCTTTGAGTAGAAGTAGATATTAACAGCAGCTATGTTCAGTCTATCAAACTCTCTAAAATGTCACAATGTGAAAAGTTCTTTTACTAAGATGGTTAGCAGCTCACTTTTAATATTTTAATAGTTAAAACTTGAACTATAAAGAAGCAACAGTTTCAAAAGGTAGTGAATAAAATGAAATTCCACCACAAAATATAGTTCTACTGAGTTATTGTCAAACAGGATAGATCAAGTTGTTGATATCATAATTCCAATTTTTTTTTTTTATACTGATCGTGTATCGAACTTTGAACTCTTTACGAAGACTGCAGTTTAGCTGAATGGGAAACATTCACAATGGACACAATATTCACATTAAAAGTCATGAAGCACCCAAAATTATTCCTGATAAAACTTATTAGCAACAGTGTACCCAGCAATGGAAGCTGGCTCATTTGCCATCCTAACTCCTAACGTAGTCCTTGAAAATATTCCATACAGACACGATTTAATGGAAAAATCATGTGTAAATTTAGAAAGATTCTTGTAAATTTCAAAATGCTGAATTATGCAAACATTTTCAAAATTCCACGTATTAGACATAAGTAATTTAAATAGGTTTTCACATACACGACATGGCTTACACTTAAATTCGCTAGGTAAAGATTATGTAAGTTCCGAAATCACAACGATTTGTAAATTTGAAATTTAGTAAAACATTGAATCCCTGCCACTATCAGAATGATCGGGAATTAAGATGTCAGAACCAGGGAAACTTGTAAAAGAAGCCAGACCTTTGTCAAAGGTCTGGCAAAAGCATGACAAGAGTTCTGTACAAAAAGACAAGTGTTATAATAGTACCAGTAACACGAAAAGAAAACGATGCACCACACATATTGGGATAAACTAAAGATATATCATCAGAATGTTCCATCCATTTCAAATTAAACCAATTGTTAGAGATACTAGTTAATAATCAAATCAGATAAATTTCAGTTTTTGTATTACAGAGCACTGGCTTAAGAATGAACAGATTCAATATGTTAATATTTCAAATTATATCTTGGCTAATAATTATTGTAGATCTTATAACCAAAATGGGGAGTATGCATTTTTCTTAGAAAAAATATAGAATATGAATCTTTGTTCCTTTGTACATAATAATCACTTGATACAGAAAGAACTTTCAATTCACAGCAGTTAAACTACCCAAATTTAAAAGATAATAGTTTGTGTTCAGATCTATCGATGGAAATTTTGACTTATTCATACAAAGATTAGAATCACTCTTAAATAATATTACAAGCAAATCTTGATTTAATAATATGTGGAGATTTCAATGTGGACTATCTAAAAAGTAACAAAAAATAGAGACTTGTTAACACAATGCCTTATTCATATGTTTACATCAACAGTAAATAATCCAACAAGAGTCACAGAATTCAGTAACACAGCCTTCAATTTTCATAAACAAAGATAACAAAGTTTCTTAGTTGAAGTATACAACCCAGGTTTCAGTGATCACTTGGCTCAGATACTAACTATGTATGTAAAAGAAAAAATATCACAATGCCAAAAAGAAAAAAAAACCAGATCATTTAGTGAAGAAAACATTACAAACTTCAATTATTTATTAAGTATGGAATCATGGGCCAATATTTTTGAATTAGATGATTTAAATGAGAAATTCATATGTTTAACAAGCTATTAAAATATTTTTGATATAGCATTTCCTCTAAAAACAAAAATAATAAAGAACATGCATCTCATAACACCTGGACAGCAGCAGGAATAAAAAATTCATGT
>JARYHS010012519.1:32716363-32990871 GCA_031002005.1 Vandiemenella viatica | reverse complement strand
TTCGAAAAAAAAAGTTTGAGCAGATGGCCATAAATTTAGGTGCCACATCAAAATAATGCCAATTTAAATTAAAATTTAGAGTTTTTGGAAAATGGAAAAGCTAAACGCTGTACACGATTAGAAGATCACGTAAACGAATGGTGAAATTCCATAAAATTTCATTATTAGTATAATTAGTTAGCTAACGACAAAACTAGCACATAATTACCCGGTAAGCAAATAGCTCTGAGAAAGAATCGGAAATCTGTCACATAGTTGGTAATGCCAACGTTGGGAGCCTGACGGCGTATTTTCCTTTTAGGCGATTAGACAGAACTTTCGATACATAACTTGCCTAAACAACTCCACCAAACAGCTGTTTGAGCTAACTAGATTCACAACATAGTTCAGAAAATTGCACCGTTTAATTCTGCTAGAATAGGATATGCTTATCTTACTTTCCTATTATCTTTCACTGCAGGAAAAATTAATGTTCGAAGATAATTTCGCCACACAGCCAATTTTCATCCTAGGGAATATTTTTTATTTTTTTCGGCTAGTTCGGCGTCGAGGTCATTATTGGCTTTTAAAGGACTGGTAACAATGGAAATGGAAAGCAATTTGGCCATGGCCTTTTAATAAACCATTCCGGTATTCGCCTCGAGTGATTTTTGGCTAAAATATGGGAAACCCAAATCTGGATTGATTCGAACCCGCGTCCTCCCGAATGCAAGACCAAAGATTTACGCCTCAACCACCATACTCTGATTTTATTTATAAAAATTTTAACTATTAATGCATATTTTCGGTACTATCCTCTACTGGTTAATCCAATTCCTAACTTATTTCCAGTGACAGTTTCTAAATGTTAGTTATCTCTTCACTATCGACATACGCTTTATATACAATAATATCGCTGCTATTTTCCGCGATGTTGCGAAAAGTTTTTGTTTTTAATTAATTGTTACCATCTAGTATATCTGTATCTGTGTTAAAAAAAATATTTTGTGAATACTATAGATCAGTGATTACTTTATAATATTTTCTCCTGTCTTGAATCGTCGTTTGAAGATTGTTCTGATTGGGATTTTTAATTATTATTTCTTTTATAAATCGGTTTACTGACTTTTAAACATTCCGGACAAGTTCTTTAATAATTCTTTCACCCTTATGTAAATTTAGATTATATTTGAATCTATGAAAATCTAAATAATGCATAGAGAAAAGTGTAACTAAATATAATTGCTTCGAAATTAATTTTAAATTTGTACGGGACATTTTTTAACTTGATTATGGAATTATAATTATAATATATATATATATTTGCTTTTGGCTTAACGCGTTGTCGACGACCAAGTCATAGAGGCGGGAAGGGCAGGTTGAAAGGGTTATCGTGTAGCAATTCGGCCACGGCCTTTTGAAGGAACTTTCCCGGCATTCGCTGGATAGGTTGGGTGAAACCCATGAATGGTCGAACGAGATTCGAATCCGCCATTCTCTCGAATGTGCGGCTAGAGCGATATCGCTCGTCCACCACGCTTGGTTTGAATTAGTGTCGTGCAAATTGATGAACTCGCTCTGTTATTCTTACGACCGGTCTTATCCACTCGGGTGAGTTGTAACCGCTGGTGGTTCCCCAGGCTCGGTGGTCAAACGAAGCTCGGTGGTCAGACGAATGTTCGGTGGACGAACGAAGGCTTGGCTGGCAAATGAAGGTTCGGCAATACAGGAATAGTGCATAGTGTCTTCCTCGCCCGTGTCGCTAAAAAAAATGGTACATCAAAGAAACTGGACAAGACTGTAAAGCATGGGTATTCTCGAATCTACGGTATACCAATGACTACTATCATCATTTAGTGTATGTTTTATCAATTTGAATCACCATAGACATGAATTGCAACGTGTATACGTTTGATATACATATGTAACGGAAGTACTACAAACCATGGGGTCAGATCACAGCGTAACGAACACCATAACATAAATAAATTATCCGTAGTTACTGACATATATGAAGAATAACCTAAATCCACATTTAGTGCATTATGGTTTATAAGGAGGTTTCAAATTTATGTGATGTAAGATTTTGTACCTATTAACGCTCAACACTGAACTCACTTTAATGACATAACTAATATCACTCTAATAAGTGATTGTTGATAACAAAAGATCATTCAGGAAAATGATTGTTCCACTTTGTACGAAATATCGGAACATAGAGTTGTGCGCGCTCTTTAAGTACCCAAATTTTCCGAAAGTAAACATATACAGTCTTATAAAATGATACAACAGCACGTATAAAATAATAATAAGAAGACATATAGTCTACACACTTTAATTTTTCAGCTACCTCGTTCTTCGATTTAGCTAGTTTAATACTGCGATTCATTTCGTGGCTGTTCCGATTGTACAGAAGTGAGTACTAGCGGGTCTTCGTCACCACGCAGCACGTGAATAACAGACCAAGCCTACTGCCAGGCTCGAGCTTATGTCCAGGGCTCGGTTCTCTCTTTAATATTCCGGCATTTGGCCGGCAGAGATCACGCTGGTAGCGACAAACCAGCGTTTGTAGTACTAGTATGAATCGTCTAACTTTCATAAAAATTGTTGTGCATGTACTTGTCTTGAAGTCTTGAGTGTTGCTGTAAAGTCACTTGAAGTATCCAAATATATGATATAATACATTTATCTATGTTAAATATTCCGATATCAGTTGAATCTTTCGTACTTGCGCCAAACTAGAAAGTGTCTTCTACCTAAAAATAACGTACTTTACCTTGCCATGGAAATTGGTTATGATAGCATGATTTACACTTTATTACATACACCTTTCGTGAAATCAGAAAGTAAAAAGCAACAAATATACTCTCATAATGTTGAATCTAAATGGCATAAATACTCTTATGTTTACACATGAATTATCGCTCGAAATCAAATTCAGTTCATTTTATTTACTTGTATATTAAGCCATGTTGGAATATAACAGATAGTTCGTAGCTGTAACAGCAGCTACGAGATAGATATGTGCACTGTATGAACTCATTTTGATTTAAGAAGTACCGGCAAATTTTTCATAGTTTTTCTCTGAAGGTACCCACTGTCTATATGTTATTTTGAAAATCTGTTATAGAAATTTATCAACACATTGTTTTAGTACTTACTGTGAAAATTGTAAACAAACCCATATTTGTACCACGCTATTCTTATGTAATGCTCTATCTGCACAGGTAAATATGGAGAAAGTAATGACTTATAACGTTTATGCTCTTTTGTATCACTGACCACCTTCGGAAATAAATACTGCAGATAGTTCAGTTAACCAGAAATATGACATATTAGTGGGACCACTTGTATCATGAGGAAGGAACTTCCTAAATCGACTTTTGTATGGAAGTTGATATTTGGATGTATTTAACTTGTCTGTATTCACTCTTTCCATTGTGTATCTTCTTTGTTATATTCTTAATCGAACTTCATCTATTTTTATACATTTCATCTCTTTTTACAAAATATACCATCGAAATTCTTCAGTGATATATAAAACTGTATGATATTATTTTTAAACTCAGAACTTTGGTAAATTTACGTAGATGAAGAAAACGAACTTGCCCTGAGAAAAACAAACTCCTGCTTGAGGAAAGGCGGTCTTGTTTATACCGCGCAAGGCAGGAAGCTCATTTAGGCAGTTATGTATTCAACAGCCCCGATTCTGGCGAAGAACTATCAGAGCGCACCCGTTTTCTGAGGGTTTGTTATATTTGCAGACCTAACAATACCTTATTAAGTTTTAATGACGTAGGCTAGTGCTTTACTTCATTAAAGACCGCAGCCACCAACTGTACAAACAGGAGCGAAACAATGGTTTAGACTGAGACTAACTCTGCTGTTTGTAAGGTAACACGAGTATTGACCCAGCTTGCGAGGTCAGGAATGAATTGAGTGCCAATTACGTCATACTGCTTACACAAAACTCTTATTTGATTTTTTAATACGTTGCAATTCTATCGATTTTAATTCAAGTTAATAAAGTTTTGTATGGATGACGTATGATCCATAAGGAATAATATAATCAATCGATCATTGAAATATCTTCAACACCTGAAGTTGTTTAGCATTAATTTTAGACACTGCTGCAGGCAGATCGATTGAATTGATACGAATAGGACTTAAGTCAAAGAGGACTGACATTAGATAATCAAGAGTTTGGAAGAATAGTAGTATGTTTTCTTCACCTATCTTACAACAGACGAAAAACTGCTGTCTATTTTATAGACAAGTAATAGCTTAAAAGTTGATCTAAATGAACTTAGACTTATATCGTTTTGAAATTACACCTTCTGCAGAATGCAATGCAAATTTATATTTGACCGGAAAACTCACCTTAAAAATCAAAGAAGGAAGCTGTGAAAAAGTAAAAATCGTTCTTTTCCTCTAACATGCGGCTGGTGAAGAAAACAGAGTTGAAGTGATTTAAATATTCACCACCATGTCATTCTTGTTAATTATAGAAAATTAAGAATAACAACTTCTTAAAAAATTGATTTTTGCTGTCATTAACGCAGTTGTATGTATTTTCTATTAATTTAAAGCTTCTGCCCGTGAATTTATCCACATGGAACAGAAAAACTTTAAATGTTTTTATCGTGGATCTGTAATCTATCAACACAACATTCATTATGTAGTGTCCCAATCTGTAGATGCCTCGGGATTTACTACTTAATAAAAAATTTATTAATTATAACAAAATAAACGATTGTGGGTGGGGTTCTCTTCCAAAAAGGTCGTTCACATTAGTACAAGTCAAACATATATTCAAAAGGAACGTCTTGACTTTATTAATCTTGATACATAGAAAGCAAAATTTATTTGACGAAACAATTACTATAATAGATAAATGGTTGTTCCCTCTCAGGTAATGGAATTTACAATTCTTTAATTTTGGAGCTCGTTGTGGTCACTTTTTAGATGATTGCTCTATAGATGATTGCGTACCTAGGAGTTACCGTAGTGTTGAGCAGCGCAGGCCACGAGCAGATTCGTGTGAGCGACCCGCGAGGAGAGCTGCGTCGAGCCGATCGTGCGTGTTTTCGCCAGGCGCCAGGTAGTCTCGTCAGCTGAGCCGAGGGTGGGCCGGGCGTCTGGTGTCTCTCATGTCAAACAGCCCTGTTGTCGGCCTCCCAGGATGCCCTCAGCTATGTCCGAGCGAAGATGGCTCGCTCTGTCTTGCCGCGCCGAAACCAGAGTCCAGCATCTCTTGCGTCTAGTCCTCGCGCCGAAAATCAAGTGTCCGTCTCCGTCCACTCTCCACCCGCTCTTCACCTCGTTGAAAGGCTGGGCGTTCCTTCCTTCATCTCCGATTGGCCGAACATACAACAAGCATAAACAATTTATTAGCAACCAGCGGGAATGAATTCCATTGAATGGAACATAACCCCACCACTTCCGCCTTGGGAGGTTATCCCCTCCAGGGGACCAGGCTATCCCCTTTCGGCTCTTCTCATTGGCTGCAACTCCTACTCACAAATAGTTTATTGTTAACTAATGTTTGTTTGCCAGTGACGTCTGCAAAGCGTCCGACTGCTCAGTGCTGCAACACTTTATTATTGGTGTTTGAAAGGAGTCTTTCATTCACCGAGTATCTGGACAGACGGACTCACAATGTCACACTGTGACAATTGTTTTTAAACAAACCCGCACTATTCTCGAGAGCCTGTCCTTCATTTCAGTAAATTAATAACGAACACATTAGGTAACACAAGGGACGTCTGTTCCTTTGAACAAAAACCAGACCATTATTCTTTATTACTCACTAGCCTGTAAACTGAATTACAACCATTATCTTTGCTCACAGTAAATATTCCTTGCGATAACCTTGTCAGTCAAGAACCACATTCCAATCAAATCAAATGAAGTATTGGAAACTAAATACATTATGGCAATGAAACGATTGAATCTAGCAACAACATTTCTTGTTACTGATAAACAAAGAGATTTACAGAATGGGACATCTCAATACATTGGCACATTATGGTCATCTATTGGGTTCCAACCATTTTTTTTTTTTTTTTTTTTTTTTGCTGTCGTCAGTCTTTAGACTGGTTTGATGCAATCCTCCATCCCTTCCTATCCTGTGCTAACCTTTTCGTTTCTACATACCCCTTACAACCCACGTCCTCATATATCTGCTTCATATATTCTAATCTCTGTCTACCTCTACAGTTCTTACCTTCGACTGTTCCCTCCACTAACAAATTAACCAATCCAGCATGTCTCAAAATATGACCTACCAGCCTGTCTCTTCTTCCTGTAAGCTTCTTCCATAAACTTCTTTTCTCACCCATCATTTCCAAAACTCGTTCATTTCTTACTTTGTCTGTCCACCTAATTTTTAGCATTCTTCTGTAGCACCACATTTCAAATGCTTCAAGTTTCTTTCTTTCCGGTATTCCTAAAGTCCATGTTTCGCTACCGTAAAGTGCTGTGCTCCACACATAGAGTTTTAAAAAGTTCTTTCTAATTCCTAGATCAATATTTGAAACTAAAAGGTTTCTCTTTTTCATGAAGGCTCTTTTTGCTAGTGCTATTCTGCTTTTAACATCATTCCTGCTTCGGCCATCGGTTGTAATTTTGCTTCCCAAGTAACAGAACTCACTCACTTCTCCTATAGCATCCGATCCTATTTTTATATTTAATCTGCTACTATTGGTATCATTTCTGCTACATTTCATCACTTTTGTCTTACTTTGATTTATATTCAGTCCAAAATCTTCCTTCAGTATTTTGTTCATGCCATTCAATAACTTCTCAATATCCTCAGCCCTCTCTGCTAACAAGACAATGTCATCAGCAAATCGTAGCATACTGATTTTTTCTCCCTGAAAACTTATGCCGCATGGAAATTTTTCTTTGACTTTCTTCATTGCTTCTTCTACATACAAGTTGAATATTAACGGGGATAGACTACAACCTTGTCTCACACCCTTTTTAACCGATGCATGTCTCTCGTGATTCTCTACTTTTATTACAGCCACTTGATTCTTATATAGTTTATAGAGTATTCTTCTATCTCGATACTTTAGACCTGACTTCTTTAAAATTTTGAACATCTTGTCCCACCTAACATTATCAAAAGCTTTTTCTAAATCAACAAATGCCATAAAAGTATCTTTGTTTTTCTTGATCCGCCCTTCAAGTATTAATCTTAAAGACAGAATTGCTTCCCTTGTACCGCGATTTTTCCTAAACCCAAACTGATCTTCACCTACTATCTCTTCTACTACCCTTTCCATCCTTCTGTATATTATTCTGGTCAGTAATTTTGAAGCATGTGATGTTAGACTAATGGTGCGATAATTCTCACATTTGTCGGCTTGTGCTTTCTTTGGAAGTGTGAAGATGATATTTTTATTAAAATCAGTTGGAATTTCTCCTGTTTCATAACTTTTTGATATCAGCTTGAATAATCTTTCGATTCCTTCCTCTCCTAGAGATTTAAGAAGTTCTGCAGGGATCTCATCAATTCCAACTGCCTTATTTGCTTTCAAGTCATTCAGAGCTTTATTAAATTCTGTTCTCAAAACAGGATCTCCTAAGTCATCAATGTCGACATCGCCTTCCTTTTCCAATACACTATTGTTCAAGTCGTCCCCATCATACAGTTTCTCAATGTATTCCTTCCATCGGTTAGCTCTATCTTCTGAGCTTAAAAGAGGTTTCCCATCGGCAGCTTTAATGTTCATACCTCTTTTCTTCATTTCTCCAAAATTCTGTTTGATCTTTCTATATGCAACATCTACTTTTCCTACGACCATTTCCTTTTCTACTTCTTCACACTTTTCTTGTAGCCATTTTTCTTTTGCTATTTTGCATTTCCTATTTATTTGATTTCTAAATTGCCTGTACTGCTCTCTTCCTGCTTCATCCTGAGCATTTTTGTACCTTCTCCTCTGATCCATCAGCTCCAAAATTTCTTCTGTGATCCAAGGTTTTCGGGCAGCTTGTTCCCTAAAGCCTAATGTTTCTTTGCCAGCTTTCATTATTTCGGTCTTTAATGCATTCCATTCGTCCTCGGTTGAGCTCCTTTCACAGTTACTTCTTAGACCTAAGTCTGCCATTTCTGCAAATTTTTCTCTTGTGCTAGATTGTTTCAGCTTATTCACTGCCAGTCTGTTCTGCTTATGCTGCTTCCTTATTCGCTTGAATTTCAGCCTGCACTTCATTACTATCAAATTATGGTCCGAGTCTATGTCTGCTCCTGGGTACGCTTTACAGTCTAGAACTTGATTCCTGAATCTCTGTTTGACCATGATATAATCTAGCTGATATCTGCCTGTATCCCCAGGACGTTTCCAGGTGTATATTCTTCTTGCATGGTTCTTAAACAGTGTGTTCGCCACTACTAGCTTATATCTTTCACAAAATTCTAGCAACCTGCTTCCTCGCTCATTTCTTTCTCCTAGACCAAAACTTCCTACAGTATTCCCCTCTTTTCCTTCTCCCACTATTGCATTCCAATCACCCATGATTATTAGATTTTCCTCCCCTTTCACATATTGGATTAATTCTTCAATTTCAGCGTATATTTTTTCTATTTCTTCGTCATCTTCCTGTGACGTTGGCATATATACTTGTACTAATGTGGTTGGGACGGGCTTAGTTTCTAACCTCATCAAAATAATCCTGTCACTAAACTGTTCATAATAACTCACCCGTTTCCCTACTTTCTTGTTCATTACAAATCCTACACCAGTGACTCCATTGACAGCTTGTGTGCTAATTATCCTGTGTTCCCCAGACCAGAAATCCTGTGCGTCCTTCCATTTAATCTCACTAATCCCAACAACATCTAACTTAAGTTGTTCCATCTCCCTTTTTAAGTTTTCTAACCTACCTGCCCTATTCAGACTTCTAACATTCCACGCTCCGACTCGTAGAATGTTTCTATCCATTCTGATGACTCCTCCCTGAGCAGTCCCCACCCGGAGATCCGATTGGGGGACTATTTTACCTCCGGAATATTTTACCCAGGAAGAAGCCATCATGATATATGTAATTTGAGAGGATTACATGTCCTCGGGATACCCTTTGGGTCTTTAATGCAGTGGTTTCCCGTTGCCTTCTGCATCCCCATGCCGTTGATCATTTCTGATTCATCCGCCTTTAGGGGCCGTTTCCAACCCCAAGGGCAAGAGGGTGCCCTGAACCACTCCCCGCTCTTCCGCCCTCCTTTCGGAGGCCGTTGGCAAGCAGTGGGTGACTCCTTATACCGGGAATCTTTCAGTCGCCAGAGCCTCGTCCGTGCAAACAGGGTGCACCACGTGAAGGAGAGGTTGACATTTGGTTGGAAAAGACTAGTATTGTCTCTCCCAAACCCTTACACCCCCCAACCATTGTAAAGGACGTATTAATTTTTTTTTATATACAAAGTTTGACTAAAATTGAAGCACCCAGAAGGGAAGGAGAAAACGAAATGAAACTTCAAGAATTGAGAGAATTTGTGATGTTATTTTGGTGATAGCAAAATCGAGTAGAACTTGCCGTTGAGAGCCCATTTGTTAGTAGGACGTAACATCCTCTGGCCTGTTTGCACGCACTGATTCGGTTGGGAAGGGTGTCATAAAGCCGTTGTATCCTCCCCTGCGGTAAGCTGGCCCATAACTGTTGGAAATAGTCTCTGATATCCTGGACTCTAACACTGTGATAAAGTTGAAGACCTAGCTGGTCTCTCACTAGATCAAGGAGTATTGTTGGCCACGGAAGTACCTCGACAATGCGGAGACAGTTCATAGAGACACGTTAAGTGTGTGGACGAGCATTGTCCTGCTGATAAATAAATGGTAATACGATACTGTTGCATGAGAAGTAGTACATGAGCCGGAATGTCCGTGACGTACCGTTGTGCCACCAGATATCCCTCAATTACAGCCGATGCCTCCCCACACCATGACGTCAGGAGTAACACTGTTGTGCCTCTCCAAAACATTCGAAGAATGAGACCTCTCCACAGGTCACCGCAATTCTCGCCAACGATGTTCATCCCAGGTAGTGCAGAATCGCTGAACACAATGAATGGCGTCACATTGTGTTAAGCAATCAATCGTTGTTCAACACTTTCGTTAGGGAATATGATGATGACATGGATAAACGTCTCATACTTTCAATGCTTTGGAGAGGCGCAAGTGGTGTTACTCCTTAATTATACTTTGGTAAGATTAATTGATTTAAAATAGTGGCCTGAAATTTGTGCAGGTTCTTTGTTTTAATAAAACTACTTTTTTGTCTAAGAACGAAGTTGCTCTTAGCGTTGAGAATTTATGAAATGCTCTAGGGTAATTAGCCGAGTTAAGGAAGTGTCATCACACGATATTCTGGCGATCACATTCACTGTCTCTATCATGGTGAAGATGGCGACAGAGTTGAGATCGCCGAAACACGGGGTGATAACATTTCCTTAACTCTGCTAGTAATACCCGAGAGCATTTCATAAATACTTTCTTAATGTTTCCCAGTTATGTAAAAAGTATTTTCTTCACGAACGAAGATACTAGATAACTTCTAAGTTTCTAATCATAAATTTGAATTTAATCTGAAACACTTTCCCCTGATATCATTATCTCACATTCACGTCCTTCATTACAAACCATTAAGTTGATATCAGTGTTCCAGACAAATCTTAGAACTATTTACTTCGAGTATTTGTAAGGTCATGTGAAGAGTGGTTGTTTATGGCACTATTACTCTTGAATGTATTGCTTCAATATTAAAGGGGTCAAAATATCCCTGTGTAATTCATGAATAATATTAATATACATAAAGTTAGTATGAAATATTTACGTAGTTTGAAATATTAATGTATCATTAGAGGTGAATGAAGGCTATTATAGACTTCCCTTTCATATTAAAAAAAAAATTGAATGCAGAGAGTCCGGTATTAAAAAAAGACTGGCTCCAACAGGCATTTTTCAGAGGCACAGAGCAAAACAGAAAGACGAATCGAAATTACACGCTCCGAATGAATAGGGGGCATCCAATTTCGTCGGAAAGAGGAAAATAAAATACAAGTTGGGAGTAAATTACATGTAGCAGAATGCGTTTTACATTCAACTGGCTTGGAAAATAGCGTCGGAACGCCAGTGCTTACCGGCTGAAACTATTCTCTGGAATTTTAATCCTAGGCTTAAGGAAACAGCGAATCAGGATACTTCTGAGGCACGAATCTGTCACTTAGCAATGCACTGCTCATCAAGGGATTATTCTTTGCTTCAGTTATCGTAATTGAACAACGTCATATAAGACATTTTTCCGTAAACAGTTAGTTTTCCATCATCTGTCTTCCATGTTTGAAAGTATGTGAACGAAATGTTTATACACTTATAAACCTGATATTTACTTTAAATTTGGAATGTCTGTAATTAATTGTGATTGTTTCTTGATATAACTATGTCAAAGGGTTTTGGTTACAATTTAATTTTTGAATACATTCCAGTGTTATCACTGGTAGAATTGTTGTAACAGATATCATTACTATTTTGTATCCACAGCAGCAGTTATTGTGAGTCTTCGACAAGAAGCTTAGAAACTTTAAATGCAATGTATACGCTTAGTTCACTTTTTGAAATTATTTTAGATTCTTATACTTATAAATGGAAATGAGATAGACGGGTGTGTAGGGAGATTGCCACCGGAGCGTGCACCCTAATGCAATTTTATCAATTATTATTATTATCTATATTTATAAAACGCAGGTTTTGGTTATGTTACAGCTCCATCACGCAATGACGTCACACTATGACGTCGAACTATAACGTCACGCTTTTTGCCTCCACAGCACAACAAACAACGAACGGAGATGTTCGAGGTTATATGCGTAATTTAATAACAGTTCTATTTATCTATGCATACGCGAATAAATAAACTGACAGAACACTGAAAAAAGTACATATTCCATTCGAATCTTTATATTAATTATTAGTTGTGTTTTTCTTAATTAAAATTCGTTCGATGTAGATTTTTCTTATACACTCCCGACAGCGATGCCGTTGTTACAGTAAGCTAACAAATATCTCCATTACACCATTTTCAAGATAATGAACGTTATATGACGAAAATTGTACATAGTCAGAGAAGTAAAGAATTGCTAAATTACTGCATTCAACGCTTCATTTTTTACGGACTTACAAGGTATTTATATTAAATTTAGACATTTTAAGTAACTGTTACAATATACTGGAAGGAATTATTTGCCGGAACACTGAAATAACGGTATGTACTGCGTTTAAATTAATATATTAACAACTAGTTGCTTTTATTAGTGATGTCACTGTTTCGGAAATATGTAAATATTTTCAGTAAGTCAAATACTCTTTAAACTATATAAGAATCAAGTGGCTATAATAAAAGTAGAGAATCACGAGAGACATGCATCAGTTAAAAAGGATGTGAGACAAGGTTGTAGTCTATCTCCATTAATATTCAACTTGTATGTAGAAGAAGCAATGAAGAAAGTGAAAGACAAATTTCTATGTGGCATAAGTTTTCACGGAGAAAAATCAGTATGCTACGATTTGCTGATGACATTGTCTTGTTAGCAGAGAGGGCTGAGGATATTGAGAAGTTACTGAATGGCATGAACAAAATACTGAAGGAAGATTTTGGACTGTATATAAATAAAAGCAAGACAAATGTGATGAAATGTAGCAGAAATGATACCAATACTAGTAGATTAAATACAAAAATAGGATCGGATGCAATAGGAGAAGTAAGTGAATTCTGTTACTTGGGAAGTAAAATTACAACCGATGGCCGAAGCAGGAATGATGTTAAAAGCATAATAGCACTAGCAAAAAGAGCCTTCATGAAAAAGAGAAACCTTTTAGTTTCAAATATTGATCTAGGAATTAGAAAGAACTTTTTAAAACTATATGTGTGAAGCACAGCACTTTATGGTAGCGAAACATGGACTTTAGGAATACCGGAAATAAAGAAAATTGAAGCATTTGAAATGTGGTGCTACAGAAGAATGCTGAAAATTAAGTGGACAGACAAAGTAAGAAATGAACGAGTTGTGGAAATGATGGGGGAGAAAAGAAGTTTGTGGAAGAAGCTTACAGAAAGAAGAGACAGGTTGGTAGGTCATATTTTGAGACATGCTGGATTGGTTAATTTGTTAGTGGAGGGAACAGTCGAAGGTAAGAACTGTAGAGGAAGACAGAGGTTAGAATATAGGAAGCAGATAATTGAGGACGTGGGCTGTAAGGGGTATGTAGAAATGAAGAGGTTAGCACAGGATAGGAAGGGATAGAGGATTGCATCAAACCAGTCGAAAGACTGACGACAGAAAAAAAATATATATATATTAGGTCGCAATACAATGAATGTTTTCGCACGCGGGTAATAGAATCTACGAATTTTAAACTGAAACATTAGCAGAAGTTGTTGTTATGTCGAAATGCAGACACAACCGCATTGACAACTGACACACTTAATAACTCACAATGAATTTAGTTTCATAAGCTCCGAGTTACTGATGTAACGGTATTTTTACACGGGTGGAAGTAGTTCCGTATTTAGCGTGCTGAATGAGACTTGGACCAGGAATAAAACCAATGTCACGCGCTAAAGCATAATATTTTGGGATTCCCAATATATTTTTAATTTAATTTGTTCCTTAATTCTGACATCATTCGTTCACTAAAAGTTCAATTTGTATCGCTGTGTGAATTACAACTGAAATATGTACAAATTACAAAATAAGGTTATGAGCATTACATAACAATAATTCTATGAATTTAAGCAACCGCAGAGTAATGAATTGTCAGAACACACCGTTAAACCCGTCATTTTTGGCGGGTTTTGAGGCTAGTTATAATTATAAATAATAACCAAAAATATCTAGTTTTAGTAACATTGCAATATGCGCCATACCTCAACCATCCGGTAAGAAATGTAGAGGAATTGTTAGACAATTAGTAACAGTTTTTTCCTGCCTTTTGCTATCTGGTGGTAGACGGTGGTTACTGTGACTCAGTCGGTATTTACTGTGGCAGTCTAGCTGTTGCGCTCATAGCGATCACTTCCGTGTTCCGGAGCTTAGCCAGCCTCGTAAACAGTCAAGTGAACTTACAGTCCGCCAGTGCAGTGAAGTGCGAATAAAATTTGAATTGCCTGAAGATATAGGCTTCAATTCTTAGCATCTTCTGAAAGCCTGGGCCGTGCCCTAACATGGAAGAGCCCCCAGACACGGGGCAAATTATCAACGCGGCACTGCAGCCGTGTTATTTTCCAGAAACAGCCTCTTCAGCCCCGACGATGATGCACTTCCAACAAGGTATCCAGCCAAAGCCATCTCATCTTCATCCGCTCAACTACCCAGGTAACGACGCTGCTTCTGCAAGCTGCCCCTCGATCGCAGTATTGAACAATGTAAATTCGGAAGAAAGAACTGTTAAACGGTCTCGCATAGAGGGAAACCCTACTGAGCTACCGAACGAAGAAATGTCCACTGTAACGATAAACAATCTAGTGAGTGTGCCCCAGGAGTTAGCTTCCATGTCATCAGTGATGTTTTACCCAACTACTTCAATCCCAGAATTAGATCACCAATATGATAGCTGTGATCCAACCCCAAAAAACATTAAACGAGGGTACGGGCATGGATATCACAAGCATTCCCGTGGATCGTGAAGGAGTTCAAAGTATATTATCAATCAATCGGAAACCTACTAACCAAAATAGTATACCCCAGGTGCCAAGCCCCAACTTAAATTCCAATAAAGACAGAAGTAAGAATAACCGATACAGCCGCACAGACACGGGTCCATACTTCGTCTTTGTAGAAAGTGTGGATAAAAATATTGGCAGACTTCACCCCATGTCAATAGGGAAACTTCTTTATACACGTATCCCAGCACATAAGCATAACATCATCAATATCATGCGGCCGGGAGATATAGGTTAAAAATCGAAGCTAATTCAGCAGACTCTGCTAACTTGTAGGTTCAATCTACAGTTTTCAAGGACAGAAACCTAGAAGCATTCATTCCAAATTTTTAATAAACAAACAAGGTATTATCAGGGACGTAGACACCTCCCTGTCAGAAGAAGAAATCCTACAGGCGATAGAAAGCCCCTATCCAGTTATCGCAGTTAAACGGTTTACCAAGAAGAACTCATACCAAAATAATGATACGAGAATACCGATACCAATATGCATGATCACCTTTAGATCACAATCCCTTCCGGACCACATAGCAATCTTTGGAGCACTTTGCCCAGTCGAACCTCATGTCCCACAAATTCTCGTCTGTGATAATTGTTTACGTTTTGGCCATCGTATAACTCAATGCCGTAGCCCTCCCCGTTGCAATAAGTGCGGAGGCCCACATACTATGGAGACGTGTGCCAGCACAGCTGATCCACAATGTGTGCATTTTCACGGTCCTCATTTATCCAATGACAGAATATGTCCCGTAATTGTTCAACAACAAAAAGCACGTGAGGCAGCGGCCCATAATAAAGCCTCTCCCACGCCGAACTGGTGTCCCACCCATCGTCATACATATTCGCAGGCAGCCAGCGCCGCTCCGCTGTATTACGACGAAAAGCAATTCCCCCCGCTCTCTCCAATGGCAGTGCAGCCACTCAGTTTAGCCTCAACAAATGCATTCCTAAACTGTCCTATAATCCCTATCCAACAAAATCAAGAGTCACGTCACCAAAGTAAAGCACTCTCTCCAAACCAACTGAAATATACTACTACTACCGTAGGCCACAACAAGCAAAGGCCAGCAACCCCAAAAGAACAAAAGTCCCAATACCCTCCTGTTTATCAAAGAATGTATGTACCCCATCATATACCAATAACACCTATAACACAGAATCCCTACCCTCCTCAACCCAAGGATAAGGAAAAGTCCCTCTCACCCGAAAAAGTAGCACTCATAGAGAAGATATTGCAAATGGTTATGAAGATGATTCAAGAATTTCCAGTAGCTCCATCCGATACTTCCCAACTCGACCCATTTCGTCACCTTCTTAACAACCTAGCAGGAATAAATTAAAGAACCGAATAATCTCTCTAAAACCAGTTAATAGTAAGGAATATACTCATTGTAATGTCGAAAGAAAAACAAAACAAAAAAACAAAAAATAAAACAAAAACAAAAAAAAACAACTATAAGGAACTAACAATGTATATTTCACTGTATCATTTGTAATTATGTCTGAGCAAGTTTAATTAATCATAATGTGTCAAACCCCTATAGGGGATAAACAAAAATGTTCCTTTCTGATTAATCAGTTTACCATGTTCTATCCTTTATATTTTACTAATCATGTCAAGTCTTGCCCTCTTACCTATATGTATAATGTTTATATATGTATGTACAATTGGATGATGGTTGTATAGTGCTTAGGCGCTCAAAGCCAAATAAAAAAAATAAAAAATAAAAAAATAAAAAAAATAAAAAAATACTGTAGCTTTGAGGTCACAGCATCTGATGTCACTCAACAGGAAGGAACAATTTAAACCAAACCTACACAACTGGAACTGGAATAACTATATTAATCGAAGCTGTAAGTATCCGTCTAGTATTTTAGATTCATTAAATGCAACATGCATGTACCTTTTACCTTTTAAAGCAATGACAAAAAAATAAATCAGTGCCTTAATAGCATAGACAAAATAATATAATGAATTTAAATTAAAGGTGATAAATAGGTATAACTTGAATTGACGCAACTAAACAAATGACTTTTCCACATAAAAACGCTTGAAGTACAATTAGAGCAAAGATTAACCAATTAATGACTCTACATCATTAAAATTCTTTCCATGCCAAGAATGTAGATAATAGTCCAATACCTTTTTCATAGACGCACGTACACTTTTTCCTGATGGCTTTGCTCCTCGTTTTAAATCGAAGACAAGAAACCGAAAATAATTTGGTTAATTTATTTATTTATTTATTTGGGTGGGGGGGGCCTTGCCGGATGGAGCTTTAAACCCGCTTTCTCCCGATAGCAGGGCCCGGAGCCTCTTACAAATATATAATGTCAAGAAGCTGTCAATGCAATCTGGAAAACCACTTTTTTCTTATTAACATATTTCTGTAGATCTTAACGTCTAGAGGGATACGCAGCTTATGAAGGAAGTACACATTGTTGCAACATTCGCCGAGTTCTGAGAACTGTCAGCTATTGATAAACATATTTACTTAAATTTGTTTATGTAAATCAATCTCTGAGGCAGTTATTAGCCGATTTAAGGCATGGCTGTATTGGGAAAAGGATCTATAAGCTGTATTCAGGAAGCTTGGTGAGCTCAATCTGGTCTCGCCTCCGCAAATCTCATTTTGCGTGGCACTTAATGCTCTCTGCTAGCATGCTTGGTAATGCGGGCAGCAGAGTTGTTATTTACCACGCTCAGCTGAGTGCCTTGTGTTTGCTTTGAGACCCCGCCGAGAAATACCACCGTGCCATCCCTGGCAGTATAGGGGCTATCATGCAGGCTTCGTATTGCAAAAAAAAAATAAAAAAAAATAAAAAAAATATATATAAAAAAACGCCGTGTGAAAACTACCCACAACTATACGCCGACGTTCGCGGTGAAATTAACACACAATCAATTCAAATTTTGTTATTTAAAATAGTTATTTATTAGATTGGTGCATAATTCCATACCTTTTTTGTTACGCGTGATGACGATCTGATTGCTATGGGTTTATTTATCAATTGTCATTTTTGTTTTGAAGATCACATATTGGATTATTCATTGTTGCAAACACAGAGTGAAGCCGTGGGCACTATAAAATGGTATGTATTCTTCTGTTTGAGTTCAATAGAGAAGGAAAAGCAACGGAAGTGGTCAGAAACATTAGTGCCGTATATATCGACAATTCCGACGGAGATAGCACGATAAGAAAATTGTTTTCCCGTTTTAAGGAAGGTTATTTCAGCATTAGTGACACTTTACGTTAAGGAAAACTTTCGAAGTTTGATAAAAACCGTAAAAGTAAATTCACGTGATCGTAATGACATGGGGAAAGAGTAAAGAGCAGGCAATCAACCCCTATCGTAGCCTCCAAGCCTAACCCGGTAATCCAACCGGGTAGAGGGGATATACTGTTTAACGTGAAATCCGAACCAAATAATCGTTTTGACTTTCTTCACATTACACAGCAATAATGGTTGATCGAGGACATGTTAAGGGCCTATGAAAATCTCGGTAGAGAAAGGGATTCGAACAGGAGACCTTTTGATCTCCAGCCTTAACTACTGAGCCACCAAGCTGCTCATTAAAAACCGTTAAAACTCATTAATCCACAATGATCCAGTCAGGGTACCCGAGATCTGGCAAATGTGATGAACTGTGACCATTCCACCAACGTGCAACATTTGCGATCAATGGGTAAGGTTCAAAAATCGGGTACATGGGAACTGCATGCGCTAAGCCAAAATCATAAGAATCTGCGGGTGGACATATGTGCATCTCTCCTTGATCGTCATCGATTGGCTCATAAACAACAGCAAATATTCCTATCCAGTATTGTCAATGGTGACGACAAATGGTGTCTTTAAGCTAACACAAGGAAAAGAAAGGAATGGCTTAGCCTGAACCGAAAAGCAAATCCAGATATGTACAAATCCCTGCACGCACGAACAAAAGATACTGTTATGCGTACGTTGCAACAGCGAGGGTGTTCTGTTCTACGAAATGCTTCACCAAGGTGCAGCCACCACTGACGACATTTATTATCACCAACTGAGACGTCTGGTAAACGCAATCCAAGAAAAACAACCAAGAAGATTGCGTGAAGCGATTTTACTGCACAATAACGCCCGTCCCTACTCTGCTAACCTGGCAGTAAAAACCACCCAGAAGTTGGTTTGGGAATCATTCCGTACCCACTTTATTCACAATATCAGACGCCCACAGATTTTTATCATTTCAACTCTTTATTGAATAATCTTTAATGAAATATATTTATGGATGAAAATGTACTCCGAACTTGACTAGACGACATATTTAACTCAAAATCATGTGATTTATACAGGTCTGGCATCGAAAAACTATTCCGTCATTTGCAGACTCTTGTAGATAGTGAAGGAGAATATATTATTGGTGATTTACATGTCTCTTTTATGTATCTGAGGTGTTTAACAAACTTATGAACAAACGGTCAATTTGATATTGTTTGTTTTCGTCGTAGAGCTACACAAAAAATTCCAGGAGTAAAACTTTGTTATGTCAATTTGCTGGACACCAAGGTTCTACTTTTCTCAGGCAACATATTTTGTTCCAGAAGTTGTATCTAATAACTTCCATCCATGTTTATACAGTTGGTGTTGATTCGTCTGTTGCATGCAATTATAAACTTTGCTATCCGCTTGGCACCGATCATGGAGAGAAATCGATAAGTGCCACCGCCACGGTTTCATTGTACGCTGTCTTCATGCACAATGTGTTTGAATTAAAACAATACTCATCCGCTCATGGATTTACAACAGGTACGGTAGCTGAGGAAAAGAGGCGATTGTTCTACATCTGATTATAATACCCAAGACCGTCCCTGACAATAGCACCCCACATCCGGTTTAAACCTCATTTTAATCTGATAGGCATACTTTATTTTTAGGAATTTTGTACCTTTTGAGAGAAAAATTATTTTCTCGTTTTTTTCTAACCTATTCGCCACTACAATATAATAATTTAAAAATCATGGCGGGGAATGCAAATAATTACCAAGATAAGGTTTAGTAGGGCTGAAGAAAATATATGCTAAGATAGTTTCCAAGGTATTGAAATCAATGCTGGCAACCCGCTGACTCTCAATAGATCAGATTTTCCTTTTTACTCCACAACTTCTAAAACCTTTTGCCGAAAAAACGTAAAAACATATCATTCCTTCTTTATTTCGGAAATTACTGATCATAAAGTTATTTAAAAATTTACGGTGATATTTAGTCAACTAATGTTTACAATTAAGTTGTAGTAATTTTATTAGAGTTTATGGTTTTCACAAAATTACTGAATGAGTGTTTTCGACAAATTAGATACCTCGTGAAACAACTTATTCACAAAAAAATATGTTTAATTACACGGAGAATTTAATGGATCAGATGATAAGTATGTCATGAAAAAACGGTTTTTAAATTATCAAGTTTTTTCGAAACGCTCATTAATTTTATCAATTGATTATTCTGTGATCGTTTTATATATCTGCCACTTAAAACACAATTTTACAAAAATTATAATGAACTCTGTCAAAAAATAACTTGTTATCGATTTTTAAAAATGATTTTATTTCTCTTTTGTAGAGAAATTAATTAAACATATCTTTACGATACCCTCTGTGCATGATAGTATCTAGCACTTGATAATGCCAGGATTGTTCTTTGTTGTTGTTTTTTTTTAAGTATAGAACTTCTAAACAAAACCTAGGAATTCATGCTTGCCAAAAAGTATTACTCTCTTAGTTTCACAATAACTGAGATATTTGCCTTACAGCGTTAAATTATTACTTTAAGAATATGCTTTTACTGTCGGGGAAGCTTCACAACTAGACAGGGAATTGAAGCTATTAATGCCTGCGGTTGAACTCATAGAGACGACCTGCCAGCGAATAAACAAGGCGGTGTCCGTCAATAGAATTGGTTACAACGCGAGTTTGATGTAATTAATAACCCAATCATGAATGTAGAAACGTGACCGCAAGGTGCGGGCAACTTGGTCAGTGCATACAGTTTCTATTACGTTCTTCGCTGACAAATCAGAGAAGCCTAAAATAGTTTGTTGTACTACCTGTCACAGTGTTTCTTTATGCTGCATGAGTTGCACGAGTTGCACAGGATTAAAAAATTTAAGTTTCCTAAACCAATATGGCAACAAAGTCTCATTCAGAATTACTTACTAATGCTGTAGATGCTGGGGAGTTAAAACTTTAAAGTCGATTCAGATTTAGAGCTCCGATTGCTTCAATTATGTAATTAATTTGTTCTTTTTTCCTTGCTTTTGGTACAATACAGCATACTTTCAATTTTCTGGTTCATTATCATCCAACCTTATAGAATGTGTTTAGTTTTTCCATCTGACTGCGAATGATGTAATCGTCAAACACTTTTTACGTTAACCTGTTTGTATAATCCCTGGTTTGTAAAGCGAAGAGTGCTGAAGAAGAGAAGAATAGTTAAGGAAGAAAACGTATAGAACATTTGAAGAAGATAAATGAAGTCCTGGTAAAGGATGTAAGATGAAAGACTAGTTCAGGATAAAAAACAAATGGAGGCTTCATCGAACCAGCCGATTCACTGATAAGAGCATAATGATGAAAGTATTCTTTAAATGTTAGTTTTGGCACTGTGTGGTGGGTGCCTTGCAAAACTTTGCTTAAGCAAATCCGAATTTCTCTTATTTTCCTCCTTTTGTGAATCAAAACGCTGGTTTAATTCCTCCTTTTGTGAATCAAAACGCTTGTTTAATTCCTCCTTTTGTGAATCAAAACGCTTGTTTAATTCCTGTCTATGTGAATCAAATTGCTGCCTTTGTGAATCAAATTGCTGCCTTGATTCCAGAGATTGCTGGCTACTTTTCTGGCTCAATTGCTCTATTGCAGCCATCAACATGTTTAGCATTTGTGATGATGGGGGTGGTGACTCTACAGGAATTTGGGCCATTTGTTGTGTCTGTTCTGAATGTGTGGGCGTATTCTGTGTCATTTCACCTACAGGTGACGGAAAATTTTCCATATCTTCCTGTGGCGAAAAAGTAGACTGCGAACTATATGAGTGGGTCGGAACTTCAGAACTTACGTTCCCCTCCCCTGCAGCCAATATTCCGCATTCTGTTAACTGAACCTCGTTCATGATTTCGGGAGATTTTTGCCTATCAGACTGATTTTCCATATCGAAATCTTTTATCGTACGAGATCGTAGCTTCATATGAACACACAAACAATGAATTTACACCGCAATTGTGCAATGACGAAATCTAACTTCACTAGCAACAAAAATACCGCGAATTTCAATACACACAAATACATATACCCCTCCAAAATACAGCAAGAGAAAAGCAACGATGAATCATGCAACAACACAACACCATGAAAGCAGACTTACTTTCAAACACATGGGCAAAACATGCGTGTCTTTAATTTTCTTAGCAGCTACCATGCATTAAGAAATCAACACTGAAGTTACTCATTTAAAAATTTTAAACTGATCACAAAATTGTTATAATACAAAGTGTATTGCATCTCAATTGAAATACACAAATGAACTTCTTTTTATGCGTTGAAACAAAATAAATTTTATGCATTGAAACAAAATGAACTTTATGCATTAAAATACGAGTGAAACATCAAAATAAAATCTTGTATGAATATCTATTGACTACAAGAATAATAAAACAGCCAAAAACCATGTGCAACATTCCATGAAACTTTCTGAATTTGGGCTCCAAATTGTATTAATTTGAATTAGTGCCACCAAGTTCGCAGACATTAAGAAGTAATGTCTCATCTGGCACCAGCGTTGGGCGACATTATGTGGTGGGTGCCTTGCAAAACTTTGCTTAAGCAGAGTTTTGATTCGCAAGCTGCGATATTAACAAACTTGGACGAAAAATTATCCACCTTACATTCTGAGGTCACAAAAGAAATATCTGAATTCAAGTCTGAGATAGCTAAAAATGTTTCTAAGCTGGAAAAGGGTACGGAAGAAGTAAGATCTACCTGTGCTTCTTTGCAAACGGCCAACAAACAATTATCCAAAAGACTTGACGCCACCGACCTGTCGATTGAACAGATGCGAAACGAGAACGGCCAAAACCTAGGGCAAATTTCGGAATTTGTTCACGAGGTCAAAGACCTTACTGAACAAAACATCCGAAAACTTAACTCAGAGGTGACTTTTGTAGCGAGTTCGGTCGAGCTCGTTAAGACGGCACAAACCGAGTTGAAATTGTCACTGGACGAATTTCTGGAAGCCGAACGTAGTAATTTTAGTCCTCCACAAAATCCTCCGAATGCGATATTACAGACTGCGAGTGAGTCGATTGTTAAAGTCACTACTCAACTCTTAATCAGTGAAATTGTCAGTTTGTACGCAAAAATATCTGAAATCAAGAAACACAACAATTTCAGTTGTCTTGGATCCACAGTTAAGTGCAAACTGTCAGTAAAGCATAAGACCTTTGTGGGGCAGGAGAGGAAAGATGTACAGTACATGTCGTTCTTGAAAGTCAGACAAGAGTCGGCAAGTTTTTCAATCATCGGAGAAATGCGAAATCAGTCTCAGAATTCACAGCCTATCAACATCGCGTGGAAATTTTCTGTCCGTAACTTTGTGTGGAACACTACACAATTTGTTCATTCCTTGCGGTCAGAAAAGACGCAATTGTCAGCTGGACCAGTTAGTAAGTGGCGTCGGTCGACGGACACTATACCTGTTCCAGGAATGTCATTAGCTGTCGGGCACAAACCGCCGAACGTCTGTAACCTTGTAAGCCCAAGGTTCTGCGTCCTTCGAAATCCTATTGAAAGCGGTAAAGACGAATATTCGCGACGCAGAATTATTTTCCAGAGGAAGATCCATGGACGTCTCAAATTCGTCTTGTAGGCATTGTTCAACAAGTTGTGTAGCATGCCAAATACGATGACGAAAAGGCTGACTATGAATTGACCGATTTGAATCATAAAAAGGGAAATTAAATGTACAGTACACATTCTTTTAGGTTAGACGCCTTACCGAAATTAATCATGCTTGAAAAACGCTGATGCCGGTTTCGCTAGTCTAAACCGTCTGTTTTGCTGGAAAGATTAGATAAACGGAAAATCAAACGAAATTCAAGTTAGCGAATTTGCACTTACAGTTAAAGCTACCTAGGATATTTCCATATTCGGAATTTTTAATGCTTATTTCGCTATTCCGAACTTTATATTTTGTCCACATGAAATATCAATAGTCACTTATGACTTTCACGCTGTTAATTGGACGTGATTTGATAAAATTCCTGAAATATTAAATGTTTTCCTGAGCCAGATAAATTGATACGCACTCGCGGAAAATGAAGCGCCATTAGCAAGCAGAATTTCTTGTCTTCGCAATCACAGTGAATCTGACAGCGATACAAATATTGTGATATGCTTTCTAAGATGTATTTTGTGACATAAACGAAAAGGTTTTCAACATTTTGTGATGCATGAGTTCGATGTAACGTTTTACCTTAGGTAGTTGCATTATATCTCTTCTGAGCAGAAGTGTACAGCGAGCGTAAAATCGCTTTGTCTGTGTTGATCGAAGATCGCATGTTATCTGATCAACGTATTTTACTTCTTTGTTTTGTGTATCTATCAAGGGTAGCGATAGTGCCATAGATAATGCCCTATAGAACACGAAACCTTGCCAGAAAGATTTGTTCAAATTGTATTAGTCATCACAGAAATTAGGAATCATAAATCGAAGGATTACAGATACACAGGATAGCTTTCACAATACCTTGCTGTTATTTTGCTAACGATAGAGCGAAGTCGAAGAGCAAAAAGTTAAAGGCGACTGCATTTATAAAGGCTAAAGGGAAAAACTTTATTTACGGGATATATTCAATCTAATTCAGCTAACTTTGCAAGTTAAGGTAATTATCTTTGATGCTCACTTCAATTAAAAAGGAATTTTGTATATGATAACTGCACAGATGGTGAAGACGTGAACAAATAGATTATTGGCGATATCGAAATTTTTCTGCTGTATTCCGGGCCTTATTCGGTCGCCCGAGTGATCTCGATAAATTGTTATATGTTGACGGACGGACGGACAAACCGAGATCGGGCCTCATAACGCCCGGAATTTAAAGCCATTTCATACAAAGTAACGGTTTCGAAAGAGCTGGGGACAGCTACCATCGAACAGCTGAGGTCATTAACGCAGGTAGGCAGCTGAACTCAACCGGCAGGTTCCTAGAATTCTGGCAGGTAGCGATACCCAAGAATGAATGGGAAAGAAAACAAAAGTTTACGCCTCGTTCTAGCGGTATTTCGCGTACCCTTACTGTAAATTGTATAGTATTCCGTAAATTAGATTAAAACTATTGTTGGACAGTATACATTTAGCTCAGAATTGTGTGTACTCACCGAAAATAATTGCAATGTTTATATTTTTGCTTTATATAGATTTGTAGTATTCTGCTAGCGTGGAATCTCGAAATTGTTTTGTATTGGCAAACGGAAAACCTGAGAGCGAACCGTTCTGTGCACAAAGCTTACGACCTTTTCATACAAGCTAAAGAAGCATAAGTGTATAAAAGGAAAATATTCGCTAACTGGGATGGATTTTCGGCATAAAACGTGGAGTATACGGACATGTTAAGAGTATTGTAATAACTCCTAAATAAAGAGAAATATTTTATTCTTTGAATGTCGAGATAATCTCGAGTCATCAATAGACCCATTGTGAAGGAATCGTAATATTACCGAGGAATGATAGTTACGCTATTCATTATCCTTTCAATTTGTGTGCCGAATGGATATTTTGGGTCCGCTTGTACGCCAAAGATGCTACAGCGACTTTGGTTGACGATGATGAAAGTTCACGTCAAACCGCATAATGTGTATAATGTCTCATATGGGAATGGTAAGTTTTATAGAAATTCCATTACATATACCCATGAGCAAATACAGTTTCCTTTCGCCATGAAATTCGCAATCACTTCACAGACGGTATATTACAAGTTAGAGATGTCGACCAATGAAAGACTAATTAGGAGACCACCTAACATTCAACGAGTAAGGTTCATAATTTACGTAACAAACTAAAACATGTACTTACATCGTTCATTCCGCACCACGTTGAATTATAAGTAAATGCCACGTCATTAAAATCTAAGATTACAGTTAGTGATGTTTGACCATGAACACGAACACACCTTCTCTATGAAATGCTTGTTCAATTAACCGTCGGTCATGACGCAAATCACGTCACCGAATCCGACTAAACTATTCCGTTGTTTTGAGATTAAAACCGCGCAATGTAATGAGATATTTTACGCTCACCTCTAGCATCTTTATGGATGTTTGTTGAAGGCAGAATTATTTTTATGCACATGAGTAAAACATCACGCTAAATTGTAAATACAATGTATAGTTCAACCACTTTCTGCATAAGTGTTCTGACAATGTTTTGTTTTATTAATGTGTTTCATTTTAGTGATTTAATGATAAGATTTGATACAAGATATTTTCAAGATTATTATTATTTAACATGTATGTAAATAATTTCTTTTCATGTATATTTTAGTATTGTGTTTAATATAACTTTGTATTTGGGAAGGCTACCTGAATTCACGTGCTTCTGTTTGTAAAGAATTGTAAGACGGCCAAAAGGACATATGCTCCCGTTATATATTCACCTTACAAGGCAGGAATACCGATGGTTATTGGAATCACAGTTAAAATTAATGTAATTATAAAAATGCTTAAGTTTTTGTTGAGTCACAATGGAGATAGAATTAGGTAGTTAAAAATAAAATTATTGTACCATAATTTCATTTTTCACCAACGGCCGGCCATATTGTAACGAGCCGCGCTGTCGCCACGTTACAAGGTGCATTTTTATTATATATGTAATAATATAAGAGTAATTTACATAAATCTTGGGCGACCACGTGAATAGATTTTTGTTGTAATTTTATAAAGTACGCAAGATTCCAAGTGAGGACTGTAATGAAATGGTGAACTTATACAGTGTATCGTAGCAAAGCGAATATTAAAGAGTTATTGAGCTATGTAGGCTTGAAGCTAATCTTGGTCTTTCCGAGCCATGGGACAGGACGTCGCGGATTTGGGATTTGCCAGACCACACACACTGCTCCCTGGGGATGGGTCACTCACCGAGCGGGAAAAGCCTGCCGTCCGAAACCCGAATGTTCTCTCGCCCCGGCGAACTTAGCCGAATATGTCCGACCTCTGTTGGATTCTTTGGCCAAATCACATATCGAGGATATCACGTGACATTAGGTGCCGACCTGAAGGTCCAATCAAAATGAGCGTATAACTCAAAATCCTGGGAATTTTTGTTGTATGTGAGCTTCGAGACTACAAATGGGCGGAGCAAGAAGTTTCCTCGTGGACCGAAGAGCGAGGAGCTGACATTCTAACTTCGATCGCACCAGTCTGAGGTTGACTTGGAAAGTTGACTTCTTTCGCTATCGCAGCTTGCCTTGCTGGAGCAAGCTTATCACCGCAACACAGCCGGTAATGCGATGATGCGCATTGCCAGACCAGAGATGCCTATAGCCGACTTGTGAGATAATCTCACATATCGTGGGTCCGCTACACTCATCACAGACATCAGACGCAGAACTACAATGGTAATTGATTACGACCAAGCCATGTGATTGTGCATTCCGTGAAACAGAACCCGTAAGCGACTTTGAGAGGATAGGTCCATGTTCTCACTTTGTAATTGTAAAAACCCCTGAGCTAGCGGCATAATTTGCCAGAACTAGTTATTTTCGAATGATATATTGTTCATTCTGGCGCCCATGATTTTCTTTTTAACTGTAAAGTCACAGTATTATGATGCCTTTGTCTGAGGTAGTCATAACTTGTATTTTTCATTGTTTCCAGTTGTCATTATTTCTTGCATTTTGATTCTGAGATATTTAAAAGTAAATATATAATTGTTTGCTTGCCCATGACGGCTAATTGTAACTCTGAGCGTTGCTTTTATGACTTTGCCAATTTGTGTTAATGTTAACGGTAAATTCGCTCGGACTTGTAATCGCCAGTGATAAGAAAATAAATGTCATATTGTGACAATTTTCCTGAATTCCAACTAACGTCGAGATTCTTGCAAAATTAATAAATTTTCACTCCTTCATAGAAATTAAAATTAAAAATCCACAATTATTAATCATAAAGGTATGAAAGATAATTGTAACGTGGTTTGCCCACCAAGGCACCCACCACAACTGCTAGTATCATTTTGTCCAAACTCTTCCTTTTGTATCTCAGTAAAAATCCTAATTTTTTACTATTAGTACGGATCATCCTTTCCAAACTTCTTCCTCACGTCTGGGTGGATATCAATTAATATGAATCCTAATTCAAAGTAAGATATATCTAGCAGAAGAAAAAGTCGTCCGATGTGCGACAACAATGAAACCCACAGAAATTATGTTTTGTTTTTGTTCTAAAACTAGAGCATTGTTGACAAAACGCAAGTATAAATTGATTACAATGAACTTAGGAACATAGAATTATATGGTTACACAAAAGTCTGAGTTTAATAATAGCATTTAGAATTAATATTTTTTTGAAATTATTTGCTACAAATTAACTACCTTTAATGTTCGATTACTGGAAGCATCTGAAACAATTTGCTATTGTTACTAACGGTTTTGTTAGGGAAGGATTATGCTTGAATTAATCAACGTAACAGTGTACCAAAAACCTAAAATGAGCAAAGACTCAATAATTCAAACTTGACCTCCTCTGCGTTAATTCTGTTAAGTGGCTGATCCAATACTACTGATTATGATCGCTAATGTTCGGAAGTTATCGGTAGTCTCAATTGTTTAACAGCTCAGCCAAAACTTGTCAGTGCAGGGTTAAGCTTAATGAACTAGCCTAGAAAAATTATTTTGTTTGGATACGATGACATAACTGTATAAATCACTAGTTCTGAGGTTTCAAAACTTCAGGCAGTAACTATACATTAAATTTTTACACTGCTACTAGCCGGGGTTTGAATCCCGGTAGGCGCAGGAATTTTTGAGATTTTTGTTTGATCATATGAGCTACGCCCGGGCGCTTCGTGGTTCGTATTTCATGTTAAATTGTAGGTCCCGGAGGAAAGGAACTGGCCATCCTACCTCTGACAATGGCTTAGTATGCCTCCTTCGGGAGAATCCAACCAACCTCCCGGGTATGGACTAATTTAGTATCTTTTTATTAGCCAATAGCCAAAATAAAGCTGTAATACATTACTTACTACTACGGAACCTGAGGACAAGGAACTTTCTGAGACTTGTGGCAGTAAGCAATCAATATACAGAACAAAATACAGTCAAAAAACAGATAATATTTTAGAATAAACCTCCGAGTCAGAAAACTATTGAGAATTTCTACATCTAATATATAAGATTTCTAACAATTCTTAGATACGGTAGTCAAAAAGAATACAAAAAATCGTTAGTTTTACATGAAAGATGTGATTGCTGTAGAAAAAAAGTAGTTATAAAGATTTGCACTTTTAAAAGACATTTAGAAGTGCTTATTAAATAATCTTTAATTTTTTTTATTTTTTTTTATTTATTTATTTTTTTTTAATTTTTTTTTAATTTTTTATTTATTTTTTTTGCACTAAGAAAAAGAAGTACCGGTACGTTTAACATTACATCGTGTCTAGTTTTGAATAGTTGGATGTTAATTATACTTTTACTATAAACACTCTTAGAAACTAAAACAAAAATCGTAGAAACTTTTACAGGAGTGCAATATAACTTCAATTTCGTCGAGTATTTCTTTTATAAGATACCTTCATGACCGCCGTAAACTGAAGATTCTCTATGAAAATATGCCGCTGGAGAAACAACGGTACTTGCGTGCGACATTTTAATTGCATCCATAAATTTTTAGAAACTTTTGGTAGTGTTTTTACCGAACGGAGAATATTTCGTTTGATGGCAAGGGAAGAACCGAGCAAATCGATTCAAGGTACGAAGGTATTTGTTTAATATAACTACGGAACCTTGTCACTGCAGGGTTAAGCTTAATAAACTAGCCTGGAAAAATAATTTTGTTTGGATGTACGTACAATACGATGACATAACTGTAGAAATCACTAGTTCTGAGGTTTAAAAACTTCAAACACTGTCTATACATAAAATTATACAGTTGATTTGCAGTACTAATCAACTTTTACTGGACCATTCTTCCAGTATCTCATTTTATCATTGCCGTACGACTTAGGATTTCCAGTTCTAGGGTACCAAATGGAAAACTGACTAAGGGAAAATTAAAAATATGTTAATGTAACATTACGGAGAAAATGATAAACCAAATAATTGTAACCATTTTAATTTTTAAAAGATAATAATAATTTCATACTATTCACGCAATACCACACCAACTATGGTGATTACAGAATTACAAGGTTAGTAGGCAATTTTACATAGTTATATAGGCAAATTCTGGTGTAGACCACCCCTAAAAAATGTCATAGTCAACACAAAACGTATTTGCGCAATTATTACATTGTTCGCAGATATATGGAAGCACCAATTACCATCTTATAGATTTGAATGTCTTTAACGTTCCCCATAATTTAAAGACCCTGAGCCATAATATGCAGATCGTAAGGAATCAGACGGTATGATAATAAATTGCGGATTACCAATAATATTTTTCTGGCTTTCGGGATGACGAGGGATCAAATCTCCGTCCAGCTACTAAGATTTTGGTTTTCTCTGATTTTTCGAAATCACTCCAGATGGAAGGAATGGTACCTATAAAATGTCATTGCCTAATTCTTAGTCTACAGTTTCTGTCACTACCATAATGATATCAAAGATAGTAAGACGTAAAGTAGTAATAACAATATTAAAAGGAAATAATTGTTGAAAAAAAAAAAAATACCATTGACCAAACAGTCCGTATTAACTATCGAAGTCGTGAATCAGTAGAGATATTTAGAGAAGTATATCCGACACAATTTTCCAGCCAATGCACACACCTTAGAGCAATGAGAGGTTTACTTACAGATACCAAAATTTCAATAGAAAACACACCCGTAGAACAAGTAGCAGAATTTAAATACCTAGGTTACAACCTCACCTATACCCTAGAAACCGATATGCAACAAAAAAAATCATGAAATTCACGAAAGTTACGGGAATAGTAAATAACACCTTCAGACCATCTCTGAATCAGGCTATATAACATCCTGGCTAAACCTACCCTAGTGTACGGAAGCCAGGCCTGGACACTACGCAAAGGTGATGAGCGGAGACTAATAGCGGCTGAGATGCGATTTATGAGGAGAACACATGGCTACACATTACGAGACAGAAAGAGATCTGAAGAAATCCTTAAAGAGCTCAAAGTCAAACCAGTTCTCCAAACTGTGCAAACCGATAGAAAATCTTGGTCAAACCATGTACTAAGGATGAAGACGGACAGGATCCGAAGAAAAATTCTCAGATACCATCCCAGGGGTAGGAGAGATGTAGGAAGACCAGCAAGAAAAGGGATTGAGACCGTAAAATGCCACCAAGCGTAACACTGGATAGGAAGAAGAAGAAGACTTACAGATATAACATATATTTGCTAGGAGTTATGAGAGTTGTAATAGGCAACAGGTAATGAATACAGGGAGTTAATTTTATATCGGCAACACCAACATAGCGGTCTGGTGGCTGTGTGGTTAAAGCTTCTGAATGGTCCCCAGTTTGAATCCCTATCTCAGAGTGGATTTTCATTGGCCATTGACTCGAGCTTCACCTGTGGGATGGCTTGCTGTTTAATGTGAAGTGCGTCAGAAAAACTTCCGTGGTTTGGATTCTGGAGGTCTCCCATAACCGGTAGTATTACCAGGTTAGGTTAGGTAAGTAGGATAGGAACTGGTCATAAATATACCTAGTCCTTCTAACTGAATACAAAGATTAGTTTTTAACATTAAAAAACTGACGTAACAACAAGAATTGCAGATAATTTAATTGGTCAAGAATTATATGAAAAACTAACGGCATCAACATGAATGAGTCGTGAAGAAATGGAGATTCAAAGAAAAGTTCATAATTTTAAAATGGGAACAATGAAAAGATAACGGAACTGATAAAACTGTGTAATGTTTGCTTGTTATCTACTGAGAAATAATCATATAGTAAACGTCAACTTTGTTGTGAGATAAGCACCATCTAAGAACGTCAAACGTTGGTTGCCATGTCCGTTCTGGTGGGCGCATATCTGATATTTTAAGGCCAGCGCTGTAGCTTTAAAGTATTAAAGAGGTGACGGCGCGTTTTAAGGTTTAGGTGACGTGTACACGGACTACTTTGAATAATTACCAACGCAGTGCGTCGATCGATCGGCTTAAAGTTGCCACACCTCCCATGGCCGCCCGCGATTGATTTCCCGCTTCATCAGACCTCAGCGGCAGAAGTCGACACACAAGAAAAGCGCCACTTGTTTGCCAGCAAGATCGTATCTTAAATACACGAAGGCAACAGCGTTTCTATACAGTTTTTCGTTATTATCCTGATTGCACTCATTAGCAAATACCACAAATTTCCCAGATATAATTCGTCATTTTCTAAGATTGCTATACTCAAGGTAATATTAGATTCATTTAGTTGCAATCTGCAATCAGGCAAGTTTTTTTTTTTTTTTTTTTTTTTTTTGAAGTATGGCAGAGCAAAACGACTGTGATCGAAAATGTAAAATATCGATTCATTACATTCCTATCATTCGGTTAGTCTTTAACGAAGTTTTGTAATATATGGTGGTTTTAATCATAACTTTATCTCCTGGACAAGTTCATATCAAAAATACAATCATTAATCCATCGTTTGGAAAGAAACACTTACATGGTCAAACAGTGATTTGTACCAATACACTAGCTGAACAATGATTTATAATTACTATTTTATTGTATTAATTTATGCCGTTTTCAATGCTTATTCTGTCTTCACTAATATTAGTTTGAACCGCTTTCACATTTTCAGCCTTCAGTAGTATTTCGTTTGAACAATGTGAAGCCACAAGACGTCAATAACTGTAATTAGTGATAGTGTTAAGTAGGAAATAAGGAATAGAATTAATCATAGTAGCTAAAGTGAGGCAGATAGATTTTTATTTAAGATTATTCCGGAGATGGTTGCAGACTGCTAGGCCACGCTAAAGGACTCAACCACCTAGTTCCCGCCCTCAGCTTGGCGCCGAGGTGGATGGTACCGTAGCCAACCCACGGACGCAAAACGGTGGCTTCTGGGAGGGGTAGTATCTGTGGTACCCTGTGCTTTGACCCACATGGCAGACTGATTGTACTCGCCAACTGGGAATTCAGGTAGTCAAGGTTGGGCAGTATTCCTCCCAGAAGCACATCATCCCACTCGAGTACAGTTAGCTGGGTATTATATAAGGTTCTCAGTCGTGCTCAGAGTGTTAGCCAGTTGTTCAGTTTTACTCTGTGATGAGTTCTCTGTTTCGCTGCGGGTAGTGGCGTGCCGTGATGTAAGTCCATTTTATGTTTATTCTCCCTCTCTCTCTCTGTGTGTGTCTCTATCATACCTCACTCTCGCTCACAGTTTGTAAAGTGAAGTTAACTAAGTACACAAAGAAGGAAGTTATAATTGTCTTATCCAGATAATGATTTGCGGATTGAATATATGTGTCTGAACAGAGAACCGACAGTGTATCAGAATGGTCCATGCTATCAGAATATAAATTCAAATTAGTGTCGTGCATCTACCCAAGTTGTATTTTCTTTGTAACTGTTTTTCCTCTTTCACCTAGTGATCAGCTAATAGTTTTAAATGAAAAAAATGCAGTCAATCTCCGGCAATGAAGTCCGGTAGCAAACAAATGAAAAATTAGCCGGAAGATATTAAAAGGAGGGGGTGGGAACGTTACAACAATTTGTGCGAGTACAAACTTCTTCAGCCTTCAATAGTATTACTAGGGGGTTAGGCAAATAGCTTAGCGGCCCTCGCCCACTTTTGGTACCGCGAATGAAATATTATTTAAGTTTTCATTTCTTAGAAGGTGTGTGGGGTTGAATTTGCAAGAAATCGGACTGGTCTATGAATAGCCACCCCAACCGCTTGTAAAGCGTGGCTTTCCTACGAAATATCCACAGCGCTGGCATATTGACGTAAAGAAATACGAATATGATTTGTGGAATATGACAGAAAGCTCCATAAGTCGTACAAAATTGTCTAACTGTAAACTTTCTACTACCTTGTTGAACTGTGTAGAAACTTATACACAATTCTACAAAATTCGACCTGATCCCAGAAAACTGAAAATATTCCTTTAAGTTCAAAAGTACTGTGGATGGGAATATCCTTTTAACTTTCGCTTGTTAGCACTGAAAAGGGCTGTTTTGGTCAATGCGAAGCAGGGAGCGAAGAGGAGTTGGAGAGACGTGTCGTCGAGAATATCCGGATGCTGAGTGATTTTGGTTAGGAAGGAAAAGAAGGTTCTTTTATTTAAACCCGAACGAAGTTTTGTTTTACGCGGGAACACAGAAGCGGAAAATTAGCTACGCTCCCTTTTGCTGTTTGTTTGGTGGCGATTTTGTCGCCGAGAGTGAGGGTGGACCCCCGCGAAGGGTTTCGTTGACCCGAGAGTCGAGATTGTAACAGAGTGGAGCAGGTAGCCTTTCAAAGGGCTGCAAGCGCCTAATACCCCTTACAGCTCGCAAAAGGCCGCTATAAAGAGTGCATGTGCCTTGTCGCCACAGTATGTCGGTTAGCCTGAGCTCGGATATTACGGTTATTTACATGGCACTAGTAAAAGCTTACTGATACACGACATTTTTAATTTATTCCCTGAGCTGCGTAAATCCAAAGTTGACTTGGCGCCCCAACCCTTGAGCATGTTACGTATAACTGACCATGTGAAAAGCACGGTGTATCCAAGTTTATGCCGAAGACCTTGAGCTATTATCCCTGAGCCTTATTAACAGTCATTGTAAAAGCAAATCGAACGGGGAATTGCAATCTTTTAAAATCAAGGGGCAAATAATTGGTGCCGGGTATCATAGGAAGGCTTGGTATAAAAACGTCATCTCCCTTAGCATTTCAGGTAATAAATTATTGTTGTTTCCATAACATTCGGAAGCAATGTTTTAACGGAAAGTCTCATCCCGTTGCACAGCCTGGGACGGTCAATGTTGCGTAAAAGAATTACTGGGGAGCCAATTTTCAAATGTAGTTTGTGTGGAGGTATTCCAGGCGATTCCAATGAGTTCAGAAAATCCATGTGGTAAAATACAGCTTGTTCAATGTCCACCACGGTGTCAATGGAGGTTATTTTAATTTCAAATTTCTCGGTTCTTAATTGCCCGATTTGAACCGGACAGCTTCGATTCGCGGGAAATTTTTCAACCAAATGTAAACAACATTTTTCTCCTTGTTTCAAAAGATAAGTGTGTAAATTTACATCGAGATCTGATGAAACCTGTGGATTTGTATGAAGAACAAACAAACAATCATCTTTATATATATAGATGCCGCATACTTACTGATGCACCGGTCTGACATCAATAATATTATGTCACTAAGATTTAGTGTTTTAGGACGGCCAGTACCCGGGACCTGGGATTCGAATTTGGGCTCGTTTCATCTCTCTGATTCAGTGTGGTGGTGTTATAATGAGCTTTACAACACTGGCGGGTAAACAATCTTTACCACATAATATTTTATGAAACTGGGGATCGGTTTGAATTGGCTTAAAAGATTCGCAGCAAACTGACATTCCACTTGGAATTTCCTTTTCCCAAATAGTAGATACCTCTGCTGTGTTCGTACATAATATACAAACTGTGCAGAAGAATTGAAACATAACAGTAACATGAAAATTTGTTTAAACTTCTCTGTAGATCACGAGATATTACCATTGACTGGTATGTTGTCATCTTTTCATGGTTTTACGGTTAGTTACTGAGTAGGCTGGTACGGCAGGGAGAGTATTGTTCGCAACGAGAGGTAAGGAAATCAGCCAAGGTTTTTATGAATCCACCTGGAGTTATTAAGGAAACATTGGAATACTAAAATCAGGATGGCTGGACCGTGCATTGAACGAGCATCGTGGGTGAGTGGTTAACGCTCTGGCCTCGTATTCTGGAGAACGTCGGTTCGAATCCCCGTCCAGGCATCCAGATTTTGATTTTTCCATGGTTTCCCCTAATCACTCTAGGCTAATGCTGGGATGCGTCCTCCAAAAGGCCATGGCCGAATTCCTTCCCGTTCCTTGTCACCAGTCCTATCCCGCCTCTAATGACCTAGATTTCGAAGAGGCATAATGCCATTTGTAAAAAAAAAAAAAAAAAAAAAAAAAAAAAAAAAAAAAAAAAAAAAAAAACCGTGCATTGATCCGGTGTTCTTTGGAATGCGGGGTCCATTGAATCTTCAATATGAATTTGACGATATTCAAAAACAAAATTTCCAAGAAAAAATTATACTCGTGTGAGTTTTGTTAATGTCAGTTCAAATTTCTTAGGACGAAGTTGTGACCACCGGTTCATCAACTTGCCTATTGAATGACTGGTTGACGTAATAATAATGTGGCTTCAAAATAAATCTCTACAGTTAAAATGATTAATATTTACGTTTTGTTCTTCCTGCGCTAATATTCGTGATCTGTTTTGTGTTCCAGGTGAGATATAACTCTTGTATGGAAGAAGCGACGATGTCATCGCACGAGCTGTTGAGGACCTGCTGTTACCTGGCGTTCTGAATCAACAGAACAAGCTACAATGCTCATCCCCTGCTGAGGAGCAAAAGGATGCTGCAGTTTTAACTGTGAAGGTTAATCTCAGAGACCGGAACATTTTTCCCGTCCTATTTTGTGATGCAGTAATAAGGTTGTGCCAGCATATATAGTCGACACCTCTACGCTAATTCAAGCAAAGAATTCTCTATTTTTACTGTGAAATTTTTTCTGATATATTCGAAGAAATCCACTTATCATCAGTCCAAATCACTTGACTGATTTCGTGATGTGTCATGGAGTTATTTTGTAGGTTTACAAGAATCATACAATTGGATTTTGTGGAGTGCCGGAAAACATGTAACTTAATGTAATTAAATATCCGAGAATAAAACCAAAAAAAAGTAAGATTGTTACAGCATCAAGTAGTACTGAAATGTTAGATAATTCTGTTTCTCACCATTCAACTGATCAAGTTTATGTCAACGGTATGAAGATATTTTGGTGGACGTGTTATTTTCTAAATCTAGAGCTACAAAAGACAATTTTGACACTAGTCTACACAGGCAAAATAATTATTTATATTTAATAATTTATATTTAATAATTTTAAAGTAGACAAACTATATTATTAGGAATAAAGGTTTATTTTACGCGAATCTGCGCCTACCAATAGAAAAAATAATTTGAACAGTGGGCTTCCTGTGACCCACCGATCAAGTGCTTCGTTCGGCCGCGCCAAACTACTGAGTATGGTCTATGATTACGCTGTGTTTCTGTGTGGTATTAGTAATTTGTGTGTTGCTATTGCTATTGTTTTTCAAGATAAGTTTACGCATGATTTTTCCGTAATACGTTTTAAAACTGAATCATGAGCATCATTAAAACAGAGCCCATATGGAAGGCCACAAAAATCTTTGAGAGTTCAAGTATTAAAACAAAAAGACGGCGAATCAAGCATCTCCTTGAAAGTTAAGAAGAAATTTCGATAGCAATCGAAGTGCAGCTTCGCAAGTCAGGAAAACGAGATTCTGCAGCAATCGTGAAAGAGCTTTGTCTTTATTCAACTAGAATATTCGGTCTCTATGTCTTCCCGTTTTAGACCATCTTTGCTCAATTTTTAGAGAATCAATTCTGATAGTAGCTTTTAAACTCGTTATAATGTCATCTCAAAACGATGTGTCATCTGGTTATTGCAATACAAAGCATCTATCTATGATCGTTTTGCGTCAGCAGACCATACGTTGAAAACTTCTCTACGCGAAATTTGTGCAGTCATTCTGAAAATGAAGAAAAGTTGTATGGGTGTCGCAAACATACTCAAACAAATGAAGGTAATCCTTGTAGTTAATAAGTAGCTCTTTCAAATAAATATAGGAATCGATTGGTATAATGTGGTATAATGAACTAAAAGACAAAATGAAACTGTAGTTTTTTTTTTATCAGAAATAATCTCGCTCTGTTTTAATGATGCTCATGATTCAGTTTTAAAACGTATTACGGAAAAATCATGCGTAAACGTATCTTGAAATTCACCAAAAGCAATAGCAACACACAAATTACTAATACCATACAGAAACACAGCGTAATCATAGACCAAACTCAGTCGAATGGGGCGGCCGAATGGAGCACTTGATCGGTGGGTCACAGGAAGCTCATTGTTCAAACTATTTTTTTCTATTGTTAGGCGCCGATTCGTGGAAAATAATCCTTTGTTCCTCATAATATAGTTTGTCTACTTTAAATATAAATAACTATTTTGCCTGTGTAGACTAGTGTCAAAATTGACATTTGTCCCTCTAGATAAGGAAAATAATACACTGTGGGACGTTTAGAATAATCCAGCAGCGCTTTCGGTTTTCTCGGAACACATATGGCGCAAACGAGGAGTAACATCAACACATGTAAGCTGTTTCGAGTGGCCAAGGAACACTTATAAAAACAGCTTCCTATTCCTTCTAGACTCAGTATGCCTGTTTCTTAGAGAGGTAGCCCATCATTTCATAGCCGTCACTCACTATGGAACAATTTGAATAGTGATATTTTTAGATAATCTTCATGTCCATCTTCTTATGTCAATGTTTTCGCAACATAAAAAATTAGTTTAAAGAAATAAAACATTACTTACATTGCAAAGATGTAGCTAAAAAAAAAAAAAAATTGGGTATAGGTAGTAAACATTAGGCTTTAGGGAACAAGCTGCCCGAAAACCTTGGATCACAGAAGAAATTTTGGAGCTGATGGATCAGAGGAGAAGGTACAAAAATGCTCAGGATGAAGCAGGAAGAGAGCAGTACAGGCAATTTAGAAATCAAATAAATAGGAAATGCAAAATAGCAAAAGAAAAATGGCTACAAGAAAAGTGTGAAGAAGTAGAAAAGGAAATGGTCGTAGGAAAAGTAGATGTTGCATATAGAAAGATCAAACAGAATTTTGGAGAAATGAAGAAGAAAGGTATGAACATTAAAGCTGCCGATGGGAAACCTCTTTTAAGCTCAGAAGATAGAGCTAACCGATGGAAGGAATACACTGAGAAACTGTATGATGGGGACGACTTGAACAATTGTGTATTGAAAAAGGAAGGCGATGTCGACATTGATGACTAGGGCCCGGATATATATGCACGTAAAACATCTAATATATGCATGCAAATATGCACAAAAAAGTCCTAAAATATGCACTAACAATTAAAGAATATGCACTAACAATTAACGAATCTACACTAACAATTAACGAATATACACTAACAATTAACGAACATGGACTAACTATTAAAGAATATACAGTTATCAAATGATTTATTTTATGTCAACTCACTGATATACACGTTTCATTCCTTACAAAATGATGAATCACAATATGTTACCAACAGTTTTTCAATGTTTTCAGGGGTCAAAGATTTTCTGTTGTCAGACAAAATTAGTTTATAAGCCGAAAATGATCGTTCCACGTCAACGGACGTTATTGGGCAATACTTGTACGATGGTGCTGACTGTTCGGAACATTCATCTGGCAAAGATTGTGTGGTTCCACTTAAATACGTATTAATTGATTGAATCTTTTGCAGACCTGGGTTTGAGTCTAACACCCTGCTGAGTTTAGATTTAACTTTTTCTCCAATTTCACCAGGGACGGCATTTAAAGAAGAAATTGTTTTGTGAAGCAACTGAATAGACTCGTGAAGGGGTGCACCGCTAGTTTCTAGACCCTTAATAGCATTAGAAAGTGACGAATAGTGTACATGGATGAAATTGATATCTCGATATACAGTATCACAATCAAATGCGCACTTTGCTTCACGAACACACGCAGCACGATCGTCATGACCAATACTTGTAACCACATCTTTCACTTGATGAAAGTTCTCCTGGTAGAACAGCACTGCAGACAACCAAGTTCCCCATCTAGTGAGAACAGGTTCCGGTGGAAGAGGAACCTCAGGCAGACGATCCTTATAAAACTGTACACGCGCTGGTGCTTTTAGGAACACTTTTTTTCCACTTGAAATTACTTTGTTAACTGAAGGAAATAGAGAACGTATCTCTTCTGCAATGCGATGTAATCCATGCGCCAAACATGTAACATGGATCAGATTGGGGAAAAACACTCGAAGCGACTGACCAGCTTTTAACATATATGAAGCTGCGTCTGTGATTAAAACACGCACCTTGTAACAATCACTCTCCGAATCAGTAGGCCACAGAAGTCGCAGGGAATCGTTTATAAATCTTGCAATTGTACTGTGGTTGGTTTTCTCTAACACTTTGGTTGAAAGTAAATGTGGTTTTCCGGGTTCTTCTTGACATAGTTTGCCCACTATAAAGTTCGCTACGTATCGGCCACATGAATCGGTTGTTTCATCTACCGATATCCAGACACAGTTCCCTCCTATGTCAGACCGAATTGAATCCAGGACAGAATCGTGTAGAGAGAGCAAATAATTTTTCCTGAGGGTGGATTCATCCGGTATCCTTTGATTAACACAATACTTTTGAAGAAATGCTCGTAGATCTGGATTATTCAATTTATGCAGCGGGATATTGCTGCATACAAAAGCCTTACACAGGTCAGCAGAGAATGTATTAACAGACCGTGATACCTGAGTTAAAAGTAGCTGTTGCGTGTTCCTATTCTTTTCTTTTGACCTGAGATGTACAGCTGTTTTAGAATGCTGTTCAAGTTGAAATTTTTTCTCACATTTTATATTCTTCTCACATACTTGACAGTACACAACTTCACCGTCACTAGAATAGTCACTGTTGCCTGAAATCCACTGCTTAATTAAAACTGATCTTGTGCATTTTTCTTTAGGCATTTTTGGAGTCAGATTAAAGAAACTTAATCTTAGCACACGAACACTCCTGTCAACACAAACTTTGAGAGGCTACTGTTTTTGGAAAGGAATGTACACGTCCCTTTAAAAGTACGAATCCCTCAGGTCTGGAAGCCAGGAATCTGTTCTCAGGAAAACTGGCTCGTACCGCAATTAGGGGAATATTCCCGAAAAGATTAAAGAAAACCGCTGGCCTTCCCGGTAGTTGTCGCACGAATAAACACACTGGTAGATAACGAATATTCCAAGTGGGGGTAAATACTTGTGACTGTCGTCTCCTCAAACAAGAATTTGCCGCCTGAGGGAGAATAGAGCTATTCTTTGATTTTGCCGACCCCACCCGCCCTTCCCGTGAATGTTACCGCTCAGGGCAGTAGAGAAGGTCGCCGCCACACAAATTTTCCATTTGCAGCACCTCCAAACATGTCACTGTGTGAGTTTGGATAAGGTAGAAAATTCTCTACATGTGAATGCCAGTACAAAAAAATCCTGTTTACTCCAAGAATTTAACTTACTTGTTGCGGTTGCCAAGGATGTCCAACATACAGGTACATTAGGCTTTACAGTTTCTTCAGAAGTATCGGATATTCAGTTATGAGATGAAATAAAAGCTAAAATATGCACATATCCATAAAATATGCACTAACCCTCAAAATATGCATTTGCATATGCGCATATGCTTTTTTGAAAAATCCGGGCCCTATTGATGACTTAGGAGATCCTGTTTTGAGAACAGAATTTAATAAAGCTCTGAATGACATGAAAGCAAATAAGGCAGTTGGAATTGATGAGATCCCTGCAGAACTTCTTAAATCTCTAGGAGAGGAAGGAATCGAAAGATTATTCAAGCTGATATCAAAAAGTTATGAAACAGGAGAAATTCCAACTGATTTTAATAAAAATATCATCTTCACACTTCCAAAGAAAGCACAAGCCGACAAATGTGAGAATTATCGCACCATTAGTCTAACATCACATGCTTCAAAATTACTGACCAGAATAATATACAGAAGGATGGAAAGGGTAGTAGAAGAGATAGTAGGTGAAGATCAGTTTGGGTTTAGGAAAAATCGCGGTACAAGGGAAGCAATTCTGTCTTTAAGATTAATACTTGAAGGGCGGATCAAGAAAAACAAAAATACTTTTATGGCATTTGTTGATTTAGAAAAAGCTTTTGATAATGTTAGGTGGGACAAGATGTTCAAAATTTTAAAGAAGTCAGGTCTAAAGTATCGAGATAGAAGAATACTCTATAAACTACATAAGAATCAAGTGGCTGTAATAAAAGTAGAGAATCACGAGAGACATGCATCAGTTAAAAAGGGTGTGAGACAAGGTTGTAGTCTATCCCCGTTAATATTCAACTTGTATGTAGAAGAAGCAATGAAGAAAGTCAAAGAAAAATTTTCATGTGGCATAAGTTTTCAGGGAGAAAAAATCAGTATGCTACGATTTGCGGATGACATTGTCTTATTAGCAGAGAGGGCTGAGGATATAGAGAAGTTATTGAATGGCATGAACAAAATACTGAAGGAAGATTTTGGACTGATTATAAATCAAAGTAAGACAAAAGTGATGAAATGTAGCAGAAATGATACCAATAGTAGCAGGTTAAATATAAAAATAGGATCGGATGCTATAGGAGAAGTGAGTGAGTTCTGTTACTTGGGAAGCAAAATTACAACCGATGGCTGAAGCAGGAATGATGTTAAAAGCAGAATAGCACTAGCAAAAAGAGCCTTCATGAAAAAGAGAAACCTTTTAGTTTCAAATATTGATCTAGGAATTAGAAAGAACTTTTTAAAACTCTATGTGTGGAGCACAGCACTTTATGGTAGCGAAACATGGACTTTAGGAATACCGGAAAGAAAGAAACTTGAAGCATTTGAAATGTGGTGTTACAGAAGAATGCTAAAAATTAGGTGGACAGAGAAAGTAAGAAATGTACGAGTTTTGGAAATGATGGGTGAGAAAAGAAGTTTATGGAAGAAGCTTACAGGAAGAAGACATAGGCTTTTAGGTCATATTTTGAGACATGCTGGATTGGTTAATTTGTTAGTGGAGGGAACAGTCGTAGGTAAGAACTGTAGAGGTAGACAGAGATTAGAATATATGAAGCAGATATATGAGTACGTGGGTTGTAAGGGGTATGTAGAAACGAAAAGGTTAGCACAAGATAGGAAGGGATGGAGGATTGCATCAAACCAGTCTAAAGACTGACGACAGCAAAAAAAAAAAAAAAAATAGTGGTAGTTGCAGATACTAAGACAAGTGTTAATGTAAATTCGTCTTTATTTAGGAAAATAACTTAACATATTATTTAGGTACATAAGAGAAACTACTACCAGCTACCTAACTGGTACAAAAGAAGATTTGATAATCAGTATTGAATTGCTACAACATGTGTTTAAGGATTGGTTTACAGAAGTAAACAATCCCTGGCTGATCAACTGCGGTATCGACAAGTTCTATAGCAGTAACTCCCTCTCAGCACCGGTGGTCACAACGAATTCGTGGCCCCGTATAGCTTTCTCTTGCCCGGCTTTCTTGCTCAGTCCGTAGAGCCAAGGTTTCAATTCAACCTAAGTTCCGCTGACTCTGCTTTCACTGAGTATTTTGACATTTTCACTTTTGAAATTTTCTTTTATCGATCTTGAAACGGTCTTAAATATTCCACTGAATTATTTTGACTTAATTCATGCGACTAAAGAGCGGGCTTCACACTCTAAGGACTCTCGACGTCTACAGCTTCAACGCTTACCGAAGCCTGCACACAATGGGCCGCATGGCTTTCTAACTCTCAGCTTACTTCCTCAATGGGCTATTTGACAGTATTGAAAATATATTAAAAATTGTAGTCATTCGAGTGGATTAATGCTTCAGGAAGCTATTTTTGAGAAGTTTGAGAAGAAAAGTGGATTATCTTTAACAAAAAAAAAAAAAAAAAAAAAACTAAATAAAAATAAGATTTTTCTTACCTTTGGTCACGTGGCAAAAAATACCCCAGGATTGGTGGTCACTTTAGTGCCTGTAAATGCTGCTGCTGCGAATGGAGAGTTTCCTGTTATCCAAGTTTTCAACTGTATTTACTATTCGTTGCTATTTATTTCTTGTTATTAATTAAATTTCTTTTTGAATACAAAATGGAGAACAATTTATAAAAGCCTATAGCGGAAAAATATCTAAAGTAGACGCCTTATTTGTTGGACTGGCTATAGAAACAACACCTAACTTTTTTCTGCATAGCTTAAAAATATAACAACTTCATGGGAGTGTACAAGGCGTATATTGGTGCGGAAGGATATTGGTGTAAGAATTAAAAGTTATTCATGGAAGGGAAAAGATGATCACTAACAGCAGCTGGCACTCAATTTCAGGCACAAGGGTGTGAGAAGATGTTCTATCGTTGGTAAGGAGGTTAAGGATTTGAATTGTTTACCAAGAAAATTGTTGAATAATTTACTAAAAACGGTGAAACAATTTAAAGTTGAAATTAGTACGTAGAGCGAAAAAGTAGATTGGTACAGGAAAGGGTGAAAAATTTGTGTGTAGGGAAATTACCACCGGAACGTGCGCTCCATCGCAATTAAATTAAATTATACTTTTATTAAAAGATTTCCTTCCTCTTTCAATTTTTAAACACATCAAAGATACATTATGTTGTAAAAAATATAAGCACGCAGCAGTGAATAATTGACTTTATTTGAAAGTAACATCACTCCTATAAATTTCACACTGATCTTTCAACAGTTCCAAAACACTTTGAGTTCCTTTTGTTGGAATTTTTACGTGACGATACAACCGCAGGTTATCTTTCGGACACAAATGCGTCTATTTAGGCGGTATTTACTTCTAAAGTAAAGTAATTTTCAGTTTAAAATTAGTATTTCGGTATGCAAGTAAAGTGCATTTTTCTTTTTGAAGTTTTCGATTATATTTCAAATGTTTGAAATTCGATTATTATACAAAAAGATGTGAAGCCTTCGAAAAAACTAATCTAATTGACGTTTTGGTGGATTATCGAAAAAAAACTGAATATGTTATGTAACCAACAGCAGTAGAATCCAAAGGAAACGCCCAAACAACTATAACATACTCCTAAACGAGGATCGAACCTAAGGACCCCAACCTTACTGATACTCGCCTTAACCAACGTATTACATTTAACTCTACAAAATTATATTGTAAATGAGCTTCACAGAAAATGATAACTGACTTAGTCGCAATATCGTCTGGGTTTATACAAACAAGTTTCAGCTACCATTTTTCGTTTTTCAACCATTCGTCGCATTTCTTAAAAATAGTTTCTGTTTTTACTCATTAAGAAATGGTACCGTGTTGCATTTACGATGTGATTATATTTTATGCTTTTCTTTATATTGATTTATCTTAATATGCTCTTTTGTGCACCTTTAGCAAATAATTAATCTGTTAACCGTTATTCTGCACAATATATATTATTCTTTTATTATTTTAAATACATCTTTCTTAAATACATTATCGGACTTCTTCAATATGCAAGTTCTCCTTAGCTCTGCTCTAGACTATCTCCTAGTTGATCTCTGTTTATCGTTGCTATGGAAACCTCCTTAAAAGAGTATTAACCGGCCCGTGACATGGAACTCCTACTTCAAGGATGTTATTATACTATCTGTTATGCTACAGCCCCCCAAGTTTACCATACCATTTTCCATTAATACCAGTATAAATGGTCATGGTAAACTTTCCGGTAAATGTTACCTTTTTTTTTTATATTTTTTAAGTAAGGAGAGCTTACACTGTACATTTGACTAACAACACATTGTTTTTTTCTTTTTACATATAACGAGGACCGATGTCTTGATGTAACTTTCCTAGGTGGGTTTCCATAAGCCGCGACTGTTGGAACGGCAAATTGACTGGTTGGAACGGCATATTGTCTGTAACACACATTGTGACACAGAGTTACTGTCCTTATCACTTAAAAAAAAAACCAAAACTACACTAAGTATATTATACTACAGAATTGTTATTTAATAACATCATCTTTACCTGTCATGACCTCCGCCTGTTTACCAAGCATACCATTCAAATAGTTAAAAAATTCTATTACCTGCCCTTGGTACATTATATTCTTCATAAGACCGATCCTTTTGAACAATTTTACTGTTGTATAACCGGCAACATTATTTAAATCACATGTTTGGTCCCTGGACCAGTACAATCAACCCTCGCTAATACGACTGGGACACCATTGTTTCTTGCTAATCTAGCATCACCATCACAGCCTCATTTTACTTTATTTCTTCAATACATTACATTATATTCTCCCCATAAGTAATAACTTCTCTCCACTTTACTTCATCTTGAATATATTCATATATAGGCTATAAGAGGTACAAACAGAGTCATTTATAGGTTCTACCTGGACCTCCGCTATGTCTGTGTTAACCAAATCCTGAACTTTCGGTATCATTTAAAGGCAATGCCTGGATAGTGGCCTTATTTACAGGAACTGAGTCTTGACTGTCCTGCTGTACCCTCTCTATATGATATTTTACTTCTTAATTCATTACGCATTTATTCTTTCATAGTAATACCTTGTTTCTTCTCAACTCATTCTCTTCATTCTAATGCTCCGGTATACCTTACAGACTATATATGTTTTTAAAAAAGAAAATGCTAATAGACAATAAACTTTTATGTAATGGTATGCTGTGGTAACAGTCGAAGACTGCACATCTGACCAAGATCGTCAATATTGGCAAATGACAGCTTCCACTTAGTGGTTATAAACTTTTACTGTCATTACAGTTGAAGAATTGTGCGCAGCCACAACAATCAGTACTATTTACAAGCGTTTTGTGGCACTGAATAACAATAATATGCTAACTATAACTTAATAATAATAGTAAATTCCAATATGACAGAGTTTATATGTACACACCTGTGCCCTGCACTAGTGTTAAATCTTTTCATTCACCTTAAACTAATTCATCATTTTCTGAGTTATAGGTTCAATACCCTGATTGAATTTGTACACAGGATGAGGCAGTAAGCATAGCTTACCCCTCTACAAAAAGAAAACCCTTTTTTCTATATTTCCAGTTCACTTTTTCCCAGTTATTCATACAAAACAACTTCCTGTTTACAGTGAATCTTACTTTGCCAGAACAGTAACATGGCAAACCAACTTCAAAAATATGTGGAGAACTCTGAAAATGTTCAACACCATTATTCTGTAACTGCTTTGATTCACAATCACAAACATAATTCTCCCCAACAATGGAAAAATTGTCACAGTTTACATCCTTCAAAATCATCAAACTACCCAATCCATCTACATTCATTAAAATCTCTTCTATCTCTTTTACATGAAACCCTTCTTTGACAATTTGTCTATCCTTTACATGATTTACATCACCATTAATTGTAACATCACTCATCTCATATTTTTCCCTTACAGTATTATCCCTACTATCATTACTTTCAATTGTATTACCTAATGATTCACAATGAATTGCATTCGTATTTTGTTCAAACCCTCTAATTACTAGACTCTCATTGCATATCTTTAGTTCCTCATTTATCCTTGTACACTGTTTTTCAGCCCTTTCTACATACTTATCTAACTTTTCCTGTACATCAGTTTCTGATCTAATTATTCGATCCTCTAAAGACCTTTTAGATGTTTTTATTTGTTCACTTAATTGTGCTTGTATAGCTGTAAGTTGTGCTGTAAATTGTGCTCCAAATCTAAATAGTATTTTCTCTAATGCACCTACAGTTACTATTTCATCTTTCTTATTTACAGAACCCGAAGGATCACAAATAACCATTGCACCTGGCATCTGATTAGCCATTCTGTAGAAAGTTAAGCAATACCCAGCGTCCCACAACTAGTATCAATAAAAATGACGTGATATAATAAATTATTTGAATAAACAACGAAAATTCGAAAAGATAGGTTATGTTAAACTTCCAAAAAACGTAAAACTAATCCTACCCGCACACCGCTTCTGTCACAGTCAACATTCTTGTAATCAACAAGTTTTTGATTGTGACAAGAACAAAGATAATTTAGTTTGGAAAACACTTAACTTTAACGTATTTTGTAGCCGGCGGTTTCTACGGCGGACGTTGTCAATCCCTGGCTGGTTCCCGCTCGGCCGCTAGTAGCGCTGTGTGCTTCCAAGTTCCAACGATTCTCTTCTCTTCTTTTCTTGATTTTTGTTGTCTGCTAGATACTCAAATTCGTAATTTTACGTAGTAATTTCTTTATTCTGCAGCACCCAAGTCCTGTCACGATCGCCATGTCGCATTTCTTAAAAAAGTTAGACTCTTTACTCATTAAGAAATGTGCCGTGTTGCATTTACGATGTGATTATATTTTATGCTCTTTTTCTTTATATTGATTTATCTTAATATGCTCTTTTGTGCAGCTATAGCAAATAATTAATCTGTTAACCGTTATTCTGCACAATACAAATCACTCTTTTATTATTTTAAATACATCTTTCTTAAATACATTATCGGACTTCTTTATGCAAGTTCTCCTTAGCTCTGCTCTAGACACCTAGTTGATCTCTGTTTATCGTTGCTATGGAAACCTCCTTAAGAGAGTATTAACTGGCCCGTGACATGGAACTCCTACTTCAAGGATGTTATTATACTATCTGTTATGCTACACATTGTGGGAACACTCACCGATTTTTTGATAGTTTTTATTGTTGCGGTTGTATATTTGTGTATTTCACACTATTTATAAACCATACATCCAACAATTTATTACTCATGTTCAAAGAAACAAACCGCACGTAACTTTCTAGAAACAGCGCTTGCAGGCACGTGACGTCACTAGTGTCGTTGGACTACGCCGAACTTTTAAGTACAGTACTCTAAATTTTAACATTGAATCTTACGTAAAATAAACACTTTCGTCAAAAAATAAATAGTACTCGTTGAATAACGTATATCAAATAACTATTTGAAACCATTTCAAAAAACAGTCAAATAGCCTATTGGTAGAGATGACACCTCCGTATTTCCAAGGAGGTTTGCTTGAATTCTACCTGCATTCCACTTGTTCTGCTTCCACTTTGTTACTTTGTACTTTAACATTTTTACTTTCGTATATCACAGTTTTTAAAAATTTACTGAAATCAATATGGAAATTGTCGTATGTCAACCATTGCAGTGTATTACATACGTAACAGTATCATTTTTGCTCATCTCACACGAATCCCATCCGGATGGGATTCACTTTCTAATACCATTTAGCGTACACTTATTCGCAGTTTAGTCATTTCCCACCTCATGCGGAGGGTTTAAGACATGCCAACTTCTATAAATTTTCATTTCCAGCTTTCTTTGTCGAAGCCGTGCGCCCCTTTGTCCACTTTCGCGTAATTTGTGCGTACTAGTCGTTTCAAAATGATCAGTTTTCATGTAACTTGCAATTTTGCGATGGTACCCAGTGCTGACATGGAAAGATGTATTCACGTAAAACATAAATATGTTAGGTTTTTTGTTTAAAGCTTTACGCTTTGTCGACGTCGAGGTCATTAGAGGCAGGAAAGGATGCGGGCAAGAAAGGGGATGGAATTCAGTCACGACCTTTTGAAGTAACCATCCCGACTTTCGCCTGGCTAGATTTGGAGACACAATGCAAAACCCAATTCTGGCTGGTTGAAAGGGGATTCGAACCCGCATCCTTCCGAACGCAACTCCAGAGAGGAAATATGTTAAGTGTCTATGTGGTTTCGAACTGAGTGATATTAAAGAAACTTATTAAAAGAAGAGTTAATAGTTTTTCGCGATGTATTTTAGTTTCGTTTATACAATACACGTCAAAGAATGCTACTGATCAACTTGAGTAGATTATTTTGCAGATTTTATTTATAGATTTAGACGTCGAGATAATCAGAAGCGTGAAAGAACTGGAGACAACAACTGGATGAAATTTGGTCATGGCATTTTGAAGAAACCATCTCGGCATTCGTCTTGAGTGATTTCCAGAAATATTGGAAAACCGAAATCTGGATAGCAGGACGTTTAGTCCACCTGGCATTCTTTCGGATGACAGGCCAGTTCATTTTTCACACCCAGCGCTCTCCTCAACATTGCATGTAACTTGATGATATAATTTATAGGAATTCTCCTCAACATTATCTAAATATTGCCGAAATGGATTTTTTCCTCATTTTTTTAGGCATGGTCGCACAAACGATTACGTGAAAGGCAGGATGCCACTGTTTATTGCAGTGTTGTTTCTCCAATCCGTCTTTTCTGCGCAGGAAAAATTTCTTCCACAACACGATACCTCTTACCAAGATTCTATAGAATTCGTGGCACCCACAATAAAGTCGATACAACACAATACAATACAATACAATAAAGACGCGTCTGGTCTGTGTAAACTGTTGGGACACAAGAAAAGAAATTTCGCCACTTACTAGGCTCCCCTTCCCGAAACCGGGGAAAGTATATTGTGAACAACGGGCTCTTGAATAAAAAAAGACATTGCGTTTCTCAGACACAATACATGTATTACATCATGATGTCAAAATGCGAATGCGTATTACAATACGTCTCATGGCTTGTTCTCGTAACTGTGAAAGCCCTCACGTGGCTGAACGCGTACTTCAGAAAGCGAATTTAAATGAAGTGCCTCTTACATCATTGCGTATCTTGTTACAGTCAAAGTGGAGGCTAAGCAGCTGGCTTTTAAATATTCATCACTGTTGGCGCCAGCATTCTTTCGCATCCAATCAATATTCCCGAGCGCCCTATTTCTCTATGCCTCACTGTAGCGTAAGCAAAGCGGACAGAAATTATGCTGCCAGACAAAAAGTTAATGGATGATGTTAATTACTGTAACAAGGTTTGTTTTGTCGTAATAACAAAGTACTTGTTATTTAGTTTGTGCAAATAGAATATTACAAAGAAGATCTTCTTCTTGTTCTCCGCCACCTTTTTCTCTACAATAGGGATCGATCCACCTTTGGCATGGTCAAATTTGGAGCTATGGTTTTACGATGACATGCCCTTTGTTGACACCAGTCATTTTACACCTACTGTCAGGTCGCGCTGCGTACTAATGGGGGAAGTGAAGTGTTGCCATGTATCTGTGAAACGTGTAGCTATGTTCTGTGTGTGATAAGTGAATTTTTTGTTTGTGAAATGTGTAGTTTAGGAGGCGGAGATTGGAGAATAACCCAGTATTCGCCTTGATGTTTGCGGAAAACCGCAGTTAGGAAGGTGGTTCTCGAGGATCGTGCTTGGCTGCCTGGTACCTTTCCAATCTATTTCGCAGTGCCTCAGCGCATGGAGCCACACTGGTAGATAAAGTTACAGAAAAGTTGTAGTGACCTGGCTGCCACCCGTTTGGGATGACCCTCAAAGTCACTCTGTCCAGCCGAGCGGTGAGACAAGGACAGATTGCCATAGGGAGGCATGGATAAGCGTCTACATGGAAATCGACGGATTGTTCGGATATGAGTCTTGTGATAGGATTATTACTTGGAAATCAGGGCTAATCACTGATGAATATTTACATATTTATTTACACCAGGTTCTGAATGTTCTATACACATATTTACACATACATGGAATTTAGCTGTGAATAACATTTACTATCAATATTACTTTCTGAAACTGATAAACTGGTGCAGTGGCGCCTTGCTAACCCCCACCAACATTATGGGAACGAGGAGAGACAGAGCGAGCTTACAACATGGGTACCTCTAACCCAAACACGACAGGACTATTGAAATACATTGAACTTCGGCCTAACTGAACCTATCCGTCTCATATCCAAATAATCTCAGTAGAGCCTACCTTCTGCGTTGCTGTAGAACATCTCTTGGGCTGCCGTGGCTCCACTCCGAGGCCGGAGCCCGGTAACTTCTTTCGTCGTCTCCCGGCTGCTGCACAATACGACGATCAACTCGACCAACGGATAGACAGCCCTAGCTAGCTGTGCTTAGGGTTTTCCTAAGCTAACCCCCACTCCACTCCAGCTCTTTGGAGAGGGCAAACTCTGACATCACCTAACTGCATTCGGTCATAATGCCAGCTTGCGTTCTGGTTTCGGCGCCTGACAATTGCCGAATCGCTGACTCGTGCTCTACATGCTGGTTGTGGCTCTCGTAATGTTGCTTAATTTTGCTCGCTCATCTGTCCTCTATCCCAACCCCAAACAAGTGTATAAATTACTCAAGTAAAATCTCTGGTATTACTACAAAGTTTAAAATTCGTGATTTAAACAGTTCACTCCGTTTTTTTCCATAGCTCCAAGCTATTTTGAAAGTCTTAGGCTTGGGATGTGTCTGTGACGCGTATTAATCGTCAGCAAGAAAATTAACATTCTACTGAGCTTTTATCAGGTGTGATTTTTCTACTGCAGATCCTAACTGCTTCATTACTATTTATTTAAACCTCTGGTTTGACGTGTCTTCTTTGATATAATTGCATATAATTAATATGGATATAAGCTTTCATAATACAAACTACCTCAAAAGTTTACCACATGAAGATGTAGTTTGGTGTTGTCGACTGACTGAAGCAAATTACACTTTAAAAACATGAAGTATCCAGTTAAGCGCGTGAACGTCCAGGCATCAGTTTCTCTGTACCTTTTACCACTGCCCAGCACTAAAGTTAATAAAGTTTCGGTGCACTTAACAGATTTTTCATTTTGACTAACATGTCTCGTTCTAGCCACGAATATAAATTCTGCTCCTTACTGTTGTTGTCTTGGTTCTATAAAAGCCTTTAGTATAACCGCACAGGCGGATCTACAAAGGGTAACCAAAAGGAATTCTAAACGTTTAATATTACCTAATATATTCAAGATCTAAGTTGTGTTTATTTTCGTTTGGAACAAAAGTAATGTAACACTCACTTATCTCCTCGACGTACCACACCAATGTTTTTACAATGTTTGTGCCATTGTTAGGTGTTTAGACCACCAGAAAATTGTCAATGGAAGTGTGACATGGGTATGACTGAAAACAAGTGTAAATGGAAAAGCGTCCTTTAACGTTCATTAAAAAAGAGAGAGAGAGAGATGGGAGATCAGGCGAGTATAGAGCATGATTTATACTGCTGATAAGTTAATGTTGCCTGTATGCTAGTGTATAATTAGATCCTTTTCCGGCAATTCCCCATGCGGTGCTGAAGAGAACTTCAACTACCATACGCACGGGAAATCGTGGTGTTTGAATAGCTGGTGCATGGTCGATGGACATTGGAGTCACCCTCGCAAGAGGAACTGCCGCACTCCCGCACTGTGCTGGACATTACAATGATCAGGTCTTACGTATCTATTTATTGGGTTATATGCGGTGTAAACCATCACGTACTTCACTGTAGGGGTGAGAGGTGCAATAATATGAATGGACAATACAACCCACGTACTTTAAAGCACCGCCACCCTGGATGCGGTTCGATACCTGTTTCCCGCGTACTGGTCGTCCTGTTTACGGCGCTTAGGCAAATTTGCGTCATCACCTATGTGAATGCTGGGACGGTCACTAATCTCCACCTCATAAACTACACATTTCAGAACCAAATATATATATATATATATATATATATATATATATATATAATCACCTACCAATGAGAACACAAGTTATACTAATCGCAGACATACGGGAACACTTTATGTCCTTGCTCCAGGAACTAAAAACCTCTGGTGGAAACAACCCAGTGCAAACACTGGAAAAGTTCTCAATTTCAAGCCATGATGAGAACCTACATCCATTACCCTCAGATTTACACAACAGAAATGATACGGCGCAGTTATTTTGTTGATTAGTTAGGCCATTTTCAGGTACAATTTATCGAATGTTATGACCTAGTTCCTGTTCGATATTGTGCATCTACTTCACCCAGTAGTGTTGTAATATGTAGAAGAATAGTTCTACCTCTGCATGGGTTTCAACGGACACTGCCAAGTTGTTGAGAAACTTGGACGTAGATATCTTCATGCGTTTCGCACAACATTTTGCTTTATTACAACATTTGTAAATAATGTTTTTTTTTTATAAGACTATTATTTGAAATATTCATTAGTTTCTCCCTTACATGTATGTGAATTGTGTATGAGAAAATTTTCTTGGTATAGTCTGACAAATTTGAACCGTTACGCATTCTCGTCTGTTCAAAAACTTCTCAAGAATTAATGCATCTGTTTTTTAATAAGTTTGTTATTGTTAGTTTCCTCGCTTCCCACGCATTCGGTCATGACGAACGTAATCTGTATTTATATGAGATAATTTTTTTGTGTTGTATGAAAAATAGAGGACTTTTGTGAGCAGACAATTTATAACTATGTAATAAAACAAAGTGTAGTAAAAGTTTGAGAAATGGCGTCACTCTACTACATCGTTCCTTTTGTGTTTTGATCTTGAGTGTACAATTTATCACAGTATTCTTAATGTATCTGTGTAATATTAATGTAACTGTACACTCCATTTATATTACGAACAATACAACTACACACACCATTTAACTATTCCCAGCTCTTGGGTTTCCGGCATAGTTTAGGAGTTATTGTTAGGTTCTGTCGTTCCATACATTTAACCAATTGCAACACTGAATCATTTGAGACACCAATGTGAAGCTGAAGAACCGAGACTAACTTGCAGAGAACATCCGCAAAGGACAAGATGCACCAACATCTGCAGGCATTTCGTGAGGATGTCGATAGATATTAAGGACTGGCGTCGGAGAACGATGAATAAGAATGATTAAGAAAGACGTAGTTATTTTTGCGTGATTGCTCATTGTTTAGGCGCTGTACCCGTATCCGAGAGTAGCGGTTACAATTGAACGGGTTTAGCCTCCACGGAAACGTCCCGGGTGTTTGATGAAGGGGAGTGGTTTCCCATTACCTTCACCAGTGTGGTAGAGTTAGTAAATGTTATTGTAAGAGTGTATGACTGAGATGGTGTTCAGTGTAGACCGTTATGGATGCGAGATGAAAGAAGGGAGAAGTGAAACCCAGTACAAACTCATTCAGGCCTACTCTTCCGAACGGCTGCAAGGTCAAACATCGCACTCTCGCTTCTAACACACGGCCCTCTATCTGTACCGAGCGTACAAGCAGGTTGTTCTCTCTACTATTAGTCCAGTCATTATAGTAAGTTCACCTCGGAATTCGAGATACCCAGCTGTAAGTCTGTAAATACTTGTATATTGACACCCTAAAAGTTGTCTCAAAACCTACATATGGTAGGGTGTACGCAACTATTAAATTTCAAGGTCAAAGGTCACATAAATCGGTTTTTTGCACTTTTTTGTAAATATCTCATTTCCTATGGGTTTTTTGCTATTTGTACTTATTATCAATATTCTAGAATACAAAATTCTCTACAAATTTTGTCTAAAAAAATTTTTTACACTGTGAACCGTTTTCGAGATAGAGGGCGGAGAGCGCGCGGTCACAGCATCACTTCAGGTCAACCGGTGCCTCCGGTCGAAAACGCGCCATATGCAGTTGATGAATTATCGATAAATCAATTATTATAAATATTTGTCAATTTTTATTAACTATTATATTATATTTTATCATATTTTTCCTAACCTATCCACTTTTTATTGTACGTCCATAGTTACCAACATACGATTCAAACTGAAACAAAGAGAAGACGGTCGTAACTATACAATACAATTAAACATCTGTCCCTACTGGCTATAAATAGAAAGGTCCGTAGTGTATAATAGGGGCCCGTATAATTCCCAGGTATAATTTTTGACGTAGTGGAAGGATTTTAAAATTTACAGATTTTAAAGAAGATGCACTTAATTATTTTCTATTTAAAATGTCATTAGTGTAAATGGGAATATAATTATATTATGATTTAAGTTTTTCCCTTAATTTTTTTAATTTTAGGAAACGCTTATTAGTATTATTGAATAGATATAGATTTAATGCATGAAGAAAATGATAAAATATAATTTAATAGTTAATAAAAATTGACAAATATTTATAATCATTGATTTATCGATAGTTCATCAGCTGTATATGGCGAGTTTTCGACCGGAGGCACCGGTTGACCTGAAGTGATGCTGTGACCGCGCGCTCTCCGCCCTCTGTCTAGAAAACGGTTCATCGTATAAAAATTTTTTTTAGAAAAAATTTGTAGAGAATTTTGTATTCTACAATATTTATAATGAATACAAATAGCAAAAAACCCATAGGAACTGAGATATTTACAAAAAATGCGCAAAAAAAACCGATTTATGTGACCTTTGACCTTGAAATTTAATAGTTGCGTACACCCTACCATATGTAGGTTTTGAGACAACTTTTAGGGTGTCAATATACAAGTATTTACAGACTTACAGCTGGGTATCTCGAATTCCGAGATTCTTACCTAATTTAAACTTAAATGACTGGACTATATTCTCTTCACCAGAACAAACTTAATTACTTTCTACTCTTTTCTCAATTCAGTTCTGTTTTTTAAACTTCCAGTGATGGGTGCTATTAGTGTCACAAATAATAATAATACTGACATCAACTTAATTCCATTTATTACGAATCTTATCCAGAACAAATCAAAACACAAATCTTCACAAAGTTATTTTTAGTATTAATAAATTTATAAGCGCATCTTTCAAAACTCTCATACTAGTCAATGATACAAGTAGAAACTTGTGTCTCAGCACCCCAAAACACTATGCCATCTCTGTACTATTCGGTAACCCCGCGCGGACTGTAATGAATGCACTGCCGCTATGTGAGGAGTGCACTGTGCGGCAGCTAGCTAGCGAGCCTTTGCTGTGCCGCAACAACAATAGGTTCCCAAGTTCAGAAACAAGGCTTCATTATTACTAGAAAACCAAAAATTTATTATTAATTTTAGAACAAGACATTTCCAATTTGAAAATAATAAGGATCGGAGTGGACTAGTTTCATATATCACAAAGGGTCTACGGGCAAATCACCATTAACAGTCTCGCTTGCCCTCACTATATACACACTAGGGAGAGGTTTTAGAACTTAAGTGCGCAATCTGGTGATTAAGAACTGTGCACCATAAACTCTCCTACCTTGCCGGCCAAGACCTAGTAATAAAAATTTCCTCCACAAACCCGACTCGAATTATCAGCGCCTAACATCATCATGGTGCTACAACTAACTGAGGTACGGACTCGGTAAAGAGAATGAATCATAATTACAACGTATACAGGTATTTATGTACTCATAATTCTTCACCGGTATCTCGTCTCCACTTTAGAATACAATACATGAACTTACAAGCTTCTTAGTCCCATGGAGAAGCTCACTTCCACCCTTTAGCATGTCACAGTTTTGAACGCAAGATACAAACCTACCAACAAAAGACAAGTATAAAGTGTTATTAATCGCAAATAAAAAAAATCTGAGAATCTATATCACGTCATTTAAGAGCTCCATTAAAGTTAGTAGTATTTTTCAATGCAAATATCGGAATAAGCTACGTTTAAAACCTAGAAGTGTTAAATACAATATCGGCTTCTAAAACAATTACCTGACATTTCACTTTCTGTATGAACTCAAACGCTGGGTGGAGTCGTTTCCTTAGGTTTATGGTTTTGTGAAGGCATCCTGTGTGTTTCATAAAAAAAAAAAAAAAAAAAAAAAAAAAAAAAAAAAAAAAAAAAAAAAAAAAAAAAAAATTCTGTATGGTACTGGGTTTTTGTCATTTTTTTCCTATGTAGATATGGCATTAACATTTATAACATCCTTTAAGACTTCAGAAACTGTGTGAGTGATTGAGGATATCAGTAAAATAATGTTGCCGTTTATGTTAAACTTAGGAAGCTGATATAAGCCTTAAATACCCAGTCATGAGGAAAAAGAGACGAACTAAATTAGAAGTCAAATTCCTGAATCTGGAATCGTGATACTCTCAAAAGTAGTATTTCTAGGGACGAATAAATAAGGATAGTCAATCCCTTTCACTCGTGAGTCTAGGCATTTTTCTTGCGTGTAGGTGAATGTTTTGTTTCAGTCACAGTTTTGTATCTCAGGATGAAATTAGAGTGCATTCCTGTGAGTTCTGCTCTTCTAAAGGACACGTACCAAAAGATGAACTACATAAATAGTGTCATACAGCCCCATTCCCAGTTTAGACAGGTTTTTGACCGAACACAGGTGTTTTGCTACACAATCTAGTTATTATGAATTGTTTTCACCGTTTCTTCTATTATACTGTTCAAATACTTTGTGATGCACATTTTTTGCCACAGTCGATGCTCAAACCACGTGACCGAACTTGAAGTGCCAGACACCGTGACTGGTAAAGAAGCGTGAGAAACGTAGCCACGAGATCTACAGTACTATAAACACAGTCGCCGTATAACTCAATATCACGCAATGCAGTGTGCTGACGCCGTTCGCGTTTAAACGGCAGTGCGAAATCAGTGGCTAGGAGTTGTACACATGCTAATGACGAAAGCGTGAACTGGAAACACGTCAAACAGTGCCAAATGAGGTAGGCTGCAGAAAGGGTAGGCGGCTTTGACGAGGGCAAACAGTATCTGCAAGAGTCCAAACAGAGGAGAGTATTCGACATTCTGGGTGAGACTGTTCACAACTGGTGCGTGTGAATGAGACAGCGCTTTGACTAGTGCCTGAAAACTCACTTCTGACTTAAATAACTTCTCCATAGGCAACTACATAGCATAAACATGAAACTAAATATAAGTTTTATATAATTTTTTAACAAAACGCGGTTTATACTGGAGTGGTCTAGTAGTTCATTCGTTGAGTCCCTTGCTTCCAGAGCTACGTGGACCATCTTTGATTCAAATCCCGGTGGCGCCAGGAATTATTTGAGATTTTTTTGATCATATGAGCTGCGCTATGACGTTCCGTGGTTCGGATTCCGCGTTAAACTCTGGGACCTAGAAGAAAGGAACTAGCCGTTATAGCTCTGACACAAGGGCTTAGTATCCTTCCTTTGAGAGGATCCAACAAACCTTTTGGTTGTGGACTACGTTATCTTAGTTCATAAGAGATGAAAATGAGCGGTAACATTCTGTTCTGGCATTCAGGAACAGAAGTTTTCGATAGCAGGTCTAACCATCCAGATTTCGATTTTTTATAATAGTCCGAAATCGGTCCAGATGAATTCCGGGCAAGTAAATGAAAAATGTAACTGCACAATTTCTTCCCATCGATCTTCTTCAGATACTAATTAAAAGAAAACGAGATGATAAAGACATTTGCCAACAGTCTAGCAGCTTTAAAATATAGTAGTGAGCAACGAATATTCAGCTTATACGCTAGTTTCTGTGTAGTTTTTGTCGGTTGTCGACGTATAGACATCACGCTCTTCAGTTTGTGGAGGTACAAACAGTTTATCTACCACCATGTATACTAATTCTCGAAATTATTCCTGAATGATTAAGGAAAGGTGTGGTTTGGATTTAGTTTCCGAAATCAGAATTATAATACATATCTTTAATATCTCCCTTGCCAGATTCAGGGAGAGGAGACTACATTAGCTACAATTTCCCTTTATAATCAGTCATACGCGAAATAAGAAACACATGCATTGTGGAGAAATTTAATGTAGGCAGAATACTGTACACTCTCTATCGCAATTTTCTACTTTTCGGTAACAGATATAGCAGACGATACTTGATTAAAAACTTTTTAGGATACAACATTTTCGAACCTAATACGTTTACTGATTTACGTGTCAGAAAAATCTGTGAATTTCCCCATTGTTTCCGTACGAACTAGTGCGAGTGGAATTATATATATTGACAATTCCGACGACCTACCCTTTTGCACAACCATTAAATAACATTTTCTGTATTCCATATGGTTTGCTCTTCCGACAACAACCGATAATTAACAACGATATTCAAGAAAATATTTTTGGTTCACTTTCTGCCGATCGTGGATACAACATAATGAAATCGTTGATTCTCTGGTGACACGGATATTCCACAGGGTAGCATTGAAGGATTTGAGTCCGACTAAAAGAAAGAAAAAATATGAAAATTGAAAATATGACTAGGATCTGACGCGATTTAGTAAAGAAAATGTTATGTATAAATAAAGCCAATATGCTAAGGGAACAGTGGTTTTTATGACTTTAACCTAAGAAAATGTTACAGAAATAACTAGAACCAGGTTTGACTGAGGTTACAATCTGAAGGACCTCTATCGCGACATTGGAAAGTATGGCATGTATTTAGTAAAGTTTCTAACATCAAGTTTGTTTCACATCTAGTTCTCTTGATCCCGTAGGCAAGCCAGCGAATTCAGTTTTACAGCTACGTGGAACAGCTCTCAGTTTCTTGATAGATATTATTACTCTTTTACTACGTCAGATATTCAAGTTTATGATTTCTAGCATCAGTTAAGGATTTTAAATGCTCATATGCCATTTCAGTCATGTTAAAGTATTACTCTTCGTACTACAAACATAAATTCGTTCTCACTCCTACTTTGTAAAAACTACCTCTACAGGCCTGAAAGCGATAAGAATTAGAACATTTACAGGATTCCAAGTTAATTATTAGCTAGTAAAATGGTCTTAAAACGAAACCAAAAAGATGAAGGGTGTGAAATATGTGGCGTCTCCGATAAATTGACAGTCTTCAACATCAGTGTCTTTAGAGGGACAGAAATAAAAAATATTTTGAATGTTCGACCATGATTTCATTGCCATTTTTCACGCTTACGCTATACTGTTTAATCATTAATTGTGATATTAGTTTTTCATCACTATATCCGAAAACACAGTAATGGCCAAAAATTCCATCACTAGACTTGAAGGGGCGTTTCGCCTGCACAACTGAAGCATGAACCCACAGTATGGCTTAGCTAGCGTTACCGATACTGATTGGGGTAAATAATGCATTAATGTGGATGAGCCGAATGGGATTTGAAAGCAATATCCGCCATCTGGTTTAATGTAGATTAATCAGTTGAACCACCTCAATTAGTGACGACGCTTAACAATAATTACTTAACAATGAAACGCAATACAATGCTTCTAATATTTTTTTTATCTGATTTTGCTGCTTACCCAACACGTTCATTGCCCAGATTGTGAGATTTTAGCATGCTTGCTTTGTCTTTACCTTGAATTAGAAACATTTTGAGGACCAAACCTGCAGTAGGTTCGGGAAACGAAATGGTCTAAAAATATTACGGAAAGGATTATCTGCAAAAAGCTTACCAAAAGAAGTGATAAATGATAGGTTACATTAGTTGGTTTTTCAAAGAGTCTGAAGTAGAAGAGAAGATTAGAAGGATAGCAAAAAGAACATGTAGGAACATGGGGAGGACAGCATCAGTTCAACAAAGGGCTGATGACAAAAAGAAATATCGACTGGATTTTTCATTTCATGGAGTCTTTCCACCGGTTATATACTACGCCGCTCTCAATGTAAGAAGTTAATTGGAAAATTCTCGGACGGTTCTTCCCTCCACCGTCCCTCACTCCCGACAAAAGGGGAGGTTACCGCGGCTACGTCCAATTTGCCACGAGCCACGCCCCAAGTTCTCCAGTTTCGATTTGGGCTGAAAAATTAAAGCGGACACCCCCACACTCTAGTCGGCAATTTTCCGATCGGAAGCCACCCGCAGGAACAGGAAGTTCGCCCAGAGCAGCGCCGCTAGTGGGGTACACAACAGCCCACCGCAGACTCCAACTTCCGGCGCGGCGGTGTTTAATGTGGGAGGCGCGGGTTGCAGAGGTAGCAGGCGACGCTGCCTTGCACATCAACAGCAGTGGCGAAACAAAAACAGGTTATGGTGACGTCCAAGTGTGATATATTAATGTAAGCTGTGAAATGCAAAACTTTTCGGTGTCAATGATTCTAAAAAGTATTTCTTTTAAATTCATAAAGTACTAGTTATCCAAGCAAGGTAACACATATCATGCACCAAATCAATTCACAAAAAAAAAAATAGAGTAAAAAATTCTAAAGTCCTATAATAATTGATCATTAAATGGAGATAATTTTCTGAAATTGCCTTTGAAATGGTATGCATAAATAAAAAATAAGTTGGATATCAGTTGAAAAAATGCGATTGATTTTATGGCATCGTAAAGAATAAAAAATTAATTATTTATTTTTTTAAACCGTAAACATCAGAATGGATGATGAAGTTTTTACACCATATTTTGAAGGTTACATAACATTTCAGGTTATCAAAGAATTTTCGGATTAGTAGTTTTTTAAATAAATGCATTTAATTTGAATTAACTGTGGTTTTTCACCGAAACCTCTGATAAATTATAATATTGTTAACATTTTTTGAATTGGTGGTATGTTGATTTTTATTTGAAACTAATGAAGATATCGAATTATCACCACATACACACCCTAAAATTATTTTAAGCCTCACAATTTTTCAAAATTTTTGATATCACCTTGTTTGGGATAGGAAGATCTAAGGTAGTGTGTAGTTACAAACGTCTAAATTAAATAGTTCAGAAATTACCAGACAAATGGAAGAATATTTTTTGCATACAGCTTTACGCCTAATTGCCATTGAGGTCATTAGAGGCAGGAAGGTGCTGTAGGCAAGGAATGGAAAGGAATCCTGCTATCGGCCTTTTGAAGAAACTGTCCCGGCATTCGTCTGGAGTTTAGGAAAAGACTGGAAATCCCAAGTCTTGATGGCCAAAAGTGGACTCGAACACACGACCTCCGGAATGCGAGGACAGAGACAGGTGAAAGAATGAATGATTCCATAAGAGTTCATTCTTTCACTCAGGAGTTACGGAACCTTAAAAGAAAAATCAAAATGACAAGTTCGTGGACTTGGCATTTTGTTGCTGTATGTGTATGCTCATGAGTTCATATCTATATGTGCGCATTTTTTCCGTCGTAGGGTATGGGAAACCTTTAGATTTGTAACAAGTTGCTGCATCCAAAGATGATTTTCACACATATGTAAATTGTTTTTTTTTTTTTATTTCTCCATAAAATGCGACAACATTTAATAAAATTTTTATACCAAACTAGCTTACCCGGCAATGCTTCACTATTGCTGGACTTGAGTAGGCACATAGATTAAATGAAAAAATATTTTCATATAAATTTTAAACTGCTGTTTTATTCATTTTCAGTTGGAAAGGGTGAGAGGGGATGCGCTTTGGAAAACATATGCAGGCAGTATTTTTCTGTTTGTTTCAAAGTATAAGTGTGCAAATTCCGATTAAAATCTGATGAAATATGTAGTTTTGTCTAAATTATGGGGAGGAAGGATGGATTATTTTAATTTTTTTTTTTTTTTTTGACAGGAACCTTCTCTGTCATCCCGTCGACAACTCACCAAAGCTTCACCGTAATTGGACGAACGGTTTGCGGGTTTGTTTAAATTATGGGGCGTTATGGGGAAAAGGGGGTAATTAAGGTGGTGGAAAGAGAGGACAGGGATTGGGTTTTAGTGAAATTAATGTATACAATATTTCTCTCTTTTGTAAAGTATAAGTGTACAGATTCTTATCTAAATCGGATAAAATATGTGGTTTGCCTAAATTATGGGGTGAAAACGTAATGGGGTTGGAAAGGGGGAGAGGGGATGGATATTCGGAAAACATACGTAGGCAGTATTTTTCTATTTGTTTTAAAGTATAAGTGTACAAATTCATATCTAAATTGGATAAAAAATGTGGTTTGCCTAAATTATGGGGAAAAACGTAATGGGGTTGGAAAGGGGGAGAGGGGATGGATATTCGGAAACCATACGTAGGCAGTATTTTTCTATTTGTTTTAAAGTATAAGTGTACAAATTCATATCTAAATCGGGTAAAAAATGTGGTTTGCCTAAACTATGGGATGAAAACGTAATGGGGGTGGAAAGGGGGAGAGTGGATGCATATTCGGAAACCATACGTAGGCAGTATTTTTCTGTTTGTTTTAAAGTATAAGTGTACATATTCTTATCTAAATCGGATAAAATATGTGGTTTGCCTAAATTATGGGGTGAAAACGTAATGGGGTTGGAAAGGGGGAGAGGGGATGGATATTCGGAAACCATACGTAGGCAGTATTTTTCTATTTGTTTTAAAGTATAAGTGTACAAATTCTTATCTAAATTGGATAAAAAATGTGGTTTGCCTATATTATGGGGTAAAAACGTAATGGGGTTGGAAAGGGGGAGAGGGGATGGATATTCGGAAACCATACGTAGGCAGTATTTTTCTATTTGTTTTAAAGTATAAGTGTACAAATTCTTATCAAAATTGGATAAAAAATGTGGTTTGCCTATATTATGGGGAAAAACGTAATGGGGTTGGAAAGGGGGAGAGGGGATGGATATTCGGAAACCATACGTAGGCAGTATTTTTCTATTTGTTTTAAAGTATAAGTGTATAGATTCTTATCTAAATCGGATAAAATATGTGGTTTGCCTAAATTATGGGGTGAAAACGTAATGGGGTTGGAAAGGGGGAGAGGGGATGGATATTCGGAAAACATACGTAGGCAGTATTTTTCTATTTGTTTTAAAGTATAAGTGTACAAATTCATATCTAAATTGGATAAAAAATGTGGTTTGCCTAAATTATGGGGAAAAACGTAATGGGGTTGGAAAGGGGGAGAGGGGATGGATATTCGGAAACCATACGTAGGCAGTATTTTTCTATTTGTTTTAAAGTATAAGTGTACAAATTCTTATCTAAATTGGATAAAAAATGTGGTTTGCCTATATTATGGGGTAAAAACGTAATGGGGTTGGAAAGGGGGAGAGGGGATGGATATTCGGAAACCATACGTAGGCAGTATTTTTCTATTTGTTTTAAAGTATAAGTGTACAAATTCTTATCAAAATTGGATAAAAAATGTGGTTTGCCTATATTATGGGGAAAAACGTAATGGGGTTGGAAAGGGGGAGAGGGGATGGATATTCGGAAACCATACGTAGGCAGTATTTTTCTATTTGTTTTAAAGTATAAGTGTATAGATTCTTATCTAAATCGGATAAAATATGTGGTTTGCCTAAATTATGGGGTGAAAACGTAATGGGGTTGGAAAGGGGGAGAGGGGATGGATATTCGGAAAACATACGTAGGCAGTATTTTTCTATTTGTTTTAAAGTATAAGTGTACAAATTCATATCTAAATTGGATAAAAAATGTGGTTTGCCTATATTATGGGGAAAAACGTAATGGGGTTGGAAAGGGGGAGAGGGGATGGATATTCGGAAACCATACGTAGGCAATATTTTTCTATTTGTTTTAAAGTATAAGTGTACAAATTCTTATCAAAATTGGATAAAAAATGTGGTTTGCCTAAATTATGGGGTGAAAACGTAATGGGGTTGGAAAGGGGGAGAGGGGATGGATATTCGGAAACCATACGTAGGCAGTATTTTTCTATTTGTTTTAAAGTATAAGTGTACAAATTCTTATCTAAATTGGATAAAAAATGTGGTTTGCCTATATTATGGGGTAAAAACGTAATGGGGTTGGAAAGGAGGAGAGGGGATGAATATTCGGAAACCATACGTAGGCAGTATTTTTCTATTTGTTTTAAAGTATAAGTGTACAAATTCATATCTAAATCGGGTAAAAAATGTGGTTTGCCTAAATTATGGGATGAAAACGTAATGGGGGTGGAAAGGGGGAGAGTGGATGCATATTCGGAAACCATACGTAGGCAGTATTTTTCTGTTTGTTTTAAAGTATAAGTGTACAGATTCTTATCTAAATCGGATAAAATATGTGGTTTGCCTAAATTATGGGGTGAAAACGTAATGGGGTTGGAAAGGGGGAGAGGGGATGGATATTCGGAAACCATACGTAGGCAGTATTTTTCTATTTGTTTTAAAGTATAAGTGTACAAATTCTTATCTAAATTGGATAAAAAATGTGGTTTGCCTATATTATGGGGTAAAAACGTAATGGGGTTGGAAAGGGGGAGAGGGGATGGATATTCGGAAACCATACGTAGGCAGTATTTTTCTATTTGTTTTAAAGTATAAGTGTACAAATTCTTATCAAAATTGGATAAAAAATGTGGTTTGCCTATATTATGGGGAAAAACGTAATGGGGTTGGAAAGGGGGAGAGGGGATGGATATTCGGAAACCATACGTAGTCAGTATTTTTCTATTTGTTTTAAAGTATAAGTGTATAGATTCTTATCTAAATCGGATAAAATATGTGGTTTGCCTAAATTATGGGGTGAAAACGTAATGGGGTTGGAAAGGGGGAGAGGGTATGGATATTCGGAAAACATACGTAGGCAGTATTTTTCTATTTGTTTTAAAGTATAAGTGTACAAATTCATATCTAAATTGGATAAAAAATGTGGTTTGCCTATATTATGGGGTAAAAACGTAATGGGGTTGGAAAGGGGGAGAGGGGATGGATATTCGGAAACGATACGTAGGCAGTATTTTTCTATTTGTTTTAAAGTATAAGTGTACAGATTCTTATCTAAATCGGATAAAATATGTGGTTTGCCTAAATTATGGGGTGAAAACGTAATGGGGTTGGAAAGGGGGAGAGGGGAAGGATATTCGGAAACTATACGTAGGCAGTATTTTTCTATTTGTTTTAAAGTATAAGTGTACAAATTCTTATCTAAATTGGATAAAAAATGTGGTTTGCCTATATTATGGGGTAAAAACGTAATGGGGTTGGAAAGGGGGAGAGGGGATGGATATTCGGAAACCATACATAGGCAGTATTTTTCTATTTGTTTTAAAGTATAAGTGTACAGATTCTTATCTAAATCGGATAAAATATGTGGTTTGCCTAAATTATGGGGTGAAAACGTAATGGGGTTGGAAAGGGGGAGAGGGGATGGATATTCGGAAACCATACGTAGGCAGTATTTTTCTATTTGTTTTAAAGTATAAGTGTACAGATTCTTATCTAAATCGGATAAAATATGTGGTTTGCCTAAATTATGGGGTGAAAACGTAATGGGGTCGGAAAGGAGGAGAGGGGATGGATATTCGGAAACCATACGTAGGCAGTATTTTTCTATTTGTTTTAAAGTCTAAGTGTACAAATTCTTATCTAAATTGGATAAAAAATGTGGTTTGCCTATATTATGGGGTAAAAACGTAATGTGGTTGGAAAGGGGGAGAGGGGATGCATATTCGGAAACCATACGTAGGATGTATCTTTCTGTTTGTGTTAAAGAGTAAGTGTACAAATTCCTATCTAAATCGGATAAAAAATGTGGTTTTACCTAAATTATGGGGTGTTATGGGGAATAGGGGGTGACTTTTTGGACATTTTTTTTCACAGGAACCGTCGCACACGCTCACTCTAAAACTCTCCAAAGTTTCATTGCAATCTGATAAATGATATAGGAATGCATAGAAGACGAACAAACCCACAAACATTGATTTTTATATATAAGATGAATAAAAAATAATGTTCACTCATAATAATTTGAGGCTGTATGTGGAGAATGGGAACATCGGTTGGCGCTGTTTTATTGAAGACCCTTAATAATCTGAATTCAACTGGGGATATAACATTTTGGAGCGCCGGACGCGGAAATCCAATGCAATAACTATTAAGGGTGGGAGATTTACATTTTCATTCCATTTATTTAGGTTATTTAGTCATTCCTCTGCCTTAGTTCTATTATTGTTAGTCATGAAGTATTAAATTTTCAGTTTCTTCCTACTCTTACTTAACGGTCGATTTTTATGTAGACTAACGAGCTAACGGCCTTGGTGTATTCACGCCAAAGAGTTGGCAGGTTAACATATTTCGTAAACGTAAATGTGATTACTCAGCACTTGCCTTAACAACATCGTCAAAAATTCTACAGCCTAACAACAACTGGGCCTATTGAAGAATTTTTGAAAGTTCAGCATCCTGTTGAATTATTAGACGTTTCACACGATAGAATAAAAAACAACGGAATTACTTGATCGTCAAGCATATAAACGTGTGCTTTTTAACCAACTTAAAATTTATTTATTTTATTTTGCGTATGATTCTATATGACATTTACAACATTTAACAACAATTATAGTGTATTTAATGAACAATCTTGTTTCTAAGTAATCACACATGTATACACATAGTTGAGCGGACAATGCCCGCAGCCGGCCACTGAGACAGGATCTCCAATCACAACTACTACAACGTGACGTCGAGGTGCTCCAACCAGGCCACCGCCTCCGGCGTGGCCAAATTTAAGTCTTCCAGTCTACCAGGAAAGGCACGCAGTGGGCAGTCCTGCACAATGTGTGACACAGTTTGTAAAACCTTACCGCAGTCACAGTACGGAGAATCTGCCCAACCTCATGTGTGGAGAGTTGAAGCAGTTGTTCCCGTACCACATCTAATCCCTGCCTGGAAGACTGCTGTCAGTATAGCATCTAACTCCTTCAGCCCTACAGATAGCTGGATCGTCAACATCACAGGGCATAGTGAAAATTACCAATCCATGCTCAAAACCAAGTTAGAATTATACTACACTTCAAATTTGGTGCCGAGAACCTCTGATTTGTCTGCACCAATTTTAAAACCACTAATTTCAAACTTACATGTACCACAGATATACAATAAAGTTCAAGCTGTCGAAATGAATTTTCTTCAGGGATGAAATAGGAGAACTAGAGCAGAGAAAATTAAAAAAATGATGCAGGGAAATAGTAAATTGACTATCTTCACAAAACCACATGGCCACAATGGGTTCAATGGTGTGGGCATGTGATGTTAGGATAGTTGCCAGGGAACGAATAAAAAATCGTCCATCATCTTTACTCTGTGCCACACAACCGCCTTTTAGCGAAGCTTCGAGCGTACGGTATATCGGATCAGCTTTGTGAATGGATAAAGGATTTTCTAACTGGTCGGTCGCAGTATGTTGTCGTTGAAGGAGAAAGTTCTTCTAATCTAGATGTTACATCGGGTGTACCTCAAGGAAGTGTAATAGGACCACTTCTTTTCTTAATTTTTATAAACGATCTCGGAGACAAAGTGAAAAGCCTTTTTAGATTGTTTGCTGATGATGCGGTTATTTATAGGGAAGTAAGAAATTTGGCCGATTGCTTAGAAATTCAGCGCGATCTGGATGTTATTTTGGCTTGGTGCGCTGAGTGGCAACTTACTCTAAATTGTAAAAAGTGCAAGACAATGAGCATAACTAACAAAAAGAATCCGATTGTTCAGAAATACGAGGTAAACAGTTCAGTTATTGATATGGTCGATTCTATGAAATATTTGGGAGTAACAGTACAAAGGAACATGAAATGGGACTTACACATTAATTCGTTAGTAGGTAGAGCTAATTCTAGGCTGCGATTCATAGGTCGAATCTTGAAAAATTGTAATGAACAAACAAAGGAGATAGCGTACAAATCTCTTGTGCGTCCACATTTGGATTATTGTTGTGCCATTTGGGACCCGTTTCGTAAGGGATTGATCGAAAGTATAGAGAAAGTACAGAGAAGAGCCGCTCGATTCGTGACCGCTTGCTACAGTCCTTATGAAAGCGTCACAGAACTGATTAGTAGATTAGGTTGGGAGTCTCTGGTAGATAGACGACACACGTTTCGTTTAAACTTATTGGAAAACATGCGTACTCCCACTTTCACTTTGAGTGTAGTGAAATACTTCTTCCACCAACCTATTTGAGTCGGAAGGACAGGAAAGATAAAATTAGAGAAATAAGGTGCCGGACTGATTCTTATATGAATTCTTTTTTCCCTCGTACCATTAGGGATTGGAATGCACATCAAAGAGATTAGCTTTGGTGCTGAGCACCCTCTGCCACCCACAATTTTGTGAATTGCAGAGTATATATGTAGATGTAGATGAATGAATTATTCGAGCCTTCGGCTGCGGGTAATTTTGGGAAGCATAGAAAACGGAAATCTTCATGGTGTTTAGTGAATTCAATTTGGATCTTCCAAAATTCGAGCCCAGAACGTTACCGTCCAACAACATTCGATATTTTTTATTCAACTGAATTTATGAGCCCATAAGAAACGTACGATTTTCAACAGCAACCTTCTGTTACGGTGGCACACTTCCGTTTTGCAGACGTTCATGTATTGCTTTCTTCCCTTTTCCATTGGGTGAAAAAAATTGTTTGCCATACCAATAATATGTGGATCCTGAAAAAATATGATCAAAATGAATCCTTGCCGCATAATTTGCATTTCTTGTAATTTTAAGCAGTTTAGTCTAAGCATATATAATTAAAACATTATGAATAAGTTATGAGAATTTACGAAAGACAATAAATTCTTGAATACAAGCAGATATGCCAAGTTAATATTATTCACAAAATCGAATTCTTCAGACATTTTACTTCCTTTTGGCTCTAGGACTACAAGGTTTTTAGAGCTTGTAATGGAATGTGTACTAACAAAGGGATGGGAAACAATGGAAGGACCAAAATCAGAATGGCTGTTCTCTGACGTCCTAGACTACAAGGTTCAAATAGTAGCGCTCGTCTATCTAGCTCTATTCCACATAAACCACCAATTCAGAGTACGGGATGATCAAAAAATTACAGATCTAATTGAAGCCGCAGTAAATCCATCGTGAAAAAGGAAGAAGGGGATAAAGACAATTGTGGATGTAAAGCATCAATTTGTTGTGAACTCTACAAAAGAGGTGAAATTGTAACTAATATAGAATTCAACTGATTAATGAAACCCAGTGATTTCTTCAGTTATTTTACTAAACCCAGCTTCCAGGGAAAATTAAGAAAAGCAACCGACCTGTTAAATATCTTAGCAGCGTCGTTTGATAAATAGTTATACAAGGTATGTAATGATCACGAGAATGTGTATATAGCAACAGATTTTTAGTATAATCATTAACATCTCCAACTCAATGATACAATGCTATTTCATATTTCTTACTTGGCTTTCCTGTGTATAAGTTTTTTTTAAACGATTTAATCTCGGAAACTGCCTAGTAATGCTTCCCTCAATTTACATTTAAATCGACTAAGAGCTCTGGTGTAAGCTATTTTAATAACTATCACGTATTCTGGTTATTGGTTCGCACCGTCTTTCTGTGACCAGCAACTGTAAAATATGGAGATTATTTCATTTAAATTAGTGCACTGGCCTAGGATAATTTGTTTATCATTAAAATAAAATAGGTTCATGACTATAAAAAGTGAGTATCGCCATTGATCCAATTTTTTTTAAAAGCTTTTAATTGCATAACTCATTTTATGAAATATCGTGTTGTGTTAATGTCAGAAGTAACAATATCTTCAGAAAACAATGGAAATTATCAAAACTTTATCTGGTTAGATGACAAATAATATTTTTATCCTAAAATTAATTAATTTAAATAGGTCATTCCTGCGAGAAATCTAGTACTGCAGAAACCAATAAATGGGTAAACGGTACACAATGGAGCAATGTTATAAAGGTAATTCATCACATATAGCCTCTTCACATTCTGTGTCTCTTTTAATTTTCGAAACAATGGAAGCGTTAATCTAACTGATGTTTACATTCCACAGATGGGTCTCTAAGTCATGTAATGACAGCAGTATTTTTCTGCCGAGTTTACGTATTACCTGTTCAATTATTTCTGAATAGGGATAAAACACAGAGCCAGATGTGAAGGAATTCTTTCAAAATTAGAAAATTGTTTGGTCGAATGTGGAGGTCATGTTTTAAGTTTTACTTCGATTATGAATGTGGTATTAACGGTAATATACTAGAGAGCAAAGGCAATAAAAAAGAGAGGAAATAAACCATATAATGAAGAGCGAGACGAAAAGTCACTAGAAGCCCAGTCATCCCTTCTGATAAGAGTATTATTTCAAAATAATATTCTCACACATCGTTACTTACCTTATTCACATTCAGATGATCTCTTTTCTTTATTTTTTAATAGAGAAATTCTCTGATGAGGATGTGGGAAGGCCTGAATATTTCCTTCCTGCGTGGGAAAAAAAGCGTATAATATTCCATATTTTTTCGTTTCCATCTCATAATTGCTGCTACTGAGTATTGAAGAAATTTACATGTATAACTGAAAAACTTAACAGAGAAACAAACAGAGAAAGGCGTATGATATCCATAAACGTAGCTGTGATAATCTAACAGAAGTAGATTGACACTAGAATTTTTTTTCTGTGATAATCTAACAGAAGTAGATTGACACTAGAATTTTTTTTTTTTTTTTTTTTTTTTTTTTTTTTTTTTTTTTTTGCGACAGAGGTATGAGTATTGGCAGCTCTCGTAACAGATCAGACGACGAATAACCTGTCATCACTGACAGCGATGTAAAAAAAACAACCAGGTGTTATAATCCTGCCGATATTTTTGCACCTGAGAGCTAGTACATTGGCAAAGACAACATCCATATTTTTTTACTAAAAGTTTTTTTTTTTTTTTTTGAAATTATATCTTCGCCGTATTTTTAAACGACGAAAAGTATCGATAAATTTCAGCTTCTGGTGATGTTTATCCTCTCAGTCCTTCATCAGTCAACTGAGAAAATAAACGTGGACAGTTAGCCCTCAGACATTCGGATTGAGAAAGAAAATTAGGAAATTGTTTAGATGCAACATATAAGAACCAGGTCGTGATTAAGAGCAGAGGATTGTTAAACTGTAACAAGTAGATTTGATATTACCTTGAATTTTCACGAGATGAAGTCGTTATTTTCTTTACGAAAAATATGAGCTTACGAAATATCAAATAATGTTTAATTCAGATTAAAAGCAAAATCAAGTTAAATTACTACTTGGGTGCATTAACAATTCTGTTTTGTTGCCTTGCAGGATTTCGATTACAATAGGGAGCAGAGAATGTCGACTGCCATAGCAGGTAGTCTATTGTACGGAATACGCGCTGTCTTGACATGTATCGATAATTCAGAACTTCAGCTGTCTTCGTTCGAGAGCCTCAAACAGAAAATTCCGCTGCTCAACATAATCGGTTCCTTTAGCAAACAAAACCTGTCACTTGACTGTCAAATCGCTATCTGGATGACTTAATATTCGCAGAAACTCCAAGTAAACCTTGCAGAATGAGAGGAAACGACTATAACTGCAATAATGTTTTATATCATACATACTAATTGTTTTTCTTAATTGTGGACGATTTTAGAATATTTTTAAATATTTATACTTCAACTGGCTTTATCCACGAATTCGTCCACGAGGAATTTGAGATTGTTCACAGATACATTATCGAAGAAACATTGGCCGGACAGGTTAAGGAGATAAGCGGTATTTTCCGTTTTCTTGGATGTTCTCTTCTCCATCTGAATGTATCTTATAAGCAGTGCTTTAATAACGTTTGAATTCTACCTCTCCTTGAAACTACCACTAACTGCAAACATTTTTATGTTTATTGATGACCAACACGCATATTCAAAATTATTCACGTGACTTTTGCGCCAGCAAAATTTGAAATGGTGAAGCCTTCACCTAAGTACCTAAGATAATTTTTTTTTGAATTTGAATGTATATATAAATCATGATCCAAACACCCTTGTACAAAAGATCACTCATGTATTCATTTTGACTGCGAGAAAGCCTCACATCATCATCATCTTCTTCTTGTTCTTCTTTTATATCAATATATATATATATATAAAACGAAAACCGGATAAATTTGTGCTATAAAAATTCAGAAACTATTGAGAAGATTTTGATGGAGTTTTCACCGTATTAAAGTTTAGAATCTTAATTGATTTGTTTTGTACGTCTTATGTTTCAACGTTACACAATGCCGAGGCATTAAATGAAATTCTAGACGTATGGTGAAAAATACCAAAGACGGAACGACTAGATGTTGCATACTCCACACTAAACACTCAACTGATATGTCTCTGACCATGGTCTTTAGTAAAAAAAATTAAACCAGTTTACAAAAAAAAAAAAAAAAATTCTCCACACTAAACAAAACTTGTAATATACTATCCTTTAATTCGGGGGTTTCAGTTTTGAAACACCATCTATGCGAGAAACTAATAACGAAAAAAGAACGGAGATTTTCTTTGAACACAATCTCTGTCAGCACAACTAGAATGTCTCTGGCGATTGTCTTTAGCATTATAATAATAATAATAAAAAAAGGCCGCAGTTTGTAACACCCTGAAAAAAATCTGAAGTAAATAATTTTTTTTTTTCCTCGCTTATTTCTGAATACTTGATATACGATTCTGAACTCCAGTGCCAGATGAAGTAGCATAACGAGAAATCATTTAGCTCCAGTGGCAGATGACTCAGCATACTGAGACACATCTAATGTTAGAAACTGTGAAAACTCGATCAAAATCGATTCAGCAGTTTTCAGATTATTCGAAAAATAAATGTGTCGTAACGTCTTAAGACATACGTTAAATTTTAATTATGACCCAAAGCTTTCAAATTCTGATAATCCAATCAAAATCTGTATTTTGTGCGTGATGCCGGAATAAACTGACACATTCCAGATACAGCTTTATGTATGTGAAATGTATTAATGCCCGTACGGTCCATATTTTGATTTTTCAGGAGCAACATTAACACATTTAATTAGTTTGAAATGTAACCTGGATTAAAATGAAAATTGACATTTCGTATCAAAGCATCCTAACTACCCTATTCTTAGAACTGGGCTACTAAATCACCGTTTAGTGCCGGTACCAAATCAATGAAACTTGGTAGGCATAGATCTTTTCGGACGAATAAAAACAGTGTACGGGTAAATCAATTTTAACCCAACCCCTTCTTGGTAGGATGTGGGTGAATCTAAGATTGCTTTAATTCCGGAATTGGATAGCGCGAATTCTATGAAACTTTGTACAAATAGCCCGGGCAACGGCGGAAACTCTGCTAGTTACATACAAAATCCATTGTGTATGAATAATCTACTTCGTGGTTTCAAATTCAAACATTACTAGTAATAAAATATATTTTAAGAAAAACTGTGTGTGAGAATTATATTTATGCTATGCTGTGGCTGGGATGAATGCATTTATTTATTTATCATTTCATGTATAAGGGATACGCGAGGTTAATCTCTTTCTTGAAGCGGTACTGGTTGGATATGTAAAATCAGAGGAGCTGTCATGATTTTTCCCTTTTATTGGATCTTTTCCTCTCCTAAATTTATACTGTATGCTATGATCTAATTGCGTTTGAGCGCATCATTTGTTTCGGTCTCTCCTTGGAACTAGCACTAAAACTTATGTTCGTTGATGACTAAAAGGCAAAATTTAGTATTGTTCATGTGGCTTCTATGCAAGCAGTAATCCATGTGGTGATGCCTGAATTGTGTTTGAAGATATGGCTTTCTTTTCGACTTATAGTAATCCATAATATAAACTCCAGAATAAGGTCCAATATATGTCTCGTGGTAGGCAATTAGACTGTGAGAAAGTTGCGCCATTTAAAACCTATTGTACACGAGTGCAGCGTATCCTCAGTGACAAACCACCGGACCTATTGAGGCCGTATTCAGAACATATGTTAGGTAGTAAGGTGGCGAGTAAGGGTTTTAGTAATGTTTCATTCCGATAGGTGACTATATATATAAAAGTAAGGAGCCGGAGGCCTAGGAGCAGAAACCAGTACCTGTATTTGAGAAGTATTGTCCCTGGCTGTTGAAGCACTTGTCCCAATGCGACATAAGATGGTGAATGGCTGTCTCGTAAAATTCTTGGGCTGCGATGTGAACCAGTTCCGCACGTACTGCTTGACGTCGCCATCCAAGGTGAATCGTTTGCCACTCGGAGCCTTTTTTAGGGGACCAAAAATGGCGTAATCGCAGGGAGAGAGGTCTGGACACTATGTAGGGTGACCGAGAACCTCCCACTTGAATTTCTGCTGATCGCTTGATGAAGGGTGGTCAAGGTTTGCGTGTAACGCTGGACATTCATTGTTGGTCTATCAGAAGGGAGCCGTCTTGGTCAAAGAGAAACATCAGGATAGCGTTTCCTGCACTTCTGTGGATGGCCTTTGATTTTATTATTATTATTTTTTTTTTTTTTTTTTTTTTTTTTTTTTTTTTTTTTTTTTTTTTTTTTTGGTGGTGGTGACCATCGATGCTTCCACTTGAGACTCTGTCGTTTCGATTCTGGTTCGAAGTGATGAAACCAAAACTCATCCACTGCCACCAATCGTGCCAGTAACTCACTCCCTTCCCTGGCACTGCGCTGCAGATGATCAAGGCAGTGGACCATTCGACATGATTCCTGTTGCGGTTGAAGGCTGTGAAGCACCTATTAGGCGTACACTTCCGACGCTCAATCCGACCTCGGCCGCTATGCCTTTCACTGTAACACTGTGGTCCTGGGTAACGAGTCCATCAACCATCTGGATGATGTCATCGGTAATGCGGTGTGGTGTTCCAGACAGTGTATCATCGGCTAACGACACCCGTACTTCCCTCAAGCGCTTGTGCCACGCCTTGACCGATCTACGGGACTGTACACTTGTGACATTCTTCGATGAATGTCCGTTCCCCTTATTCCTTCCGCTCAGGAAACGAAGAACACCTCTTTGCTTTTCTTTTGACGCCTCCATTTCACTGCTTACAACAGGAATGAGCGCTGGACGACAGACACGTGCTTCTGCTAGCTTTGTAGTCACGTGACTTACACTCGCTACCCGATAGCGGCGGGCATATGGACTTCCGCGCTCTTGTTGGAAACCTTCTTTCTCACTGATGCAACGATATTACCATTCTGTCACCGGTTTGCACATTCAAGAGGCCGGCTCGTTTCTTTTTTACTTTCCTTATAATTAGGGGCCATTTCTGCTTAGTATTGTCTGGCGGAGCTTTCCTCAGTCTACCAGACTTCATCACTACCTATCTGAACAAACTGTTAAAAAAAAAACCTTTTTATGTCACCTCAATAAGATTTCGCGTTAATATGGCGAAAAATGGTCCAGTGGTTTGTCCATGTTGATGCGGTTTACGGAATCATAGGATTTTATGAAGGTACGAAGATTCTCTCAGGTTAACAGTTAAAGCTTCGGCCTGGCGTTCAGTAAGCCCGAAATCGATTTTGATTTTACATGGTTACCCAAAATAACTCCAGGCAAACAGCACGAAGATTTCTTTGTAAAGGCCATCTACGATACAATTCCTGTTCCATACACAAAATCATGGCCCGGATCGAATGATTTCAATATCTACGATTCGTAAAGTCTCGAACGAAAAAAAGATAATTGTTTCGCGAACAATTTTACTCCACTTGAGTTAATTTTTGCCACCGCACATTCTCATTCTGCGAAATTACCTCAATAAAATTATTTATTTACAGTTTCTGAATTTTCAATGAAAGCAGAGAAAATTTTGTGTTTAGAAGAACCTAGTAATAAAATCGGGTTCTTACAGTATACTGAAGGTATCTTGTCTGTTTTTGGGATGTTATCACCTTGGGCTCTTGTAACAGATTTTCGTAATAAATAGATTTACTTGCAGTTAAATAAAAAACTGAAGTATCGTTTCATTGTATTGTATTGTATGGGAATGCATAAAAAAAGCCTAATAATTGTATTTTAAGGGAAAAATAGATTCCAGTTGGATGGTAATTAACGTAATTAATGCATATTACCAAGATATTCTGTAGGAATTATCATTGATTAAATACGTGTTATTGGCTCAGTTGGTTGGATTATTGTTCGAATTTTAACGAATTAAAAGATCATAAGATACATTTAAGAGCAAAGTGGCTTACATCGACCTATTTTTGTTTTTAGGTTTTTGGTAAGTGAAATGAAAAAAAATTAGGAAGTTTCCTAGGATTCATATAACTTCAACCGGCATTCGTGCTGTAATAATTAATAGAAAAGGAGGCCCTCACCTTTAGAACTTCCGTAATAATTAACAGTCGCAGTAGATTGAATCATTTCAGTAATTATTACAAACAATTGACATTCTAATATCAGGATATCATGTTATATGCTTATAATAATTAGCATTCGTCAAATATTGGTTTATTTGGTATAAAGATCAGGATCTTATTAATAAGCAAAATGAGAGGAGCAAAAGTAGCTAAACCCTGAATTTACAAACAAAGCTAGATTACTGCGATATCAAACATGTGAAAACTTGTTGGGCCCCCTTAAGAAATATAAATAATATTAGATCTTGGAATAAACTAATACGCATTTTCAAAAATCACTTAAGTTATCACCTTTAATTACTAAAATCGCCACGTGCTTCCTTCTTGAATGTTAGTGAATGCTTAAGTATTTAGTAGTTGGAGAGCGTGAGAATCTCTTGCGGCACAACGCTGATACATTTTATAATTACGTAGTCTGGATCACAATTTGTCCATGTGAGCAGGCGAGTGACGATGCAGGTTCGAAGGGAAAGTGCAGTAGATGAATCCTGGCCGCTGATTATTTTACCAGTGCATGGTGCGATGCTGTAGTTATGCTGGGACGACCGGTATGCCTGCGGATACAATTGCTGAACTATATGAGAAATAGCTAACTAAGCCTGAATTTATCATTCACATCACCCAACAAGGTATGGGAAGCTACTAGTCAAGCATTTAGGTAGCTGCTACTTTTTCGGGCAAAATATCCATCAGCCAATCGTGCAGAAACAACATCTCGCATGCAATATCATTAGATACGTTCAGGGCAAGAATTTTGGAGCACCAATCAGGTCTCAGCAATAATTTCCGTGATCCCCCAGATTGTCTTTTCAACGATACAGAGAGCGTTAGAAGCTGGTTAGCAAACAACTCCTCTAAAGCTTACTTTAAAATTGGCACACACATTCAATCATTTGAATCTTTCGTAAACTCTAGCAGTTTCGTGGCTAATACCTAACGAATACACATGAAAGAGGTGAAAAGGCAATCCTTCCGGCAAGTCGTCAAGGCGGCCTGCCGTTGATCCATGTATTTCAGTGTTTCACGAAATCTCACACAGTTTCATAAATATTTCTCTGTCCCCAAGTATGTTCTTAACCGTCCCCTCGGAACTACTACTAAGAGAACCTGTGATTTTCATTTAGTCAGTGTTCTGTACAGGTCCGAACGCAGGGTTGTTCCCAGTCTCGTCTACATACTTGCTATCCTAGCACGAGTAAAGCTGCAGGCTCTTCACCTTAAGAATAAAGCCTTTCGCGGAGTTCTAAATAAGTAGAATCTTCACGGGCTTCATGCCACGTTTAAATTTCACTTTCATGGGACATTTGGAAGGAGTCCAGCTCTGGCCTAAGTTTCAACCAAATATATAACTTTTATGACGGTGCCGCGGCAACGGTGAAGACTAAAGCCAACCCAGTACGATGACGTCATATACTCTTCTGCCTCTTAAGGGGCGTCCATTAATGACGTGAGGTGAAATAGGGAGGGGGCAGCGAAATCTCACCTAAGTAGGGGGGGGGGGTGACGGAAATGTCACGTCATCTTTTTAATTTCTTGAAGAACAGTAAAGCTAAAAACAAAAGGTTTACAAACGATGCCGATACCGACTATGTCTAAAAAAAAAAAAAAAAAAAACTAAAAGATCTGACGTCATCATAGAGAGGCGGGAGGGGGGGGGGGCGGTCCGACCAGATATCACCAAATCTCACCACGGGGGGCGGTGTTCGGAACACTTCACGTAATTTAATGGGAGTCCCCTTACCAATGCGTATCTGCTTCAACGTATTGATCGCCAGGTCCTAGGCCACATTAAGCTGGTATCTATTGTTCCTGATGAATAAAGAATCACCTGTTCTGATTTCACAGCTACTGTTATTATGCTGTCCCAAAAATCTCTGGAATAGGCTAATTGCTGTTTGGTCGCATTGTTTCTTACATGTTGGTAAGGGGTAAAATATTGGATGACGTCATAGCGCTGGTTCGGCTTTTGTCATTTAACTGTGACACCGCCAAAACAAACATTATTACAGCTACACAGTTTGGTTGAAAATGAGATCAGAGATGGTCTCTCTTGAAAGAGGCATTTATACGCTGCTGGAAGCCCGAGAACATTTTATTTAATTTCGTACTTTAATTATTTATACACATGACTAACGCATTCATTAAGTGCCTATTGCAATATTGACGTATTATGAATAGTATTCTTCTGCTAAGGAGATTACTGGAATATTTGAGCGTAAATTACATCTTCATACTTTTCGCAAGTAGTATTTTTAAATTATAAATGGACGCAAACATTAAATCAGTCTGTGGGAAGACAATATGAAAGGTTTTTACCCTGTACATTGCCACCCATACACACGAATTTTTACACTGTCTCTCGCTGTTGGATAAATATTTGATAGTGAAAATTTTCAAGCTTCATCATTGTTAATCCACTTGTGATAACGCCAACTATTGTACTTCATAAGCATCAGATTATTTTTACTTGTAGGACCAAATATCTTCAAATTTGTACTGCTTCTGCTATTATTTTTGATGCTATTTATGTAATTTGTGATAGAATGGGAAGAGCTGTACCATTGAGTACCTGGATATCTGACAGAGACTGCAGTTTAATTCGAAAGTATGTGCTTTTTAATATTGATGCAGTGAGAAGGTTGAAAATTGCTGGCTCCTTGAGACGTTTACTTTTCTTCGTTTTTATTGTTTATCCTAATTGGTCTTACATCATGATATCAATGCTAGTGTAAGCCCGTGACATTTCTTCCGTATCGTCATAGGTCCAGAATAGTTCCAGTTTTTACGATGAAAGATTATGACAGATTGACTTGATTCTACCAAATATAAACATGACCTGTGTTTCAGCGTGAATAAAATCTCTTGAACTTGGAGAACTCAGAAGCATTAATATAGACAGGTATTAAACACGAACAGGAACGATAGCGCAATCGTATAATTGCTTAAATACAAACTTGACTTGTATTTGACGCTTAAAGTTCACTTTTTTTTTTTTTTTTTTTTACTTCTTAACGCCTTCTATAACAACTAGGTCTTTAGAGACAGGAAAGGAATGTGAAGGAATTTGGCCATAGCCTTTTGAAGGAAGCATCCCGGCATTTGCCTGGAGTGATTTGGGGAAACCATGGAAAACCCAAATCTGGATGCCCGGACTGGGATTCGAACCACCGTCCTCCCGAATGCGAGGCCAGAACGCTAGCCGTTACACCACCACCCTCGGTTTTAAAGTTCACACTGAAAAATTTTAAAAATTCCTGTTTGCTTCCAAAGCATCACGTTTTTTATTGAGACTGGGCAAACACTCATAATGTAATCATTGGTCAACGCATCTGTAACGGTCAGAGAACTTAATACACATTCCATATTATTAGACAGTTGAGCAACTCCGAAGAAATTAATTGCCAGAATACTGGATTCGGTACCATATTTGGTCTGATGTCCACTTAAAATAACCTAATAAAACACGTACAGTGAACATGAACAAAGACCATTAACGAAGGTGGTCAGTAAAATACCTAAAAAATAAATAAACCGTAATTCCTAAACTTTGGTCAAGCAACAACATTAGTGAAAGTTTTAATTAAATTGAAATTTATCCTAATCCAGAACGACAGTTGGCTTTCGTGGTTACAGCAGAAACCATGAGTATTTTAATTTTGAAGGTTTTTTTTAAAGTTGCTTTCGTTAGCAACATGTTACTGATAAACAGATCCACCTTTTTTCATCCGCAAAATTTATCAATTTTTTTAAACTATGAAACACTGCGGAAAGTAAACTTAATGAACGTATTATGGCAATTAATTTGGTAATAGTTGCTTAGCTATTAAATTGTGGACATAACCACGAATTTCTTCTAATGGTATCTTTGGTCGCTGTTTTGTGAGCGAAGTCTGACACGTGACACGTGACACTGTTCTCCAGCCGATAGCTATTGAGGTGAGTGAATGATCTTACGTAAATATACAGAAGATAATATCATTCAGAATTACAGTCACCTAGTCATCTCCAGGGGTTATTCGATTTTCTTCTAATGGTATCTCTGGTCGCTGTTTTGTGAGCGAAGGCTGACACGTGACACAGTTCTCCAGCCAATAGCTATTGAGGTGAGTGAATAAGTGACTGAGTGAGTGAGCTTACGAAAATATACAGAAGATAATATCATTCAGAATTACAGTCACCTAGTCATCTCCAGGGGTTATTCGATTTACTTCTAATGGTATCTCTGGTCCTGTTTTGTGAGCGAAGTCTGACACGTGACACAGTTCTCCAGCCAATAGCTATTGAGGTGAGTGAATAAGTGACTGAGTGAGTGAGCTTACGAAAATATACAGAAGATAATATCATTCAGAATTTTAGTCACCTAGTCATCTCCAGGGGCTATTCGATTCTTCCGATTATCAGTCGCGTCCCAGAGCTATCTGGAAACTGATTCGTGCTCCCGATGTTCTGGAATTGTACACGAGAGCAGCTGACAAAACTCTCCCCTGACCCCGAGCTGCGAGCGTAATGAATCAGGTCGATGGGTTAGCCGCCCGCTTCATTACGTCCTGCGGGCCGGCGCGGCGACCGGGCCGTTTATTTATGGAGGTGACTGCCGCCTGTTTTTCAGGGGTCGTCACTACGCTTAGCGCGATAGGTCGGAATTTTTCACGCGGTTGGGGACGCGTCATGATGGCCAATCTGTAGAGACCAACAACATTTAATTATCCATTCAGCTCCTCTCGAATTCCAACCAGACTAGCGCTCCAAACGTTACCGACCGCAACTGGGGCAAAAAAAAAAATAATGTATCCTGTGGCAGTAGATGGGGGAAAGTGTCTGTACGCACTTCTCAGACAAGTGTTTGTGCATGACTTAAATCCTCTCTTTGACAAAATCTAGCAGTTTTAGAAGTTGTACATTTAGAGTTTCTGGAGATGATCAGTATTGAAGTGTTCCCTATGTTAGGAAAGCGACTTCTCGACCATACTGTGGCCGTTCATTACCAGTTATTAATTTCAAACTAATATTAAGCATAAAAACAAATCAGGTGGGCGCCAGAGATTGGAGTGTACCCTATTCTGAGGGAAGCGACATCCAGATCTCAAAGTATTGTTATTTAAACATGAATTATTGGACAAATAGAATTATTAATAAACTCAAATGACACATTACGTGATTGGATAGGATCTATTGAAAACAAGGTTCACAATCTGACTTTACGATTTACTTTAATTGTTTGCTTGACAAGATTTTACAAAGATTAATTTTCTTTCTGCAACACAAGGGTACATAACTTTCTCGGTGGAGCAAGAGAGTCTGTCTCGGGGCGATAACTAGGGTAAAAAAAACGACGATGATGCAAAAGTTCCTTTTTCTGAATGGTGGTTACCGTGCAGGCGAATCTACGTTGTGCAGTCGGTGGGTTGACCAGCTCTCCATCACGGCCGGCTGCCTCACTGCTGTTCCCAGTAGTCAGCTGTTCGGTCGATCCACACCTCTCCGTCGGTAGTCAACAAGTCCCCCATGTCTTCTCGCGCTGCCTCGAAGAAGCGTCGTTCTCCACCCCCACTCTTGATGACGTCTGCCAATCACTGTATTTGGAGGGAAGCTTTTCTTGCTGGTTGGCTCAGGACATGCAACAAAACCACCCTTTTTTGTAATAAAAATACACATTGTTCCCATTGGCTGTACTCCTGGCTTCCCCTTACCCTTCGTTCTAGGATACAGATTTACGTCTTATTTTGTTTGTTAACTAAAACAGCCCAGGCTCCCACTCCATCTTGAGTCGCAGGCCTTGTCACGAGGCTGTTATGCCATAAGTCACATTTAATGGAAACACTCAGAGGCTGGCGTTCCCCAAACAGCAGCAGAACCTCCCCTGGGACCGGGGACCGACACACACCAGACGAGAAAAGAAACACGCGCACCTCTGTCTCTCGCGGATCATTACAGTATCATCCAAAGTCATCTTCTAAATTTCAACTGATAATGTAATATCAGAATTGAATTTAATCTCAGAGTTAATAGTAATGAAAAATATAAACTGCAATATTTACTTTTCAGGTCTGTAGTTTTGATACCAAATCTGACCAAATCATACCAAATACCTCCAGCGGTATTCCGAGATGGTTCATACGTAAGCCCAGCATTTTTCTATTTTCCTTCCTCTAATTACCTAGACTTCAACAAGGTGCAAAGCCAGAAACAACATATGAGTGTCAGATTAATTTCGCACGGGTGAAACAAAAATATTAACAACTAAAACCTTAACGCTTTACGAATATTATTTTCATCAGAAATCAATAGAAAATTTCAGACGAACGGAAATTATGAACAAATCATGAGAGGAAAGCCATATTTATTCTTCCCTGATAGAAGAACACAGTAACTGAGCCCTTTTACTTCCGGCTCATAAAGTTGCGTATCTGTAATGACAGATACCATCGTTTTTTCTTTTTTGTTTCTCTTCCCTGCTTTTTCATTACTCCATGGCAACCAATCAATACATGTTTCGTAAGCTCGTGGCTGAAAGATGCACTCCCTTTAATTGAATTAAACATTGATTAATTTTGCACTTATCTCATTATAACACAAATGTATGTTTATACGGCTTTCGTATTTGGCCACAATAAATGTTATCCTTACAATATTTAACCTTTGAGGCGAATATTGCGTAGACATAGCCTACATGGTGTCCAGAAATGAAAGGATAATCCAGATAGGTCACATCCTTTCCTACTATATAACACAATTTTATTTTAACCATTTTTAAAATATTGATTAAAAAAAAAAAAGAATAACCATTTAGAATTTTTGAAAGCTGTTTTTTTTTCTTTTTTTTAATTTACTCAGAGATATTTGAGTCGTCTAAAACTATGTTCTTTTTCTCTTAAAACGTTAAAAAAAATCTTAAATGACACAATTATTTTATACTTGTTTTAAAATTATTGTTTCATGGTAGTTCAATTCTAAAGAGACAATTGTGCAATTTAAACCTGTAGTAAGAAAAAATGATGATAATGATGTAAAACATTATTTTTTTAATTGATTTAGATGACTCAAACATCCTTGAGTAAATGTAAAAAAAAACAGGGTTCAAAAGGTCTTAATTTGTAGAAGTAGCATGAAATAAACTAAAAGAAGTCACATGTTTCAAAAATATATATATATATAAAATCAACTTTTGTCATATAGTAGGACATGTTGTGAACTACCTGCGTTTGTACGACTTTCCTTTCATTACCGGACACCCTGTAAATGCATATAAATTTATTTTCTGTGGTTGATTGTATGGCGGGAGCTGTTGTCCACTACCTCTGATAGAACCTGATTTGTCAGTTCCGGAACATTTACTGGATTGGAAAAATTTTGTGATGCGATGTATTTGCGAAACGTGTAGCTAATGTTCTGTGTGATAAATGTACTAACTGTGAAATGTGTGCTCTTTGAGCTGGAGATTAGGGACCGTCCTAACATCTCCTTGATGATTACGAGAAACCGCCTCAAAACCGCAATGATGACGGCCGTTACAAGGGGACTAGGATTCTACCTGGGTCCCGTTAAACCTCCTCGATCCAGTGTTGTGGTGCCTTAACGCAGCCGCAATGGCGTATTTTTGTACTACACAAAATTTCTTATGATTTAATGCAATTTTAACTGAAGATTTCAGTAAGCGTAGGTACATACAGGCGAAGATCATTCAAATCGGGTGATTATCAGAATTTTTTTTTTTTTTTTTTTTTTTTTTGTACTTATGGCTTACGCCTTTTCGACGGCTAAGGTCATTAGAGGCGGGATGGGACTGGGGACAAGGAACGGGAAGGAATTTGGCATTGGCCTTTTTGAAGAAAGAATCCCGGCACTCGCCTGGAGTGATTTGGGGAAGCCATGGAAAACCCAAAACTGGATGCTCGGACGGGGATTGGAACCCACGTCCTCCCGAATGAGAGGCCAGAACATTAACCGTTCACCCACCACGCTCGGTACCTAAATCAAGACGTAACATATTACGAGGGAGTACCCACAAATAACCAGAATAGCACTGCCGTGGGCGGAACATGTGTAGTACGCGTTTCTGTCGCAAGGCGTTTATAGCTAAACTCATTGCCAATTCAGTGCCGCCTGTGTTGTCAACCTGGCTTGTTCTGTTAATCTTCAGTGATCAATTTTGCTAGCGCTGCTATGTTATTGTTTCGTTTTTGACTATGGCAAGTTTAATCTAACAATTTGCAGCAATGAAATTTTGTTTTCTATTCAGTCAAAGTGCTGCTGAAACTGTTTTAATATTGAAAACAGCTTACAAAGATGATGCTATGGGAAAAACTCATGTGTACGAGTGGTTCGCTTGGTTTAAAAATGGCGACATGTCGATTTATGACAAACCTCGTTCTGGACGTTCATCAACTGCCCGAATCGATGAAAATGCTGAAAAAATTCGTGAGCTTGTGCCGATGAACTGTCAGAGATTAGTGGGTTAACTTGGACCTCGGTTCAGTTAATTTTAACCAAAGATTTGGGAATGAAATGGATTGCGGCCAAGTTTGTTCCTCGGGCACTGACTGACAATCAAAAGGAACGTCGAGTTGAAACATGTTCTTTGAAACAACAGCATGAAATGGATCCAAATTTTCTGTCATAGGTCATTACTGGTGATGAGTCATGGTGCTAGTAATCAGAAACAAATCAACAGTCAAGCCAATGAAATCGTCATTGTTACTCCGTCCAAAAATTGTCGTCAAGTCAAATCAAACCATTGTTCATTTGTTATTTTGATGCCAATTGCGTAGTACATTCAGAGTTTGTTCCCCCACATCAGACCGTCAATCAAACCTTTCATTTGGAAGTTTTAAGAATATTACGCGACAGTGTTCGCCAAAAAAGAACCGATTTGTGGCAGACAAGAGACTGATTCTTCCACCACGACAATGCACCTGCACATACAGCTGTCTCTGTTAGGCAGTTTTTGGCTAAAATTGACATAGTTCCGCTGCCCCACGCATCTTACTCGCCTGACTTTTCCTTATTTCCACGCATGAAAAGGGGCATGAAAGGACGTCGATTTGACAACATTGAAGAAGTCAAGAAAAAAACGAGGGAGGAGCTGTCCCCCATTTCTAAAGATGACTATAGAAAATGTTTCGAACTGTGGAAGCACCAGTGGGACAAATGTATGAGTTGTAATGGAATCTGGCCTCGCATTCGGAAGGACGCGGTATAACCCTCCTATCTTCCCACCTAGTCACTCTTGCTGATTTCTATATACCGGACTTCTGTTTTGGAGAATCACTGCATTCTCTTTATTAAAATCATTTATTAATCCCAAGGTGAAAGGTAGGAATAATTCCAGTGAAATAAAAATGGGATAGATTAACCGCACAAAATTCAAATCATATTCTGTTCTCTTTAAGCAACTTGGGTACAATAGTCAGGTGGAAGAGGTTTGCATTTAACAGATACACAGAGATTGTCAAGTAACCAACAGTGCTTAATTCTCAACTATTTGTCTGTACATAATGATCACACCAGAAATTGGTAAACTGTGACACGTACTCAATTAAACACGTTAATAGAAATCGACCAAACAAACGTTCCAAATACTAACAATTTATGTGTTAACTTCACATAATCACACGTAACGAGAGAGAGCACTTGGCAGACTCAGAGAGGAAAATTAATGGTCTTACATCTTTACGCAGAACAGCGTTCCAACACGGGCAGTAAAAGCTATGGACCAAACTGAGCAAAACTGAGAGCCCTATTGTGTTCTGAGTGGCTTAAATACCCTTTGGGTAACTGTAACTAGGATTGTCTCATGTCTTTCCGAGAGAGACACTGCCAACATTGACATCGTGGATTCTTACTGCTACTTTCATCCTCTTTGATTCATGGTATATATACTTCTATAATTAATACCCCTCACAAGAGATGACTTTTGCTTCCGTGAAGTTGGTATAGGGGTTCGGTGGTCCACGCCAAAACCACTGCGGGAAGGCGGGTGAATAACCTCTAGGCTTCTCCTTCCTGTCACATACACTGTCGTAACAGGGTCCTTAAATTATTAACGAAATATTCCTAATGCGTCACTCTCACTACATAAAAACTTATGTTCTTAACTAATTCCTTATCACCTATTTCATAATAAATCTTACTGTCCCTAATTATAATTATTCCCACTTCCAATACGTTTATTTGTCTCGTTGCACCACAGTAGGTTTGAATCACTGTCTGGCCATCCAAATTTGGGTTTTCCAAATCCAGGCAAAAGCCGGTATGATTCCTTCAAAACGCTGTAGGTGAATTCCTTCCTTCCTGTTTTTTGCCCAAAGTCCTTTCCCGCCTCTAGTGGTCTCGAAGTCGGAAGCCATAAGCAAAAAAAATAAATAAAAAAAAATAGAAGTTAAAATGGTGAATACATATCTCCTACCTAGTACCGTTCCTCTGGAACCAAGTCATTCCTTGTATAGAAAATCCACACCAGGAGAACTGATAAAGTACAGTTCATGTAAACCGGGGAGCCACATTGTAATAAATAATATGAAATTCCCATCACGAAACTTCACATACCTATCGTAACGTCACAATAGATGTTATTTCTCTTCAATGGGCTGATTAATGGGTAGGGTATTTGTCAGTTCCTAAATCCAAGTTGTCTTCTTCCTGATTACATACACTTTTCTCAGTTGTCTTCTGACCGTGAGGACTTGTATTTCTCCCACCATGTACTCCTGGTTTTCCTCTTGTTATTATTCAGAATGTTTTCATAGTTTATTTACTTACGGTTGATTCATTTTTCTTATTTGTCAATAGCAAGGTTTTGTCCTTTTATCTTCATTCAGTTTCTAATATTTTATTTTCGTGTGTGATTCAATATTTGGCCTATTCAGCTTTTTTTCATTAGGACTTTCTAAACTCTCGTGTTTACTTCCTCGTCCTGTATTAACATTCCACAATTCCGAGTTATTCATTAAATAAATTGAATGGAATGTTTTTTTAGGTGATGTTGGTTTTTATTAGGGCTCCATCACCAAAACGGTACCTTACAATTTCTTCAAGTCCGTCGATTCATCAATATGTCACAGTATAACTGTTCAGTCGCCTTTGAACAGATTGTGATAAAATTTTACGGGTAGATCTATTTAATTGACAGCAAAACAGATCAGCAGAAGCAAACTAAAATTTGAAAGATCCTTCCCTCGAATAGAAAACATGACTTTGTTTTTTCTCTCAACTAATTGAGTGTGGTATTTGTATATGAAATTCAATTGACATTATTCTGAGAAATGTTTATGTTTCTTTGTTTTTAGCCATATATAAGACCCAGCTCCTTTGTCTACTTGTCCAGGCATTTGGCTAGAAACCCTAAAAAAAAATCTTCATCATAACAACATGTAATAAGGAATTGCGGTGATAATTGTTTTGGTTAAGGAACACTGATAATTTTTTTAGGTTTTACGTCACTCTGCTAGAAATAAATGTATTCCGTATCTGACATAAAAAGATGGTTTAGTAGGCGAGTAATCTTGGAAATGATAAATTTGAATTAACGAAGTATCTCGTCTCCAATACAAACTGCTGGTAACTTTCGTTCATATAACACGTATTCAATAATTTTTTATTAAATTTAATTAATATTTACCCACAAGTGTCTTAATGATTGTCGTTCACCACTACTAAGTCATTAGCATACTTTACTTAATTGAATTTCAGTGCTGTATCATCATAGTTGTTGAATGAATGCTACTTTATCGTATGGTATGCATTGATCCATTTCTTCCTCCATCACACACCGTTTAGTTAATGTATGTATTCCTTGTCTGTTTGATTTGATATTCTCCATAATTTTTTAAAAAGTAGTTTATAACTTATTTAAACATATCTTAGGTATTCAAATTCACGTTTTAAACAGTTCCATTGCAAACTAGAAGCTTCTACTTTAGTATGTAAAGCCAGTGTATCATTAAAAAAAAATACACCTATTTTCCACACCGCTAGTAATGTATGTTGCAATTACAATCTGACCATCAACAAATTGTGATACGTGAAGATAAAAATAATCAGTAACTACCACTAACTATTTGTGCTTTTTTAAATGAGTTCCTGACGGCATATGAAGTATATACGTTAGGCTGGAACAGGCAGATCCAACAACTTGGAAATAGTGCGTCTTTGATATAAAATCGTTAAGAACGGAATATAATCTTAGCAGTTGCGCTAGATGAGTGTAATGACATTTTCTGTTTTGTAGAAATAGCCAATGTTAGTTGGAAGCTGTCACGATAAGGGAAACATCAATGTTTCCGCACTTAAATTGCAGAGACATTAGTGCAAGAGGTAAAAGGTCTCTGTGGTAGCTTGAAGCAATCTTTTTTGCAACAGAGAATCGACGTTTCGTCACTGAACAAAACATCATGTAAATATTAGGTGCGCCGGCAGAAAGAACGTGCAAGCAAGGAAGTACGCGTGTTTTGGTCGATACTTTGACACAGACAAATTAGTTGCGATTGATCGAAATATCTAATTTATACTCTTTGTTTTCTGTCGTTATGGATATTGAAAGAAGTTTCTGTCTACATACGAAATTGCAGGAAAAATATTCGGTGACATTTGTAATAGGGTTGAGTGATCACGTGCTTCGATTTGTTGGACAGCATTTCGAACGGAATGAAACTTCTGCTCTCAGCAGAAAACTTTTTTCTTTATTGTTAAAGTTTTTCTTATTGTTTTGCGGGTGTACCCTCATAAAATTCCTGAACAAATTTTATAGTTGAAAGAATGTAATTGGATTCCGCGCAAACGGGATGAGGTTTAGTAGCGAGTTACTTATCTTTGCTGTCTGCAAAGAAACATCTGTTTCTTGCGATATTTGTTAATTAATTTATGATTAAGAGCTGTAACAACCCTCGCTGATATCTCGAATAAATCTGGTAATTTATGTTAAAGATATCAACTCACTCCTTATTTTCTAAACCTCATGCAAATATTTTTGTATAAAATCAAAATTCTAGAAACGGGTATCGGTGTGAAGGATATTAGTGTACCATTTATTCTGTGAAGTGTATATTAAACGTTGTGCGATTTTTTAAGTAGTCAGCATGTGCTGGGCGGATAGTAGGAGTTTTTTTTCTGTAACGTTTGGCATTTACCGTCAAGCTCTAATCACTGAAATTCCACACATGTTAACATCGAAATATAAGCAAAGGCTCCGGTCCAACTTAAAAAAAATTCATAATCATTTCTTGCAGATGCTGAGAACTTCAATATTTTTGTCAATAATAGACATGTAAGATAATCAAGAGCATTTCATTCAACTACCGTTTACGGAGAATACTTAGCGACTTCAATACCTGTAACCACTTAGGTTTCAAATAGGTTCTAGAGAGAAGAACGTCAATGAAAAAGAGATTTGTTCCCAAGTTTTATCAATAATTGGACAAAAATCACTCCATCACCTTACACCAGAAACACACAGTACCTTGGAACAGATGCATATTTAAGAGCCTTAAATATATATATAAATAAGCTGCTCAAGAGCGTTTTTGTAGCCCCAGTACTGTTTGTAGCTTTATCTACTGGTTCAGATTGGTTTGTGTTGCAATCATTGATATGCACGTTAGGAAAAAACCCGGCTTTGTTCATTTTATAACGGCCTTTGACGGAAACCCTTGAGTATCCTTATTTAGTAGAGTATCTTTTTATTTTATTTTTTCCTTTTCGTTTCAGCCAGCCATCTATTGACTACGACTACGCAACTTCATTTCCCCCTTCTGACTTTCCTTCCTCCGTCGTCAGTACTCTTTCATTCTCTCGCTCACTCTTGCTTTTTCTTCCTCTGAAAATTCCCTCCTTTCCCCGATTGGTTTTTCTTCAGTCAGATCCTTTACCTCCGCAATTTTTCATCTGAATAATTCCCTGTCTTGGATGTCTTCTATGCTGATCCCACATCGTTTCAGATCCTGATGGACCTTTTTATTATTATTATTATTTTTATATTTGGTGTTAATTTGGTATGAGCCCTTTATTACTAAGTGGCACTCTGTATTTGTGACATTCCTTTGGCTGCACTGTTCCAACTGACTCCGGTCTGTCAACTTCGGGGAGGATTGAATCAAGTTTTCTGGAGAATTTATCTGCTTGTTGAAATATTTCTGTTTGAATTGTAGGCATATGGGTGGTTTCATGTAGTAGTCTGTCGGCGTATGGAAGCTAACATGAGTAATCATCCGTAAGCATTTTAAAATCTTTGGAGGTGTAGCAGTGTTGATTTGCACGCTGATCCCAAAACCTGACAACGGTATAAAGTTAAGGGCAGGATTAGTGATTTGTAAATTCTTATTTTTGTGTCGAGGTTCAAGTTTAGGAGCTTCTCTTTTTCTCGACGAGTCCAATTTATTTTCATGACATTATGCTTCAAGTGATTTTTCATCTAGCCCTTGCCGCTGCTCAAATTTCTAGACAGTATTTTTGCTATGTTTCTGAAACGATCGCTTTGTTCCGGCAGTCGTCCATCGGAAAAGCGTTGTAAAACCGCCTGTAAACAACAGGCAGCGTCCCCGAGGACTCGAACCGCGGACAGTCCGGTCGTTTGCGGAGCAGCTGTCCTAATGGACAAAGCCATAACCGCTCGGTTTCGCCGTCATTAGCAGCGCCATAAACGAAATTCATGTCAGCCGGGCCGACATTACGGTGCGGCCGCCCGCCCGCAGTTCCGCAGACAAACGAGTCCTCGGATGCGACACTGTCCGCCTTCCATCCTGGCTCACGTCCACGCATCGTAATGGAGGCTACCCGTCATTCCTCCGCACACTACAGCCAACCTTACTCCGGGCCTTCCCTTCCTGTATCAAATGGTCCCAAGCGAAAAAAGAGCAGTAATGGCATGACTTCCCCACTCACATACACAAATTCATGCCCTCTTTACGAACAGAGCAACTATGTCCTACATCGTTCAGTCCGACTGAACAAAAACTTTAGCTGATGCTACACATGACGTTTCGGCATCGAATCCAGAGCCATATTGTGTTCTCACTGCCTGCGATAAACTAGAAACCTTTCTGCTTATCGTATGAGCTAAACGAATACAGTACAGTTAATGCTAATTCATCAAGAATATTATGTTGATAGTAAGAAGAATGTCGTTCATGCCCTTCAGAAGAGTACGCTTATGGAAGCTCGTTCCAGACTTCCTTGCATATCATATTTTGTCTCTCATGCACGATTATTGCAATACACTACACATAACATTTGTTAATAGTACAATGTGCATACGAAATAACACTAACAGTTCTGGAGAAAGTAATGGGAAATGAACCAAGTCAGACTTTCAGGGGGGGGGGGAGGAGGAAAATTGATATGGAGCGGTTACACACTACACGGTAACCTCCGATGAATGGCAAGTAGTTATGGCAAGCATTTTGATTTTTAAATCATTTTATACGTGGTCATCAAATGGATGATGACACTTCCTACCAAGTCGTAGGACATGTAATCTTCAAATATTCAACGGTTGTCGTTATGCCACAAAAAATTGGAAAAAATATCCTTACAGTCTTTACTTTTTGGTTTCTTTTCATAATCAGACCTTCACATCGCCTTCAAATTAGTCTCTTCAAAAGTCTGTGCAACGAAACCAGAAATTTTAACACAAATAGAAATTGTTATTCAACGCATCTTTATGAAACTTGGATTTTGTCCTATTGGCAAAAGTCGTATCAAAGGGAATATTTTTTCATGGCGAATTTTAAATTGGATAGTATAACGTGACGCGCTGTCGCCACGTTCAATTGGGCATTTTTTATTATATAAATCATAAGGTAAGAATAATTTCCATAAATCTTGGGTGACCACCTAGATAGTTTTTTGTTAGTAATTTCCTAAAGTACGCAAGATTCAAAGTGAGGACTGTAATGCAATGGTGAACATTCAGTGTACTTTGTTACAACGAATATTAAAGAATTATTTAGCCGTGTAGGCTTGAAGCTAATCGTGGCCTTCCCGAACCATGACGACAGGAAGTCGCGGATAAAGGGTTTTGCCGGACGTCACTGGTTTTCACCTTGGGGTGGGCAGCCAACAAGCCACTGACCTGGCGTAAAAACCCGCCACCCGAGTACGCTCTCACCCCGCGAACTTAGCCGAATATTTCCGAGCTCTGTGATATACGCGGGGCAAATAAGATATCGGGGCTATCACGTGACATTAGGTGCCAACCTGAAGATCCAATCCAATTGAGCATATAACTTAAAATCCTGGGAATTTTCTGTTAAATGTGATCTTCGAGACTGCAAGGGACGCAGCTAGAAATTTCCTCGCAGATTAAAGAGCGACGAACTTTATTTTATTCTATGCTAGTCTATTCTGTGGTGGACTCCAAAAGTTGGCTTTTCTCGCTAACTGCTGAGTCCGACTCCTGGTGTTGGAAATCTGACGCTGCCGGCTTGATGGAGTGGCTTCCGCACGGCGACACTGCCAGTAATGCGATGATGCGCATTACCACTAGGATGTGCCTGTAGCTGCCTTGTGAGACAAGTCTCACATACCATGGGTCATCTCCGAACACCGCAGACATCAGACGCAGAACTACAATGGTAACTTATTACGACCAAGCCATCTGATTGTGCATTCCATGAAACTGAACCCTTAAGCGTCTTTGAGAGGATAGATCCGTGTTCTAACTTCGTAACAAAAAACCCCTGAGCTAGCGGCCTAATATGCCAGAACTAGTTATTTTCGAATGGCATATTGTTCATACGTGGCGCCCATGATTTTTTGAAATGTAAAGTCACAGTATTATGATACCTACATCTGAGATCGTCATAACTTGTATATTGTTTCCAAATATTCATTATTTCTTGCATATTAATTCTGAGATGGATTTTAAAGTAAATACACAATTTGCTTGCTTGCTGATGACGGCTAATTGTACCTCTGTGCGTTGCTTTTATGATTTTGGCAATATGTGTTAATGTTAACGGTAAATTCGCTCAGCCTTCTAATCGTCAATGATAAGAAAATAAATGTCATATTGTGACAGTTTTCCTATAATCCAACTAACATCGAGATTCTAGCACAAATAAATACTTTCACTCCTTCATAAAACAATATTAAAGTCCCCTTTATTAATGTTAATAATTAATTAATAAATGTTAACAATAAATATTCATGACCACCAAAGCCCCCACTACAAAAGAAAAAGAGAAATAAATATCTTTGGAATAAATAGGATGAATGCGGACGTTTAGCTCGGTGAGTAAAGGGCATTCATTAGAACGGCGGTTCTATCCCATATATGTGTTCACACATATTTCGATAGTTTCCAAAACTACTCCAGACAAATATACGTATGCTTCCTGCAATACGCCATAACCATGTTGCTTCTTCTTCCTCCCCACAATCGTCATCTAACCGCTATGATCTCGATTCAGGGTAAACTACTAACAAAAAGTTTCTCTTATCGGCAGTAAAGGACTGCGAGAAAATAGCCTGTTATCAGTTACGGTTGATCTGTGAGAAAATAACAAGAGGGACCGGCACGTGAGCACAAATCACAACTACGAAAGCAGCAAGGAAACAACCTCCAGTTGAATGAAAAAAGTAGTTCAAAATACTGCTTACTGTATTGAAAAGTACAAACGCGGAGTAATTTAAAGTTAAAAACAAATTCACCAACACACGGTCAAATGAGATCGGAATGTGGTTACCAACTCTTATTGGACTTCTGAGAAGATAGTGGGTTGTAATTTTATAGTAATCATAAACACATAAGGTTGAATAGGTAGGATTTGAGGAAGTAGACATTCGAAGGTCTCCCCTCTAAAGTAGACATGACGTAGTTAGAACTTTCTGGTACTCAGCTGAGGCTTGCCTGAGTAGACAGGTGAATATTGCAGACGTCAAACATCATAAAAATCCTCCATTGGACGCTGGTTGTCCTCATATCAGCTCCATATATGTCAATATAGTGATTAATATGTGAAACTCGAAACAATGGGAAGAGATTGTATTATTACTCAAATTTTTTCCAAAAAGCAGAATTCTTTTAATCTTTTAGGACTGGACTGGTTATTAATTCGGGTAGGTCATTGGCGCTATTTTTATCTTAGATTATTTTTTAACTTATGGATCAAAGATTTTCCCCACTTATCTTGACTTTAGCGGAGTTGCTTCTGCGCCAATGAAGGAATGGCCAAAGTGTCGTCATCTACCCAATGACAACGTAAGTTGTGTTCTGCTTGTCAGATGTTTATTTGACTCATTGTTCAACACAGCGCCCTACACACCCATCTTACCCCTTTCCTTCAACCACCTAAATTTGCCCTCTACAATTTTTAACGTTAAATTCTTTCAACTTTTATGATAAATTATTTTTCATTTCCCTTGGTAACGTATTCCAATCCCTGACACCCTTACCTAAAAAAGAAAATCTTCCTACACCCTTGTGCCTGAAATCGAGTGCCAGCTTGTGGTCATGGTCATCTTTTCCCTTCCATGCATTACTTTTCGTTCTTACACCAATATCTTTCCGTGCCTCATCACGAATATACGCCTTGTACACTCGCATGAGCCTCTTCACCCTCCTCCTGTCTTCCAATGAATCCCATTCCAGTTCTTTTATCATATCTGTTACTGAATGTGTTCTGCGGTAATTTCCAGGAACAAATCTAGCAGCCCTTTTTTGCAACCTTACCAACTCGTGTATTTGATACTCAAAATATATGTCACATACCGCACTACCTGATTGTTTAATATTGAAGAACAGAAAACTGTCCGTATATCGCAACACATGTATGTTTAATTCGAACGAAAGTCATTCTTATATCATAATTCTTAAGATAACTCCACTGTAACTTACGGGATGAACAGACATCCAGACTACAATCGCCATGTCTTTCCAATCGTGATTGATCAGTTCGGCCACAGTACGGTTGCTATTTTCCGATAGATGTTAATTATTCAAACTATGCACACGTTGTGGATTGTAGCTACCCAGTCAGTAGCTCATGAATTAAGCGTAAGCCAAAGTCGAGTGATGCCGTCAGTAGTTCGCGGAGTCTCCGCTCTCTAACTTGGCTGACAGGTGTCGATGTCGAATTAGAGAGCAGTTCGACCGGAATTACCACCTACTGATAACTAATTTCCTTATTAATGGATTGCTCAGAGCCTGTTTGATGCCGCAACTAACGCGAAGCAACCAGTAATTCTTACTGTTCTCCGGTTTGCATGGAAGTTAATACTATACTGTGAATTTATGTCCTTTGTATAATATTTACAATACTATCATAATTTTCATGTTCATAAGAGATTAGTATTATCTAGAGTTTAGATATCAAATACATTTTAAATTTCATTTGTCCAGCAGCTAAAAACATTTTTACTTGCATATGTAAATAAAAACAAACAATTAATTTTTGTTACATCTATAAATAGCGGCCATAGTGATGAATGGGAAGACCCGACCTCCTTTTTCAACGTTTGCAGACTTCAATGTCGAATTGAGCTTTTCCTGTACTTATTCATGGTAAGGCTCTTGGATTTAGGTTGGGTTGACTCCTGCGCTTTCAACCACCTTTGCGTCGTTCCCAAATCAGTCCAGGAAAATTCCGGGATCCTTCCTTAAAAGGGTTATGGCTGAACTCCTTCCCGTTTCTTATCCGTCTCTCCTTCCTTTAGGATGGACAATCACTCTGATGTCTGTAGCACCCAGTGATCAAGTGGGCTAGACCGGGGTGTCACAACTCGGTATAGTGAGCAATGTTCTGTACGAAATACGCCTCTTCTTTTCGTGACTTCCATGAGGCTTTGTATCAAAGAGGTCAGCGGAAACGGTTGAACAATTAATTGAAACAAGTAAGCTAACTGTAAATTGGTCTGTTCTTCATCAAACTGACATCTTATAATCTGTAGGGAAACACATTCAGCATCGGAATTGTATCTTTAATAAACATTGGAATTTTTTATTTGTTTTTCCTACAAACAACAGTAATAAATTATTAAATTTTGCATAAAATGTGTTGTGACCGTTGAAAGCATTATATGCAACTGATACCCAGCATATAAAAAAATAAAACAAAAAATAACTAAACGTCATTGCCACATAGAATTTAAATGAATTTAGCTGCATACATAAAATACCTACATTATTAAAATTAACTTAATTTTCTAAGAGAGCTTGCGTCAAGTAAATTGTTAGAATTCTCTCTGCTGTTGATTGTTAAAATTGCGAAGCAGAGTTTCTTAGTAAATCCGTGGCAGTAATCTTTGAAAAGAAATTTTTCGCACGAAATAGTATCAAAGACTCGAGTAAACGCAATTCTTTTCTTGCGACTAGATGTTTCTTCTTTGATTTACACATTATTTGACTTGGAAATGGAGATCGATTCATACGTCTCCTTTCCTTTTGAAAATCTCTTTCTTGAGGAAAAGAACAGCTGAATATTTTTTGCCTTCTTTACCAGCGAATTCCGAGTAAATTGTCTACGCCTATTGTGATTCCATACAAAAGCCCTCTCTGGCTCTGTGACAATATCTGAGCACTAGCGCTTTCCTTTACGTTTTTACAAGGATATATAGGAACGAGTAATGCGTAAAAGAAAAATTCTTTCCAGCGTGTGCTCCGTTTCAACAGTGACAACTTAAAATTTACAACGAACTACTGTCTCCAATAACACGGACAATTCTACAAATTCCATATAGTTATATTTAATTAAGAATTGCCAATACTAGAAATTAAAATTTGTAATTTATAACTCTCTTGAAGTTAGCGTAATTCTTGTATTCACGAAACAAAATATGATTAATTGATTGTCGATGAGTACATAAATTAATCCCGTTATTTGCTAAAGTGACTACAAATTATGATTCACATGATAAATAATGGGTAAATGTTGCTTCATGGATTGGAGAAGAGGCATTACAGCAATAAATCGAAGACTGTAGGCTATCTATGAACAAACAGTAATTAAGAGATAACAATAATTTATCCGTTTTGCAATTCTTACAAATATATTTTCTCCATATTAACAAAATCACTTTTATCCGTAAAATTAATATTCGGAGTATATTCGTTAAACAAATATTGACAAAGGCAATAGCATCTTAGAGATCCCTTATCTCTAACATGTTAATGGTTTAAGGTTATGCTTCCAAGAAAAAGCAGGCGTTTCTGACAACGTTGAATCTATCTAAAACATCAACATCAATTTCTTTCTTTCAACGCTATAATACTATATCCACGCATTCAACCGTTTCAAAAAAACAAGAACATCTCATCAAAGTTAGTTCCCGCAAATTATCAAAATGTTATTGGAATAACTTGTTTAAATATTTAATTTAAGAGTGCCCGAGTTTTCTTAGTTTAATTTACGATAGTTTTAATACGTATATTGCAGTAGCCCATACCTAACACACAATTCCAATAAACATTTTAATGCAATTATTTACGAATGGAACTTATTACACGTGCATCTCTACTGTTGTAATAATTATTTTAATTGAATAAGTGTGCTAAAGATAGTTATTATAATATTTATAATTTTAAATGTTGAAAATGTGTTTGACAAATTAATTTAATTTCATATTTCTTAATGCTTCTATCATAGCATTATATGCTGACGAGGGGCATTAATAAGAGCGTTCAAACGTTGCTTTCTTAACCATTAAAATTGCTAGACGCTACTGATCTTAATAGGTGATGCTAAATTAGTTTATTTTATCATGAACGTGCAATAAATATTATATTCGAATAAAACGAATATCATTTTACATCAACCCTTGCCTCACTGATAAAATTTAATATTTTTTAAAGTTTTTTTTATATATTAAACAAATTTTTGAATATAAACAAAGTTACTATATAACGTAGGGCTTATTTATTGAATAATAATAGTATGCTTAGTGCAATATATTTATACGAAAGGTCACCGCTATTTGCATGACGGACATTACAATTCAAATGTTTGGATTGGGCTTTAAATAAATGAATATATAAATTAATGTATCTCAGGAATTTATTATTATGTCTTTAATTCATTGAGCAAATGATTTGATTTATTAAAATGTAATTATCAATAACAAATCACAATAGTTGGATTTTCTTTTGTTTGTAAATCAAATATCTGTTAAATATTTTAAACTATTTTCCTATTAATGCAATTAAATTTTTTTGTTATAAATAATACCTGTTATAGTGAAAATGTGATGTATGTTTGAGGGTTTTAAGATCTGCGGTTGAAATATCATCTTACAAGCAATTGATGGGTATATAGCAGTGAGCAATGATTAGCAAACTTTCGCTGGAAATAATAGACACCGCATTGCCCTGATAGTTATGAAACAAGCTGTAAGGAGTATTAGATTATGTTTGTTAACTATGAAAAAACTTATATTAAGATATTGCAACATGTAGGAAATTAAATATAGGTTGATAGCAACTTTTACAAGACAACATTTAGACCCTGACTTGACACAGTAAGAAGATATATATTAATACGATTTTTTTTTTTTTTTTTTTTTTTTTTTTTTTACAGTTTCATTCCTCCCAGCAGAAGGCTGGGAGGCGGGCTGCTGGAGAGTCATAAGGGACTCTTTTCAGCCAATCTACTACTACGGGGAGGGAAGGGGGATGGAAAGTCGGCCGTGGCCTTCTAGGGAACCATCCCAGCATTCGCTTAATTGTCTGAGGGAAACCACGGAAAACCTCAGACAGGATGGCCGAACCGAGTTTAACCCCGGTCCTCCCGAATGATAGGTAGGAGGCCAAATTGGCCTCCTCCCATTCAACTACAGCGTATATATAATAGAGATAAAAGAAAACGACTGAGAGAAATGTCCAGGGATAGGAAAATGAAGTGAGTGGAGCAGGATGTACATACAGTAATAAAGTGATGGAGTTGGCCGGAAGACAAAGGAAAATGGATATCCCCGGTTGGAAAGATATCCCGCCATTGGATCTAAAACGTGACAGATGATGATTAATAACTGATTCTTTTATCCATGACCTAAATTAAAGCTAACTGTAAAAATAATTGAAGCGCAGAAGTGTATTACATCTGTTTCAAAACTGCAAACTTATTGTCTCAAGAAAATTGAAATCTGTAATTTGCATCTCATCCTTCCAATTAAAGTGATATTCTCAGTGAGTTCCAGCTGTGATGCCGAAGCAGTGATCTGACAACACCCGATGATAACACTCTGGAAATGGAACACTGGTTCTCGAGGGGAAATGGTAATGAGATCGGGGACTTTAAGCAAGCGCTAGTGGAAATGTCTGGCTGTTAAAACTCTCTCGTGATGCCGAGTATTGTGTAGCATATTTCAATAATTTCTTAGTTAATATTCTAGTGAGTGTAAGCCAGTCTCGGTGAGCTACAGGCCTGGGCGGACATGGAACACGAGAGCGCGTTTGCAGAATCTGAACCCTTCCTGCAAGGGCACAGAGGTAACCAATTTTGACTGTGAGAAACAAGGTTCGAAATGTTCTGGTACCTTCTAGAAAGACGCCTACAACTGGCCAATTAAACTTTCCATCCGCACCGCGTGATGTGAACTGGCCAATGGGAGACAGTCACCCCACCCTAAAGCGACAGTAGAGAGACGCGTTCTGTACTCGTCTCTGCACAGTTTCATTTTGAAGATCACGCCGTAAACTTGCCAATTTTTATGTAGCCAATGACTTAGGCAGTGGTTAGAAATTCACCACCATCTCCACCCTTCGTATGCTCACGAGGCGAGGCTTGTACCAACCCTCCCGCTATTTTATTCAGCCATTCGGCTATAGTAAGGAAACACATTTCGCTTCTATGCATATTAAGGTGTACCATTCAACTGTATCAATCCACTTATCTCTCCGAAGAATTCAAGAATAAATGCCTGTTCATAACATCTCTGAAGTTACTTGCAACAAAACCTCAAGTCAGTAGTTAGAGTGATTATTTTTAGTTCTTTCCAGTCCGTACTTGCAGACGCCAAAGGGAAGAACCACAATTTGACGGCGAGCAGGCTGGACGAACTTACGTGAACGCAGGGGTAAGTCGAAGGTAATTCTTCGCTCGGCCATTACGACGCGACAATTGTACATCTGTGTAAACCATCGATCTGTTTTCATTAGCCAGTGAAAAAAGTTGAAATTAAATAACATTAATGTAAACAAAGTCTTATAACAAAGTTTCCTCCTGCAGACTACAAACTGATTATGTATATTCCTCTCTGGCTACTATATTCAGTATTCAAGGAGTTATGGCCTACCTGCAGCCAGTTTGTGACAGTGCACGACCTCCACAAGTCTCGCGATATTGTGCGCTTTGCAACACGCAACCCATTACCAGAAAAGGACTCTCATGATATTACGCTCGTTAAATGGTAATGAGTCTAAGAAATGGGTCTCGTTTCAGAGGAACTGGTGAATGAAAACAAAAAGGAACACAGCATATTTAGGCTCAAGGAGAATTTCGCTTCCTGTGTCATCTCCGTACAATGTGAACATTGTCGCTGATCGATGAAATGATCTGTGAAATCATGCGTAGTAATAAAGTAACTGTATTTTGTTCGTGACCCACAAATGAGGGCGTCATGCTACAGTGAAATACAATTTGTGTTACTCACCGTGTCTATGTCTACCATCGTATTAAAATCTCCTTGTAATACAGTCGTTGTGTGGATGAGATAGAGTGTTGTTAAAAAAAATGTAATTAGAAATTTCTTCTTATCTTTTCACGGCGCTAACCCAGAAAGCCGCCATGTCTTCTGTCATAGAAACATCTGTCTGTTTGGCTGTAAGGGACAGATTTTTAAATTGCTAGTTCGAACAACTTTGTTTTATTTGTATGAAATTCGAGCTCTTAAAATTCTTGAATTGATTGTATTTTAGTTTTAGAATAGTTAATTTAGCTGTTTTATATAATTTTTTCCTTATTCAACTACCAGGAATGGAGAGAAAAAAAAGACAAAATTGTAAGTTTACAGAAAATCATTCCTAGCATGTTTTATTACGCGTGTTATGTTGAATTATAATCCAGCGTAATCGTTACTTACTATAATAGATGCTAACAGTATAGCGAACAACACAGTTCGTATAATAGCAATCAGACTTAAATGGATCTTCATGTATGCCCGTATGGTTTTTCCCCCTCTCTCTCTACTTTTCTTATTTTAAAATGGTATTTGTCGGGCAAGGCACATAACTAGCTGCAATACTTTACGTTTTATTACCAGATATGTATATCATGGTTTCAAACTATTTTTTTTTCCTCGAAATGAGTTTGTTGAGATTCTTTCATGTGTATTTCTTTAAAACTTAAAACGGGTATATTGGCGACACAAAAACTAAAAAACTACTGCGCATATTTCAACAGGGTTCTCACTGTTTGAACGGTTAGAATCTATTTGGTATGTGATATGTTTCAACGTTACATAATGCCAGAGCATTAAACGAAATTATAAAGGCATGGTGAGTAGTTTAATACCAAAGATGGATCCACTTAATACGCAACTACAATGTCTCTGACCATAGCCTCTAATGAAAGCAATAAAAGCACTTTATAAAAATAAATGTTGCATCATCCACACTAAACAAAACATGAAATATTATCTCCTTTATTTTGGCGTATTCAGTTTTTAAACGCCACAGATGGCGGTATTGAATGCGAGAAATTAATAAAGAAAAAACAACACAGATTTTCTTTGCTCATTACATCTAGCAGCACAATGTCTCTGGCTATCATAGATTCATTCTATTCACAGTAATTAATGCATAGGCTGATTTTTTTTTAAAATATCAATACAACTTGAATTAAGGCTTTAGTGTTGGGAATTAAAACAGTTTATGACAACCTAACGATTTTTGGTATCACATTCTGCGCTATACACGTGAGGTTCTGACATAATCCAGCTTTTAATCATTTTACATAATTTATTGGATTGTTTAGAAATGCAGTTTCTACGATACGTGGCGCCGCAATTTGTAACTCGAAGAGACCAATCGAAAATAAAGATTTTTTTTATATATCTTCAAATTAGTTGTAAATATAGATCCTTGAGTTCTTGGCGACGAGTTTAGAGTCAAGTTTACATCGCGATACGGTGAATGTTTAATTCCTAGAGCATTATTCCAGTTCAGTTAATACAGAAAGTGTATTATGAAATTAATTGTGATAATTTATATTATACAAGCTAGGAATCTTGATGTAACCACGTTGTTATTAACCGAAATGTATTTTGTGATTCATTTAATATTTTAAGCATTTCTGCATAGTCTGATTTTGAAGACGCAAATATTAGTTGGGACTTTTGGTTGAAATGCAACCTGTACCCGAATGATGTTGTTATAGAATAAGGTACGATGAATTTTGTTATTATTTGTAACTAATATTAGTAATTTCATGAAAGCTATGTTATTGATGACGTGTATCGCGATGTAAACTACTCCCAGTTACAACATAACCTCAACAACAAGGATGAAACTAAAATATATATAGTACATGTCCAGCGTGTGGTTCCCTGTGACTTTGTCGAAATTTTTTCTCATACAGGTTGCATTTCAAACTAACCACTTCAATTTAGGGATACAATATCGCAACATTCAACTTAGATATGAATCTATCATCTAATTGATTTTTTTCACGCCTAGGTCACATTTCAACCTAACCATCTCAGCTGTGAGAGATGATTTATCGAGAAGAATAAGGAAATATAAAAAGTCTTCAATTTCGACGGAGTTACGTAAAAATCTATGATGAAATCCAGGTATCTCGTTTATCATAGAATCCCCGATATATGACAGACAGACCGACAGACATCTGGTTGGGCCGAAACCCATGTAAAAACTAAAGTACCAGGGCATTGTAGCCCCCTGACTTTTGACTGAATAGGGGGTTGTGAGCTGGCTTTTTATGGAAGTCATTGTTTTGTTTTATTAAGTTATTGTTGTTGTCAGACCCTATAGTTTCTAGTTATGGCTGTGATGGGGCAATTGTAATGAGCGGCGTCATTTTGTTGTCTTATGTTTTGAATTAGTTGGTGGGGCGAAAGCTGTGATTTCTGGTAGAAGTTAGTCGATTTGTCTTTTATGAAGTCAGTGATTTTTGGGATGCCTAAGTCGTGGTGAATGTGTTGGTTTGACATGTACCGGGGAGCGTCTGCTATAATTATCAGGAATTTGTTTTGTGCGGTTTGCAGCTTCTTTACATTGGAGTTTGCTGCCATACTAAATAATTCAGATCCATAGAGCAGGGCAGGTCTTATTACTACGGTGTATGCGCGCGCACACAAGCTTTTTTGCTCTTGATTGTTGAATGGTTTGTCATAAAAGTTCATACACGTTTCTGATTGGACGACTAATCTTACAGTAGCAAATTGACATGGAATTTGATTTGCTGAGCTACAAACATTAGCGGGACTGTTCACAAAAACCTTTGAGGTAGCGAAAAAAAAAAAAAAAAAAAAAAAAAAAAGAGAGGAAAACTGAAATGTTTTCTTTAGATCTATAAGCGTAACTACATCAGTTTTGAGATGCAGAAAATGAAGAGTTAATCAAAGTAGATTCAAAATTTTTCAAATAATGATAAAGTATTTGTAGACTAAATGTGTCATTACGTCTTAAGAAATATGTTAAATTTTAACTTTGACCCCAAGCTTTCAAGTTCCTAAAATCAATTTAAAATCTGTATGTTCTCTCTACTTTCTGCGTGATGACGGAATTAACAGACACACACCAGATATGTGCTTTGTATTAATGCGCGTAAGGTACATGTTTCGATTTTCGAGCTGATGGTTCTAATTTGGTTGAAATGTAGCCAGGTCTGGAACGGAACAGACATGCCGTATCAAAGCATCCAACTCACCCCATTTTTTAGAACCGTGCAGGTAAATCATCGTCTAGTTTAGGACCGAAAATGGCTGGTGCCAAATTAATGAAGCTTGGTACATATGAATCTTTTCGGACGAATAAAAATAGTGTAGGGGTAAATAAATTTCAATCCACCCCTTTCTTGGTAGGGGGTGGATGAACCTACGATTGCTTCAGTTCCGGTAGTGGATGGCGCGAATTTTATGAAATTTGGTATACATGTTTCACATTGCGTGAGTAAAATAGTGTACAGGTAAATCTACGCCAACTATACCGGGCAACGCCGGGAACTCTGCTAGTTAAAGTGGTTCGGATACTACACTTAATTAAAAATAACCTTGTCTGATTCCGGACCTTAGCCGATGATCTCAGCAGTTTGTACGAAGGAAGTATTTTTCGGAGTACCTGCACATTATTTTATACTAGATTGTCGCAGCATTGTGTTTTAAATAGCAACATTTTTACCGTGCACTTTACGGTATTTAGTTGCCAATGAAACAAACAATTCTAATTCATCAATGTTAGGAATACCTAGATTTTTTCTTTCATTAGTCTCTCGACTGGTTTGATGCAATTCTCTATCCCTTCCTATCCTGCGCTAACCTTTTCATCTCAACATACCCTTTACAACCAAAGACCTCAATCATCTGCTTCATATATTCTAATCTCTGTCTTCCTCTATAGTTCTTACCTTCAACTGTTCCCTCCATAAATAAGTTAATGTCTCAAAATATGACCTGCCATCCTATCTCTTCTTTATGTAAGACTCTTCCACAAACTTCTTTCCTCGCCCATAAATTCCAAATCTCGCTCGTTTCGTTCTTTATCGTCCACTTTATTTCCAGCATTGCAGAGTAGAGTATGTTATATTACAGATTTTTCGATTAATTTTAATCGAACATTACCTCATCACAACATCATGAAGCGGAAGAATGAAATTTAGAACAGTCGTATTTGTCTAACAGTGTTTTCTTATTACCTGATCAGCTGATGTAAATTAAATATGGAATTTATAAGAAGTATGTAATATCTTGCCTCTAAATGGATAAATGGGAGGGGAAAGTTGATTGCTATCATAACATGGTTACATTTAAAGAAAACAAGCTAGTCGCTTGTCACAGTACAAGACGTAGTAGGTTTCGAAATATTTCGAACAAATCCCTACACTAGTTAGAAGATACATATATTATTAGAGTTTTATTCCATGCCACAGGGCCTTTGGAAGCCTACTGCTTGGTTTATTGGTTTTGATTTTAATTAAAAGTCACTTATTTAAACACAAACAATTGTTAATTAAATAAAAGGTTCTTTAAGCCACGGTCGCCAGGTTTAGTTCTGTTCTCCATAGGGATAATTAAATGATAGAATCACACAGTTTAAGGTGAACATCTACTAAAAAAAACATTATTCTAGTTCATTAACCTCTGCCACTACACCGACGGAAAGTACCACCACCAAACAATATATCAACAAGGAATGGTATTTCTTCTTCGAAAACCACAGATTCGTGGGATAAGAGAGGTTGACTTACAAAATAGTCTCCCACATTCACTATCGTCCTCTTAATGCTACACAGTCACTTGAAAACACAGCATTCCCTTTAAAACAGTGAGTTCCACATAATACCAGTCTCCATCATCCACTTCACCGAAGTTTTCACAATTTCTACTATTCGACCGAAAAATATTCCCGCGTCAGACCTTCACCTGATGGAGGTCAAAGACTCACTACTCATACAAAGACAACATCATATTTACTGACGACGCCGGCCACAGATACTACTGTAGGGCACAGACGTTTGTTATGTTACACCTTCTTTTGGAGTAAGTAATGTACTTCTTCAACCCCATCGCAATGGGTTATCTCGTGTTCAAATACGATTTTTGTATCAGTGAAAATTATTAAGAAATAATTTGAAACCTACTGGAAGCCCTAGATAGATATTTCACGAGAATGTGCATTCTTCTCCTTCATATAACATTTTTAAGGAGCATTTAGTAATTAATTGTCTGAGGATACTTTCTATCATATTAGATATTAGAATCTTCCCGAGACAGTTGATGTAAATGAACTGGAAAGAGTGTTTCTGAGATGAAAACTTCGATGTGAGCGTTACCTCAATTAATACCAACTAATAATCCGCACAATTTAAGAATTACTTAGACTATCACTCTTCGATTGTTATTACATTTCTTATACACCATCAGACGTAATTTTGCGTAGACGATGTTCAGCATCTTATTTTAAAAAATCCACACAGTAAACATTCCTGAGTGAAATTTGGAGAGATCTGATTTTTCTTTTCTGAGCTGAAGGTACGAAATTTATAAATTAAACCTATTCGCCATTCTCTTTATCCAACGTGGTACCTGAGAAAAATGTCATTGAACTTGTGCCTAACACCAGATGATTGCTGTACCATTCGTGATTTGGAAGAACGAGGGCTGATTACAGAGGACGAATATTGATTGTCCGCACACATCCTGATTAGCATGCAGGCCTGTAATCTAGTTTCAAACATCACGATTATTTACCTCCGAGACAGAGTCTAAACGTTGATTTATGGACTGCTGTTTACGATGTTAATGGAATCTGTCGTTTGAATAATCGCTGTCTGGCAATGTAGGTCAAGAAAAATGGAATTTTTAGAATTAAAAACAACTGGAAATTCTGCAAATATAAACAAACCTGTGGCAGAGTTACTTTTTGCTGCTTATTTCTTCTGTGAAGTAGCGAACAAATGTAAGACAGTAACATGTAAATCTAAGCAGATATAGGATCTTATCTGACTGATAGTGTGAAAATTGTTTATCTTTCAGCGCTAATGGTAATAAACGTTGTTTATTTTTTATTTAATAATGATCTCTATCTTAGGGTGAAAACATGTCGAGCAGGTCTAGGTGAAGGTGAAGCTCGCGGTCGCGATGAAGATTGATGTCGCGGTCGATGGATAAACATGCCGCACAGGTTGCGGTGAAGATGAAGCTAGATGTCGAGGTATAACTGCTAGCGATTATTAGAGTCTTACAAACGTTCGTAGGAGCCATACGTTCAATATGGTTTGGATTTTGCATTTTGTATTGAATAATAACTGCTAAAGAGAGCTATAGTATAGATTTTTCGGAACTTCCTCAAATTCCATCAAGATGCAATTTAGCACCTTTATGTTCACGTAACCCATATTTAAAAAGAACAAAAGTAATTAGTAATATTTTGTGAATAGTCAACCAAGTCCTTAGTAGTTGATAACTATTACATTTACTGTATTTAATGTGTTGTGATTTATCTGATTGTAACTATCTAATTACTTGAAAAATTAATCAAAATATTTCTTAGTTGTCCAGTTTATAGAAACCTGTACTTATTATTTTATACAACAGTCGATGTGAAATATAAAATAGCATTGTTAATATCAGTACATTGTTAGTTTATATATGAGTTGCAAAAAATTAAATAATATTATTTTAAATAAATCAATAATTGGAATAAGGCAAAATTAAACAGCAATAGGGCTAATTAGGCCAAAATATATAAACTTATTTGTAAGATATATGATTTCAATTACTTAAAAATAAACAGAAAATTAGTTCATAAATGATTATGTTTTTGCTTAAGTTAGCTGTAGTTCAAAGTTCATCTGCTATTTTCTTCTAGTCTTTTGTTAAAACAAATCTATTGTTGAGATTTCTGTGACGGTTATTCCATACAACGGGACATTGTTTTTTCACTGCGGACAACAAAACCGCTCTGTGAACTACGAAAGCCGATCTGTGTAATCAAGCGTAGAAGTTATTGACTCTTATTCCAATGTTTTGCAGTCTATCTTCGGTTTGGAGTAGTGAATCAAGTCTTTTAGGGAAGGATTCGGTTAGTGTTTTTACGACTTAGTCTATTGTTTCCATTTGTGATACTTCATTCATTTGAGTAATTATTGTTCTACTGTCAGCATTTGGGATTAGTCGGAGGCAGCTGTTATTTAAAATTTGGAAATGCGATAGGCTTGTTTTACACGTTCTTCCCCAAATTTGAAGGATTTGAATTGATGATTTGTACGGATGTAATTTTGTTTTTAGGTTCATTGAATGACTGATCAGTATAGGAAATAGGTTTTTGATAATACCTGGGACGTTTAGCCGTTTTTCTGCTATATGATCACGAATTGTGAGCGTTTTATAGCTAGTGACTTCAAGGTATTTGTGATGGTTCTTCCAGGGTATCTATTTCCGGAATATAGTCAGGTGACGGTTTAATTCCAATCTTTTTTGTGTAAAGTATATTGCTGCGGATTTGTTGGAGATCATTATTTTATTTCGTTTACTGCATTTCTCTATTTTTGCGTTCTGGTGATGTTCTCCATATGTTTTGTTCCCGTGATATAAATCTTCGTTTCATCAGCAAATCGGTCGACACTAACAGTTATTATGGTAGCAATATCGTTCACGTATATATTAAAAAGTGTTGGATTATACAGAAATTTCAGTCTTCAACTCATTCATTATGGAACATTATTAATTTATCTAGTTAACTGTAAATACTAGACTGCGAGAAGCAAATCCTGCCTCGCTGATTGGATTTCACCCAGAAAATTGGACCCGTTTGTTTAGGGTTTCAAACATTATGCAGGCCCAGGTCCCAGGTGTTTAATGAGATATACAGTATCACGATTGAATATCGGAAAGCTAAGAAATGAATAAAAACATATATATTTGACCGCCTGTTCGTTTTGCTGGTCGGATACTGATTGCGTTTTAAACACTAAACGTAGTATTATTCGGAATTGAAGCTGATATTCACAGTTATCAGTCCTTTCGCTCATTACTGAAAGTCGTGATCACTTTGTATTTCTCACTGTATTTTTAACATTCTTGACTACACCTTAATTGCAAATTAGAAGATCACATTGGCTGAGCGAGTAACTTAGATAAAAGGCTTAAAATCATCTCATGTGCATTTAAAAAAAAAAAAAATTAAGTGAGTAAGGATACGAGGAACATCTAGATAATATGCTAAGCGATAAAATGAACAAACATTTTAACGTTTAAACATTTCGCTGCATTACCACATTACAAGTAACATAATAGATATTGGAACATGATGTTTTAATCATTAACAGCTTATAATTAACATTCGCTACACGTTTTAATCCTGAAAACACCATTCCGTTTAACTCAACAGCCCTGCTGTCAGAACAGGAATATTAGATGTCATTAACATCGGTCCATAAATCAACGTTTGGTGTCTGCCTCGCAGGCAAATAACGATGACGGTGGGAGTTGGATTACAGAGCCACACGCTAATCAGACACGTTCCAGCAATCAATATGCGTCCTCTGTCGTATGACTCAGCCGTTCACAGCGAAACGGCGACTATTTCGCAGTGTTTACGTGATCGTTTCAATCGCGATATAATGGCTAATTTTCTTATGATAGTTTTAAAAATAACCGTAAAACATCAAAAGGTTCAATGTTTTACAAATTTATAAATATACCTCAGCTCTACTTTTCTTTGGTGGCAATATTTAGCTTCTTTTTACCTTTAGAAAATTCTGTTGTATGTTCTTGAAGTTTACTCTCATTAATTCAATTTCACGTAAATCTGCAGGTCCTATTCATCCTTAAAGGATTTACATGTTATAGCTGTGGCCACATTTATTCGCGGATGGCCTCAAAATGCGCCCTTGCCAAATTGCGCACTTAACAGTTGTATTCACCTCTTTATTTGTAGTAATAGTTTGTACTGTGTTTCAGTAATTTATTATCACTATTTTGAGATAAAATATTAATGTATGTCATTTCGTTGATTAAGTTACAAAAGTGAAAATGCAATTAATATATTTGAAGGTTTCAAAAGACCTGTTACTTAATTACCATTCATTACGCCTAAAACATTTGATTCTAGAAGTCACTACGCAATTTCGGTCGTCCACAATCTCATTTTCCACCTCACAGTATCCATTTATATATTCAAGCAATCCATTTCCATCACATTTGTAATTTCATTCCAAGGTACTCAATTCCCTAAGAAATTGGGTAATAACTTCTTCTGAATTAGTTTATTTATATTGTGGTCATATTTCCGGTGAGAGTTTACGTTAGGAAATTGTGATAGTGGAATGTCATGCAAATCTCTAGCAATTATATAAACGACGATCTTAATGTTTATTTGTCTCACAGTACTTAGTACATATTCATAACTCTCAGTTCCAGAATAGAATTTTTCAATCAAAGAACTACAAAGTTTTTTTTTTTAAATGTTACCTTCTTTTCTTTTGTCAATCTCATTGACTGCCTGATCCATTTCGTGGAATGGTGCTGGAGTATATACAGTAAATAATAAGCTATTTTTCTGTCTCTAGCAGCATTACCACAGAAAGATGTTAGCGGACATTGATTAATTTTAAAACACTTGTGGAACTCAGATAGATCGTGCGAAAGTGGATAGGCGCAGCAGGAACCAATTTATTTTTGAAGCATACTTTAAGCCCATATGAAGACATTCAGGTAGAAATTAAAGCTCTTAAATCAACTAAAAGTTTTACGCGATGAAAATTTTTAAATTTCTTATATTTTTTGGTATGTCCACCTAACATTAATACAGTTTACGGATCAACAACTGCATTATCACAGGTAAAACATTGCGTTTTACCTCGCTTGTATTGAAACTTGTCTTTCCTTGTTGTTTGTGTGACAGTTTTTATCATTTAGCAATCTCAAGTATAAAATCGTCTTATGACTGTTGTAAAACAGTTTTGCTATAAAGTAAATGTCAAGAAACTTCTCTATGAGGCCTTACTATTTGTCGAAGACGAGGTTGTCACAACCGGTGCAGGCTAAGAAACAGAACGGAAGCCAGCCATTGCCATAAAGCATGATCCTAGATCTATCATGGAGTTATTTCAGGAAATAACTGAAAACCTATATCTGGATTGTCGGATTGAGGCTCAAACCCACGTCCTACAGAGTGCCAGTATGGATCTTTACCGCTCTCAGATTGAATTTCAACATTTAAAAGAGTAGAAACTAGTTCAGATAAGTTTCTTACGTGTTATATTTTCTGCCATTCTTGTTTGGCCACAATAAGTCTACGAAGGTCTGATGTAACTGTACGTTACATTATGGGAAGCCTTTTGATTGAAACAGAAAGTACAGGTCAGATATTATTATCACTTTTTGATTGAACAGCATGTTAATTTCACGTTCAGCAACGGAATATATATGTGCTTAAGCCGCAGCTTTGAGAGTATCTGTTTTTACTCGCCTCGAATTTCCAGCAATTTTGCACATAAAATTCTGATTCTTGATTATTTGTTCTCTGTTTGTTAATTAAAGTGCGGCAGCCACATCTCTTTGGTCAGCTTGTTTGGAAGTGGCTGTAATATATCGGGTGTTCGTTTCTCTCAGTTTCTATCTCCATCTCCTAATATTTAATCCATTCAGATTGAGACAGATTAAATTTATAGTATTGTAATATATTTAGCCACAAAGTTGATTTATATCTTACTCTTCTGACTTTGTCGAGTTCAGAATCATGTTCCAGTTTTCTTGAAAACGAATTTAAATATCGCACTAAACATTGTTTGTACCTCCTTCAGTACTAACTGATATTTTCTTCAATTTTCTGTTATTGCAGAGTTTTCATGAATCACAGCGTCTTTCGCATTATAACGAAATAGTGGACGGTTCTGTTTGCTTTAATTTTTATACCAGATGCATCGAAAACGCCGAGAACAAGGCAGCGGCAACTTGTAAGCTATATGATCTGACAATTTATAGAAATTAACTTAAAAAATCATATTTAAAGGGGCAAAGAGCGTCGTACCAAGGGAGAAGGAGAATCTTTGGTTCGCTGTTTCTATACATAATTAAAGAAAGAGAAATGAAGACTTTGTAACGATGGAAGAATGACTGAAAATTGATTTTGGTAGTCTGGAGTAGCATGTTGTACTATTTGAAAGTACAGACCTGAGAGTATGGAGAAGTACGATTGTATTAATTTTTTAATATGCGTTGAGATAAAAAAAAAAAAGTATTTAACGGGAATTTACAGCGTTGGTGGTAAACATGGAATCGGACATAATCGGAAAATAAAGCCGATTGACCCAAAGAATGTCGTTGCAAGATATGCGTGTTTGGTGCCACTACCAATTTGTGAAAAGTGTTATCTTAAGTAAACATCGTTTTTCATTTATCCTTCGATATATTTACTACTGATTGCACGATTACTTTGTTAGTTTGTGAAAAACCTTGTACGTTGTCAAAGTAATTTTTTTTTTTAATTTGTGGACCTTTGGAAGAAACGCAACACTGGAGAGGAAAATAAATACGACTTATTTATATTCGGTTTATAAATGAAATAACGAGTCCGAGAATATTCGCTTTCAACTTTTTTTATTTTCTTTCTAACTTGTAAGACATCAGACTCCAAAGATACTAGGTGCAAATGTAAACAAATTCTCCAGCGATTATACCAACTAGCATACACTATGAATACTACTACTGTCAAAACTCTTAAGAACTTTAAAAACTAAAACTCGTCTCTGCCGATCGCTTTCGTAGGTTTCACAGAAAATTCCAGAATAATTCAAAGACTTCCGACCGACGTTTCTGGAATTCTAACAATACTTAAACTATTAAAATCACATTAAAAACAATAATAATTAGTGCAAAATCATTCAAAATCATTATGAATTTCACTGAAATGACAATTAAAGATATTTACACACATAAATCAGTCCAAACTGAAGCAAACTCTAAATATCGTAGCCAAACTTAATACTTTTTTTTTTTTTTTTTTTTTTTAATGGCCTTCGGTCATTGCGACCATTTAGCCAGCTCCAATTTGTTTTGTACAGAGTATTGTATCAGGCTTTAATCATGATATTGTGGACACTACAGTGAGGACAGCACAAGACGAACACAACACTTAATTAAAATCACCCATGCCCGAGGTCGGACTCGAACCGGCGGCGCTTGCAATGCGAAGCCAGCGCGCTAGCCACTACACTGCCAGGGCCGGCAAACTTAATACTTAGAATTACAAACTTTTAATCAATGTTTGATCCATAGTACTGTCCTTGAACATATTAAGTAGTATTTACATAGTTTCTTTCCATAAAATGATGTTAATTTACACAAATTCAATATTAATTGCAAGAAAAATATACAATACCACATTTACTCATCTCACAGGTTGCTACAAATAATCCTTAAAAATAAAATTTCGTTCCAGGTCTGGGTCGGAGAACTGTTATAGTAAGGCAGAAATTCAGAATAAAATACTTGGTACCTTTACAAGCTCTGATGCGGAGACAAAATTTTTTAGAGAGAACCATACATAAAAACCTGAAAATGTAGAAAATGGAATGAAACGCGTATGGTGAAATAAAGTTCGATACCATTTGCATAGTATTGATCATATGTATAGATATTGTGTAACTTTAGTTTGGTAATGTGACCCAAAACATGCAGTATTTGTTCTAATATTTGGTGCTCTTTTTCTCGTGATCGTGTAGTACTTTCCAGTGGTTAGTGTTTGGTGGTGTGGGCAGCGTGGACGCTGGAGTCTCCACAACAAGTAGCGTAACCGGAGACCCTCGGAAGCGCAGCTGACGACCACACACACACAGCGACCGCACGCAGCGCGTGTGTGGGGGAGTGGGGACTGCGTGATATTTTATTTATGAGTCGGCGAAGCGTGGCGGACAGAGGAGCCACGGTCGCCGATACGGCGCACACGGAACGTGCTGACTCAGCCGTGGTATGGGCGGAGGGGGTGGACGCAGAACACGTCCCGTCAATCCAACAACCAGCCGAGTTAGCAGCGCTTCTCTCAATTACTAGTCTCACACTAGTATAGCGTAGGCTTCCGCTGTCGGTGTTCATGTTGTCTGGGTGGAACCACGCCAATTTATAGAAACGTGACGTTTCTGTGGCTTTCATCAGAGGACTTCCATGTCTCGGATCGCTGTCGCCTGTAAATAGCTTCCGAAGCCGCGTTTATAGTTTATAGCTGGTCCGATGGGGACTTGCGTCCCATGGTTTTCTGAGCAGTTGGTCAAATTGAAACCCACTGTCCGCATTCATTTTATCGGTTCTATTTCATTATTATTATTTCCAACGCTTCTCTCGCCCGTTTAGCCTTCTTGGACCAGCACACTAGTCTCATTGAATAAAATAGCGCGCCCACTGACCTACAGCTGATTTGGTGACGTCGTTATTTTTAAAATGTATTCATTTAACCTTTCCTTGATTGTGCGTCTTATCTGCCTTATATATACCTCGCCACAGATACAAGGTATTTGATATACACTGGCGTCAGTAATTTCTCCCTTTTGTCTTTTACCTATACAAGCCAAATCAGAAATCTTCCTAGGTGCTCTATACACCGGACGGATACTTTTCTTTTTTAATAGGCGTCTAATCTTATCTGTTATCCCCTGAGCGTAGGGTAACAGTGCCATGGGTCTGTCCGTTGGTCCGCTGATCTCTTCTTCCGGTGCTGATGTACAGGAAAGCGCTTGATGCTTAAGAGTTGTGGTGCCCGTATTCATAACGTCAAGGCTCTAGACATTGGCCAGAAACGGCTATGGTCACTTCGCCACTAACTGTGGATGCATGGACAGCTAAAGTTCTTAAATTCTTAAAATTCCTCGTTTCACTGCTAAATGGTGGTGAGACGCTGCATGCAAATGGCGATTTGTATGCGTGCGATTCCGATAAACTCCGTGACTCAGAGAGCCATCTTCCTTCCGCTTCACGATCAAATCCATAAAAGGAAGCTGTTTGTTGACCTCAACTTCCATGGTGAACTTAGTTTTGTTGTGAGCGCTGTTCAAATGTCGGAAGAAGCCAGGAGGGATTCTTATCCCTGGGCCAGATGACAAAGGTGTCGTCCACATACCGTAACCACAAGGACGGTTTCAGATTGTAACTGTTGTCCACTTCAGACTCGAATGCCTTCATAAACACTTCGGCCACAATTGGAGACAGTGGACAACCCATCGCTGCTCCCTCATTCTGCTGGTGGAAGTTATTCTTATATTGGAAGAATATTGTCATTAGGCAGAATTCAGTAAGTGACGCACATTCTTGCGGTACGTTGAGATTATCTAGCCGTTTCATTAAATTTAATTTGATATTTTGTACTCTGCACCTCAGAAAATCTTTTCTACAATGGATATGTAGGGAACATTCATTTTACGGTATCACATCAAGCAATTAATAATAAACGTGGCCCGTGCGAAAATTTCGCGAATAATATGCGATAAATAGCGAAGTTGGTGGTTGTAGTTGGATGAGAGAAGAAGCGTCTCAATTGGAGCAATCTTTCATTTGTTGACTGAAATACGTAAGTAACAAAACAATTACAACGCTTAATGAAACAAAGAAATTATGGAATGTCTCCCTGGCAGAATTAAAAATATACTAAAACCTCTTTACTCTAGAAAGCAAATAGAGTTTACCTATATCGTAGTGATGTATCGTGCTGCTATCTATCGGCAGAGTGTTCACTCGTTGTCGACGCCACCGAATACTAGCAGCTTGGCTCTGTAAAACCTCATTTTGTACCAACTGCTTATTTGTTAATTGAAATATCTAGCGGTTATGGTCAGTACGAAAATTAGATATGTTGTAGTCTTATCTAGCGGGAATTCGATCATTCCTTTCCGGCGCCAGAGAAGCTTCACTCTGAACTAACTCTCATATACCCGTGACCTTGATTGTTAATATATTTGTCATTTACAGATTGAATTTCGTAAAATTTGTAACTTAATTAATGTTGCTACCAAATCACTTAAATTAATCTTTAAAATGGTACCGCATTTTTAGATTTTTGCTAGGTATGAAAAGAGAAAGATGACTCTTCATAAAAAAAAACTTTTAGAAATAATATAAATATGACAATAATAGCTTTAGCGATTTCACACACATATGTTTTACTCGAAAAGTTACCTTAAACAGTTGGACTGTTTAAAGTAAAAATCCCGGTCAAACAGGGACAAGTATGCAAGCAAATTGTAGCTAAGGCATGAAATCTCTCGCAGTTGATATTTTTTTTAATTGCTTAACGTCTCTCTAACAGCGAGGTCTTTGGAGACGGGAATAGATGGGGGGGCAAGGAATGGGAAGGAATTCGGCCATGGAGTTGATAATTATCATACCAATACTGCATATTCAGGTAACCAGCATTCTTCATATTTAGAACTTCCTTCAGAAAATAATTACTAATTATACGTTACATTCCTTCATAAAAAGGGCTGCTAGATTTGTTTGTGGAAATTATCGCAGAATGCAATAAGTAACAGATATGATAAAAGAACTGGAATGAGATTCATTGCAAGACAGGAGGAGTGTGAAGAGGGTCTTGGGAGTGTACAAGGGGTATACTGGTGATGAGGCATGGAAAGATATTGGTGTAGGTATGAAGAGTAGTGCTTGGAAGGGAAAAGAGGACCAAGACCACAAGCTGGCACTCGATTTCAAGCACAAGGGTGTGGGAAGATTCTCTTTTTTTAGGTATGGGTGTCAGGAATTGGAGTAAGTTACCAAGGGAAATGATGAATAATTTACCAAAAACGTTGAAAGAATTTAAAGTTATAATTGTAGAAGGCAAATGTAGGTGGGCGCGGAAAAAGGGGAAGATGGGTGTTTAGGGAAATTGCCACCGGAGCGTGTGCTCCAATGCAATTAAATTAAATTACTAAACTTCTAGTTTTTATTCCATCCACCTTCGTATCTAAATTCTTATCTTGGTTTGAAAGACTGATTGTTTCTGGTTCCTAATTTTTTAGGTACCAAAAGTAAGTCATGGTCTTTGGAAAGCATTTGCGGGAATCATCAACTAGAGTAGCATTGGGAAAATGTCTCTCTATGTTTATTCCTCTAGACGGCGATGTCTAGTGCTGTGTTCTTTCAACCCTCTTTCCGTGTCGTGTCAGAAGCGGTTATAAAGCGCCTAGCGTGTTATGCTGCACTGCAGTAAAATGTGAGTGGCTCTATCTTCAATCCATAACGTTTGTTTGTTTTCAAAGCGGTACAAGATACTTCTCAGGAAATTCATCGTACATAGACGCAAACCTTTTCTCTGGACGAGGAATTGAGTACGTGAAATCGCCGACGTAATGCCCAATTACTGATTTTGTTCCTTATCAATTTTATTACAAGTTTCAGTCAGTTTTAAGTCATTTGGTGAATGCTGCAGAAAATTCTAGTACAAAAATTGGTACATCCACGAAGACCACGCCAGTTTTAGTCCCATAGAATTAATGTTACTTCATTTCTTCAGACGTCGACAATAATTTAACAATAAGAATCTGCCGGACAACTTCAATGCGTTAAAATAAAGTTGAGGTGATAGTTTCGCTAACCTACTTAGTCAATATTGTTCTGCATGTGCCGAATTTGAAAGTTTCAATTACAGGATTATAATACAAGTCGAGTCTGAAACTTTACCCTCACCTTGCTCTGTCTTAATGAATTACGCTGTTTTGTGTTGAAGTGGGGATTCCTCGTCAAACAATATGCCAGCTGCCCGAAAATCTATCACCGGTCACCAAATTACCCTTCTTGGCCTCTCTGCCAGCAGTGCCATAGTGAGCATAATGATGATGATCGTAAAGAATAGCCATTATACTCATGATTTAGTATCGATGTTATCTCAACACGTAGAAAGGATTATACTAAAGTCGAAATCAGCGATCCATGATTCTGCGAAATAATGGTGAAGACAGCACTTTCAGTGTTAGGATCCAGAGGCGAGGCTGCATATTTCGTTTGCCAGGCATGCGCACAGATTGATAAGGGACAGATGAGTAGATGTATTGTTTCATCTCCCCTATCATTAGGCGACAGTCTGGCGCCAATACCCCAGGTCATTTTCCCAGCTAAAAACATTATAAAATGCTTGTGTTTTGTTTCGCAAGGAATGTCAATCTATCTAGATGTGCCAGCCACAACAACAAACACTTGGCTTAATAAAGGAGCGTGGGAGAAGGACGGATATATCAATGATCTTGGAAACAGATATACATGAGTGTGGGCAAGCGAGATGGAACAATATAACAATGTCATCAGTTGAAGTCACACATATGCTGGCCAACAAAAGGCGAGGGATTCTTGAGGCATATGACGTATGAACGGGTGTCGTATGTTCCTCCAATAGAATGAATTACTTATGGTTGTAAACAATCTGTCGCATGTGGAGGCAACACTTGGTGGCGGGAGTCGAGAGACATCAACGATTGGCTGTGGCAGATGCCGGGGAGTTTTATGGAGGAATCACTGAGGTGATCTGAGAGCTGGCTTGAAGGGTCGAGGGGATTCGAGAGTGTCACCTGGACCAGCAAGCTGCGCACCACTTTCAGTCTTCTTACTCTGTAGAAGTCATTTTGTGGCCTTCGTATGAGTTTTTAAATTAGTCATCTGGTACTACATAGGCTGGCTATCAGATTCCACATGTCTTCAAGTGATTGGTCTAGCTTGTTCAGACGTTGATACAATCAAAAACAATTTAAATCAGATTATTTTTCGAGCTGTGTGTGCCTATACGTCACTCAAAATCATCCTACAACACCCCTGCGTAGAGAAATTTGCCTGATAAGAGAAGAAGAGCTTAAGTCGTGTGCAGTTTAATTAGCCTTTTAGATGAGTAATACTGAATTAATTGGCGCCGCGTATTACAAAACAGATTAAGATGAAATGTATTTTTGTGTTTATATGATATGTATAATTATTTGATTTCTTGTTCATTGTCAAGTAACTTAGTGAACTTAAATTATTAATTCAGTACTTGGGCAAAGATGTTTATCACTCATTTGCTAGACAATTGTATGTGCTGTAGTGACTCAAACAATTAATTTATGGTGTTGGTGTTTGCTTGCAAAATATTTTTGATTATTTATTTTGACTAAAGATAAATACATAACATTCATGTTCAATTACATGTCAATTCATGAATAAATGGCTATGTTATGATATTCTTAGATTATAAAAAATGATTCTAAACTAAATAGTTACCCTTCTTATCAAATATTAAATTAATTAAAATCAAAGGCAATTTTAATTACAAAAACAATTAAACCATTTAAACCTAATTGAACGGTTACACCTCAATGCAAAATACTATAGCCGGTTCAGTTAACAGAGGCGTCTCAAGGTCAGTCTGCTTTATCCCCATTCCGCTACTCTTACCCTTACATACGAAGGTAAATTTTACCACTCTTTACGTGGAAGTAGCGGTCAGCTCGGAGAGGTAGGAAAGGAAGGGAGGTGCGATGAAGAGCGGAAAACATTACCTCTTTACACAGCACCTAATGTAACTAAATCTGATGCATGTCCTATTTCCACGTAATCTTTGACTCTATATCAAACAATTCAAGTATTTTGGGGTATATCGGTTTCTGGTAAACGATTAGTTCGGCCATTGTTGTCGGGAAATAATCAATACGTGTTACCTACATTTCCCATCCTCCATCCTCCTTCGTGGGCCATTTTGAGCCTCCAACTTTAATACCGTCACTCCTCCTACACCGACCTGACTTCGCCCCGTTTAGTTTATCACTTGTACGACAAAAATAAATATGTACACACAGCACATCCCTTTCACTGACGTTACTGACAGTTCGCAGTTCGTAACATCCGCAAAGCGAAAACACACAATGTGGAATACGTACAAAAACACTCTCTTATCTCAAAACGTCGACTTTCTTTCGCAGCATAGGGAACGTGCATAAACCACGTAGCTCCATTTTGGCCTCCTGTGAACCCCCTCCCCCCCCCCCCTCCCCCCACGTAGCTCAAAGTGGCTTTTGCCTCTACCCCCCCCCCCCCCCCCCCACGTACCTTTTTTCCCTTTTGATTCCAGATTGTACTGTTTTCTCTTGTCAGACTATTGTAAATTACATAAGGAGATAATTTATTGAGGGAAATAAATATTCACATGCTGTTGTGAGTTCTGTTCCTCATTTTAACTCTGAAAAATGTTATGAAAGGAAAGCTACGTGGCCTGGCTCGAAAACACCCCTCCCCCACGTAGCTCAACGTAGCCTTCCAGCCACACCCCCCCCCCCCCCTGGTCCGAGCCTCGTAGTTGTGCACGCTCCCATAGTGTTAAACCTATAATACTAATTTTCCAGCACAAAATTTCTCCACTCCATGGAGAACAGAAAGTGAAAGAGCTTAAATTTTTACTCAAAACTTGAAAGAAATTGATGCAAAATCCAGTTTCCACCTTCCATCCCATCGCCCGACCATCATCTTTAAACAACTTGTCACTGTTCTCTTATTTCATATACCTTATCGTTCTTCTGTTACTGTTTATTGTTAACTTCTTGTGTTATGTTTTTTTCCAGATTTACAGTTTTAATTAATAGTTTACGTTTTTTACATGATAATTGTTAACTACGAGTATTTCTACTTCAGTCATACACAACTTAACAAAAGGAGGAATAAATAACAAAAAGCGTAGCTTGTTTTATGTAGCCATAAATCGTAATTACAATTTAAATTGTAACATTGTTTGAATAATAGTTGTAAGAAAACATTATCACCAGATTTTTTATTAAATTCCTCGTATCCCATATAGCGATACTTTTGCATTCTTTCTTCAGGGCGAGAAACACTGTTTGGTTAGGGAACATCGTAGCTGTTTGAGTAGCATCGGTTCCTGTGGTTTATTTAAACAATCTTCGTTTGTTCCATCAGTATATTTGGCCGCCGTTCTCAATGTGTTTCAACAGCAGGAACAATATTTAGACAGTGGCAAGTACACGAGTTTTCACAATTCTTCTGAAACTACGTAACTCACGCCTCAGTCTACCAGACACCTGTATGTTATTGAGAGCTCTCCAAGAAATACGCGGTGTAGAGGAAAGTGTAACCACTAGAATGTATACCCGTTTGAGAAACGGAAATGATATTAACCAATACAGGAACAGTTACAAAAGTATATACACTTCCAAATTTCGCTGTACCACTGAACTTTACGAATATACTACCTGTGGAAGAGTGACACAGATTTCACTGGATAGTAAGGAAAAGCGTGGAACATTTTTACACCGTTCATAACGTAATTATACCTGCAGTTCCTATATTAACGAATACTCATAAAGAGCTTTCATGTGATCCTTCGGCTTCTGTTAGGTACTTCGAAGAGCTTGTTAGTCTGGGCCAACGCAAAAGCCAACTAGCTTTATGAACCACAGAACATATTCATCCGTCCCATCGCGTAACGGGTGTCACAGCTACTACGTGTCAGCCAGTGTCTTAGTAGCGAGGTCAAATATACCATAAAAAAAGGCATAAATAAACAACTTTCAGCCATATAAAATCACCGATTTATTAACATTAACAAGTGTGTTATTTGTCATGACTAGCAAAACGAAAATAAAACTTCAAAATTTCGGACTAAAGGTTTTTATAATAATGTGATGTGTTTTTTTATTTTTATATTAATAACCCAGTTTACATACTTCGCTTTTCCAATAATAATCATTCATGTAAAGGTTGCTTGGCGACACAAGATAAAATAAAATTTCGAAAATACACCTCGACATAAATAAACTTAAAGAACTGAACCTCCAAATTCAAAATTTCGCGTCATACAATTTTTTTTTTTTTTTTTTTTTTTTTTAAGTCGAGTAAACAGTAGCCAAAAAAAGTTGTACTCATTGTACGGTTCGCCAACATTTAATCTTATATTTCCAAATTAATTAGCATCTGTGGAAGGAAAGTTAGACGGTGTTAGCAGAACACAACATTAATTAGGGATCATAGATCTCTTTCAACGTGTAGTACTTCTAGGATATGAATATCAGGGAAACTTTTGGGTTTAGAGCAGCTGATCATTTGTTTAATGGAGATACCGGCACATACATTTGCTGGCCAAGAACTCTGCACCAAAATTATTAAAAGAGTACCATGCCAATAGTGAACCATTAACAAGGATCACTTTATCGGCGAAAGTAATTGATACTAATAATAGACGCACTAATTGTTTCATTGTTGCCTTGGGAGTTCTCTCCTACCATATCTCAAAACGAGAGTCTTCTAATTCAATCCAACTTCTTCAGACTTGAAGGGCCTTCGGAATATCGACATTTTGATATAATTTTTTTTCTAACTCTCCAAGTATTGAAAATCAAACACGATAAACATAAGTTATAGATCTTTAGCGTCAATGCTCCCAATACTCAGCACAAACTCGGCTGGGATTATGCAGCATGAACAATCGTTAAAGGCAAACTTATTTGAGATGTTTACCTCAAGTTTCGACCAACAAGCATCGTCAAAGTTAACCCAAATGTTTACTCGACGTTTCGACCAACAAGGGCCCGATCTGAGTGGAGAACAGCTACATTGTACTCGGTGGTACAAAACTGCGACACAGGACTCAGTCTGTCGCGCCATTGTCTTCTCGCAGCACTGCAACAAATGACGGCGCTAAATGCCTTTCCACTCCGCTATTGTCTGACAGCCGAAACACCTGAGAGGAGCTTGCTTCCTACAGAGGCGGTTGTCGCTTCATAAATTATGGACACATCGCTGCAGGACTGACAGCTGTGTTGAGCACTGAGGCATAAATCTCGGCACCGTCGTGTTTGCAGTGGTTATTTTTCACTCCACTTCTCAACTTCCATTTACTTCCTTCGCAATAAAAAATACGTAGAAATTGCAAGTCTCTGCATTAAGTAACGACAGTAGGATCGCAGAAATTTGATAATATACTGAGAAATCAGGATTTCGGAGCAATGTTAACTCTCGTCCATCATTTCCTTAAAAATGAAAAATCATTGACAATCGTTACTGTCAGCCAGTCCTTACTACATATGTGAAGCGTCCCAACAAAAATTTAATACGAACATAAACATCAGCTCTTTCACACCATACAACACTTCCGTTGATGCTAACAGTTCTCCCGACAGATTAAGAGCAACAGTACTGACTATATACTGTAAACTAACTTAGTCCACACCGAGAGGGGTGGTGTAACGGTTAGCGTTCTCGCCTCGCATTCGGGAGGACGGCGGTTCGAATCCCCGTCCGGGCATCCAGATTTGGGTTTTCCATGGTTTCCCCAAATCACTCCAGGCAAATGCCGGGATGCTTCCTTCAAAAGGCCATGGCCAAATTCCTTCCCATTCCTTGCCCCCATCCTTGTCCCCCATCCTTTCCCGTCTCTAAAGACCTCGATGTTAAAAAGAGACGTAAAGCAGTTACAAAAAAAAAAAACTTAGTCCACAACCCAAAGGTAGGTTAGAACCTCCGGAAGGGGGCATACTAAGCCACTGTCTCCGGTACTCCGGTACACTATGTGTTTCTTTGGCGAAAGCATCTAGGAAAAAAACAAGAAATTTGGAAATACTCCTTGTGCCAATACTAGCCATGAATATATTTATTAATATTCATAACAACGTATTTTAAACAGTGTTTACTAATGTCAAAGATTGGTTGACTGCCCTAATCTTTCCTAGCTAAAATCCTCTTAAGATTAATAATTGATTCCAAGAAGGCAAATCTTGAAATAGACCGAGCAACGGAATATATGAGGGATAGGTTCGTGTGGTCGTAACCCCCTAGTGGCAGGATTATAGTTGCCTTAACCTAACCTGGTAATACTACCGGGAATAAGGGACTTACAGCTTAACGTGGAATCCGAACCATGGAAGCGTTCTGGCGTATAGAAAGCTGTGCCATAGGTGAAGGGCCATTGAAAATATGTGCCGAGATAAGGATTCGAACCGACGATCTTTCGATTTCCAATAAGACGCCTGAACAACTTAGCCATCAGACCACTCAGTGTATAAGGTGAAAAGAAAACTAAATGTTTCGGTGACCGTTAGCAGCAATTCTTAAAATGATTTCATTTTTGTTGCAACTTTCTCTTTCGACTACTTTTGCAAGGAGGATTATACCAGGGTAATAAAATACTATACTGATGGATGTAAAAGTAGTTCTTCCCCTTGTGACTGTAGCGTTTGGACTGCACAAGGAACATAAATGTTTTTCTGCCAATTACCTCTACTCCTCACGTCTGCCATTAGCAGTATAATAATGTAGACTTAAATACAAATAAATAGATTCAGATCATACGAGAAATCTCATCTTTTATGTTATTCCTTTATGGAAACTTTCACTTAACACACTTTATCTGCATATATCGACGAAATTTTAACAGAATGTAAGGGAAGTTCGTAGCTTAATTGTGTGTAGTAAGACCCACATGCAAATTTTAGCAATTTTTTAAAAAAATCAATTCTATAGTTCGATTAATAACCTTATGGAGGTGTTGCTCAAATGACTAAAATAATGAAAACAACTTAGAGAAACCGGTAACTATAGGCAGTTAGTAAACAAATTGGAATATTCTCTGCATTTAATACGGAAGAATAAGAACTACATATTCGTTTTTTGCATGTAAATATGTTTCAAAGCGAACAAGCAAATAAGGTTTTTTTTTTTTTTTTTTTAATAGTAAGTAAATATTACCACAAATAATCCAAAGCTATTTTAAAAATTGGTGCTGGCAGAATCATGAGACATAATTTACGCAACTATTTTCTCGTTTGAGTATGTTTTTGCCTCTTCATTTTTTCCGTAGCAATTAAAGATAACCGCGACTACAACGCGCTTAAAGGGATAAGCTGTCGCGTGATGGTATAGCGTGTTGAGCATATTACTCTCTGACAGTTTAGTGATTAAGTTGTCTGGACTACTTCGTAACATTTGCAGGGGAGAGCTGTTACTTGCGACAAAATACTCCTGACAGTGATGAGGAACACCCCAAAACTCGGAGGTGTCCATGACTGCTGAACTAATAGAAGACTAGTGACTATATAAATTTTTATTCTTTCTTAGAAAGTATTCTTAGGCAATTTTTGTCAAATTTAGTTCTTCGGGAAGAAACGCAATAAAAGCGAGTATTGTAGTTACGTTCTATTAGTATTTATCGTAACGTAAAATCCAAGTGTACAGTTATAATTTCATTTTTCTATGTCGTTCATGCTATATCCAGAAAGTAGAGTCCCTAAACTTACAAATAATTAAGGTTTCTACGTATTGTTTTGAAATGTTGTATTGTAAACAGTGAGCAAAATGCAGAATTTTGGTGGTATGCAACCAGGGAATGATATCTCTATACATACTACAATTCTCGCTGTTTTGTAGAAATGTGGTTCTTGGTAAATACTAGCAGCTAATTGAAACAACAGCATAATGCAATTTCTAATGATACTACCAGCCCATCTTACATTCATTATTATGCACGTGTACTGTTCTATATTTGATACGTGTATTACAGAACATCTGGAATAATCGGGAAGACTGAATGAATGTGTTTTGGTATTTATGCATTTCAAGACAGTTATAGAACAACCTTGGTGATTACAAAACTGATTTTCGCGCTTCAGCAGCCACCAATCGGGAGAGAACTGAGTTTTCTTGTGTTGAGCAGAATGTGCAGGAGAACTTTGAGACCTGGAGTAGTTCCCGAAGACCACTTCTCTCGCTAAGTACTATTTATAATGATTATAAGGTATGAATCAGGTTCCGTACTCATCACGAGAAGCTCATCACGAGAAGCCCAGTCGTGACTTCCTTGTAGGTCTGCCTGCCTGTTCGCATCTAACTAATCATGTAACTAGAGGGGTCAGGCTTTTTCATCACGTCATCACGGAAAGTGGGCCTTCTCGTCGAGACCCTTCCGTATCCTGAATGGTAATCACCGACAGCCGTAATATATTACTAGTCTCCGTAACTTCACCATCTTCACTGCCACAAATGGTGATATCGACAGTCGTATTACCGCGAAAATGGCATGCGTATTGTCTCGATTCACGACATGATTTAGCATCCTAAAAACACTGAATTTAAATTACTTCATAATTCATGACTCATAGACAGGGATTATTCAGCGAGAAATCATCTGCTGTTCTGAGATCATGTATCTGAATCCTTATTTCCATTTTTCAAATTGCCTTGCATTTACTTTATCTAATATATAAAAGTGAATGTTTGTTGGTTGTCGGTTTGTTGGTCTTCTATGCGAGGCTACATCATTCATCCGATTACGATGAAACTTTCATGAGCTATTGTGTGCGCACCTGCGAAGGTTACTGATCAAAATTAAAAAAAAAAAAATCCCTTCTCCTCCTATACACCCCCCCCCCCCCCATTTTTCTCAAAATATTCGATACACGAACCCACAGTTTTTATCCGATATCGATGGAACTTCACACACACATATACTTTAAAACAGGCAGAATAATACTGTCTACTTATGTTTTTTAAAAATAAAAAAAAACACCCTTTTTCACCTTTACCCCCCCCCCCCTACCACTCCCTAAATTTTGAAAACTTTCTTCATACAAACAAATAGTTTTTATCCTATTTCGATGGTACTTTGCATATGTATACTTTAAAACAGATAGAAAAGTCTGCTTTTGGTTCACAACTCATAACCCCTCTCAACCTCCACCAGCCATTAATTTGTGCCAAAGATGGTCCTGTAAACCCATAGATCTTATCCAATTTTGATCGCACTTGGAAATAGATAGGTCTGCTAGCTCTATGATTATGGCACTAACTTGCAAAAGTCTCCGTCTACACTACTAGGTTCAAATCCCAGTGTGCGCATGAATTTTTATTATCTGGATTTTAAAATATGTGCAACGCCAGAAGTTCAGTGGTTGAGATTCCATGACATATATAATAAAAAGAGAGAGGTCTGGAAGCTCACAGGTTAACGGGCTTACTTTAGAAAGTTCCCAGGTTTAGATCACGGTGGAAGCTGACACTTTTAGTCATGGCATTTCATCACATGACGTACGCCAAATTCGTGGTTTGGATTCCACGTTGTACTTCATGTCCCATAGGAACATGTCTTGCCGTTCTAGATGTGACACAAAAGTTTAGTAATACTTCGGGATAATTCAGCCAACCTTCGGGATGTGAATTAAGTTAGATTTTTTTTCTTTTTAACAAACAGAAAAATATTGTTTACATTTTTATCTCAAAAAAGAAACTACTATTCTCCTTGCGCCACCCGCAAACTTAATTTTTGCCACCGTTGTTCATACAAACCCACAGTTTATAATCCAACTTTGATCTTACTTACCACACGTATGATTTAAAACAAAATGATCTTTAGCTGAATAGTTAACGCGATTATTTACGGACGTTTCTGTCTTAGGCCACGGTTTCAAATATAGGGGGAAGCAGGAATATTTAGGAGTTGATCATCTGAGCGACGCCCGGCGTTCCCTGGTTCAGATTCCACAATAAACTGTAGGTTCCAGAGGAAATAAACTGGCCGTCCTGCCTCTGACACTATGGGTTAGTGAAACTCCTTTCGAAGGATTCAATAAACCGTCGGGTTGTGGACTAAGTTATTTTACTTTAAAGCAAAGAGAAAAATACAGTCTATGTTTGGTCTACAAAAAGCTAATCCCTCTCGTCATTTACGCAAGACCTCAGTTTTTGTCTTCGTTGTTCATACTAACCTATACTTTTTATCTGGGTTTGATAGTATTTGGCACACCTATACTTAATAGACGTAACAGTCTGGTAGCTAAGTTATTAAGGCTTGTATGTTCAAAAGTTTACTGGTACGATTCCAGGTTCAAATTCCAGGGGAAGCACGAATTTTAGCTGTATATGATCAATAGCTTAGTATGCCCCCTTCGGATTGTTGACTTAGTTTTTTTTTACTTTAAAACAAAGAGAAAAATACTGTCTACATTTGGTTTGAGAAACCAACTTTTCTTCTCCTTTAGCCCCCTTAATTTTTTGCAAATTACCAAGAGAAATTATGAATAATTAACCAAAAACATTGAAAGAATTTAAAGTTGAAATTTGTAGATGGTAAATGTGGGTGGGTCCAGGAAAGGTAGAAGATGTGTGTGTAGGCAAGTTGCCACAGGAGAGCGCGTTCCATTGCAATTGAATTAAATTAAATGTTCATAATACAATCCCACTGTTTGTATCCGATTTCAATGGAACTTTGCACGCGTTTACTTTAAAAAGATGAGTGAAATATTTCCTAAATTTGGTTTAGAAAATCCCACCAGTCTCCCTTAAGAAATATTTACACTTGGAACTGTTCAGTCTTTTTGCAAATATCTCGAAAGTGGTAGGGAAAATAACCAAAGTGGGTAGGGATATGCGTAGTATTCTGAGAATCCATTACAGTTCCTGTCAAACGGCGTTGGACTGATTCAAAGCGAACAGTTGCTGACCAAGAAATTCGAACTTGAAATTTAAAAATCTACAGTTTTTATCCAATCCTGAAGATACTTTGTGCACAGATTTTTTTTAAATACATGAAAAATGACGTTTCCACTTACTTTCGAAAACTGCACTTACTATTCCCCATCTTCCCCCTTAATACTAATTTGAACAAGCACCTTTTTTTGTATCAGTAGGGAAATCCGCCAAAGTGGATGCTGAGGGAAGATTTTTGCTACAATCCGATCAAAAGTAATAACTTTCATATCCAGCAGCTGAGAACCGCTGTAGACAGTATTTTTTTCTTTATTTTAAAATTTAAAAAAAACTTAGCCCACAACCCGAAGGTTTGTTAGATCCTACCGAAGGGAGCATACTAAGCAATTGATCCCATAAACTCTTAAAAATTTCTGCTTCCATCGGAATTTGAACCAGACCAAGAAACGTTTCAATAAAGAGCTTTAACGACTGAGCTACCACACCGCTGTGTTTTGAAACATTGATATGCTAAATAGTGGAGCTTTCTGGTGGCTCAGTGGCTAAAGGCGCTTGTTTTCAAAACGTTCGCTGCTTCTGCCCCGGGCACAAATCCCAGCAGGCCCAGGAATTTTGAGAGTTGTGTTTAATCATATGAGCTATGCCAGGACGCTCCGTGGTTCGGATTCCACGTTAAACTGTAGGTCCCAGACGAAAGGAACTGGCCGTCCTACCTCTGACACAATGGCTTAGTATGCCTCCATAGGGAGGATACAACCAACCTTCGGGTTGTGGACTAAGTTAATTTATTGTTTTTAATGTTATGCTAAATACTATCAAAACCGATTATAAAAGCAATTAGTCTGTGTATGCAGAAAACGAAAGACCGAACTCGTATTTCCAAAAAACTAGGATACACTTTTTCAATATTAATTTAGTTCATAATAATCATTGCCTTTCTTTTATTTTGAACACGTAGATGTGTCTGTTTTGTATATGTGCACCCACTTAAGAAAGACGGGCGTAGCTAGTAATCAATAAATACAGTCGTAGATTCCGTGCACCCAGAGCATCTATGGATTTGTAACGTTCAAAGACCGAAAAGCTAAATCAGCTGAAAAAAATTTCCACAACGCGTTCTCGTTTCTTGAAAACGGCCACAACACACTGTGGATTATCAGTATCTAACTCTTTGTATTCACCACTAATCGATCCATTGTGTATTTAATATATATGATTCTTCTTAACCATTGCGTTACAAGGCTCTAAAAAAAAAATGTAAGTCGTCATGTGTGGAGAATGCGATCTGGACCAGACGCGAATTTCGCGTTGTGGCTGTTTTGTGTAAGTGCCATAATGCGAATAACGTATTGTGACTGTTTTAAAGACACCAAAACCCGTTGTGGTCGTTGTTTTCACTAAATGAGCGTTTTCTGACTTTGAGCGGAACAGATATAATAAACCTGTAATCGGAAAAAGTCGATATACGTATTTAAGATTTAAAAGAAAAAAAATTGTTTGTTGCCTTATTAAAAAGCTACCGATGACTAGTAAAATTCTTTTTAAAAAATTGTATCTGTCTGGATGAACATGACTCACTTAAAAGTAACTAGTCATGTTGCTAATAATGTTCCGACCAGTCTCAGAAGTAAAATATGGTATTGAAAGATTAATTTTGATACCGCGTGGAAAATTAGGATATTTAAGACGTTCAAACGTACATAAACAACGAAACCAATCAATTCCTCTTTCAAAGGCGTTTGACAGAGTAAGCAACAAAATGGTTGTAAATAAGGTAAAAACTATTGGAGTGGATGAGAAAGTGATTTTCTGGGGAGAAGAATTTTTAAAAGGGAGAAAACAAAGTTAGGGTAGAAAATGCGGTATCAAAGGAAGTGGAAGTAAAAATATGAGTGCCGCAGGGTAGCGTATTGGGACCATTGCTATTCATTATTCTAATGAATAATTGTGTTGATTGTTTACTATCTGAAATTAGATTGTTTGCAGATGACATAATGCTGTATAAAAGGATCAAAACGATAGAGGACTGTAAACAGTTGCAGGGTGATCTGGACAGGATATCTAGTTGGGTTGGTAAACATGGGATGAAGATAAATGCAAAGAAGAGTCAGCTAATTAGATACACAAATAAAAAACAAAAGGTTAATTATGAATATAAGGTGGGGAAAGAATTGCTTGCTGAAGACTTGAAATGTAAATATCTTGGCATTACATTTGATAACAAGCTTAACTGGGCAGGACACATTGGACAGGTGGTAGGAAAAGGTTTCAAAATTCTGCACTTGTTGGAGAGAGTGATGAGGGGATGCACGAGAGAAGTAAAGGAATTGGGTTACAAAACTTTGGTCAGACCATTGCTCGAATATGGTAGTGTAGTATGGGACCCACATTTTGAGTATCAAATACAGGAGTTGGAGAAGGTGCAAAGAAGGGCTGCTAGATTTGTTTCTGGAAATTATCGCAGAATGCAATTAGTGACAGATATGATAAAGGAGCTGGAATGGGATTCATTGCAAGACAGGAGGAGGATGAGGAGGGTAATGGAAGTGTACAGGGCGTATACTGGCGATGAGGCATGGAAAGATATTGGCAGTAGGTATGAAAAGTAGTTCATGGAAGGGAAAAGATGACCATGACCACAAGCTGGCACTCGATTTCAGGCACAAGGGTGTGGGAAGATTTTCTTTTTTAGGTAAGGGTGTCAGGGATTGGAATGAGTTACCAAGTGGAATGATGAATAACCTACCGAAAACTTTGAAAGAATTTAAAGTTAAAATTTGTAGAGGGCAAATGTAGGTGAGTGAAGGATATCGGGGAAGTTGGGTGTGTAGGGAAATTGCCACCGGAGCGTGTGCTCCATTGCAATTAAATTAAATTAAATTAAATTCTTTGACAGTTGTATAATTTATGTCAGTATTATAAATACTGCACTTAGTTCAAAGAATCCAACAAGAACGTTTGTAATTTTGAATGGTAAGCTGCACCAAAATAAATTATTCAAACAAAATTCATTTGAAAGTATTAATGAATATAAACGTAATATTTGAAATCAATCGTTTTATAAAATCAAACGACATATGAATTATATGAATAAATTATTGAATATTTAGAATTATTTTTAATCAGTTGCAGTTAGGGATACGGTAAAAATAAGAATTACTAACTGTAGATTGATTTTTTTTCATTTCCACTGCTTTGTGGAAATTTCAGCTAGGGAAAAACAAAAGCTACTGAGTCAATTTTTTGCCTCTTCCTAGTAGCTTTGTACTTTTTAAAGTGAAATATATAACTATCATTTAATTGAAAGACGTCCATTTCTTCTGAGACATAATTAATAATTCCTGCATCTCTGATTTAATTTTCAAATAACGTTTTCGGCTCTTAATACGCACTTGTTTCTTGCCATTCAGTATGTATAACTCTGGTTGTTTTTTATGTTTCAGGTGAGGTGTTGATGTCGTTTCGCAGTAAACCGAAATCATGAGCGTTTTCTCAGCAAAATTCATGAGCATGATGGCTACCAGGAACAAATACACAGACAGAAAATACAATTTTCGGTGTGGACTGAAAACTGAAAATTTGTCTTTCTTGAATCTTTCTACCAGTTCCGAGGTAAGAGCACTGGCTGAAAGTTCTGAAATCTCATTTCTCTTACCGAGGTAAAATTCAGTTCCTACATGGTAACTGAAGTTAAAATTAATTACTTTAATGGGAGGCGTAGTTGTAAAAAAAAAAAAAAAAAAAAAAAAAAAAAAAAAAAAAAAAAAAAAAAAAAAAAAAAAAAAAACGTAAGTGTTAATTACAAAAAACTACGGCTTTTCCACTATTTGTGACAATTTTTCAGGGGAGAATTATTTAAACTATTAATATCCTTTAGATTGTTCGTGATTCAGCGGATGAGACAGGAATAATAATAATAATAATAATTCCACCATTTGGCTAAAACAATAGTGATTTCAAAATAGCAGCAAGGTTTAAACGATCCTTCTTTGAAAAGAGAAAAATTGTAATTTCAAGACTCAGAAATAACATTATAATTTGTGTATGTTTCAAACTTGTTATTCACAAAGCAGTTTTGATACTACCGCAGAGCATAACAATAGCACTGTCACAGACCAGTTAAATAAAGAAATTTTTCATCTAGGTTTTTTGTCTAAGGTTTCAGGTTATATTTTTCTTTCAACTCTAACAGTGCTGCCGAAATCAGACAGCATGACAAGCCGGCAGTTAACAACGAAGTTTTGTTTCGCTGTCGAACGCAAGATCTTATGATTTTATTAAACATAGATCGGAAAACATACAAACTTGAAGAATTTTCACATCCATCTCGACCTATTTTTACGTAAAGCTTATAATTTTGAGGCTGTTTTGCACAATGTGCTGTATTATAAAAGAAAAAAAAATATCTAGGAGGTCAAAATGTAGAGATGGTGTTCACTGTATGAAATAACTCAACCAGAATAGATGTATAGTGAAAAAATTGCCTAAAATTATATATTTCTTCTGAATTCGATGGAAAGATGCAACCATTAATCGCTATTGTCATGTTGCGTACACCTATTTATAGTTTCAACGGAAGTATCAGTCGCCAGTTACAATACTGTTTAACAACGATGGCAGGAGCATCGCTGGAATAAATGCATGAGCCGTTATAGTGAGTGTACTAGAGAAGAAAATACTTTTGTAATTATAAAGTTGATTTACACTGTTATAACAGTATTCTCAATCCGAGTAAATTTATATCCTCCGAAATGCGAGACTCTACTTTTTATTGGGCACATTCCTACTGTTTTCGAATGAATACAAGCAACCACGTTCTATCACCTGGAGTCTATATGGTCTCATGTAACGAAGACGATTGTTTCTCATTGTCGTTCAATACGAGGCTGGCTGAATAGTCTGAAATTTATTCGATTTGATGTCACCCAATCATATAGTGTTTCCTTTATTGGAAACAGATATTTATTTGTATAAATATCTGGAACAGTATCATTGCTTTCAAGATGCGCGATAGAGGATTTTACATTGTATTTAATTGGATCAGTTTGCTTCCGTGATTAAAGTGATCAAGAAATGCATAGACATTTCGCTGGATTTTGTGGTTGTAGATAGATTTGACAAGACGAAGTGTACAGGAAATTTTATACATTTTTGTCGGGACATTTAGAGGGGTATGCTTGACCTGCGGGTAACTTGTTTTGCAGCCCTTTATGGAACTCACGACCTGAGAGTTTTGTGCGATTAAATAGACCTGTCTACGTCACGAAGAAACCGAATTGAGTAGGGTAATATTGTTGAGAATTCTAGGAACAAATTATGTTAACTGATGTGATCCTTGAGAGTACCAATAATTTTCCGCAGTCCTTTGGTTTGTAGAATACCTTAGGACTTGCAGTGACAAACAGCAGAAGTGAGAATTCTCTCGAAATTGTCTAGTCAATCAGTGTGCTGAATTTTTCGAAGGTAAAGAGTCTCCGCCTTTGAAGGCGAAATTAGAAGTTTATTGGGCGAAGGAGACGCTAGCAAGAGGATCTGGTACGTCAGTTTGATTGGGAATACCCTAGTGAAAGAACTCGACGCTTATTTTTTCTCTTTTTTGGGGGGGTAAGAAGAGAGAATTCAGACTATTTATTCTTGCCCCGTAGCTTAGCGAAATTCACATCAAATCAATCACTGTTTTCATTAAACCCTGATGCGTGTATGAATTCAAATCAATACCTATGCAAATAAAGTGCTAAAGGAGAAAACATGATAAAACCATTATAAAAAAAACGATGTATTCCGGTGGTTATTAATGAATACTGTGTGTTAGTACAATTTTAGCGGCAAACCTCCAGATATTTCCACTTGAAAATTTCGCACAAATTGGATGTATGTGACTAGTCCTGAATTCAAAAAAGTTTCCTGTAAAATTAAGAAAAGTGGAGTTAACACTCTTTTGGCTTTGACTCTCCACATATCACGTATAGTTGCGCAAGTTGCCATGCCTTACCTCGTTCAAAAAGCTACCAACAGGAGAGGGAATAGCATAATAACATAAGAGGCCGGGAAAAAAGGGAAACAAGGCAACGGATTGAGCTCCCTGCATTCTAGCTGCTACTGAACCATGATAAAGTCTTGTTGAGGACGCTGTTATTTGCATTAGTAGAAGAATTTTAGCTGATAAACACTTTGAATATTTATTGAATCACTACTTGTTATTTCATCGTTGAACTATCAAAGAAATGTAGGCTGGGTATGAAAAAAGCAGACGAGCAGTCTTCATTTTCGGCTCTTTCGCTCTGATTGAATATAGATTATATGTGCATCATATGTTTCTATCTCCGCCAGTAACGCCAAAAGATTACCTTTGTTATTGACCAGCAGGCAAATTTCAGTATCGTACACATACCTTCTCTGCAAGTAATGTTTAATATAGTTCAGCCTGTGTCTGTACGAACATTGGTTATATTATTACGTTTTGATTTAAATATAATATGTTATTACACAAGTATTTTAATGTCCTATGCAGCATTATTTAGTTAAGTGTAATTTCCAACAATCAGTCACAGCGAATTTTAAATTAAACATGGAATACACTTCAACTGCGAGAAGACTGCCATCAGACATCATAAAATTGGCGGCGTTTGAGTGTGCACCATGGCCCAACTACAGTAATAATCAGGGCGAAAAATATCCGACTTCTTAACTATTGACGTAAGCCTAAACTATGCGCTGTTTTAGAGAAATTCATTCATACGTATTTGCATAAGGCAAGCACACTCAGCCAAACATTTCAGTACTTAAAGTTAAGTCCCCTGAATCATTGAGAAATATGTTACTTATACGGATAAAAAGTATTTGGTATCTTAACAGGTTACATAAACTTTTATCATGCCAAGTTTCATATAGTGCGTTCATTAGTTTTGAAGACAGAAAACTTTTCAAAATATGTTCCTAATCTGTTACCTGGTGACATAAGCATTCACTATGCCTAATTTAGTTTTTTTTTTTTTAAATGGCATTTGGCAACGAAGGCCATACAGCCAGCTCAATGTAATTTTGTAGTTTTCAGTGTATTAGTCGTCATCCAGTATATATATATTGTATTTTCCAATTGTATGGACGCCACAGGACGGACAGGACATTAACACAGCCACACACCACTTAAACATCCATGCCCGGATTCGAACCGGCGGCCTTCGGCACGCGGAGCTAGCACTCTAGCCCCTACGCTACCGAGGCTGGCGCCCAATTTAGTTACAATCCTTCCAATACATTTTTTCGTCATGAAGAGGCAGACAGAAAAAAATCAAAATTACCGTTTGTTTTGGACACGTTATCATTGGGAGTTTTATAATTTATTGGTTTAAAAAGTATTCTATATCCTGAAGGAGAACTTAAGTCATCACTGTGTGTAGTTTCGTGACAATCCGTCCATTAGTTTTCGCGTGATGGGTGGTCATATAAATATTTCAAAATTTGTAGCCCATCTGGATAAAAAGTATCCTGACTGGTGACATAAGCTAACACTTTTGCAACTTCGTTAAAATTCTTCCAATACTTTTTGCCTGATGCGCGAACATACAGATAGGCAGACAAAGTTCCAAATATTATCTTTTAGTCATCTGTTTCGTCAGCTGTGCACATTGAAATTAATTTCTTTTGGAAGTAAACTTAACGTACATACACAACTTTTCAACGTTTTTTTTTTCCGCGATACGGTCACAGAGTACTATGTGAACACCGGCCTATGTGAATCGTGAGGCAGGAGCACATGTGTCGTGCCAGAATTTGGAACCAGATTTGTGATAACCGAAGCATTTAATCTAGTGGCTGAACTGTTATGTTCCTACTTGTCTGCGAAACGGGTAACTCGTGTTCTGTTTGACAAGTGTATTTTTGTATGTGTGGAGACGTTGGGGACCATTCTAGATGGTTGAGGAAAATCGCTAAACTCGCGATCTGGATAGCCGATACGCCGGAACCAGGACTTTAGCGTTATGCCTCTCTGATCCAGTGCAGTGGCGCTTTAAGGCGCGCAGGAAGATTTTCTACAACTTGATTTGAGTCTATAGGTTTTGTTCTGGCATTGCGTTAACTGTTTGTAAATTAACTCAGTTAAAAAGTCTACATTATAGACTGAAATTGTAGAAAAGTTGAGTCTAAAAATTTAACTTAATTCAATATGTGCTGTCTCAATGTAGTGATAGAGACGACGAAACAGTAAAATTTAAAATTTTTGTTTGTCTGACTGCAATGTTCGCGCAACACGCAAAAACTAATGAACGGATTTTAAATAAAATACACATACTGATAGCTTTTATCTCACGTGACTAAATCACTGGCGTTGGAAGTAAAAAATAAAAATGATATTTGGACAAGTTTTATAAAATTCTTTTAAGAATTTTAAGTTTTGAATTTCTCTTTTCAGCACGTGCAAATATATTGAACATAATTGACTAGTAATGCCAATTATACGTTTGTCGCGTATTATATCGAAGGTTTGTATGTCGTAGCGATGCTACATTGTTGACAACAGAAAACCTCAAGATTTAAATTTGCTGGTTTGTAACATGGGGATATATATAGAGTTAAACCACAAGTATGTTTCTCTTATCTTCCCGCGTTTAGCTATCATATCAGATTTCTTGTATTACATTTTTATCAGTAACTTCGTACGCGTGGATTAAGATTTTTTTGCCAGAATTAAATATAAAAAGTTGTTGGTAACGAAGGATTGATCCCAAACAATATCGAGTCGGCATAATATGACAGGAAAGCTATCACTATATCATTCTACCGTCGAACCTGCCTCTTGAAGAGAATCAATTTCCAACATATTTCTGTCACTATTCGATAAGATTTCAAAATTTCGTGACTACAACTGTTAATCATACTGGAAAAAATATCCTGTGCCCTTCATACAGCTTTCCTTATAAAATTCCATCACAACGATATAGCCATATAGTCGCCAAAACGTAACAAAAAGACAGAGACTTACTTCCGTATTTATATTAGTATTACTGTGGTTCACACTCACACACTGACTGCGAACAACACCTGAGGGATCATTATAAGCGTAAAAAAGTGTACACCTACAAAATTGCAAGACTACCTACGATTTGCCTCGCATTGCACCCCTAACTTTATAATATCTACAGTTTAACATCATTCAATCCAAATAACCTACGGCCCAGGCCTGACTCTTACGATGAAAAACAATTTTTAAAAATCTTAGCCTTTACGGAGATTTGAACCGGAGACCACGACGTTGGTAAGCAAGCCATTTAGCCATTATTATTATTATTATTATTTTTTTTGGGGGGGGGGTGGTGGTTTTCAATGTTCTCTTTGCCTGATTTTTATTTATTAGTGGTATTTTCCATTAGTTGGATGTTTTGTTTTTTGAGGTTCTTTATGATTTGAATATTTGGTACAATTAGGTTCCCCTTGTGCCTTTGATTCGAAGAGTCTTTCTTTGGTTCTAGGCGTGGTTTATAAATAGTTTTATTTGGTTAAATTGTGATCATCAGAATGATTCTGTCATTATTATATCGAGTATCCGTGCGAAGTCTTTTTTATAATTTTGAGTTTGGATTAATTCGTAATATACAGTATTCATATATGCTATATATTCGTCATAAGTACTCTTTTCCGTTTGTAGCATATAAGTTAGGGTATTGCCTAGTATCCATTGTACCGTGTTGTGTTTTGTTTCAGGATATCTCATTTTCTAAGGTTTCAGTATTTCCTGGATGCTCACGGTTAAAGGGGATGTTCTGTCAAGTAAGGCTATTCTTCGTCTTGCCCAAGTCCATATTTTCTGGTTTTGATTACACGTTATTCTGTGCATACGGGTGTCAGTATTTCCGCAATTTCTGCACCTGTCATTCGAGGATATATGTATTTCGTAAAGTCTTGTGTTGGTTGAGATGTTTTCATTTACGACGTCATACCACAAGGACTGTGTTTTAGTGTTTAGAGTTTTATTGGTTATATTTTTCCAGATGTTGCTCCAGTTGTATTTTGGATTTTTAATTTCAATTTTGTTTCTGTGGTTAAATGTGTTGATTATTTTGTAGATTTCTTTTGTTGTCTTGTTGTACAGAGTGCATCCTTTGGTTTTTGCATAAGTTGTTTCGAGGTGAAATTTTCTCATGTGTGGTAAGGTGAACTTAATCGAGGCCATGTTGAAAGGTATTTCCTCAGCGACTGGTTTTGTTTCGTTTATCAAGTTAGTTGATGGGCCGTTTGGGTTATTTACCGCTGTCGTTATGGTTCTTTTGAGGAATAATGCGCAGCATCTTTCGCGTACGCTTATCATTCCTATGCCTCCTTTACCTAGGGGTAGAGTCATTGTTTTGAACGCTGTTTTAAAGATCTTACCCCTGCTTGCAACCACCCGAGCAGATTCTGTATCCGATGTGCAATTGTGTCGGGTATCGGCAGTACTTGGGCGATGTAAACCATTTTACTCAATAAAGATACTTGTGCTATTTTAGCCTTCTGTATTGCATCCAGATCTCTATCACAGTGCATGTTTATAACAGCCCTAATTTTCGATAGTGTTATGAGCCAGTTTTTAGTTATTGTTTCATAATGTTCTTTTGAAAAATAATGCCTAATGTCTTATGTTCTTCTACTTGCTCGTACCAGATGTCTGTTGGAGGTGGGAATCTCTGCCACACTTATTTGGAGCAGTGCAGTTTTCTTTGGGTTAAGTTTTGCGCCTGTTGCTTCCGTGAACATTGTGATTATTCCCGCGTTTTTTTGGATGTCCCTCCGCTGAAGTTTCGGCTATACAAATGTCGTCTGCGTATCCTCTGCATGTAAATTTGTATCCATTTAGGTTAATGCCTGTTAAATTTTGGTGACATTTTCAAGCAGGGGTTCCGTTGCCAGTGCGTACAGGATCATTGATAGCGGGCATCCTTGTCTTATCGATCTTTCTATCTTGACGGGCGCTGACAGGTGTCCGTTTATAAGAAGTTTTGAATGTGTGTTTGTAATTATTTTCTTTATTACTTCCACGAATGGGGAGCCAAATCCTTTATGTTCTCATGATTTTTAAGAGGTAATTATGTTCAATTCGGTCAAATGCTTTTTCAAAATCGAGGAATAGTAGAGCTGATGGAGTTTGTTTTTCTGCGTTTATGCTGATGATATCACGATATTACGCACACAGTGTTTAAGATGCTACGCCCGGGAATAGCACTGGTTTGATTAGGTCTTAAGATTTCTCCATGAGGGGTTCCAGTCTAGTTTTGAGGATTCTCATTAGTATTTTTAAGTCTGAATTTAACAAAGCTATTGGTCGTATTTCATTGATTTTTTGATCTGGTTGCCTTTAGGTACAAGCACTATGATACCCTCTGTGAAGGCGGTGGGAAGATTTTCCTACTGTCCATAAGTCGTTTAGAATCTCTGTTACTTATTTCTTAGCATGGGCCAGTAATGCATGTAAAATTCTATGGGTAACCCGTCCGGTCCTGGGGATTTCCCTCTTGCTGCTTGTTTATCGATGTATGAATTTCGTCTTGGTCAAAAATTCTTGTTAGAGTTGCCGATTCTCCCACTGCTGTGTTACTTGAGTTGGATACTAACTCGGCGATTGCCGCCGTACTAGTTGGAGTTGACTTAAAAATATTTTTATAATGCGTGGTAATTTCTTTAATTATATCTCTTCCGTCCTTGATGTTTTCACCATTTTCTTTAATTATATTGGTTATTAAAGTTTTTTTACTCCTTTTTGTGCTCCTTATAAGGTGGTACAAGGCTGCCGTTTCTTTGGTTGCGACGTCAGCGGTTTTGAAGTTGTCAGAAGTTTGTTTGCTTGCATATTTTGTAATGATAGGATCTTGGCTTTGTATTTTTTTATTTTTATATTAGTATCGACAGTTATGGTGGGCTCTTGGTATAATTCCTTGATGCATCTGGTATAACACTCAATTGTGCCCTTCATCCAATAGTTCTTTTGTGTTCCCCAGGAGATTAAGGTTCGTTTTAGTTTCGGTTCACATGTTCAACCCCACCAAGATAGGCGTACTTTTTATATTTTTTACAGTTTTTTAGACATTCGTCCCAGACACTTTTGATTCTTCGTCTAGCGCCGGGTCTTCAAGCATAGAGATGATACATTTCCAGAATCCTTTGCCTCTGCTAACAAGCTGCCTCTGCATGTTGACAGTGCATTGAATACTGTTGTGATCTGAAAAGCTTAGAGGAAAAATGTTTGCACTGGTTATTTTGGTGTCGGAGAGTCTCAGTTACGTAGATCCTGTGCCCGAGTCGGCTTGCCGAGTGTTTGAGACATATGTGTAGGCTTTGGGCATTTCCGTGAATGCATTCCCATGCGTCGCTGAAAGTCCATCCCTCGAATGAGGTTAGTCAGCTCCCTGCACCCATTGAAATTTGGGGTTTGATCTTTTTGGCTTAGTACACAATTAAAGTCACCTCCCATTATTATTGCGCCTGTGGTATTTCGCAGGAGATAGGGTAGCTCTGTTTTGTAGAAGTATGCTCTTTGGGCTCGATTATTATTGCCAGAGGGGGCGTAAACATTGATTAGTCGCTTGTTATTTATTGTAGTTGCAATGGCTCTGCCGTTTGTTAATGTTTCTGTACTAATCGTCTCAATTCCCTCTCTAATCACGAGGGCCCGTTCCCGTATTGGTTTCTTTGGAGTAGTTGATTATTCCATCGTATCCAGGGATGTTTAGTTCGGTAAAAGTCACTTCATGTAGCATTGCAATGTCAATACTGTTTTGTTTAATATAATCCGTTATGAATTTTATTTTGAATGGCGTAATTACTCTGTTCATATTTATAGTTGCGATGCTATAACTTTGATTGCTTGTCATTGGTTATTTTACGTCTCATCAGATCCCTCCATTTCTTCCTAGTACCAGTTGTCTTTGCTGAGGGGTTTTGGTTTATCTTCTTCTCTTATCTTTTGATCGTTTACGTATTTTGGTGTGTCTTGTCCTTCATTTCTCGCTTTGGTTGTTTCTTCTTCTTCTTCTTTTTCTTGTCTTGATTTGGCGTTATTTGTTGTTCGTTCTACTTTCTCTGCTATTCTTTTTACTGGTTTGCCGCTATTTTCGAGTCGTTCACTGAGAGCTCGGCGTTTTTTTTGCTATGTATTGATTTGCGGTATTGGCACCGTCCTTATTTGCACTTCTGCTGGATTGTCTTGTTATTCTCTTCTCGCTTATTTCTTTCTCGGCTTTGTTATTGATCGTTAAGCTGTGCATTTCAATCCGTTGTTTTGTTTCGGAATCTTCTTCTGCCTGGTGAGTTGTTTTATTTGTAAATGTTTCTATGTGTATGACATGTTCTGGGATACTCTCTTCTTCTATTTCTTTTTCATGTAGTTTCTGTTCCAGTTCTTGTTCTTCATTTTCCTCTTCTTCTTGTCCAGATTTTTCGGCTTGTGTTTCCTGTTTCCCGCCGTGCTGTTCGGAGTTGTCGTCTACATCGATCTCCATGTTTTCCGTGTTTTCCAACGTTTCTGTGTGTGGCTCACATGCTGATGTTACAATGTGGCCTATGTTTACACTGTTGACTTGTGCCGTGGCTTCTGCATAAGACGCTGTGTTGCTACTTTCCTTACTCGCTTCCGCGATTGTAGCATTTGCTGTTATAGTTTCTGATGTTGAAATTTTACTCTTGCAAGTTGTAACGGTCGGCGTTTTGCACACTCAGATCTTAGATGTCCTTGTTCATTGCAAACAGAGCATGTGCGCGGTTGTCCCTCATATATTATTCATGCTTTGAAACCCTGTATCATTATATAGGAAGGTATATGTTTATTAAATCAATTTTCACACACCGTATGCCGTTGTTTGCTTGGAATCTGAACTTAGGGCTTCATTTTTCGTCCGTCGCCGTTATTATTTCACCATAGTTTCGGATTGCTGCCGTTACATTAGCATTACTAATTTCAAATGGTACATTAAAAACTCTTACTGATCGTAGCCGCAGCCCTGCGTGGCTTATATATACGGTACTTACGGTTCCATCTGGATTCTGGTAGTCGGCTTTCCCTCCAGTTTTCTCTACGATAGTATTGCACAAGTTGTCAATTGTCATTTTAACGTATATTGCATAAGTCAAGAAGTCCATTTGGATTCCGTATACATCTGCGTCTGTCAAGTTGAATTTTTCATACAGCTATTCATGGAAGTCATATGCACGTGGTCTTGTCTCCTTTGCGTCGAACGCGGATTTCAGTGTATTCTTTCGTATCGCCGATTCCATTTTCACTATCGTAAACCACAAGCAAAGTTTTCACTGATACACTCACTGAACCTCGCTTGAGGAAGTATCGAGCAACCACACGCGACGGCGGCTCGATGCGAACTGGCCATTGAGCTGCCAGTTCACTACACGGAAACACGGTCTGGAGACGTCCACATTCAACATGTCTGCCTATCACCGTCTTTCGAAGTTATGAGACAACATGTGTTATTTATACAGATAATTTTTCAACCAAATGTAGACAGTATTTTTTTCCTTGTTTCAAAGGATAAGTGTGCAAAGTTTCATCGAGATCGGATGAAAACTGTGGATTTGTATGAAGAACAAACAAACCAACAAAACAAACAAACATACATTCATCTTTTTATATAAAGATTACTGTGGTTTACACTCACACACTAACTGCGAACAACACCTGAGGGATCATTATAACGTAAAAAAGTGTACACCTATAACATTGCAAGACTACCTACGATTTGCCTCGCATTGCACCAGTAACTTTCTAATATCTGCAGTTTAACATTCAATCCGAATAAACTACGGCCCAGGCCTGACTCTTACGATGAAAAATAATTTTTAAAAATCTCAGCCTTCACGAAGATTTGAACTGGATACCACGGCGTTCGTAAGCAAGCGCTTTAGCCACTGAGCTGCCAGCCCACTTCACGGAAAAAGCGGTACGGAGACATCCTGTGCCCTCCCTACAGATTTTCTCGTCAAATTCCGTCAATATCGGTATACGCATTTAATTGTCAAAACGTAACATAAGACAGAGACTTACTTTCGCATTTATAGTATTCCTACGGCAGATTACACACACACTGACTACGAATCACCCCTGATGGATCAATATAACGTAAAAAAAGTGCACATCTACTGTATTACAAGACTACCTACGAATTGTCTCAGGTTGCACCCCTACCTTTGTGATATCTACAGTTTATAATTCAATCCGAATAACCGACGGCCCAACCGTGACTCTTACGATCAAAAACAATTTTTAAAAATCTTAGGTTCCACGGAGATTTGATCCGGAGACCACGACATTCGTAAGCAAGCGCTTTAGCCATTGAGCTGGCAGTCCACTACACGGAAACACCGTACGGATACGTGCATATTCAACGGGTCTGTCTATCGCCGTATTTCGAAGTAATGAGACAAAATGTGTTATTCAAACAGATAATTTTTCAACCAAATGTGGACAGTATTTTTCTCCTTGTTTCAAAGGATAAGTGTGCAAAGTTTCATCGAGATCGGATGAAAACTGTGGATTTGTATGAAGAACAAACAAACAAATAAACAAACATACCAACAAACAAACAAACATACATTCATCTTTATATATAAAGATAACTAATCATCAGTCATTGTGTAGACAGAATAATAAACTACCTCTACACAATAATTTTTCCGATTCTGTGAAATTCATACAGGAGTTCGTGTAGATATAAATTAACGCTTAACTTTGCTATTGTGGATAATATATATTTTTTAAGTCTTGTAACACCAGAACAAGGTAACTCGAGTAAGAACTCCCAACTACGAAGGTGGTCTGAAAAGTTTCCTATCTAACAAAGATAAAAGACTTTTTTTCTGAATTTTTATATTTATTTTTCAACAGTCTCCTTGTAACTCTACACACTTCTCCCAGCGATTCTCCCATCTCTGTAACCCATCCAAATAGTACTCGGCGTTTTTCTCTGCAAAATAATTGTTCACGAAGGTGATTGCCTCTTCATTTGACGAAAATCTGTGTCCTCTGAGCGCAATTTTTAGACGAGGGAACAAAAAGAAGTCGCTTGGGGCTAGATCTGGTGAGTAAGGTGGATGGTCAAGCAGTTCAAACCGTAATTCGTGAATTTTCGCCATGGCAACCGCTAAGGTTGTCGTGGTGAAACAGGATTTTCTTTTTCTGCAAATGTGGCACTTTTTCCGCAAGTTTTGCCTTCAGCTTGTCAAATAATGATGCGTATTATGCTCCTGTAGTGGTTTTTCCTGTTTGAAAGTAATCTATTGAAATAACTCCTTGACTACCCCAAAAAACAGTCGCCAGCACTTTCCTAGCCGAAAGAATAGTTTTTGCTTTTTTTTGGAGCCGATTCCCCCTCTGCAGTCCACTGTTTCGACTGTATTTTTGTTTCGGGCGTATAATGGTGTTTACAAGTTTCATCTACAGTAATTAATCGGCGCCAAAACTCGGATTTATTGCGCCTAAATTGCGCCAACAGAGCGTTGGAAATATTCATTCGACCGCATTTTTGGTCTAATGTGAGCAAACGCGTCACCCAACGAGCGGACAGCTTTCTCATACATAAATGTTGTAGCGGTATGTGCGGGAGGGAGTTATGGGTGAAAACCTTTTACTTCTTTTTATAATTCAAAGAAACCCTGGCTGCTAATTTATTGGGTACTCATAATGGCGTACAGGCGAGGCTTATTTATCGTTAACATTGATACATTGAAATATGATAAAAGGAACTATGCAAAGCCTCTTCTTACAATTACCAACATATTAACAAATAAACAAAGCATTAAAACACCACCACATTTAAAATTAATCTTGAAGCAAACTCCCAATATTAATTGGCAAGCAAGAAAGCTTCACACTTGATTTTTTTAAATGAAAGTTCCCTTCACTATGATCGGGAACCATAAATCAAATACAGTATTGACATTAACTGTATACGATATCAAATGCTGGGCGCCAGGATAATTTAAATTATCCACCAAGTGTGGCTTTAAGAAAGTCTACCCCAGCTAGCCATTATTTGGGGGTGCGAGAACTCCTAATCATTCAGTGGTCGTTACAGGGCTGTACTCAATGACCGAATAAAAGTACCACACTGCACTGTAGAATTATTACCGTGACGGCGATGTATTTACCGCGACGGCGGAATTACTATAGCCCCTTGGCTATAGCGGACAATGCACCACGTTCGTCAGCATGCGTGCACAGCGACCTCACTGTACAGGACACGCTTATCGACCCTCAGTTTCGATGCCAAGACGCAGCGATCTCCAACTTCGGAAGATCCGCTCCTTCCAGTCTGAAGGCTCGGAGTCAAGTCCCCTCCAGCGTCCGCCGGAAAAAACCTCCTCCCGTCGCTCGTGGTTTACATAGAGCAAAAATACACCGGCATTACAAAATACAAAGGATAGTCTCTCTCGATTGGTTCTGCCGTTCTCAAGCTCTTCCTCCCGGCTGTCACGATAGGCGAACATTGTCTTTCTCGATTCGTGCAAACTCGGCGTAGCCTTGGACTAATTCGTCACCTGTGACATCCAAACTGCCCGTTCGGAGGCCTGGTGTTTGGATACGATCATTCACCCCAGTGTACACTTTCCCCGGAGCCATGGGATTATACGCTTGACCAAATGCGTGAGAAAGGGTAGCTGGTGTCCATTGTCCCTGGCAGCCGCCGGACTGGCGCTACAATCTGGTGCGTGTAGCTGGGAGGTCCCACAAACACTGACAATCCTCTCCGATAATTCCTTTCTTATTCTTTTTATATATAAAAAAATATACAAAATATTATATATAAAAATGTACGGAATGACCCAAATTTGGTCATTCTGTTACAATGTTGATTTAATAAGTAACGAACACGTTCTTTTGAAATGTTCGTAACCTCTGCTATCTCTCTCACTTTAATTCGGCGGTCATCTAGCACCAATTCGTGAACTTTGGCGATGTTTTCGTAGGTAGTTGCAGTTTTTTGATGTCCCGAACGTTCATCATCTCCCAAGCTCTTACGGCCACGTTTAAATTCAGCTGCCCAAAATTTCACTGTGGTAAGTGATGGTGCAGAGTCCCCATACACAGAATCCAACTCATCTTTGATTTGCGTAGGCGTATTGCCTTTCCAAAAAAAAAAAAAATTAATGACGGCTCGATACACGATTTTGTTCATTTTCACCAAAACGCTCACATCACCTCACTCAAACGACTGTTACAAAACAACTGCGCGTCCAAAATGGCTGAAACTTTAGTGAGTAACTGTCAATAGATAAACAACGAAATTTACTAGCTTTTATTTACGAGTACTGCCATCTTCACGCTGAGGTCAGAAACTTTTCAGATCTTTATCTGAACCTTTTCAATAACAAATAGTTTCTAGAATGAAAATACCGTCTATAAGCATTTTATTTGACTTTATTCCGTCGAAATGCTCAAAAAAAAAAAAAATTCATGTACAAAGCGTCAGACCTCTTCCAACGATTTAAAGCACATCAATAAACAAAAGATGTAGTGTTGTGTTGCTACCGTTTCAAGCGAGCTTGTCTGCTCTTAATCTGGGGCGCTTAAATAGACTTTGTAGATACTTTCGACCACCTTAAATTGGGCGATAGTGCTTCCTGGACCTCTGACACTCATTACAACAATAGAGATCTAACACAAATAATTATAACATATACATCATTATGATTAGCAAGAAACATTTTTAAATGAAAACAGAAAATATTTTTTGTACCAAACCGACAAAGTTTAACAATTCTAACCATTCAAAATTTCGTTCAACATATTATAGTTGAAACAACATTCTTAATTAACATTTAAGACTTAATCAACATTTAAGACACTCTACTGGTTTGAATTAAATTAATTTTCATTTAAATAATTCCCATCCGTCAAATGAGTATTCATTTATAAGAAATGGGCACAACGATTAATCATTAAAAATAATTAATAATTAATCAGGGTGTAAGGGTTTGGGAGAGACTATACTAGTCTTTTCCAACCAAATGTCAACCTCTCCTTCACGTGGTGCACCCTGTTTGCACGGACGAGGCTCTGGCGACTGAAAGATTCCCGGTATAAGGAGTCACCCACTGCTTGCCAACGGCCTCTGAAAAGAGGGCGGAAGAGCGGGGAGCGGTTCAGGGCACCCTCTTGCCCTTGGGGTTGGAAACGGCCCCTAAAGGCGGATGAATCAGAAATGATCAACGGCATGGGGATGCAGAAGGCAACGGGAAACCACTGCATTAAAGACCCAAAGGGTATCCCGAGGACATGTAATCCTCTCAAATTACATATATCATGATGGCTTCTTCCTGGGTAAAATATTCCGGAGGTAAAATAGTCCCCCAATCGGATCTCCGGGTGGGGACTGCTCAGGGAGGAGTCATCAGAATGGATAGAAACATTCTACGAGTCGGAGCGTGGAATGTTAGAAGTCTGAATAGGGCAGGTAGGTTAGAAAACTTAAAAAGGGAGATGGAACAACTTAAGTTAGATGTTGTTGGGATTAGTGAGATTAAATGGAAGGACGCACAGGATTTCTGGTCTGGGGAACACAGGATAATTAGCACACAAGCTGTCAATGGAGTCACTGGTGTAGGATTTGTAATGAACAAGAAAGTAGGGAAACGGGTTAGTTATTATGAACAATTTAGTGACAGGATTATTTTGATGAGGTTAGAAACTAAGCCCGTCCCAACCACATTAGTACAAGTGTATATGCCAACGTCACAGGAAGATGACGAAGAAATAGAAAAAATATACGCTGAAATTGAAGAATTAATCCAATATGTGAAAGGGGAGGAAAATCTAATAATCATGGGTGATTGGAATGCAATAGTGGGAGAAGGAAAAGAGGGGAATACTGTAGGAAGTTTTGGTCTAGGAGAAAGAAATGAGCGAGGAAGCAGGTTGCTAGAATTTTGTGAAAGATATAAGCTAGTAGTGGCGAACACACTGTTTAAGAACCATGCAAGAAGAATATACACCTGGAAACGTCCTGGGGATACAGGCAGATATCAGCTAGATTATATCATGGTCAAACAGAGATTCAGGAATCAAGTTCTAGACTGTAAAGCGTACCCAGGAGCAGACATAGACTCGGACCATAATTTGATAGTAATGAAGTGCAGGCTGAAATTCAAGCGAATAAGGAAGCAGCATAAGCAGAACAGACTGGAAGTGAATAAACTGAAACAATCTAGCACAAGAGAAAAATTTGCAGAAATGGTAGACTTAGGTCTAAGAATTAACTGTGAAAGGAGCTCAACCGAGGACGAATGGAATGCATTAAAGACCGAAATAATGAAAGCTGGCAAAGAAACCTTAGGCTTTAGGGAACAAGCTGCCCGAAAACCTTGGATCACAGAAGAAATTTTGCAGCTGATCGATCAGAGGAGAAGGTACAAAAATGCTCAGGATGAAGCAGGAAAAGAGCAGTACAGGCAATTTAGAAATCAAATAAATAGGAAATGCAAAATAGCAAAAGAAAAATGGCTACAAGAAAAGTGTGAAGAAGTAGAAAAGGAAATGGTTGCAGGAAAAGTAGATGTTGCATATAGAAAGATCAAACAGAATTTTGGAGAAATGAAGAAAAGAGGTATGAACATTAAAGCTGCCGATGGGAAACCTCTTTTAAGGTCAGAAGATAGAGCTAACAGATGGAAGGAATACATTGAGAAACTGTATGTTGGGGACGACTTGAACAATAGTGTATTGGAAAAGGAAGGCGATGTCGACATGGATGACTTAGGAGATCCTGTTTTGAGGACAGAATTTAATAAAGCTCTGAATGACTTGAAAGCAAATAAGGCAGTTGGAATTGATGAGATCCCTGCAGAACTTCTTAAATCTCTAGGAGAGGAAGGAATCGAAAGATTATTCAAGCTGATATCAAAAAGTTATGAAACAGGAGAAATTCCAACTGATTTTAATAAAAATATCATCTTCACACTTCCAAAGAAAGCACAAGCTGACAAATGTGAGAATTATCGCACAATTAGTCTAACATCACATGCTTCAAAATTACTGACCAGAATAATATACAGAAGGATGGAAAGGGTAGTAGAAGAGATAGTAGGTGAAGATCAGTTTGGGTTTAGGAAAAATCGCGGTACAAGGGAAGCAATTCTGTCTTTAAGATTAATACTTGAAGGGCGGATCAAGAAAAACAAAGATACTTTTATGGCATTTGTTGATTTAGAAAAAGCTTTTGATAATGTTAGGTGGGACAAGATGTTCAAAATTCTAAAGAAGTCAGGTCTAAAGTATCGAGATAGAAGAATCCTCTATAAACTATATAAGAATCAAGTGGCTGTGATAAAAGTAGAGAATCACGAGAGACATGCATCAGTTAAAAAGGGTGTGAGACAAGGTTGTAGTCTATCCCCGTTAATATTCAACTTGTATGTAGAAGAAGCAATGAAGAAAGTCAAAGAAAAATTTCCATGTGGCATAAGTTTTCAGGGAGAAAAAATCAGTATGCTACGATTTGCTGACGACATTGTCTTATTAGCAGAGAGGGCTGAGGATATTGAGAAGTTATTGAATGGCATGAACAAAATACTGAAGGAAGATTTTGGACTGAATATAAATCAAAGTAAAACAAAAGTGATGAAATGTAGCAGAAATGACACCAATACTAGCAGATTAAATATAAAAATAGGATCTGATGCAATAGGAGAAGTGAGTGAGTTCTGTTACTTGGGAAGCAAAATTACAACCGATGGCCGAAGCAGGAATGATGTTAAAAGCAGAATAGCACTAGCAAAAAGAGCCTTCATGAAAAAGAGAAACCTTTTAGTTTCAAATATTGATCTAGGAATTAGAAAGAACTTCTTAAAACTCTATGTGTGGAGCACAGCACTTTACGGTAGCGAAACATGGACTTTAGGAATACCGGAAAGAAAGAAACTTGAAGCATTTGAAATGTGGTGCTACAGAAGAATGCTGAAAATTAGGTGGACAGACAAAGTAAGAAATGAACGAGTTTTAGAAATGATGGGTGAGAAAAGAAGTTTATGGAAGAAGCTTACAGGAAGAAGAGACAGGCTGGTAGGTCATATTTTGAGACATGCTGGATTGGTTAATTTGTTAGTGGAGGGAACAGTTGAAGGTAAGAACTGCAGAGGTAGACAGAGATTAGAATATATGAAGCAGATAATTGAGGACGTGGATTGTAAGGGGTATGTAGAAATGAAGAGGTTAGCACAGGATAGGAAGGGATGGAGGATTGCATCAAACCAGTCTAAAGACTGACGACAGCAAAAAAAAAAAATCATTAATCATTGTAATTGAGCAAGAATTCCGGTCTATCTTTATAAGTAGATTTAGTCAGCGACTATGCGGAAAGCATTATCCGTTATAAGGATAAGAACTTTTCTGACTACCCTATATTACGTGCAGTACGTTTATTAGCAGCAGAGGTGAGGATCATATTTCTTTATGATTATTATTTCCCGTAGATGTGACCGCGGCAGCGGAGGTGGGCCGTATGACTTGGCAGGATGCCAGAGATGCGCTTATTTGCTTGCTTGCCACGTCTATTGGACCTCCCGCCGACCCACATTCGATAACCGTGGCCGAGAAAAAAAAAACACGAAACGCAGCATTCATATTTATGTGCACAACCGGGAAATTTGCTATTCCATCCTCGGCGTTTTATGCATCCTCTTTATTTTCTTTCCATTAAATTTAGTTTAAGAGAAACATTTTTTTTAAATTTTAAAATAATTTGCAACAAATTGAAGAAAATTTAAAAATAATTTCATGTATGAATCTGCTTAAAATTGCGTTCGCCTGATTTGTCACTTCAGAACTATTCTCTTCTAATTTTATTTAACGACAAATTTTTACACCCTCATTCTACTGATGAGAAGACTTATAAGAATTGTGTTCTCACTGAACCATATAAGAGCGATGGCACATGTGGAATCTGCAGTAGAACTTCAGGTTCGACGTTAAGTTGGTACCATCAACCGAATTTTATGGCCATATGTCTAACATAATTGCTGCAGGGATTGTCAGTCTTTCCGCCTGAGAAAACTATTTTTCTATTACCTGATATGATATCTGGTATGACAGTGGGGACGTATGACGGGATTATTGACATAAGGGGATTTCAAAAGAGACAAATGTGCCTGCTTGCCGAGGCGATATCATTACTGTAACAACATTGTATTATTATTATTGTCATATGTTCCCATAACGGAGAACGATAAGGAATTTTGATTGGATGAGTTCAATTTTTCTTTTTGATGTTCTCCTTGTCGGACCATTAGTTTTTCAATCTTTCACTGACGTGTTCCTTTCTTTCAGCAGTTCAAATATGTTTAGATCTTTCCTTTTTTTCCGAAATAATTTCCCATGATTTCTCGTTCTTTTTAAAAAAAATCTCTCGGTCTGTGAAGTCTCCCTTAGCAGTGCCTTCAGATTTCAAGTCTTTCTTCACCTCCTTTATCCATGTAGTTGTTGTTATTACTGTTTGTGTGCATTCTAAAATTTGTATTGAGATTCTTTCCTTCGGAAATCTACTCAGGTATCCCCAAAATTTCAGCCTTTTTTTTTTCTTCATGTCTGATTCTATGTTTGAAATTTTCTTTGTAGTTTTTCTAGTTTGAAATCTACTGTCCATCTTCATTCACTCTGGGTCCCTGGATTTTTATGATAATTTTTCTTTCTTTATTGATTTGTGTATCAGAAGTTTTTTTTATATGTTGGACAACAAACACAGAAAAGCAGATGTTCATCACCATCAGATCGGGAACGAAGAATGCTGCACTTCGAACTAACCAAATTCTGGACATAACCGAACAGGACTGATAATCTGTAGTAAATCTGGAAGTAAAAATGGGTGTGCCACAGGGTAGCGTATTGGGACCATTGCTATTCATTATTCTAATGAATAATTGTGTTGACTGTTTACTATCTGAAATTAGATTGTTTGCAGATGACATAATGCTGTATAAAAGAATCAAAACGATAGAGGATTGTAAACAGTTGCAGGGTGATCTGGACAGGATATCTAATTGGGTTGGTAAACATGGAATGAAGATAAATGCAAAGAAGAGTCAGCTTATTAGATACACAAATAAAAAACAAAAGGTTAATTATGAATATAAGGTGGGGAAAGAATTGCTTGCTGAAGACTTGAAATGCAAATATCTTGGAATTACTTTTGATAACAAACTTAACTGGGCAGGACACATAGGACAGGTGGTAGGAAAAGGTTTCAAAGTTCTGCACTTGTTGGAGAGAGTGATGAGGGGATGTACGAGAGAAGTCAAGGAATTGGGTTACAAAACTTTGGTCAGACCATTGCTCGAATATGGTAGTGTAGTATGGGACCCTCATTTTACGTATCAAATACAGGAGTTGGAGAGGGTGCAAAGAAGGGCTGCTAGATTTGTTTCTGGAAATTATCGCAGAATGCAATCAGTGACGGATATGATAAAGGAGCTGGAATGGGATTCATTGCAAGACAGGAGGAGGATGAGGAGGGTCATGGGAGTGTACAGGGCATATACTGGTGATGAGGCATGGAAAGATATTGCAATAGGTATGAAAAGTAGTGCATGGAAGGGAAAAGATGACCATGACCACAAGCTGGCACTCGATTTCAGGCACAAGGGTGTGGGAAGATTCTCTTTTTTAGGTAAGGGTGTCAGGGATTGGAATGAGTTACCAAGAGAAATGATGAATAATTTACCGAAAACTTTGAAGGAATTTAAAGATAAAATTTGTAGAGGGCAAATGTAGGTGGGTGCAGGATAGGGGGAAGATGGCTGTGTAGGGAAATTGCCACCGGAGCCTGTGCTCCATTGCAATTAAATTAAATTAAATTAAATCTGGAATGTTCGTCCTGAATAATAAAGTAACAAAAGTTAACCAACCTTATAAACTGAAAATCTTGTGTGTACTGTTAAGTAATGTTATTAAAATTTCAAAAAGATATAACTGACATATTTCTTGTAATAACTTCAATTTCCTAAAATAACAAAATACCAAATTTATATTTTCGTGGTTAAAAAAATGAAAATCAATCATAAGGTTGCTTAGATCCTAATACAGAAGCTGTTCAAGGCTGTAACGTCAGTAAGAGATGGAATAATCTCCTCCGTTTCTCCGTATTTTTTTGAGTGTTATTGAATGTTTTTTTTTTTTTTTTTTTTTTTTTTTTTTTTTTTTTTTTTTTTTTTTTTTTTTTTTTTTTTAAGAATAACAGTAGCTCGTTTCTTGTGAATATAAGGTAAACTACGAAGAAGACAAGAAAGAATGTAGACGGTAAGCTCTATGTAAGCACATTGTATTGATGGCGATCGCCAAAAGATTGATTTTTCTAATTTATAATCCAAAGAATTAGTCAATATCAACAGAATTGTGAGTTCTCGTTGAACACTCTCTAAACGTGTTCACGCCATTTGAAAATTTAGAATCTGTTGTAATGTTTGAGATATGTGTCTGGACCGAACAGGTTGGGTGAGAGGTAACAAACTTGCCTCGCTTTCGGGATGACGCGAGTTCGAATCCGCGTCCAGCCATCCAGTGGAAAAATCAGAAGTGAGTTCCAAAGTGCTAACTGCAGTCCGTCCAGCACAATACAGCGCGTGTACAGTTAAAATGATGGGACACAAAGGTCGATCTCGAGCTATCGAGTCAATGCTAAGCGCCCCTCAATGTGGTGTAAATAGGGACCGCAATGGACAATAGTTGACTGTGATCGAGTGGTTTGGAATGACGATCAACGCTATACACTGTTGCAATCCGATGGAAGGGTTTTTGTGTGGTGAATGCCTGTGAATATTACCAGCCAATATATATAGTAGTTACAGTGAACTTCAGAGGATTTGGGGGCGTTTACCGTGGTGAGGGTCCGGTCCCCTTATTGCGCTTAAAAAACTCTAAATTCGGAAGGATATATACAAACATTTCTGCATATCGTTGAGGACCAGTTCAGAGACAATGATTGTTTGTACCAGCATGACAGTACACTGACGTAATAGTTTGTGACGTAATAGTTTGTTGATAGTATCGTTCCTGAAATTGACTGGCCTGCCCAAACTCTCAACTTGAACCCAATGGAATACCTTTTGATTGAGTTAGAACGTTGACTTGGCCAAGTCATCAGATTTTTTTTATCCTTAAATTTCACGTTTAATTATAACTTTCACCAATGTTGTTGCTTGACCAAAATTTATGTATTACAGTTTATTTCCTTTTTGGGCATTTTACTGACCACTTTCGTTATTGGTTTTTATTCATGTTCGCTGTATGTGAGTTATTAGGTTATTTTAAGTGGACATCAGACCAAATGTGTCACCGAATCGACTATTCTGGCAATTATTTCTAAGGAATTGCTCAACTGTTTCAAAATACGGAATGTGTATTATGTTCTTTGGTCATCACAGATACTATGACCAATGTTTACATTATGAGTGTTTGCCCAGTCTTAATAATAAACAACGTGATGCTTTTGAAGCAAACAGGATTTTTTTTTTAATTTTGCAGAGTGAACTTTAAGGGTCAAATACAAGTTCGAGTGTAAGACCTTTGAAACAGTTACACGATAGCGCGATCGTTCCAGTCCGTGTTTAATACCCACCTCTATTAATGATTCTGAGTTCTTCAAGCTCAAGAGATTTTATTCATCCCAAGGGTGAAACTCACGTCAAACATATATTTGGCCAGATCAGATCAACCTGTCATAACCTTTCATCGTAAAAACTGGAACTATTCTAGACCCGTGATGATACGCAAAAAACAATCACGGGCTTACGCTAATCCTAAATAAACGATCTAAGACATCGAGAGAAACCATTCTGTTTCACAAAGTGAAGTTAATACACACTGCATAGTGTAGACTTGGCTCAGAAGAAGATCTCATAACTTTTTTTGTCACTACATGAGCACGAGACTTGGCCTATTTTTACAAGAATTGTTTTTGTGGGATTGATTAATTTCGTACCCAACATTGTGCGGGAAAGCAAATTGGCAAAGGCAAATGCGTAGCTAGCAATAAGTATCACATCCAAGAAACGGTCCACTAACTGTCTGAGTGTATCAGATAAGCGTCCGCATAGTTTCGATCATGTAATGTACACAATATATGTGTTGGAATTAATTCTTTTGGTTCATAGATTTATATGTGTGCTTGTCGTTTAGTAGTTCCCACTTGAAACTATTCGAAAATAGTGCTGTTAACATTATGAGATGAGATGATTAATAAAACATTGGGATAAAATGTGGCTGATAAAATATTGGAAATAGTAATAATAATAATATTTAAATATAACAATAATCATCATAATAACAAAATTTAGTTTTACTACTTCCTTAAATGTAGAAAATAACAAAATTTGTGAATACTAGAAGCTAATATTACGCTTTTTTTTATTTCTACCCCAAGGTCATAACTACAATTTCTCAGGTAACACGTTGAGTTTATTGAAAGTTCTGTACGACCGTCACAGTATGGAGGAAGAGCTTATCTGTATAGCTATTAATTTCCAATTTCGTGTGGTAGGGCAGAGATTAGATGAATTATGCTGTGAATAACAGATTTTTCATAAAGTTTTTGGTAATAGAGGCGACTTTTCGATAATAGTTGAAACAGTAAACATTCGAGGCAATCCAATGTGAATACAACAAACTGAAAAAGAGGAGTGATGTAGTACAAAGAAAGTGGAACACATCGATACGGACGGGAGCGAGAAAGGCACTCCGATGTGTATTTTATATTTGGGAGCCGTCAGGCTGTCGAAAGGGCCTTACGAGAAACAGATGGCGTCGTTGTGGGGAGGGAGATGTGCGCACGATAAGCGGACATGGCGCCCCCATCGCGTGCGGTCTCTGGTGCTGACATCTGCTGCCGGAATATTGAAACACATGGCCGTCGCATTTCTCTGGGACGCGCCTCGAGGCTAGCTTCCGACAAACTCTGTGATTAACGCTGCTGTCACACAGAAACCCGCTTTTCTGCAGCACAAATTCCGTCGAAAGTCACTGCCGAAACAAAACAAAAACAATCTTCCTACCTAATAAAGTAGTGTGTGTCGAGTTCTGTTTACGAATAAACTTCACACAGGTTTCTGTTTTCTAAGCAAGAGAATTATTACATTCAGAGCTTTATTTTGCCACTGAAACATCCTACGAGGACTACGCTATCATTCCATAGTTTCTTTATATTACAATAGCCAATACCCGTGACTTCGTACGCGTGGATTAAGAATTGCCAGAATTGATTATAAAAAGTTGTTGGTAGCAAAGGATTGGCCCCAAACAACACAGAGTCGGCATAATATGACCGGAAACCCATCACTATATCATTCTAGCATCAAACCTGTCTCTTGAAGAGAATCAATTTCCAACATATTTAAAAACAGAAATACAAACGAATGTGAGGGGATGTGGGGGGAGAGGGGAGGGGTGTTAACTAGGGCAGCTTTATTTCAGCTTGGACTTTTCTTCTTTCTTCAGCATGAGCATCCGATTCTTGGGTTCTAATAACTTAAACTGTTCGTGCTCTGCTAGAGCTACAGCTTAGGCCAGTTTACGCCCGCAACGCATAAAAAAAAGAAGGCAAAATAAATTGGTGCCAGAAACATTTAAGCAGATACAAGGTAATAGGACAGATAAAATCGACATCTATACTAAATAATACGTTTCTTCTCTAAACGAAATTTATTCACAAATTATACACTAACATAAAGCGCGAGATGATTGAGCAAGCGACGTAACATTACAGACTAACACACACATCCGTCTCTCCGTCACTATTCGATAAGTTCTCAAAATTTCGTGACTACAACTTTTAATCATACCAAAAAAAAAAAAAGATTTTATCGTCAAATTACCTCACTATCGGTATACACATTTAGTTGTCAAAACGCAACATAAGACAGAGACTTACTTCCGCATTTGTAGTATTATTAGTGCAGATCACGCACACACTGACTGCTAATCACCCCTGAGGGATTAATATAACGTAAAAAAGTGTACACCTACAGCATTGCAAGACTACCTACGATTTGCCTCGCATTGCACCCCTAACTTTGTGATAACTACAGTTTAACATTCAATCCGAATAACCGACGGCCCAGAATTGACTCTTACGATCAAAAACAATTTTTAAAAATCTTAGTCTCCACGGGGATTTGAACCAGAGACCACGATCCCAACATTAGTAAGCAAGCGCTTTAACCAATTTTTTCTTATCTGGTTCCTTGGGGATTAATATAATTAATCCTTCTACTAATTCAGTTGGAGCTGTGTTCATAGTCAATAGCTCGTTGTACATGTATACAAATTCTTGTTTTATTAAGTCCCAGAATTCCATGAAAAATTCTATTGGTAATCCGTCCGGGCCAGGTGACTTCATTTTCGGGCTTCTTTTTATGGCATTTTATATTTCCTCCCGTGTTATTTTCTGGTTTATGGTTTCATTGTCTTGTTGAGATAACACCGGATTGATGCATTGTAATATTTTGTTGACTTCTTCTTTATCAATTGTCTCTTCTGTATATATTTTGCTTAGGTATTTTGTTACTTCTTCCTCTATTTGTTTTTGATCCGCAAGTCTGTCTCCTCCTTCTGTTTTTAGCTCAGTTATTAGCTTTCTTTTTGCGTTCTGTTTTTCTTTGAAAAGATGGAAGGTTGATGTTGTTTCTTCTTGTTGGATGGAGCCCGTTTTTGCTCTTATTTGATATCCTAGCAGTTTCCTGCTTGTTATTTTAACTATTCTGGCTTTGAGTTGATTTATTTTTCGGTTGTTTTGCAACGTTTCTGTGTTATTGGTGCATAGCTCTCTCAAGGCCATAAAAAGGAATTCTTTGATGCTATTTTCCCATTGCTTTTGCTGTCTGGAGTAGTTTATCATGGCGACTCTGAGTTTGGGTTTTGCACATTCCAACCACCATTGCATTGTTGTATTGTATTTACTTTTTTGCCTCTTGCAATGGTTCCACTTGTCGTTGACTACGTGTTTCAGTTCGTTGTCGCTTAGAAGGGAGGTATTTAATTTCCACTGCCCCCTTTTTCTGATTATTTTTTGCGCGTGCAAGTTTATTTTACAGTGGTATGCATTGTGTTCTGAAAAGGCTAAAGGCCAGATCTCTACTGAGGAAACTTTTCTGGTTTTGTCAGGTGAGACATATATTCTGTCCAGTCTACTTGCTGTGCTCTCAGTGGTGTATGTAAAACCAGGAATTTGCCCATTTTTTACTTCCCAACTGTCTGACAATGTTAATTTTTTTATTAAATACTCGAGTTCTTTGCATTTGTTGAAGTTTGGGTATTGGTCTTTTGGAGACATGACGCAGTTAAAGTCTCCTGCAAGTATTAGACTGTTGCAGGTATCTGTCAGTAATTGGGTTATCTCTGTTTTGTAGAAATATCTTCTGCTTTCTCAATTTTGATTTCCGGAAGGTTCATAAATGTTTATTATGCGTGCTCCGGCTATCATGCAGGCTATGCCCCTTCCGTTTTCTAAGATTTCGACGTTTTGGATTTCGATACCCTCCTTGGTTAAAATTGCCGTTCCTAGACCGTTATCTGTGCCGGGATTCTTCAATTCGTTGTATCCAGTGATGCTTAATGCACCTTCCTAGGCCACTTCCTGAAGGAGCGCTATATCTACCTCCGCCGCCCATAGATATTCTTTTAGGCATTGTATTTTTGTTGGGTTCTTTATCCCATTTACATTTAGGGTTGACACAATGTTTGAGTCCGCGTTGTACTTCTATCTGTCATTATGTATCTATACACTCACGTGCAGTTGTATCATTCATATCTCTGCTTCATTTGATATATCCTCTTCCTCGGTGTCATCTAGTTCTTACGACCATAAGGATATATTCTCTTCACGGGCTTTATCCATGTCATGTGTTTCGACGGTTTTGTTTTCGTTGTTGCTTGCTTCCTTGTTGTGGTTTCCGCTATAGGGAAGTTCAGCAGATTTTGTTCCTGTTTGAATGGCGGGGACTTTCCTTGATTTTTCTGCTAGTTCTTCTGCTATTGAGTCCACTCTCCTTCTTTCGAGTCTTGGCCTTTTGGTATTGGGTGTATTTTCCTGCTTTCGTTCTCCCATTGATAAGGCTTCCTTTTTCTCTAAGGGTAATGTAATCAATGATATTAGTTGGCATTTGACACGGTTGTTTTTTCCTCTTTCAGTGGTGTTTCGGAAGAGCGTGTTTTGACATTTTGGTTGTTTCCTTGCTCTATTGTGAGACTGTTTTCTTTCTCGTACATCGATTCTTTGGGTGCTTCTCTAATAAGTGTATTCACTATCTCCATTGGGGTGTTTGGTGGGTTATCCGTTTCCATTTCTTGCATAGGTTCATCATTTCTTGTTGTATTGATTCGGGTGGTACAGTTTGACACATTAGCATATGTTTCTTTTAGCGGCTCCCCAGTAATGGCTGTATGGGGGGCCAGCCGTTCAGATGGTAGTTGCAGGGGTCTCCTTTGAGTGTATTCCGCCTTGAGGTGATCATTGGAATTACATATGACACACGTTCTCGGCTGTCCTTCGTAAATGACAAGCGCCTTAAACCCTGCAATATTTACATACGAGGGTATGTGGGATTTTAGATCGATTTTAACAGATTTGATACCACTGTCTACCACGAATCTCCTACTACCATATCTTTTGTCCGATGTTACGTTGAATATTGTACCGTATTTTTCGAAAGCTCTCTGTATACTATTTGTTGAGATTTCGAAGGGGACGTTATGGACCTTAACATTTCTTATACCTAGACCAGCATGCGATATAGAGACGCTGCTTACCTCGCCGTTGCTGTGGACGAATTTTCTTTCTCCATTAGTCTCCTTTAAGATACGCAGACACTCCTCTTCATCTCGAAGCTTGACGTACACCACATTGGCGAGGAAGTCGACTTGAATGCCGTACACACTCTCCTCTCGTAAGCCGATTACATTGTAGAGCCACTCGTCTATTTCCACTGCCTTTGGACGCATATACCCGTAAGCGAAGGAAAATTTTATCGTAGATTTTCGTACGAATTGATTTGCTTCCATGACTTTTACTAGGTTTTGTTGTATCTACTTGGTAAGCACTTAACCACACAACACCAGACACCAGGAAAAATGCGAAGCGACCGCTCGCTAGAGCCGGCCGCAAGCGACTGACCAATGAGCTAGCTCACCTCTACACGGAGGAACAGTACAGAGACCTCCATATCCAACGCGTCTGTCTATCGCCGTTCAGTAATGTTTCGAAATTATAAGACAACATGTATTATTCATACAGATAATTTTTCAACCAAATGTAGACAGTATTTTTCTCCTTGTTTCAAAGGATAAGAGTGCAATGTTTCATAGAGATCGGATGAAAACTGTGGATTTTTATGATGAACAACCAAACAAACAAACATACATTCATCTTTCTATATATAGATTTACAGTTTTTTGCTAGTTTATTTTCCACTGATATGAATTCTTTCCAGTGTATTTTGATAAATATCAATTACTTAAGTATGTCCGTTTTGGCCAACTAGGACCACATTAAGCTTTCGTCTTACTTGAATTTGATTTTGGATGTTTACACATTCGTGTTAGAACTTATGTTATTAGCCGTGGATGAGACCTGCAGTTTAACGTGGAATATGGACGACTAAAACGTTATGGTGTACTTCAAATTAAACAGAGTGTTGAGCCAGTGCTGAAAGTTGGGCTAAGAATATTATGAGAATCCCCGCGTAAATATGCATTCAAATCGGGGAACTTTCGATCTCCAGTCAGACACCTTAATCACTGAGCTACCAGGCCACTAAATATCAATTAAATATAATCATTTTTGTCTCATTGTTGCAGTGTAAGACGTACTTTGTATTATCTACTAAATATAATAATAGACTTTGTAGCAGGATTTCTTTATTAGGATCATCAAACCATCCATACGGAGAATTTTCATACCTCTAATAGTTTAGACCTTGATGACTGTAGATTTTATTGACTTATGCTAGTAAAATTGACACTGCAGCAAATATATGGAATTTATCTCGCGTTATAACACATTTAACAGAACTTGACTGGATACTTGAAAAGAAAATCTAGTGTGTATCAACGACTTGCTAATGAAGATTTAGAAGATTCTAAAACTTTTTAGATAATCAGAATCAATCTGAAATAAGCTCTGATTTTGTAGATTCAACGAATTCAATCGCCACTTAGATATATGGTAACCCGAATCCCACAAAGCGCTTGCTTTGAGTAGCAACTGCGAAATTCGGCATGATGCCAAAATTTGTCCGTTAGGTACTTCGAAACGTTTAATAAAAGTAAATTCGTGTTGTCTTACTGTCTGATAATACAATTTCTTGTGAAAGTCGAGTGACTCGATTGCGATATTGGATTTAACTAAACCAGTTAGCAATCATATCTCGTAGGTCTGCTACTGTATGAATCATCGATCCCCTGTTGCCGATGTATATTTTATATTCCCCTATCACCTCCGTGAATATAGTACGAGGTCGTTACGCGATTATACTACTGAATATTTTATAATCAGAATTTAGCAGTAATTGTGGTCTGAGATGTTCCATATTTCGGTCGTATCAGGTTATTGGAATTTCGACCATGAAATCATCTATCGTCTAGGTGTAAGCCAATTACCGTCTTTTGGGCATGGCCTAAGTCTATAACAGTTCCACTTATTCCATCAAAGATCATGACAACTTGAGCTGAAATACGAACTTGACCTGTGTTTCAACCTTTTGGTTTACTCTGCAAAATTTGGAAACTTTATGGCTAATTGGAAGGGAGTTAGAATGCGAGGACAAACATTACCTGGTAATGTAACAGATTAATTATTTTCGCTGTTTAACTTTTGTCTGGGTTCAGAAATTTCTTTTTTCACTTTTATTTATGGATTTACGGCTCGTCGACCTCTAGGTGGTTACAGGCGGGAAAGTTCTAGGGCAAGGAACGGTAAGAAATTCAGCCATGCCCTTTTGACGGAACCATCCCGGCATTCTTCTTGATTGATTTGGTGAAACCATAGAAAACCCAAATCTGGTTGGCCGGACGGGGAGTCGAACCTGTGTCTTCCCAAATGCGAGGCCAGAACGTTACCGCTCACCCACCACGCTCGTTTAATTTTCTGACTGTGTGATCCGGTTATTTCTGTTGTCTATGAGTGAGTTCGTTTCTTGTTCATGTACTGTTTGATTTGTATATAATAGACTGAAATGTCTCGGTAGTGACAGATTTCCGAAGTTTGCCCTGAGGTACCATCCTACAGGCAGAAGGAATATTGGTAAACCCGTGCAGATATGATTAGAAAACTGAGGTTAGAACACAGGAAGTAAGTGAATAGACTGACATAATCACATAATGTCATTATTTTCTGATGTCTGGTAACAGAACGTCTCTCAGTTCGCATTCCCGTTAGAACATTGCATCTTATGAGCTGCCACCTGTTATTTCAATAATGATTGCAGAGGTCAAATTATAGATTGGCTCCAGCTGTATCCTCCAGAAAGATAGAGGAATGGAAGATTTAGGTAAAAACCTCCTGAAGGATTTAATTTCCTCTCTGCCTGAGAAACTTGCCACTATCATTGCACATGCCGCAAGGAGATAACTTATAATAAGCCTCTCTCAAACGTCGGAATCATTGATTGGTGCTGGTTTGGTTGGGTTGTGTTAGGTTGAAGTTTGCATGCACGCTTATCTATTCAGCAGCAACTAATAAAAGAGCTCAAGTCCTCCGTTTTTGTACCAAATATTACCGCTATTGCCTGCTAGCAAGTACATCATTCATATAGTATTCCTTGTTTGAAGTTTTTCGTAAATATTTTTAGGGGCCATCGATAAATTGCCCCACACGTTAAAGGGGGAGGGAGGATAGAAAGTGTGTCATATCGTGACAAGGGGTGGGGAGTGAAGTGGTAAGCTTTCTGACATCACATCTATTACAAAAAGAGAGTAGAATCAACAAAAACAGGGCTTACACGTTTTTGGTGAAAAATAATTTGCATAGGTTCTTTTTTTCCGCTACATTGTTTTAACCAACTTCTAAATTTAGGTCATGCGAACAAGGATTAGTAAGGTGGGGGGGGGGGGGGTTAGTAGTTTGTGTTAGGCTCTTGGTCAGTTCAAAAGGCCAGTTCAGTATAACAGCAATCAAGTGATTTCTTGGTGTTAAGTCAATAGAGTTGTGCCGTGAAGCATCAGTTTCGCGTATTATACTATTGAAGATTCCTGGATATTACCTGATGTTTCACATACGTTTCCGCGCAACTGTGCGAATTTCAGAAATGGTTTTAGACTTATAAGCGTACCAACAAACGGATACATTTAAGTGTGTAATATGTAAAGACGCTATTAAATGTTGGATATTTAAATTACTTAGAAGTAACGTATTATTTTCCGTAGGTGAAGCAGGTTGGTAAATTCGAAATGATACGTGGAACAGTAAATAAATATCTTAAAACAAAACTGCAAAGTACACTAAATAGGAAATTTGTGAGTAGTGGCCGTTTCGAACCTATTTTATGGAGTAAAATAACTAGTTTTCCGGAAGTTTTAAGAAAATGGAATAAAAACTGAAGTTCTTAAAGCCAAGAGACGTGCAAGAAAAGGTAGTATGAGGAACGTTGCCGTAAGAGAACTGGAAATGTATGACAGAAAAAGTGAGGAAAATAGTTGAGACGGTCATAATGAGGTTGCCCAGAGAAGTTCGAAAATTTTAAGAGAGACATGGAAAACAGTTATGGAACCATATGAAAAGTGGGACCCCATAACAGGGAAATGTTCTTAATACAGGAAGTGAAGAACAAGTTGCCAACCTACCTGTAGATCAAATATTACTGTTTTCTCAATTTTTTATTAATTTCCTGATGCTGTGTACACCCTTTAAACAATTTTATGACCTCACACCGTGTTTCCCAGCTTAACGTTCCTCCGGATGTAGCTCCAGCATTTACTAGAGAATGTAAGTGTATCTTACGAGAATCTTTTCCTTCATGACAGCAACGTTATATTTATGGCAGAAATACATTATAAAATACTTTGTAGGTGAAAAAATTGAATACCTAGGAGAAGGAAAAAAAAATTGTGTTTAAAAACATTTTAGAAATTTCCGGTTGTAGACTGTCTAATGATATTAAATTAATCTGAAAATAACGCTGGAAAATGTTATAAAAACGAGATGGAAGTCTATTTCCCCGCTATTTAGAAGACGTAATGAAGATGTCTTCTATCATGTTCATCTGGGCTTGAAATTAAATACTTTCCGTCGGAGTAATTTCCCTCGACACGTCCTCTGAAACTGGGCGAAAGAAGACGAGCAAATATGGAGAGGGAATGAGAACTGCGAGGAAGATAATGCTGAAAAGTTCATTGTTTAAGCACTCGGTGTTATCTCGGAAACTGTTTGCGTAGCTCTCTCCGGGTCTCATATGAGTAAAGTAAACAGAAACCAGAGGGGGACTCTTTTCTTTTTTCTTATTTTGCATGAGAATGAAGGCTTTCCAGCTGGGTATTAAAACTGCAGTAATCTACTTACTGCCCTTCACCCCAATTTAGCGACCCCTAGCGCCTCTGCCGCGTGCAATTCCCAACCCTATCACAAAACTCTCCTGTCTTGTTTTGAATACATTTAGCAGAGACTAATTAAGACGTTAGCAAAAGTTGGGTCTACGCCATTAGTACCACTTCTTCTTATTGTATCACTATAATTATTTTATTTTCTGCGTTCGTATCTTGTTACCAACTAGTAGAGTAGAGTACAGAACCAGTTCTACATGCAAGATTCAGTTATTACAGTATCTTCATTCCTTCATACATATCGCTTTTAACATCAATGATTATTTATATTGTATACTGGAATCTTGTGGGTCCTAAGACGCTTGGATTTTGTAATGACAGCGTCATACTTCAATGAATATATAAATATAGTCATATTTATTGTTCAGATTTATAATATTTATTTTATTCAAATATGTAAATTGTTTAGGGCTAATCAATTCATAGGTAATTATGTGTATTAAGCCCGGGCGGCAGAATTTATTGTTGTATAAGATTGCTGTTAGAAAAGAATCAAACAGTGAAAATGCTAGCACTCAGTGGCAGTTATGAGCATTCGAGTAGTCGAACAACGCTTGTCCCTGGCAACAACCAAACGCCCGGTATACAATGGAAGCATCAGGGAGAGGAAGAAGTCCCGTTAGCTGGGCAAGGGCAACGTATCCCGGCTAGGACGCCGAAGGTGCAGGGTGACAGGAACTACGCGCAATACCGAATGACGAATGGTAGCAACGTCGTGACACACGTGATTGTGGAATACGCCGATTCAACAATCTTGTATAGCCACGGGGTCTACATTTGTTGATGCAAAGCTTCTTTTCCATGTGCTGGGAGAGGGGAGCTGATTTCTTCGTGACGGCAGAAAAGACGCCATCAGAGAAGACTTGCTGTTCAGACGAGGTCGAGTACAGACGTACTGATCGGGTGTGACCCGACACACACAACTGGCTGTTCATCCGTACTTCAAGATAGATGTTTCTGGCTGGATGTGGCCGGAGGCGTAGCGTACTATCTCGCAGAGGCAATCGCCATTGATGCACTCCCACGGATGGTCTGACCGCGGCACAGTGTCGCAATCTCCAAACAGTTGCAACAACGGTAATGTACCGACGCCAGGTCATGGTTCCATGGGTTTTGGTTTTGACGAGGCTTTACAGACCCGTAAGCGATCCCTGTGAATAGACTCTCTGCTCTGATTCAATATTTTATTACCTGTAATTGTTGCAGCATTCAAGATTCTGGTTAACCAGATTAACCTGTTTAACAAATTAATATTAATCTTCTCGATAAAATTTCAAAGTAATTGTTCTCCCCTCCAGCTCTTTACGTAAAGGTACCAGTGCATTTTAAACCAGATCCTCTCCACAGTGTCCTATGGATTACGTGTTTTCGACACTGTTGATGGTGATTCGTCTTCCAAAAGGAGACGTTAAACTTGCGTTTATTTGTGTCTTTCGGAAGGGTAGGCCTCGATGTGCCCCCACCTCGTGTCACTGGCTCCTCTTTTTAAATCTGTTATCTACAACGGAAACAATATTCTATAATAATCATATTTACATTGCACAAAAAGAACGAAAAATTATACATTGACGGCACGAAGAAATTATGGTGGTATAAACTGAAAATATTGTTGGTACAGTAATAGGATGATACGTTCCTGTTTGGAGTAACTAATATACAACGAGAGGAAAATGGAGCTTAAAATGGATACATAGAAAATGTAATTCACTAATCACTCAGGATATCACAAACAGTCACTAGAACGGAAACAATAAGCCAGTGATATTACATCTAAAATATCACATTAATTTCTTCGCTGAACAACCTAAATTATAAAAACACACGTGAATACAGCGTGTAAAGTAACACGCCACTACAAGCGGGTAATTTTGCTGTATTAAGGAGTATATTTACTATGAATGTGACAATTTAATATCAAGGAGATGAGAGAGAAGATATGAAAGTAATGAGACATCTTGCTTCGTTGGCTGGAGAGATCGCTCAAACAGTTGCCGTCTAGGCGTCTGTGATGTCAGCCAACTCTGAAAAATTAAAAACAGGTCAGGTAGCAGGTTGATTTGTAGTTTTTAGCTGACCTGTTTACAGAAACTCCCATAAGCTGCAGAACGGTTTGTGACCAATCTAAAATGCTAGAGTTGGTAATAAGAGCCACCTGAAACTTAGCTTTGAATGTATAAAGACCCCTTCAGAACAAAGACTAAGCATTTCTGTTTGCTGTCGTCGAAGTAACAGTCGAGCGAATCTACGTTTCAATGCGTCGTCTTTGTTGCACCACGTGAAGTCAGCAAATGTTACTGAATAACGTGAATAGTGAGTGAAACAATCTCTCTTCCTCTCTCCCCCTCTCTCTTACTCTCTCTCTCTCTCTCTCTCTCCTTTCCCATACTTGGATTGAAACAAAATCAATTTAAGAAAACTGTGTAGATTCAAGTTGATAATACTTTGAAAGTAAAGAACAACTTAGGTATGTATTATTGGACAATCAGTATTATTGAGGTGTATTTAATAGTGTGGTATGGGAAAGTCTGATTATAGAACAAAATATTAATTATTTGTAATAGACGTCTTTTTTCGTTTAACCTGTTCATGATATGGTCGATATACCTAAGGAACGAATTCAATTTTTAGTCACGATTCTGATAAAATATTATTTAACAGCTAAGGCGATAAAGACGGATAGAATATTGAAGTAATACGAGCCGGTGTTAAAAAATGAAATTTCTCGTTATTTTTCTAGTATCTTGCTCCCTTCAGTAACCTTCATCATTGTTTTTAAATTTACTTAGTCATCACGGTAAGATTTTTGAAGTTAATGAAGCAACTGTGCCATTAGTTTCGTTAACGTTAGCTTGTAATTAGACGAAAAATCACGTTCCAGCTGTGTTGGAGTGGCGGCTGCTGCCACCCCCTAGTTACTGTCCTCCTGCCCTAACGATCCAACTTGTATAACTTGACTGTCGTTAACAAGCCGGAGGAGTGGCGAACTTTAACCCAAGTTGACGTCTTGGCTAGAATCAACATGCATAGCAGCACTGCTTATTGGCAAATCTCTAACTAAATCTCTGTTACGACTGCATCAGTGCAGTCAGAACAGGAGTAAACACCAAAGGAACAGGCACCAGATCCAAAATAAAATTCCGTCCTGTACAGATGAGAACTGTCACAGTCACGTACCTTTGACGCACTTGCAGTTTTACTGAAGGTGATGGAGCTCCGTATTTTATATCACGACATTGTCAACAGAATTGAGGCGGCGTTGGTTGAAAGAGTTCTACGTTACACTCGCTAACCGCCAGAATGTGATCCTACCAGGAACTCGTTTGACAACAGACGTGAGTTGTTTTAGGCAGTAATTAACGGGGGCGTCTATTAATTACGTAAGGTGTTTTTTTCTGAAATGCATTTCCAACCCCCCCCCCCCCCCCCACCATTGGCGAAATCATGAGGGACCTCCCCCCTCTCACCTGCCGATGACCACATGAGACCTACTTCCCCCCTCCCTAACGTTGGGATTGGCGTCTTTTGTATACCCTTCTTTTTTTAATACTGCTGTTCTTCAAGGAATTAAAAATATGACGTAAGGTTTCTGTCGACCCTCTCCCCCTTGGTCATGTTTCGCCGAACCCTCCCCCCCCCCCTTTTATTTCAGCTCACGTAATTAATGGACGCCCTCTAAGGACAGTAAAAATCGAATAAAAATCTATAATATTATTTAGATTTGAAACTTGGCGGTCTTGTTCATATTAAGTTAAACAACCAAGCTACGTGGTCTGCAAAAGAATATACTCGTACATCAGGCCCAGCGGATCACTATCTGAGATTTGGAAAGGTGGTGCTCCGTATTCCCATACTTAACCTGGGCGATAAGCAAATAGGTAAGATAGCCAGCACCATTCTCAAAGAGATTTTCTCCGTTGTACTTACGGCTGAAGGGGCCTTGTGAGCCGTTCCGGACGCCCAGCTTCAAATCCCCGTCCGGCCAACTAGACTTTCGTTTTACATGGTTTCCCGAAATTAGTCCAGGCGAATTCCGATATAGTTCCTTCAAAATGCCATGGCTGAATTCCCGCCGATTTCTGAAGGAAAACCCAAATCTAGATAGGTGGTCCGAGATTCGAACCCGCGTCCTCTCAAATGCGAGGCTAGAACGTTGCCGCTCACCCACCACGCTCGTTGCGCATTTCTAAATAACAAGTAGACATTCTAAGATATTTGCATCGTTTTGAAACCACAGACTAAGAAAACTCAAACATACATCGTGAAAATATCCTCAAAGATCTGCATACTTTGAACACGTACGATCAAGGCGCCAACGTGTAACGACATGGAGATTTTACACCTATAAAAATATAAATATCGACCATTCCGCCTCAGCAAACTACTTTGAAAACCACCACAGATCTCATAACCTCATATCTCTCAGTCCTCCATTTTCGAAAGACAGTACACAGAAATCATAGATTCAGCAAGAAACATAAACATCCATGTTTCGATTACTCCTCGGTTGAAAATAAACCACGGGATTAATAATATCGTTGAGATAAGGTCGAGCAAGTAAGATGCATTATATATAGATAAAGATCTTCATCTACATCTATTCCCTGCAAATCACAAATACTGTGGGTGGCACAGGGTGGTAAGCACCAATCCTAATTCTTTGCATTCCAATCCCGAACAGAACGAGGAAAGAAGGAATACATAAATGTATCAGTACGGCATCTTATTTCTCGAATATAAATAGGTTGGTGGAAGAAGTATTTCGTTGCAGTCGTAAATTAAAGATTTTCGTATATTCTCCAAGAAATTCATACGAAAATGACGTCGTCTGTCCGCCAAACAATCCCAACCCACGTATCAGCTCTGTGACACTTACGTAAGGACTGTAACTAGCAGTCACGAATCGAGCGGCTCTCCTCTGTACGTTCTCTAACGTGTCAATCAATCCCTTGCGATACGGATCCCAAATTCCACAACCGTATTCCAAATGCGGACGCACTAGTGTTTTGAACGCTATTTCCTTTGTATGAGCATTACAACTTCTCAAAATACAATCTATGAATCATAGTTTAGAATTAGCTTTGCCTACGACGGAAGTTATGTGCAAGTCCTACCTTATGCTGCCCAGTACTGTTACGCCTAGTATTTCAGGGAATCGACAGTGTCAACAACTGAATTGTTAACTTTGAACTCGTGAGCAAACGGGATCTTTTTATTAATTACGTGCATTGCCTTTCACTTTTTGCAGTTAAGTGTAAGCTGCCATTTATGGCACCATTCCGAAATAACATCCAGATCGCACTGAATTTCTAATCAATCGTCGGAGCACCTCACTTCCCTATAAATAAGTGCATCATCAGCAACAAATCGCATCCTGCAATTAACTTTGTCACCGATCGTTTATAAAAATTAAGAAAAGATGTGGTCCTATTACACTCCCTTGAGGAACGCCCGAAGTAGCATCTAGCTTAGAAGAGGCTTCCCCGTCAACAACGACATACTGTGACCGACCAATTAGAAAATCGCGTGTCCATTCGCATATTTGATCAGATATAACGTACGCTCGAATCTTCGCTAAAAGTTGGTTGTGTGGAACAGAGGCAAAAGCTTTCTGAAAATCCAAGAAAATTGCATCAACTTGTGATCCTGCATCAATAACTATCATTACATCATGCGAAAATAGAGCCAGTTACGTTTCACACGATCGGTTCTTCCGAAATCCGTGTTGGTTTGCTGTAAGTAACTCGTTTTCATCTAGAAACTTCATAACGTTAGAGCATATGACATGCTCCAGGATTCTACTGCAAACAGATGTTAGAGATACGGGTCGATAATTCCTAGGATCTCTCCGATATCCTTTCTTCAAAACGGGAATCACCTACGCTATTTTCCAGACAGAAGGTACTTTTCTTTCTTCTAAAGATTTACGAAATATATCTGACAGAAATGGTTCTATTTCTTCGCGTATTCCGAAAATACTCTTACTGGTATACCATCGGGACTCGGCGCTTTCCCCCACTTCAGGAACTTTAATTGCTTTATGATACCTACACTATCAATTTGTACTGGATCCATCTCACATTCAACACGCCGTGGATAAACGGGAAAGTTTTCGTAAGTGAAGGAATTTTTAAATTCGGTGTTACATACAGTAGCCTAGTCGCGGCTGTCATCAACTTATCTACCGTCTTGTAGTAGAACTGGCATATTATTGTCACAACCACTTATGTTTTTTACATACGACCAAAATTTCTTTGGATTTTCAATTAGGCTCTTGGAATGTGAGTTGCAACGAAAGTCATTAAGGGCCTCACGCATCACATTCTTGACCTCTTGTCTCAGCTAACTTTTCTAAATCATTGCTATACATCGTCCTTCTTGAGCGTGCATGTATCTTCCTTTGCTTTTTAAGTAACCTTTTAACTTCACGCGTACACCACGGGGGATCGTTCCCGTCCCTGATTGTCCTTTTCGGTATATGTAAGTCCATACCTTCCCTGACTATATTTATGAATCGAAGCCACATCTCTTCAACTGAGCCTTCTCCTTCTATAAAGGTAATGTAATTATCCCTCAAAAACGTTCTTAAACTCTCCTTTGGGGCCTTTTCGAACCTGTAAACGACCCTTTCTTTTTTCTTTTTACGCGCGGCTGTTAATTTTACCGTAGCAATTACAGGTTTATGATCACTTATTCCCGTGGTGGTATGAATGTCTGTGAATAATTCAGGCCTATTTGTAACGAGAATATCTAGAATATTTTCGTTATCGTTGTGGCACCACGTTGGTTCAGTGACGAGCTGCTCAAGATTAACATCTGAGAAAAGGTCAAGAATAATCTCACATGATATTTTATCCCTGCCACCAGTAATGTGGACGTAATTAGTCCAGCGATATACGGAAAGTTGAAGTCGCCTCCTAGTATTATTCCATGATCCGGAAATTTACGAGCTATATTACATACGTTATTTCTTAATGCCTCAACAACACCTACATCTGCATCTGGTGGTCGATAGAAAGACCCTATTACAAGTTTTGTCCTAGCTTCTTTTAGTCTAATCCATAGGATTTCACATATCGTATCAATATGTATTTCGTTACTCAACAGGTGTATACTAAATGCTATAAATACACCACCTCCATTTGAATGCAACCTATCCTTACGGAAAACATTCATGCTATTGTTAAAAATTTCTGCTGAACTTATATCCTGTTTTAACCATCTTACAGTACCTAATACAATATCAGCTTCTGTGCTACTAATAATGCTTTCAAGCTTAGGCTGCTTATTACAAACACTTCTACAGTTAATAACGAGTACTTTTAACGGTCGAGATTGATTTACGCTACTCTTAACATATGGCGCCGAATTTAATTGGGCTGCCTTTAACTGTAATTTCAGTTTCGGGTCTTCCTCCCTCAACCTAAAAAATCCCCCAATGAACTCCACACGGCCCCTGCCTCCCGTGTAGCCGATTCACGTGTGTAGTGCACATCTGATCTATCCAAGGGAACCCTACACGACTCGACCCCAGGGCGAAGATCTAGGAATCTGCAGCCATGATTATCGCAGAAACACCGCAGTCTCTGGTTCAGACCCTCGACTCGGTTCTGAACCAGAGGTCCACAGTCGGTTCTATTGAAAGATATTGTTTAGTTTCTCTGAATTTAGGGGAATGATATTAAACGGAAAAGCCATTTATGCAGTGAACTTTTTTCTGCCCGCAATATTGTGTAGCGCAAAGTTGTGGAATAGGTTACGTATTTTCCAGAACAGAAGCTCTCACCAATTGATGATAATGAGAATATGTCACATCGCACTGACAAATAGTTCGATAAATCAACGTAGTCTAGCTATGGTCAATATATCAGAAAAATCATTTAATTAATTCACTTCATCGTTGAACCCTTTATTAAAGTGGGGGAGGTAAAGAATCAATTCTGAGGAGACTGCGCTGTAATTTCGTGAAGAATAGGAACAGCGATGGATATCGATTAATCTGTGTTGTAAAATTCCATTACCCGTTGTCATTATAGCCCATTTTGTTTAGAACTCGAACCATCAGGAGAAAGTAATTTCTTCCACAACAAGAGCTGTCAGAAGTTGCTCGTCTTGTAGTACACTTTAGGATGCTCTATAGCTCTTATTGTTTCCTGTGATTTACTGGTAGTGATTGAGATGTACTGTACCTAGGCGGCGTATAGGAGTCAGCAGTAATGTTAGAAACCAAGAATCCGTGGTCCAATCATTGCCATTTCTGAAAAGTTATGCAAAGTGCTTAATAGAATTCCTTCCCGTTCCTTGACACAAAAAAATTCTTACAGTCGCAGAGTTTCATTGAAATATATTTCCAGTGACTATTGACGGAAATGTGGATATCGAATAAAATAACCACTGCATCCAAGAGTGACAATGACAATGAAAATATCCTACTTGAACTGTAAATGGTAATCAATTTATTTACAAAAGAATTTTTATAGTTAATAATGGAGTGATAAACTGTTATGTTCTATTATGCTCTTCTTGAAGCAATCAGCGGTTCGATTAACACTTGGTGCTAATAAGGAAAATTCACTAAAATACGTGTTATATAAAATTCATATTTTAAAAGTATTTCAATTATCATTCTATCGACAATCTAAGAAACATTACTACAAGAAATATTATCTGCAACAACACTCATTTAAATATTTGTATATGTGTGTTTGTGTATGTTTGGACGGTTCCGCAATGACGATATCATTAGAGGGGTTCATTGTGTCATTAAAGATATTTAGTTCGACCTAATATGTGATATTTCGTAACTTAAAATAATGTGGATCAAATACTCCTGCGATTCTCCTTAATTATTACGGTAAAATTTTCGCTGCGGTAGCCAAGCATGCAAGGAACACCGCGGAGAACAAAAGAAAGATCAAGTTCATAAATACAGAGGCTAGTGATTCCAGACAGTCTCCAAATATTTTTCTTTCAACAGCGTTTTATAAAGATTCATTTCCACGTTAATTTAAACTGTTTCCGTTGAATCAACAGGCAAACGTTCGTTCGTTTTGATAATGAGTATTTATTCATGTGCCACGATTCCACAAGTTTGAATTGGGATGCAAAATGAAACTCGCATGATGTGTGCTGCGCGTTTTAGGCGACGCTGTCAGACTTTGTAAATACAAAGGTTTTTCATCTACTCAGTCACCTAAAAATGAATCCTTGGTTCTCTTCTGGAAGCAAAAGCGGTCAGAATAATAATTACTTACGCCTCACAATCTTTTCGTAACGCAAGCTTACCAGTAATTCAACCCATTCCTTCACCCAAATCCTCTCCGTGATCTAATGCCCTCTATATTAACACATTATAAAGACTTATAAAAAATATTAAGTTATATAAATGGTCCTGTAAAAAATTACTCAACTGCCTTAATCGTCACATTTAAAACCATTTAGTCGCAAAATATTACGTTAATACTAATAAAGCGCTAAGCTTGGTCATTGTCTCCACAATGCCCTCGTCACACTCCCGCCCTTCGTTGCCGAACCAACAATGACAGGAGATGTTACTACTAAATCGGGGTTTTGCGCGTTAGTAACAATTTCATTTAGCTAAACAGTTGCTAAAAAATGATTTTCGGAACAAGAAATGTAGATATTTCGTTTAAACTATCATAATAATTAGTAGCTACTTTTGTTTATTTATATTCGCCCGATGTAGATGGTTTCGTGTTATTCTCCTACGTCTTTTACTTAAGCTAAGAAATACTAGATCACGTGAATGTATATGTGATGGAAGCTTTTATTCAAGAGCAGGAATATTAACATTCGTCGTTACAGCAGTGGGAAGAAGTTATTTTATTTAAGTTTTTTTATAATTAATTAAGTTGCTTCCATGAGTAACGTGTTACTGAAATCATTATTTAGTTTGCATGAAAGTTGTTCCACACTGATCGTTATCTGTTTGGCCCTGACCACAATCAAAAAGAATTAAAACTGATATTTCGCGGTGAAACGCAAGTTGTTAAGGTTTATTTTCAATATCCTTTGCTTTTACTGGCGCCATATTAGTGAGGTGATTAGTTCTGCTGCATATAAGTAGTTCCAACTGTGTCGTCCTTTCAAACGTTGTAATATTGATCTGAATCTGGAAAAAAAAGGTGTAAAAACCCGTGAAAATTTTGGGTCAAGTTTATATTGCAACGCATAATTTTACTTAACACGCGACACAGTGAATGTATTAATTCGCGTGTAATTGACGCTACGATTTTCTAGTGGCAATATCAGCGGAGTTTGTGGTTAGGTTGAAATGCATCCTGGACCGGATGAAACCTGAAACTTTTTGCTACAGCGTGAGGCAAGCGAAATTGCATAGAGTGTTATTTTGTAACAATTCTATTTAGTGAATCAATTAAGAAGCAATGACCCTTCACAACACTCGGTTGAACCCGTCATTTTTCACGGGATTTCAGATCAATAAACTAATAAGAGACGTAAATTGAAGGAAGAAAACATTTCACCTTTGGTAAAATGTATATTAGTGTTGGTTATGTAAACTTACCGCGTTACCGCGAACAAAAATATGAAATAAAACCATCAATTTAATTTACTCAAATGACAAAAATAACTGGATTCTGTTCTCTGTACTACTTGTATTGTGCAGTTGAGCTGGCAAAAATGAATAAAATCACGCTGAATCGATAAAAAAAACAATTGTCACAGAAATTTTACCTCAGCTTAGCAATGATTTATATACACTTACATATTAGACCGAAGGACACACAATGTTTAACTGTTATTGCATAAACGACTTATCGAACATCAAGACTATTCACACTGAAATGATATAAGTCTGTGCATCTCTCTATACTAAACGAATAGAAATCGGATATTCAGTATCTAAATTAAATTATAGAAGAATTGTTAGAAGATTTAAAATAACTTAGACTGAATTAGCGTAACAAAGTTGTTTTTTAATCATAAAGTTTATATCTATATTCCGCGATTGTCATTCAGCATGTATTTTACCAGCAACTCATATTTCAGTTTCAAGAAGTTATTCGCTGGCGACGTACTCCATATGTGACACTACAGTATGTTTTATTTTGATCCTAAGCAGTACAGCAAAGTGTATGTTCCACATATATACGTATATCATCCTTCCGTAAATAGCGTGAAGATCTGTTTCATTTCATGATTCAACATCTTCCTCAGCTTACCTTCTTAACGTCTCTTAACAGCGAGGTCTTTAGAGACGGGAAAGGAATGGGAAGGAATTCGGCCATGGCCTTTTGAAGGAAGCATTCCGGCATTTGCCTGGAGTGATTTGGGAAACCATGGAAAACCCAAATCTGGATGCCCGGACAGGGGATTCGAACCGGCCGTCCTCCCGAATGCGAGGGCAGAACGTTAACCGTTACACCACCACTTTCGGCCTCGGCTTCCCAATACATTTATCCTTTCTAGTTGTATTTTCTACCACCTTAGCGAATGTTTCGTCGGCTTTTTCATCTAAATATCAATAATTCTGTAAAGGCATAACGCGGTCTTTTGTCGCTTAGATATTAATTTTTCTGAAACTCTCTTCGTTACTTTTGTGATAAACTCTGTTGTATTCTTTGATTACTCCCGTGAAGTTGACCTATAGCTGCAGTAACTGAAAACAATAATTTCAATTGATGTTTGACGGGTCAATCCGTCAGGTAAAAACAGAGGCTATTCATAAAACGGCGACATTTACGTCACAGGACTATCCCCCTTTTATATTTGCTTTCCGTTAATAAAGCAGCGATGCACGAACAACATAGAACTCCGCACTTTATCTCAGTTAATAGACGGTGAAGTAACAGACATTCAGTTTCATTCCAGCCAGAAATCAATCAATATGTAACTCCAGTTCAATAGCTGTCGTATACGCTATACGCAGTGCGTCTATTGATTTTTAAGATTGATATTAAAAAAAAATTCCGTGAAAGAAATAACTTTATTATTTTTTGATCCTTTGACTTAAATTATTTGGAATACACTCTCATACATCTTCTGGAAGCCTCTGAATAAATATTTCATTCCAGTTTTATTTAATGTATTATTTCATCATTTATGAAAGCTTGTTGCTATTCTCCATTTATTACCAAATGTATGTACTTTTTCTTATCTCTTCCACACGCATAAACGTATATTTGTATCAATCGTATATGTGAACAAATTAATATTCTTTTTCTCCAATTACTTCCCTACAACTTTTCATGTATAATTGTTCTCGTAAGTCCCTTATATTTCTTCCAATACTCAAGTATTCACATTTATAATGTGGTGTGCCAAATTTCCAGTTTAAGATTGTTTCAGAAACTTAGCAGATACTTCAGATAGTTTTCCTTTTTGAAAAAAATCTTATTATTCAGTTCGGTGTGCGATTTCTGTTTTCGATATTATTAATTTAATTCCTAAATAGGTAAATTCTCGTTACTTCAGTTCAATCTTTTTCAGTTTGCGTTCAGTTTGTTTACGTTGTCAAATCTGCTGCCGTTTATTTTATACAAGTCATTCAGTAGCTCATATTGTTAGTATATAAATTAACCAGATAATATGGAAATATACTCTTCTACGTAGCAGTAGTTTATTTGTAGCTAGGAACCTGAGATTTAGAACATAAATCAGTCTTTATCTTGATAGCTTTTTACTGAAAAACAAGCGCTATTATTAGAAGTTTTTTTATGTTAGGAACAAGGAATAAAAAGCAAATAGTGTCTTCCGTTCACTTGCGTCCTTAAACACTTCTTTATTTATTGTTTCCTAATTACTGTTAAATATATAACTACTGCATTATGTTAGAAGTAAAAGCAATCAAGCGCCATTAATTATTAATTAAGAGAGAATTGCTTTTATCAACCAACAGTTCCCTTTAGCGTAGTTGTTAAGTTTCAGGCGCTTATCTCTCTGCACTAGAAATAGGAGACTAATGTCATGGGTGCGAAATTTTTTGATTAGAACAGATGAAATGAGGTTGAATGAGCAAAAGCTACGAAATGAGTAATTTTCTGTCTCTTTTACTTATTTTCTTTGTATCTCGGTTTTCCAGTCTGTAAAAATATAAAGAAAACTGATTACCTTTACTGTTTCTGCGATGCAGTCTTCACTGGTTTGAAGTCAGATGGTGTTATAAAAACACAGGGTTCTGTTTTTTATAACACCATCAGCCCGCAAACTCGTAAAGACTGTATTACACTGAAATGTCGGCAAAATCTCTGTTCACAGTTTACCGCGTCTCTTGATTTTCTCCGTATCTTTTAGTGCAAGGATTATCTATGGCAGGGTAAACACGTGAAAAAATACTACCTTCCCAATGAAAACAAAGGTTTTGCACACAAGTTGAAATTGTTTGGGTTTAGATTGACACATATCTTGAAAAGTTTAATTTTTATAAAGATTTTTATTACTCAGGTCAGCATATACATTATTGATTTAGAGGTGCTTAAAAACACACCGCAGTGTTTATTTCAGATCCTTACTCCACGAGGTAAAAACAAATTTCTTACAAGAATCTACATGGCAACACTTTTTTCGATATTATTCAGCAGTTATTCCAGCCTAATTATGTTCTTAGGAGAAACATTCTGGTTCACTCTGGAACTAACGTATACTGTCGTGTATTAGTCAAGAAATTTGAGCTAACTTATATCATTTCTCAAATTATTCGCACCTTACTGCTGCATCAAGTGTAGTGTAATCTCTGGCAGTTATAACATCTTTTTGATACGGTTAGCAAATAATTTATGATATGCGCCTGAATTATCATATAAATCGCCGATTGAAACCCGAGTTGTTGTATAAAACTTCGTAGCGAAAATGTTATTCTTCTCTCGTTGAGTCGAAAGTTGAGATGCGTCAGTTTTACTTCTGTCGAAGATTCATCCAAAACATCCAGGCGCTTTCATAATCTAGTCGTATATATGGCTGAACTATTTGTTTTGACTTAATGAGTGTAAACAAGTTATAGCGTTTATTAAAAAACTGAAACAGAGGAAAGTAATGTAGATATCAATGAAGTCTTCACGGGTGTACCGCCGGATTGTGTTTTGTCCAAGTGCCGCACCTCCTTATATAGCCGGCTGTATAAGGAGGTGCTTCACCTTGGCTGTCTCAGTATCTGAAGGTCAGCCGATCAGTGCAGATGTCTCCACACCTGATGAATACGACGGAGCTAGTCGTCGAAATATCGTGTTTTCAAAACACAACCTGGCGGTACACCCGTGAAGACTTCATTGCAAGCATACGCCGGGAAAGTCTCCGTTCTTACAATGGAGATAGTTGGTTCCAACCTCAAGGTTCCTAGGATTCCATAGTTGGGATTTTCAGATATACAATTTCGTATATATTAACATCAACGCCAGGTAGAAGGTGATTTGGAAAGTTGCTATGCCGTCGGCAAGTTTCTTTGCAACTGGACAAAACTGCGACCAGATTTTCGGTTTTTCGTTTTGAGAATTTTTTGTGTTATAATGTCATCTTGTTCATATTTTTTGTTAGTCTTAACGCTTGGAAGTTCAATTATTTTCTTCAGGTAAGCTTACGTTCGTTTGCGGATACAGGCTTCCCCTTTCACAGTAAAACTTTAAAATATTTATCAGCCGGAAGGCGTCAAACAGTTTCTAGTTTTTGCAAGATTTTTAGAAAAAAAAACCATTCTTTTAATTTTATTTATTTTTCTTTTACCAACTTAGGTGTTCGACACTGGTGTAGAGTTCCCAAACATATCTCCAGAGTCGAAATTTCCTACCTAAAAATTATTTTTTAAAGAAAAAAATCTGTGTTTGTGTTTTGTTTTCTATAATTTTTCTTCCAGCATATAAAAGAGAATAACTCTTTTTATCTCTTCTCCTTACCTCCACAAATACTGATAGACTGCTGTTTACCTTTATTTTGAATTCGTTTCAAAACAATTTGGCCATTATAGTCTTTAACTTTTTCATAGTCTCTTTTTTTATTTCCCGAAGAGATTAGTGAAAAAATTTAAACTTCCTGACGTCATCGTCGACAGAATATGCAACTTAATTTATTAATCAAGAAAGTATAGGAATCGTAACTAAGAAATACTTTTAAAAAATACCAAATGAAAGTTGAGGTGAACGGGTGATTATGAAATAGACTTTCTTTCGTTCTTGTAGAAAAACTGTTGGCTCAGTCATAAAGCGTGTGACTAGGGTTCTAAAAGATCTCTCATCGAATTTCAGACTCGGCTGGGATTTTTAGGGCCATTAAATTGATCTTCAACCTAAGCCCAGCTTCCCTTGCGTAAGATTAAATGGTTGTGGCACTTTTGGCCGGGAAACCCTAAGAGTTGTTTGGCCGACAAGTGGCAGGGTTTCGATTAGTCGCGCGTTTCTCCTCAGTCGCATCTGGACCTACAGTTCAACTGGAATCCCAGCCACGGAACGTCCTCCAATATTATTAAAGTTAACCTCACAAATATTCCGTACCCTACTGAGATTAAAACCCGGGACCCTGAATTCTACAGGTGAAACTCCTCAAGCGCTAAGCTACAAGATCGCTCTTCCAGATTTATATGAAGTATGATAGAAGCCTTTCTTGATTGTGATTCCACTTAAAACTGTATGATCCCATCAGCAGTAATGAATCCAGGGTTTAAGCAAAACCAGCGCCTCAAGATTTCTTTTTTCCACCCAATTTTTTTCCTTTTTATTTTTTTTTTAATTTTTTTATTTATTTTTTTTTTTTATTTATTTTTTGTGTTTATCAGTATCTCGACTGGTTTGATGCAATCCTCCAGCTATTCGCATCTTGCGCTAACTTCTCCATTTTAATAGACGCCCTGCATCCCCAATTATCTTCAACGTTTATTTTAATTATTATTTTTTTCTTCCTCTAAAGTTTTTCCATTAGACTGTTCCTTCCACTAACAAATTAACCAGTCCCGCATGTCTTAAATGTGACCCACTATCTTGTCTCTTCCACAAGTTTCTTTCCTCACCCCTCATTTCCCAAACACGTTCGTTTCGTACTGTATCTTCATCATCGTTCTATAGCACCACTTTTCAAAAAGTTAAATATTTCCTCGTTCTGGTATTCCTAAATACCATGTTTCGCTAACATAGAGAAAATTAACACATCAAACTGACACGATATCGTATAAAAAGAAAATAAAACAGGTAGAACAGTTCTTCTTGAGGAAATTAATACAGACGATTTGGCACTAGAGCGTGGTGGGTGAGCAGTTAACGCTCTGGCCTCGCATGCGGGAGGATACCGGTGCGAATCCCCGTCCTTCAAAAAGACCATGGCCGAATTCCTTCCCGTACCTTGTCCCCCCCCCCCCAAAAAAAAATAAGAGGCAGGAGAGTTTAGTGTAAATCAGAGTTCGATATGGGTATCTTATCACGTAATTTGAAACTTCAAAAACATTCCAGAATCAATTAAAAGTAAATAATTTCTCCTTCAAATGGGTAAGTGACATGACAGGTGGTCTGTATGATATTTGGTACTCGAACGACAGCCGACGAGAAAGTGGAATGCAGCTCGAGAGGGAGATCAGCAATCTGTTTTTTCCGTTTCGAATGATGTGACACGGGCGTTAACGAGTCGAAAGCGTGGCGCAGCGATAGATCGATAGTGACCCGCCGCGCCGCGCCGCTATGAATATAACATGCCATTTGTCGGCGCGTCGACGGCATTGTTCGGCGGATCTGTGAAGCTGGGAGACAGCAGACGGTCTTAGCCATTGATTTCGGGCTGCATGCTGGAAGTTAAATAACTCACGGGAGTCGGCTGAAGTTTCCGGTGGTCTCCCAGCAAAGTTGCTGTAAACTTTTAAATTGAAGGTGGAAACTCTGGGAGAAGACGGCGCCCTCAGTTTCTTGAAACACCGAGTACATTGCGCTCATCTCCCTGAGAATCGGGGAGTTTCTTGAGTGTATTCGCCGCTTGAAGGAATTCAATATAAAATTTCCGATACGAAGTGTATTTAAAAAGAGGAAGGTAACGAGGCAAATTTTTCTTCTACGCTGGTTTAGTTTTAAGATGTCTGCCTTTAATATAAGCTGTCCACGTTAATATTTAACCAACTGATCTTACTGACTAACATTTCTTTCACAGTTGTTAAGATATTCCAGAGAGAAACGTTTCTTTTCTTTTAATATTACAGCCAAAGTTTTGTTCTTTCGTGATTGTTGATCGTCAGATTAGTGCTCAACGTTTGAATCAATAACCTTTAATCTAAATTTAAGAATTTGTTTAGCTGCTTTGCTATACGACTAATTAATTGTTGTGGCACTTCAGTAAGGATTGAATTATTTACGAAATCAGATATCGCAATTCCTAAAAGGTATTTCCTTGTCATCTAACTCCCTTCATACTTAACCAAAATCATCATTTTAAAGGTTAAGTTCTCGGCTTTGATAACATCAATCATTAAGAAAGAAATTTTTCGGAAATTCAACCTGTAAATTTCGAAATTATGATCAAACAAGGTAACTGGTAGTAGATAATCAGAATCTAGCTACTAATCTTCGCTGGAGTCTATAAGAAGTGATCGAATTGACCCTAGATAGCAGCAACAAATATGGAAATTTTCGCATTACCGCCAGATATTTAACTTTACAAATAAGCAATTGTTACTTCAGAATAAAATAATTCGGAGCCAAGTTGTTAATTACATTTTGTTTTGTATTGGAAATTAATACGGGTTTGTGCCATACGTATGTTAAACGCGACTATAATATTTGTACCCAAAATCGGTATATGAAAAAGAAACCCAATTTGTTGTGCAAGATTTGCGATTCAAGAATTTCTATCCGTTTGACACCAACTTTGCTGCCACAATCCTACTAGTTTGACACCAAATTGAGCAGAAAATTGATGGCAATCGTCTGCCGCAACTGGACTACAAATTGTTACGAAAATTTGGAGATAAAATTTTTATTTTTATTTTTTTATTTTTTTTTTATTTTTTTTACACTCATGCTTGTACTTGGTTCTTCGTGTAGCGATATTTTTACTTAGCTACTCGGAGAAAGTTTCTCTTAAAATTGATGAAAACCAATGAAGAAATAAAATCCCAATTCTTGGTTATATAAACAAGGAATTAACTCGGAAACTCCTTAAAAAATGTCGAGAACGTAGGGTACAAGGGTAATCCCCAAAATATATAGGGAACATTCTGCAATAGATAACTGCTTATCATATAACCAATCGATGAATTCTCTGTAAACCATAAACGAAAAGGATTGATAACTTGAAACTGAAAAATCGTGGAAAAATTGTTACATTTCGGTATTTCAATAGAACAGACCGAAAATAGGTAGAAATACCTAAAAATCAGTAGGTTCGAAAGCACTGAACATAAGAGTTTTCTAATTGTTTTCGTAAGGCGTTGTAAGTGTTTTACTACGTTTCTATTTAATTTGACAAACAAGCAGTTGCTACAAATGATCCGATTCCTTTTTCATCCTACTACAGACCTCGCTATTCATCGTATATCAATCGCGAAATTTTCACACGGCCTAGTTTGTAAGTTTTCATAATTAGCACAGAGTTATGTAGAATTAATTTGGTTATGTGAAATCGTGAGATTCCTATAGCTGCTCCTTCTTTTCGTGAGATCCTCAGAGATAGAGCTCTGTATCTCGATTTAAATTAGTGGCACAGTGGTTAAGGCGTCTGACTGATGATCGAAAGGTCCACGGTCAGAATCGCTGTCTCGGCGGGAATTTTCATAGGCACTTAACCCGACCTTTACCTCTGCCACAACTTGCGGTGTAATGTGAAGTAGTCCAGAACGCTTCCGTGGTTCGGATTCCATGTTAAACTGTAGGTTTCCAGTACCCGGTAGGATTGCCGCTTTAGGTTAAGGCGGCTACGACAGGGGCGGAATGCGCAGCCAATAGAAACCTTGTCACACGATCATTAGGACCACACGCAATTATTATTACGATCACGAGGAAAAAACTCCGAGGTAATCATTGGTAAGCAGGCAAAGAGGGCTTTGTGAATTGTTCTGGACGAAGAGAAATCCTCGTCTTCATGACTAATACAATCCAAATAGGAGAGCCCGTAGTCAGACGACCTAAGACAACAGCTATACGGCCCTCCAAGATTTGTTTGTATACTAAAATACATACTTCCATTTACTAGATATCAGATTAATATACTGGGAAAATGAAACGTGAGTTGAGTAACAATCAGAAAAAATCTCTTAAGCCAGCTCGTTTACAAATAAAGAATAGCCGTGAATCGCACGCAATGTTTGATGAATTTCGGTATACTCGAATGTATATTCTTCGTGTGATATGTAGTGGTTGCGGCGTGTGTGCGGTAGATATCTGTCGTCTGGGTGGGCTTAGGACCGCCATGTAGACATAGCAGAACAGCTGGTGTGCACTAAGCAGACAGGGTGCTGCGGTGATGGATGGAGCCCCACGCTGTGAAGTCAATTACCTCGCCCAGGCAAGACAAGCCGTGGTGTGGACAGTGGCGACACATCTTCACACGTTCTCCCTGCGTCCCATTTCGACACGTTTACCCCACCATTTTGTCAGGTTTTTTTTTTTTTTTTACTTATGGCTTTACGCCTCGTCGAGGTCATTAGAGGCGGGATGGGACAGGGGACAAGGAACAGGAAGGAATTCGGCCATGGCCTTTTGAGCATCCTGGTATTCGCCTAGAGTGATTTGGGGAAACCACGGAAGCCGAAATCTGGATGCGCTGACGGGGATTCGAACCGGTGTCCTCCCCAATGTGAGGCCAGAACGTTAACCGCTCACCCACCACGCTTGGTATTTTGTCCGTGAGACCCTTGTTAGTCATTGGCCACTGTCATATCGAATCATCTGAGGCGCCACAAGATCGATCAGTTTCTCTAGAACTTCAAAATAGATAGAAATTTTAGACACTGATTGGCTGAGCCGAAGTTGAAAGCTTGTAGATTTTCACGCGACATCTTTCACAATTAATACTTCAACACATTATTACCTGAGGCAAATCGTTGGTGGGATGATAACGCCTATTTTCATGAGCTGGCGAAAAAAAAAATGAAAAACTCCACTGCCTTATTGTCGTTTCTTTCCTTAGATTTCTGTCTGGCGTAAGCAGATTAACTTTTAGCATTTACTGAAGGTATCAATAGATAAAAATAACCGGTAGATTAATAGGCGCGTACGTGCTCCTTGTAATAAAATCCACAAACATATTTCTGTAAAGTATCTGAAAGTACAGGAGTTTTATAATGCGTTTCTCGTTCAAGTTAGATACATGTGACGAATTGGCATTAATAATCGAAATCATTAGGAGTGCAAAAAAGAAAGAAAAATTAGTAGATGCCGCATTGTAGATAGGAGACTGTTAATAATTTTCAAATGTGCTGTATATTAATCGTTCGGGTAACCTGAAAAATCGACAGTATAATTGTTACATTACAAAAGTAATATGAAAACTTAATTAAGGTATATTGATGGTAGTTATTCCAGTAAGTAGGTTTCCACTGGCTATGGTTACTGCCGCCTTTTCTGATCAATAAGCTGCTAATAGATACGAAACGATGTAAACACACAACATCATCATCAACTGTAAATCATAAATAACTTCACATCGATTGTTGAGTAATCATTTTTTCTGAGAAGGCACAAAATTATAATATGCGCCAAATAATTTTATATCCAAAATTTTTATTGAAACCTGACAATATAGTTTCGGCAAGGCACCCGTCAAGTCGAGCGATAACGGCCATTTTTTACCTCAATTTTTTTGGTGTTAGTGACTCTATGTGTCTTATATTTCTGTTATACATAGATATACATATTTGGCACATGATACCTACAGTTTTACGTCCAGTCCGAATAATGGAGCGGTCTACCGTTTCTAACATTGACAAAGAGAAACAAAGTTTGACAGATATCAATGTCGATTCTATGACGAGTAACAATTCCGCCAGTCCCCGAGAATCTTTACACGAGAACATTTGACATTTCCGTTCCTTATAAAACTTTTGGTTTCCTTCGTCGATCAGATACTTTCAGCCTTAAAGTTTGGTCCTGCAATCTTATCATCGACTCTGTTTGTTGAAAGAAAACGCTTTTTTCAAACTTTCGGAGATGGACAGAATGGTATACGAACATAGAATTTTATAGTTTCTTGTACGAGTATATTGATGGCAAATCAGCACGCATGAGAAACTATTTTTTTTCCTGCTGATAGCCTATAACCCGTCCTAGAGAGAATAGTTTCCTTAACTTTTATATTATTTTGCTCGTATCTTTCATAACAGATAAGCAAAAGACATTGTTTGATCCCATACCCTATTCGGGCTGTAAAACTGTGTTGTTAAATCAATTTACTCATAATGCTTAATGGATTCCAGAACCTATCAAAAAAAAAAAGAAGTGGAAAATGTGTAACAAAAGGTGGGAACAATTAGATCGTCCTGAAAAACGTTGTACAATCTTGCAACTAGTGTTACTTAAATTTTAGAAAATAATGTATCAAAGTTCTTTTTTGAAATGGGTTTTTACATTATTCACATAATTTAACCTTAACGAGTTTTTATTTTTTTATTTTACTCTGTTATTTTTCTATTGATGAAATTTAATGGGTGTTTAAGGGGCGCAACAATGAGCCATCAATAGAGTTTCACCACTATTCACCTTAAATGTTTGCTGCCCATATGCAACAATATTCACTAAAAAACTCCTTTACTGATAGATGGCTGCTATTCAATTAAAATACTAACTACACTCAAACTCAAACGATTAAAAAAAAAGTTGTGAATTTCTGCGGAGCTGAGTTATTCAAATTTTTTCTGAAGAAATTAATTTTTCTTTATCTTTAATTAGTCAGTGAAGCTAGTAAAAAACGGTTCCTGACAACTATAAATCCCTACCAAATTATCCCACCATTCAACATTTCAAAACAGTTAATGATTGAACTTACAATGGAAAGTCGATAGAAGACGGTGTGTTTGTTCTATGATGCTTGGCCGAGGCAATGGCTGGAAGTAGAGCGTGTTAAGTCACCGCTGATCAAACCGACCCTGCAGCGATAGAGCATCTCCTTCGGAAGAATACGGATGAAGTGCTCCTCAATACCCACCGGATAGAGCACTACCCCGCTGTGGATGGACACCTCTTTAGACCAAATATTCCACACTAGAGTCATGTTTGCCGCGTACGTTTGGCGGTACGTCATATTCCGAACATTTATTTTTATTCTGTTACAACAACATATCTAATCCTCCTTGTCTGCTAAATCACAGTGCATTACGGTCTGAAAAGTGATTTGTCTACTACATGTCTGTGCTTTAAGTTGCTCCTTCACAGTTTAATGAAAATGTGTTGTATTAAGAATTGTTAACACATGTATTGTCATGCAGCAATAAAATTGATTTTAGTTATTTTTCAGGCATTGTTACAACTATCACGATATTTATTTTATTTTAATCCCTTTTTGTTTTTCGTATGACAAAAATTCACAGCAATCCAGTAAAACCTTTTATTCAGATGTTTTGTGATCATATTGTCACTGTTTTTTGTAAAGCTGTAATAACAATGCTGCTGACGCATCCTTAATTCATAATGCAATAAAAGCAACGAATCTGTAAACGTTCGAAATCCAAAGGAGGCGCTGCTAAGGTATGGTACAGCATATGCGAACACACAATACACAACGGTTGTTAAAAACCGAACACGTTTGGACGCACTATTACGACAGAAATATTAAGCTGACAGAAGATTTCCATTTCATAAATGGAAGTAGTTCACGTTTCCCTCATCTCTTAACTAACATACGTTTTAATGTGATAATTTCTGACCTAAGTCTCCTAAATTTAATGACGAACTTGCTTTTCGTGATGTTTATCGTCTTTCGAAGGAATTTTTTAAAATATATTTTCTTTTTTTACTTAGAATTTCCATTAGCCAAAAAATGGGTATATGGTGACATATAATTAATTGTAAGTATGCAATAAGCTACCTAAAAATTTTATAGGCAGGAATTTCCATGCAGATTATATCAAACTAGCCCGTACCCGCGACTTCGTACGCGTGGATTAAGAATTTTTTTACCATAATTAAATATAGAAATTTGCTAACGAAGGATTGGTCCCAAACAATATCGAGTAGGAATAATATGACAGGAAAGCTATCACTATATCACTGTACCATCGAACCTGTCTCTTGAAGAGAATCAATTTCCAACATATTTCTGTCACCATTCGATAAGGTCTCAAAATTTCGTGACTACAACTGTTAATCATACTGGAAAAAATATCCTGTGCCATTCATACAGATTTCCTTATAAAATTTCATCACAACGATATAGCCATTTAGTCGTCAAAACGTAACGAAAAGACAGAGACTTACTGCCGCATTTATAGTATTAATACTGCAAATCACACACACACTGATGCGAACAACCCCTGATGGATCATTATACCATAACGTAAAAAAGTGTACACCTACAGCATTGCAAGAATACCTACGATTTGCCTCGCATCGAACCCTTAAATTTGTGATATCTACAGTTTAACATTCAATCCGAATAACCGACGGTCCAGGCGCGACTCTTACGATCAAAAACAATTTTTAAAAATCTTAGCCTCCACGGAGATTTGAACCGGATACCACGATGTTCGTAAGCAAGCGCTTTAACCACTAAGCTGCCAGTCCACTATACGGAAATATGGGAAGGAGATGAGCATATTCAACGTGTCTGTCTATCGCCGTATTTCGAAGTTATGAGACAACATGTGTTATTTATACAAATAATTTTTCAATCAAATGTAGACAGTATTTTTCTCCTTGTTTCAAAGGATAACTGTGCAAAGTTTCATCGAGATCGGATGAAAAACTGTGGATTTGTATGAAGAACAAACAAACAAACATACCTTCATCTTTACATATTAAGATTAGTAAGTCCTTTAAAACTCTAAACAATAAACCGATTCCAAAACTTGTATTTGTGGTATTTATACAACACTGGAGCTTATTGTTTTGCGAAAATATTTGCTTTTCCGATCCTGCCCATGGATTTATGCGATCCTCTTGTTCGAATTACTGTATGTGACTCGACGTTCCGGAGGATGATGGCATTTGAAAATTGCCACAGTTAAAGCTTATATTTAATACAATGTTTGTCTTTCGCCATCGAGTAAATAATCCCTCACAATGACTCTAAATATCCAATTTTTAGCTTTCCCGTGTAGAATGAACAAAAGAAATTGATTAAGGACAATATATGATGCATATGCGGATCTATCCGCAGACCAAAGCTGATTACAGAACAGCAGAATGACTTACTGTATGCTCTATTGAGTATCCGATCTTGACTCAATAGCGGTACTTTTAAAAAACATTCACCCAATGATATTATTACTCCTGTTTAAATGAACCAACAGCAACATTAAAAGTTCTAAATATTAGGGAAAGATTTGAAGCTAATGCGAAATGCTAGGACTTCGATAGAATTCTAAAATACTTAAGACTAATCATTAAACATAAATGAAGTCGAATACCCAGTTCTGACATGATAACCATCCTTAATGGGGTCATTCTAGGACAGGGTACAGATGTTGGGGTTGTATTACTTCTCCTTTGCTTCTCTAAGTGTTCTTGTATTTGATTAAACGAAAGCGAACAATGTTGATGAGTGTAATGTATTGTCTCTTGTATTTACTATATGACCACAAAACTCGGGATAACATTAAATCCGTCTGCAGCCCATTAATGGTTATTTTACCGATTGACGCGAGACAACTTTTTGTTCCCTATCCGATGAACAGATCATATTAAAGGCTATTATGATTAAGAACCGCACATCACCATCTCTCCTACTTTGTTGGCCAGGCATTGAAAGATGGAAATTTATTCCTATCGCTGATTGAACCAAGTGATAACACATGGAGCTTCTATTTTTGCCACGGTATCTTAACTGCCTTGGTTGAACAAAATTTGTATTTAAAGTACAGTCGTTTCTTTGCGCGTCTTCCATAAATAATTAAACATTCATTTGTCGCTCGGAATTTTATGCATTTAGTATTCACAGCGCTGGCAAACTACAAAATTTAAAATTCAAATACAAAACGGTTAAGTGATTGCTTAGTTAAAATACAAGCACTCCGAAAGGTCCTTTTAATTTAATGTTTTGATAGATTCAGTGATGCAAACATTAATCTGCGAAAATGTAGAACCACCTGAAATACCGTCGCTTGGACCAGGAGAATATTAATGAGGTCATTAGCAGTGTTGCTGCGAATAAAAAATAATTACCCGCGCACGGTATTTAGTTTCCTTTGTGCCACAAACAGCAGAGGAAGCCAAGCCGCTTATCGCTACGCTTTGTCGCCCGACGCGGCGGAACAGAAAGAAGAATGCGAAATGCACTACCTAGGCGCTTATCTTCGTAAAACCACGCCTATACTTAAGGCACTAAGTCGATATTGGTTAGTCAACGAAAGGGCTCTAAATACCAAGCAGGGATAATGGCAAGGAAATATATTGGCTGTACCAGCCGACTTAACGGCAAAGTACAAAATATCAAACAGAATTTACAGGAGGTTGTAACAGCCGTTATACCTGAATTTTGAATAATATTTTACTGTATGAAGTATTCGTAGTGAGCTAAAGTTTGCTTGAATATGATCTGGTATGTTTGTTTTGTAATTTTTTGTAAATCAGTGTATATAGACTTTGTTTTATGAAAGAAAATTATTTAAAGTCCATTTAATATGTTTAAGAACAGAATAATGCAAGAGAATTGCTTAAATGTGTGTAATACCAAGTATTAATGCAAGTTACGATGTCTACAGGACAATTTTGTACAGTTTAAAATGATTACTGTAAATAATTTTGTATTTAAGTATCTCTAATTTCCATTTCTGACCATTTTGTAATGATGTTAAGTGATTTTGTATTAATTCCGATTGTTTTTAATGTGTTTAATTGTTTGAGTAATTGTTAATGTTCGAGAAATATCGGGAGGAAGCTTCTGGAGAATTCTCGCAATTTCGATAGAGCCTATATAAAGGAATTCGGCAGAAGGACAGTTTAGTTTTACAGTTAGTTCACAGTTGAGTTTAAAGTCAGTTATATAAAGATTCACTTTGCGTCTGCCAAAGACTGCGCTAGTATCTCTGGATTGTATCTTTGCTTGTGACAAATATCGCTGACTTGTTATTTTGAAAAAATAAACAAACATCTTCAACATAACCTTCTGGTGGATTATTTTAATTAATCAGTATATTAATCTAAACCACCGAAGACCTTAATAAGGTTCTACAGTGCAGTGAAACAGGCCTTCAATATTATTCTTTTTGAGCTTGCGTTTTTAAACTGTAAATACGAAGCAATTTTGTGTGTACCCAGTTTATTCGAAATTAGGATGGTAAACCAATATTGGGCAGCATGAGGCAAGTGTTTACATTTCAATGTAAGTGGTTTTTCATTTCCACGAACAAAAAGAAAACCTACGTTGGCAGACTTAGAGACTTTTGTTTTTATTTATTAATGCGACGGAGTTTCTGACAACAGCAGATTCAGGCTAAAACTTCTCGTGGTTTATAGCGCGTTATAGTGCGCGTCACGAACGAAGGCGGGTCGCGCAGAGAAAGAGAGAAATAGGGTTGACATAGAATATGCGCTTAACTATTCGCAGTACAGTTCTAAAGCTAGTAACACACGCTTTAGTAGATCTCTCTTGAGCTTTGGCAACGTCGCAGATCGACCCTATCGTGTCTGTTTCGCGCTTGAAATGCTTATATACGGTACTTTAAAATCTTGCTTTTCTGCTTTGACTATGCAGAACCTTACGCTTATGTTGTTCATCTTCCATTATTTAGAATAGGAATTATTGAAATGCTCAATTATTTACAACTGTACAATTCACAAACATATCGCATTCAACACTCGTGTTAACACTACAGGCTCTGGATTGTTACTGAATGTGATTGGCTACTGGCAGAGTGATGACGTACATGCGCATACCCTCGCTAAACTGGGCCGCATCGTTCATGACGCGCACTATAGTACCGAAACACATGATGTTTTACCGCAGGCAAATGTGTTCCAATACTTTTGTTTTTAGCGCGCTAATGACTTCCACGTTGATGTGGCCGCAAGCCCTATTAACAACTACATTATTAATAAGAGAAGTGCTTACAGTGTTTAAAAGTTCATTTTTAGTGTTGTAAAATTTAAGGCTTGTTTACTAACTGCGGATAGTAGGAACCTTTTGTGAACGTAGTACTTGTCGTAGCTGTAAGAATAGCAACCATCAGAAAAAAAATCTATCAAAGAAATAGTGCTATAACTTGTAGAAATTCTATAGCTGTTACTAAATATGCACGTTGTTCTGTCTGTGTGATTTTTGGTTTATTCATACGTTTGAATAAAAAAAAAATTCGGTTTTTTCATACTTTTATATATATATATATTTTATGGAGTTGACTCATTTCCGCATTCCATTTTTCACACTTTCACATTTAGATATTTGGGAAACTGCGATGTCAAGTATGGCTATTACTCGAAGGATCTGTTGGTTACTCGATAAGGTAGGATAACCAGTTTCTTTCATGTATCTCTGTAGAACAAGATAAGAAGATAAAAAGGGAGAGAATAATTTTCAAATAGGTCTTGAAAGACACCGAAAATGGCACCAAGTTCAACGCTCTTTTACGACGAGCTCCCGGGTCCTGCAGTCCTAATGACGTTGACAAAAATTACTCATTGGCTAGAATTAGCTAACCCCATGACAGACGGCAAGAAGCATCATAGTGTCGCAACGACTTTAGCCAACTAGCAGTTCTCGCTAAAATTATTAGGCTCCATCTGCATTTCAATGATTTCGTTTTGCGACGATGTCCTAGACCTTGTTGCACCGTTTAATGATTGTTAGATTTCAGTGAAGGGCTATATTACCGAGGTCATTGTATTAGAGCAAGAAGCAGTATCCCATGTTGCAATTACAACCACTCAATATAGTGCTCCTCGAACGTTTTTTAGCAGTTTGTCAACACCGAAAAAACACCTTTGCCAACTGAAAAGGAAGAGCTGCGAAACCAATACACCACAATTTTTTCATTGGATTTATTGCAATTCTCCCGTATTATAACTTCGACGTAGCAGTACTGCTATCCTCTCTCCTTACTTATAAATTTTTTCTCGGTTTTTGCAACTATTTAGCCAGCTCCAATTCTTTTATTTTATCGTGCTTTGCTCATGTAATTGTGGGACAATAGTGAGGAAAACCAAAAATAAACATAACTCTTAACTAAAACTGCCAATGCCCGAGGTAGGATTCGAACCGGCGACGCTGACAATGTTAGGCCAGCGTGCTAGCTGTGCATTAGAGCCGACTCTCTTTAACTTGAACGTCTGTCTATTTAATCCTCTGATCCATCGATTTCATTGTTTCCTCTATGATCGTATTTTCCGGCTTGCCGGATCGTAAAACATTTGATCGCTTGCACCGCAGGCTTTGTGAAACAGGATCAGTCCATGCCGCCAGGCGTGAATTGTTAAATTAAGTTCGAAATCCACCTTGCTAATGACTGCGTCTGCGACAGGCGAACAGGCAACCCGCTCTCCACAGTGTTAACGCTTCTGTCGGGGACATGCTTTATCTCACCAAATGTGTTAGTTGTAATTGGCTCCACAAAGATCTGTTATTGCTGTTGTTGTTTGTCACCCTAATGTCACAGTGGTGCGTCAACAATTTCATCATTATAGTTCTAACACTAAAACAAACATACGTGATAAATAGAAGCGTCTCCCAATTAAAATAAAAAAATAGACATGATATTATTATTCCGCGATCCACTAAAAGTTTATGGTGGACGGTGCGTTGCAACTTTCCTAATGTATAATCTAATCAATCATTTACCCATTGGAAGAGATATGGCTGGTGGTGCCCATTTTGATTAATCTCGAGCTATTTAACACAACTATGGAAAAACCAAATCAGGATGGCAGGAGAAGTTTCTTCATACCAACTCCGGATTCTAATTTTTCACTCCGCATAAATCCTTTCACTAATCGCTCGTGGAAAAAATGAGTACAGAAAATATTTCTCTTATTTTATTTTCTCGGTCATTCCTAGATATGAATGGAGGTGGAGGTAAAATTTGTTTGCAGTCATCGTGAAATACGTCTGTTATGAAATTTTTAATTAGCTTCTGAAGCGAGCAACGCCTATGGCAAGGATGACCAACCAATTTCGGAGATGGGCCACAATTTCTATTCTAAATTAGCCTGCGAGCCACATAATATTTGCCTGTTGTTGCCTATTGTTACAATAGTTTTAAAATATAACAAAGATATAAGAAACAGTTTAACTTCAATCAGAAATTAAAAAGCATCAACGAGTCATTTGCAGAGGTCTTTTAAATTATAATAAAAAAGCAAATAAATATCAATGAGACCTTTTCATGGGTTTTTGTGCTAGTATATTCTTACACGGCTGCTGTTGGCTGGCAAATTCAGATTCGCTGGCGGACCACTTCGTGGCTCGGTGGCATGGTGTGGGCTGGCTTGGTTTACGGTATTCCAGATCTTACCATGATACTTGTAATAAGGGGTTTAATGCTAAAATACAATCGAAATCACATAAATAATCAAAGTTTAAGGAGACCAGAAAACTAAAGATTTACAATTTGGCCGAACATATTACAATTTTTTTTTTTTTAATTTTACTGAATACTGCGAGGTCTTTAACTTCGATCATTAAATCAATCCTGGTAGGTTTCGCCAATTTGCGAGGATCTTCTAATTAATTGAACAATGGTAGTCCGCTGAGGACGATGTGTAGGCCCCAAAATATCGACTCCATTTTTGCGCTACCGCCTCGTTTCACTATGTATTAGTATATGCTTTTATAATTCAAGTATCTGGATTTTTCTACAACAATTTCGATTTATTTACACACAACTCAATCAATACATTCATAAAACCAGATATACAATACTGTCAATAGGGAGGATGCGGGTTCGAATCCCCGTCCGGGCATCCAGATTTGTGTTTTCCATAGTTTCCTCAAATCACTCCAGGCGTTCTTCAAAAAGGACATGGCCGAATTCCTTCCCGTTCCTTGTCCGCAATCCCGTCCCTCCTCTAATGAGCTTATTCGTCGACGAGGCGAAAATCAATCAATAAATAAAATAAACAAAAAATACTGTCAATCTATACAAACATTCCAACACTTCTACTATGTGCCACTATATTCACTCCCTCCGCCATTTTTTTTTTTATTTCTGTCTCGCGCGTTCTAGTCTAGTATGCTACTCTGCTTACACAGTTTTACCAACTTCAAAAAATGAAATATAGTAAAAAACACTTAAAATTACCCCAGGTTATATACAGCCTACTACACTGTGAGGCCTTCTTTAAATAATACATTTATATTATTTAAAACTTATTCACATTAATATTTCCAACGGCTGGTGAAGTGAGCCTCACAATACACAGGGTAATTTAAAGTCATAGCTACATTAAACTTCGAAATAAAACGAGAAAAATAAAGTTTTATAAAGCAATAGCTGCCAATATCCTTTTGTATGGAAGTGAATATTGGATAATCAAAGCAACTGATAACAATTAATTTCAGGCTACGAAAATGAGATATCTTTGGAAGGTTAAAGATTGCCCAAAACAAGACTACAAAAGAAATGAAATAATTCGGGGGAAACTAAGCATATATACCATTAACGAAAATGATAGAGGGATACAGAGAATCACTGAAGAAGTATGCTGAAAGAATGTAAGAAGAAGGAAATCTACTTCTGTCGGTGCAGTACAAAATAGAGGGACGCAGAGATGTTGGTAGACCTAGTAAACCATTGTGTAAAAGTACTGTGTGAAGACGGAGCTGGAATTAATGTCCAATCCTTGAAGTGAAGAATAGGTTGATAAAGGGACCGTAAACTTGATCTAAATACAGAAAAATGAACACAGGCACTTACAATGTGACGAAGTGTCAAAGATTCACCAAAAACACTTCTCATTCTACGAATTTAGAAAAACTTTTATGGTGTGACGTAGACTGTTCATCCGGTGACTCAACATCGAATTCCGGGAAGAAGGAAATAAGCTGACTCCCTGAGAAGTGCGACGGCTTCGGGTGTCTGAGACCTCTCAGAAGGTTGATGGTACCTCACCGGAGGAAATGCCACTTCAGAGCATCAGGTAGCGGCCATTCACCGTGTTAGGGCGGCCACAATCTAGCTGTGGGGAAAAAGGCCCATAGCAATGACACCTGAGTACCATGTATGACACGGCGAAGTAGGTGGAAAAGTGCAATACATGCCCCGAACCGGATAGAGGTAGATTAGGGATGAACATGTTTATATGGCGAGAAGCATACCTACGAATTAATCACCAACAGGCAACCAGTAACTTTTGAACTGACTTTATTAATTTCCACTAGATGCGTTTGCGTACCACTGATGCCTAGTCCGTTGTTATCTGTTAGGAGCTTCCAACTTCCTAGATGAAATTTTCCTATTATTTTCGTTTGCCATCCACCGTGTTTCACAAAAGTCTTTTTTTAGTGATTGTTGGGGTATCTATTGTTTTAATGTGAAAATCGTAAATCTTAATATTGAATAATTTTAACATATGTTATGTCGATATTATCTTCAGTATGCACATAGTCGACGATAATCGATATTATAAATGAGGTACAAATACTATTTGTGCAGCAGTAAAATATTCCCGAAATAAGTACTTAACATACCTGTGGTCTTCTTAACCTTTAAGCTTGTTGTTATGTCCACACAGACAGATATACTCAGAAAAATCCTTAGTTTTGTGAAGGATTCATCGCCAGTTTCTTCGATGACTGAGACACTCTGAATCATTTTAACCTTGATTTATCTTTCCAGTCTTGCAGTTATTCCCCAAGGATTCATTTATAACATTTTCTAATCTATTCTTCATCTTATTTACACCCGTTTTTTCTACTTTTGTCACTGCCCATCATCACCTATTTTTATGAAATGCACATTAATACCTGCTCCAGGTAAGTCTCCTAAAACTTCTGAAAACTTCATCCTTACAGCTTCCTCTTCCAGACTGAGTGCGGAATGGAAACGGATATTATTTTTTGTATCTAGTATTTTCGATGACCCCTTTTGTTTTTTAATATATTTCAGTATTTTATGATTCAGCACTTCGAGCAAATAAATTGATGTGGTATTAAAGATAAAATGAGAAAGTATTATATTGCTACTTATAAACAACTTGTATAATCGCAACCAGTAGTAGCAGTGAACACGTGCAACACATGCGCGAATCAAACGTTTCCAGAAGTAAAATGTGTGTTTGAAGCAAACGAACAATTGTACAATTTCAAGTATGCCTGGGTTTAAGTTAGAAGCTTTAATTATTTGCAGTTGTTTATCTCCTTCACTTTGTAACCGCACGTAATGGTTATCGTTAAACGTCTTCTCTGCAATTTGCTTTATGATACACACGATTTACAATGTTCATATATTCAGAATCCTAATAATTCAATATTTTGTGATTTCCTCTTAGGATTTTACTGACTTATATTCTACCTAACATTCTGATGGATTATTTACACTATCCATAACTTATAAAATTAGCTCCCAAGTGACTGTGTTTGCTACGGCAGATCCCGTGTATTATGTGGCTTGACTTCTGAAATAATACTTCCGCATAGGTGTCTATTACTATTACCCGCAAATACAGGATTCGTAATCAAGTCTCCACCCCATCTTTAAAACCAAAGAGACTGTTCCACTCTTTCATTGTTAAACATGCACCAAGTTCGGAATCTATTAAATTTAATCACTTATAGTAGGTGTTGTATGAATGTAGTAGGAATAGAGGAAGTGTTTAAAAAGCGATCGGAGATCAAAATTCAAATAAAGAATCTTCCAGTCTCGGGCAGGAATGTAAATGGCAAGCCACAAAAGCACACTCCACTAAGTTTTAAGTGACTTAAGTTTAAAACTCACAGTTAGAGGTTCTTCACATTCCATACAACAAATCTGAAAGTTGCGAACAGAAAGAATTTTTTTTTTAATTTTTAAGTCAACAGATAAAAAAAATATGTTCAGCTCTACGGCCGGAAATAAAAGAAAACAAAAACTGAAGTTTTTTTTTAATTTATTTTGTATGTTTCTTAACTATTCATTTTACTAATCCAATGTCACTGATTAGTTGTTACTTATCAGGCAAAAGCCGGAACCACTGTCAGAGCAGCTAAAACTGCTGTTTCACCAGTTTCCTTAAATAAATACTACTGGAGGGAGCTAAAGTCGACGAATCGATAGAGATAATCGAGGACTCTCTACTACAACTAAGGGACGGGTGGCGACAAAATGGGGAGGAGAGGGGGAAGCACTCTTCCAGACGGAAATCACGGAATGGACAACGAACAGAATTGTGCTTCTGCAGCTTCGAGTTACACAAATTTTATAGGACAAATGAATGCATCGATTATCTGATGCGTTGTGTTTTAATAACATGCTGCTCCTGGCAAGATTAAAGGCGAATGCCATGAAGTATAGTTTGCTAAAATAACTCACTTCTTTTATTGCTTGGGTACTGTAGTGAAGAATTTTGGTATAATATTTATATTACTTCAGAAATAACAACTGAATTTTCAGTTTCCAATACACTCTAGCGGCAAGGCCTATGTCTATTCTGCCATGTGTATTATTTTCTTCATGGTATTGTTGTCTATATGAAGAAGTTACCATTGTATTTGTAGTAAGAGAGATTTTGACGAAGCCTTTAACAGCCCCCCCCTTTTCCAACTGATACACGAAAATTTTTTTGTGATCAGCCATCTTTCTTCCCTTCATATTTATCCAAAATCGATAAACGAGGTATCATTTTAAAAATTAAGTTCCCCGCTTTGGTACATCATTAATTCAGAAAGGATTTTTTCTAAATTCAATCTGTAAATGGCAAAATTATTAACAATCTGAGTCATGAAGTTGCGATAGTTCAGAATCAAGTTGCTATGCTTCGATGGTGTCGATTAGGAGTGATCGCATTACCACTAGATAGCAGCACCACATTACAGAGTTACTGATGATCTGTGTTTTCTAGGTAATCAATACTTTATTCAAAACAATTTAAAAAATGTAAAAATTCTTGTTCGATTGCATTGGCATCGTTAACGAAAATTCACTATGGATTGCAGAAATCGATTAGAAGCGTTGCTGTAAATTCTTTCCCTATCAAAATCGATGGATCTGAAAGGAGGTGTTTGGAAGGGATTCTGGAGTGTCTGCTTTATCATTTTATGCTTAAAACGTGTAGGAAATTTTTGCAGAGAGCTTGATGTAAATTTAATTTAATTGCAATGGAGCACAGGCTCTGGTGGCAATTTCCCTACACACCCATCTTCCCCCTATCCTGCACCTACCTACATTTACCCTCTACAAATTTTATATTTAAATTCTTTCAAAGTTTTCGGTAAATTATTCATCATTTCTCTTGGTAACTCATTCCAATCCCTGACACCCTTACCTAAAAAAGAGAATCTTCCTGCACCCTTGTGCCTGAAATCGAGTGTCAACTTGTGGTCATGGTCATCTTTTCCCTTCCATGCACTACTTTTCATACCTATTGCAATATCTTTCCATGCCTCATCGCCAGTAGATGCCCTGTACATAGTGTCTCAGAATTATTTTTACAAACTTCGAGGGCGCAGACTTTCAGAAGCCTTAACATGGTGCAAAAATCAAGGATTATAACTACCTGCATCCTAGGCAAAATGAGCTATCTAGCCCAGGCGTTACCAGGGCCTGGCCCCATTGCGGAAATTCTGCAAAAAGCCTTATTCTGGTTCGTTTGCGAAAGTGACATGTTCAAGGTAAAATTCGAAACTCCAACCCAACAAAACCTGAAGGGAGGTCTGGAAGTCATAAATGTGAAGGCCAGATGCAAAGCTTTACTGATACACGGAATAGACAAGCTGAAAGATAACGTCTCCAATTTCACAACTTCTATCATAAGGCAATACAAACCACAATGCAAAAATGCCCCAGTATATATAGGAAACATAGGGAGGAACCTATGTCTTAGAAAATTATTTCCAAACGAGCTCAGAACATTTACGAGAGACTTTCATTAAAGGTTGGAAGAAACAATATTGAATCAAAGCATCCGGACACTAACTGGCCCCAAGTGTGGCGAACTATTTTTAATAAAAAATCTCCCATCTAAGGTAATGTTTATATGGTACAAAACAAGTAATGAACTAATACCAACAAATGAGAAACTATTGCCGATATATCTCTTGGCAACTAACAGATGCCACAAATGCGGCAACACAGATAGCCTTCAACATCACTTCTAGTGCGGCAAAACACTATGCATCTGGATATGGTTAAAATCAAAAAATTTAAAAAATTTATGAGTTTTGACTATGACCGTTTAAAAAATTTCCTACTAAGCTGACAACGTTAAACAGATATCGTGTCATTGTCATCAGAAATTCAAAAATGATGGATTAACGGAATAATGTTTATGCGGACTTCATTAACTGTTTTAGTGTGAGAAATCTGCCTCAGAAACATTAAAAGAATTTTTGAGACATCCTGTATATAAATTAAACGAAAGAAGCTACTGTCTCCAACTACTAGGCAGTCCTAATAGTAGTTTTGGTGTTTCAATATTGTTTTCGCCTATTTCTTTAGAATTTCTTGATAGAAGCATTTACTATATGGACCATTGCTTTAAAAATTGGTCCTGTACGACAGGAATTGAGAATTTCAGTATTAACGAATTATAATTTTGTAAACTAAAATAATTAGAAAATCAAACGCCTGAATCAGAATGTGAACACATGTTCCATTGAATACCAACCGAGGGACTTTGATGTTGTACCAACTAGGTAAGTTTTGATAATGACATTGGCCGTTGATCTATATTACTGAACAATAGGCAGACAGGCAAAGAAAGAAGGCAACACAGCTGGAAAGAAATACTTATCCCTATTTAGTCTAAGGATGACGGTTCTCTTGCCGTTTTTTTCGACGATAGATTTCAGATCTTCTTGAAGACCTTACCAAGTAATCTTTGATTTTGAGGATTCTATTTTTAAAGATGATGTAATCAACGTTAAAGGGGTTATTGTGGAATAAATCTGTAGAAGATGTTACAAAAGACAATATAGATTATATAAGACATAAGAAAACCTACACCGCATGCGTTTGAACTGAATGTGTCATATTATGAAATTTACCATGCCCAATTATTTCTCTCACTTTAAAAAAGGTGTTGATTCCTGTTTTCGTTAAAAACAACTGAATTCAAATTATATTCAATCAACAGATGTTTTATCCATTTAAAAAAACTTAATATGGAAGAAATTCGAAGCTTAATTTGCAACACGTCACTAATTAATTACGCTTTAGCAGTAACAGTCCTTATCTCCTTTTGTAGTCGACATTACCAAGGAAATGCTTCATTTTCCAACAGAGAATAATTAATCTGCGACGCGGCTCGTGTTCCGTACGCCGTACGGTTTTAATCTCGGATGCCAAAGCTGGTTTTGGAGCGCTTTTTAAAACGTTTTCGGTTGGCGCCGCCTGAACAAATTAATATCCGGTCGGCCTCCTTTGATACGCACATCCATGGAGTGATCAGCACGTAAGGTAGCCAACTCTGTAATGAGGCAGAAACACCAATCAGCGCTCTGTCAATAGTAATTAACTGCCCCGATAACATGCCTTTATTACAAACTGTCACCATAAAAAAAACTGGCTTGTTGCAGCCAATACGGTTCAGTGCAGACGTTGGCACTATACCGAATGCTATCGCCTTTGGAACTGAGGCGGGAAATCTAGCTTAATTAAACTTAAACTTTATTTTCTGTGTTAATCCTTCTCTATCTGACTTTGTGATGTCTGTAAATAAATTAATATAAATGTTAACACCGAAATTTTGTAATAGCATATTCTTCATATTTTTTTAATCTGATTGAAGTTTTAAGTCTCTAAATAAAGAACGCATCAGAACAAATATGTCATACAATTTTTTCAATATTTGGGCAGTGATTGGCATCTTTATTGTATTTCAGACATGTTCTGGGTTATCATCATCAAGGGTTCTCTGTTATTCGGCAGGTCCAGGCATAGCGACAACTCTCTACGCTTTCCTCTGTTCCGCCATTCTCTTAGGTTCTATATATCATCCATCATTTTCATCCTTCGCCAACCTCTTCTCTCCGTCCACAGTCCCCTCCAGAGCATTTTTAAGCTGGCATTGGTTCTGGGTTATGCATATCTATTTTATTACAAACAGATCGTTCTTTTATACGTACAGAAATGTAATTTATAATCATAATTGTATCTTCCTACTAAATGAAATGCCATAGGTAACGTATCATTGCCAGTTGAGTACAGTTTTTTACTACATTCACAAAATGATTTGCATTCACCATAAATAACTGTTTAAAATTGCATGGTGTTTCTTTACTTTGTTATCAAGGAATCCACATTTCCCTGTTATGCAGTCATAGCACATTATTTCCGTAACAAATTTAAGCTGTATACATATTCCCATCAAAATCTGGATAAATTAAAAAATAACTAAATAAATAGATCAAATTCAGAGGTTGTAAACTAAGCCTTTATTTCGAGAAATATTTGACATTAATCTATTAATAAATAGTTTAAACAATATTATTTATTATACAGAAGTCTATATTAAAATTTAATGTGGTGTTTATTATAAAAGGGTTGCTAAAACCTGAAAATTGCAGCATTCTAACAGATATACAGACAATTATTTGAAATTTCTGAAGAGGTATTTAATATACGATCTATTATCACAACTAAAAATGTTCGGAATTAACTTTAAATAATATTTTGTAGCAGATGCTGTGTAAACGTGGAAATAATTAGTCTGCAAGTGGGATAGCTTACGATAACAAGACAAGTATATCACTGTATGTTTTTTCAGCAACTGCGTAATCAGTGCGAATTTTAAACCATTTGAATGAATGTATTACGTAATTACGGTAGTTTACCATAAATAAAGATGTGGTAATAATTTTTCTATTCATATCGGCGTCTAGACGGAAGCGATTACAAATTAACATAAAACAACATTGTGTAAGACTTCATGGTTCGAGTTTCTGCTTGCTGCCATAATTTGTTCATAAGTGTACCTACACTCCTTGGTTCGCATTCCACGTTAAACTGTAGGTCCAGACACTTCATAGTCGGAATGCGCGGCAAATCAGAACTCTGCGACCAGGATAATAATACTACACGAATCTAATTAATGCCAATCCTAAAGGGTTATTTGTATATTTTTATATATTTTTTACTATTGCGTATTTTTGCGATGAGATATTTGTCTAGAGTGTGTGTGTATTTAATTCCTTGAATGATTTAGATGTTATTTTCATGTAGAAGTTAACATGTTTCAGTACTCTGTTGACTTTCAGTTTAAACCTACATCACTTTGTTTGCGTCTAATAAATTTAAGTTAATTTGCATTTACGATACATTTTACCATAAACGATGAGACATTTAGCGTTTTTTGTGACGTGTAAGCTGCTACAATCAAGGGGAAATGGTAAACGTTTAATTTACCCATGATTTACTTATTGGTCGCTGCTTGCTGTATCATAACTTCTATTACTGAATTATCTATGCTTCTTGACGCAATGAAATTAATTCATAAAGTACTCAGGTATTGTACTCTGTAATAATTCGTCTTGAGCTGAGCATCATTGGTGAGATAATTTTGCAAGCTATCATATTTAACTATAATTCCATTACTTTAAGACAAACATTTTCTCTCCCTTGTCGAACATTGTATTTTGATTTAGGACTGCTACCAGAAAGGTTCGTTAAAAGAATTAATAATTATAGATGGTAGCTGCATATAGGTTACTCGGAAAATTTACTCCAAATCGAAATTCCGAAGAAATGGGCTAAGAAGGTTCTGAATGTAGGAAGTACCCTTTTCATGAGAGGGGCCAAAGTTCTTACACAGGTATTAGAAAATTGTTCTATTCCTTAATTGATTATTCTTGATCACAATGTAGTTGGACGATGGGAAAAAATTATCGAACGAATTTTTTCCCATATACTTGTTTCTTTTGTGATCAATACGCTTTAAAAATAGGCGCAAAGTACCAAGTACGTATCGCTTTTAATAGTGTACCTTATTTCAGAGGACTAAAACTTCACACTAATGCCATTCTGAAGAAATATTTCCGTAACTTTCTGTATCACTTCGCTTAAACCAACAGATTCACACTGGACGGTCTAGTCAAATACAGTTGAATATATGAAAAAAAAAGATCGTAAACTTGGCAATCCACTCCACAACAAGTAGTTTTTATAGAGCACCAAGTACAGTACAGTGCTAACGTTCATTTTCAAGAAGGCTTGAAAATGTTTTTAAATGACCAAAGCTAGAAGAACACGTCAAAGTTGACTAAAAACAGACGTAAAGAAAAATCTTTTTGAGCTGAAATTAATATTCACTGTGTTTCCTATTTGAATTAATACCAACTGTAACAACCAAAAAAACTTAAACAATCTCACAAAGACGATGTTGTGGGAAAAAGAGTGAAAGATTTACCGAGGAACTTGAATGAAACGTTCTTGATATTATTAATTAATTATAGGAGTTGGCTAAATGCAATTGAGGAATAAGGTTCGTAGTATCCAAATGTTGGTATAATCAATATTACTGTCGTTAAATGTAACGGTACGGACATTACAGTGCGCATAATATTTAATTCTGACTATAAGCAACAGAAAAATGCATTTATATTGTTTTATTTTCTTTTCAAAAGACCTCATCCCACCAATTTGCTATATTAGCTCATTTGAACTTCCAAAACATAAATCCCGATGGCCTCCAAAACAATAAGTTTACGACAGCGAGTTAGTAACGGTGGAAAGCATCTCGTAATGCTCCAGGCAATTAGGACAGCCATTTAAACGTGATTAAAGCACAAACTGTCCATATATATTAGGGTAAAGGTTGTATTAGCTGTAATTAAGTACAATAGTATGAAGGAGACGTGGGTAATTTTCCTGCAGTTCAAACACTGCATGTTCTGATATTCATCACGCCAGTCCAAAGGACTAAAATCTGGATTACTGAGGTCTTTAGTCAAATTGAATAACGACTGGTGACCAACAGTCATAAAATTGTGACTTCGAAGTTATGTTTCCACTCTCAAAAACCGGTCTGACAGAAATCAATGGACAGTAGTTTTATCAATTGTCACATCATAGGATAAAGTGAATAACAACAGCACGAAGAAATCATCTTATTTCCGTTTGGTAAAGTTTTTCAGAAATCACTGTAATGGAAATTTGTGTAGCTTTCCTAAATCTGTGATAAAGTGAGCTAATTGTATACACTCGGGGATTTTGTTCAAGTGTTTCAAAACACTTTGCTATTCTGCTATCAAAGTTTATTATATGACAACATTGGTGTGTATACCGGAAGACATCTAGTAGGATTTAATTAGTCGCCACTAGGCGGTTATCATGTTTCCCGGAATATTCATGTTTTTGCGTATACGTTGATTGTATTTTTCACAAGTTTCATTCATTATTTCTCTACTAAAGTATATGTATGTGGTCCCAGGTAGAAAAGACTGCTATAACGTGAAATAGAACGAAACAATATGCGAACAACCATTAGGATATGCAATACAGGCACTCTGTATTACGTATGTACGCTTTCCACGTAAGATTGTATGACGAAGTAAATTAAGAAAACTGTGGATCATAGTGCTGTACGGTGATTAGTTATTTTCTAACATCGAAAAAAAGGCCGATTCAGTTATTATTGAAATATTTAATTATTCATAAATCGTTTCGCCTCTCGTCAGGATATCGTCCATGATCCCATGTTTTCTGAAATATACAGCACTCCCAGTTTATAAATTTTGTACAGACTGTTTTGTTTGAAAGTTACATTAATATACAAGTAATATACAAATAACACTGGCATACATCAAATGAGATTTCAGAAATTGATACAGTGTATACGTTGGGTAAATGAGAAGGTAGTTCCAAACGCGATATAAAGAATATTTTAGTGTCCTGTTGTACAGTAATCGATAAAAATTTGTCGAATGTCCTCTATACAATGACCGTTCCCAAAAATACATAAATACAGACAGAAATATCCTAACAATCATTAGCACCAAACACAACATTCTAACTTTGCAAGGAAACTATTATAAATGGACGCAGTGAGGAACAAGGACATGGATTTGATTTAGAAGCGACTAAGGTGCTGACACATGCGAGAGGCTTCTGAGACAGCGTCATTAGAGAACAGTTTGAAATTCGCCTCGCGTCTGATCTGGTTAACCGGGATTGTGGTTTCCAACTAAGTGATTCGTGGATACCTGTTATTGAGGCTGCTCGTCAGCAACGCTCTGTGTTTTGTGCTCCGCGGGCGTGTAATGAAGTCTGAGATGCTGCAAGGCAACGTAACAACGTCTGTCGTTGCCATGACAGTTTTTATAGAACATGCTCTAGGCAGACTTCAAGTCTTACGACTACCCCTAAAGATGGCGACGGAGTTATACGTCACAGAAATATTGTGTACAGGGCCGGCGTTAGGGAGGGGTAAGCGGGGCAAAAGTACCCGGGGCCCAGACCCCGAAGGGGGCCCTCCGTCCAGCGTGTCTAACTAAATAGAAATTAAACAAAAAAAAAAATTCTAGTAAAGATGTTATTTGATTTTCTGGGATTAAAATTTTCTGACTTTATCCAAATAATCAAAATGTAAAAAAAAATTGAGGCGGGGTACCCGAGAACACTTACCTGGGGCCCGAGAATCCTAGCGCCGGCCCTGATTGTGTACAAATAATAATATTACTCCGTTTGTTTCCCGAGAAACATTCATAAAGAAAACAATTAATTATAAAAGGCAATATCCACAGGATTACATGTACACAATCGAAATATTCAAATCAATAGACACAAAATTTTTACACAAAACAGTACTAAATTTACGATTTCCTCCAATACGACAAACCATAAGTTAATTTCACTAAACATTCTTCATCTTCTTACACATATACACATATTTAACAATGCAAAGCTGAAAAATACACTTATTTTACGATTGCGGACTTCAATCTCCCCGCTAACAATATACAATCAATAAAACATCACTGCAAAATGAAATTAAATAACACTACGCGAAAAGTATCTTGCTTCCGATCATCTGAAATTCAAACAAAACATTGCATCGTGAAAACGAACGTCATTGGCGGAGTGATTGACTGCCTCAGATTTTTCCAATCATCTATAACATTGGAAATGGAATGCTGGTTAAAGGCATAGGTAGGTTATCACTTACCAGGCATCACGACAGAAATGTAACTTTAAGAGAACTTTAATACCTGTATCTAAATTTAGTTTTAATGAAATTCAAACAAATCCGCCTGCACATAATTTATTAACTACAAACATATTACAGAAAACACTGGATCTCTGAGTAAACCTCGATGAGAGGCGAAACGCTTCAGAAATGAAGAAAATTTTCCAACAGTTGCACTGGCATATTTTATTAAAAATAATTTATTATTTTCTCCATAAACTATAGAAAAAACTATATTAATTAGTTTACTAAGCTGATACTGTCGATAGTTACTACTTTGAAAATAATTCCATGTGATAAGATGTTTTCTGCGGTACCTTTGCATGACATTTTATAACTTCTTTTCCTTCTACCTGGCTGCATTTAGTAATATTTCTTTTCATTCTTTATTTCCTAGCACTGTTACAGTCAAATGTCAGAATTAAAAGTATTTGTACCGTGCGTCCCACACCTCTCACTTCTACGCCAATTTTTCTCGTATTACGTCATCTACCATCTCCTCAACCACTCCGTGTACGTGCTCTGTCCATTAAATTTTTCTGCTTTGTACCCAAACAGTATGCTCTCTCCTTTGATATTCCTCTTCTGTGTAAATTCTTAATGTAAAATGTCCTCCGACAATGTGTGTTAGCTCACATGTCATGCAAACCCTCAAATATATTTTTAAATAACCGCAGTATTTTGTTTTTAATTAAAATATGGGAATATCTTGCACAGCCGACGCGAGACGGGTGGTATCTCATTCCATTGCGGGGGTGGCATAGCGAGCCTAACAGAAGAGAGCGTGTGCCTGTTATTCGTTTCTCACACTAGACAGCGGCGTTAATGATACGACTCCCACACAAAGATACTTGTCCGGCGATGATTCCACGGATTGTTCGGGTCTGGCGCGCGTTGAGAGTTGTGTTCGGCCTCCCAGACCCACAACCTGCACAATAAGGGAGAAGAGAAAGGCGAGGCGAGGCGAGGCGAGACGAGGGTAGCTTTGAAAGGAAGACCCTCACTCCACCCTATCTCCACCTGCTCCTTCTGCCTTTTGATAGACGAATCCCTCCAACTGACGTGGAGTTCCAGGTGCGCTAACCCCTCGTATTTTTAAGCATCCCCCTCCTGTACCTACAACTTCCGCTGCTCGCGCCGGAATAATACAAAGAATTTTACTCTCTCCTTGATTTTAATTTCGTCCGTTTTTCCATCTAATATCAACACTTTTTATTTTCTGTTTCCCAACAAATTTTAGTTTGGATGATTATTATGAGATAAGAAAAACTCTTCTTGGGAGCGCTTTAGAAAACATAAATCTTACAGCAAGAGGACCGTACGGAATTTCGGAAAATAATTTTCTTATTAATCGGAAATGTTGCAATAATTACCAGACCAGCATATTTCTACAATTCACCTGGCTTACCACCTAAAGAAACAGAGATGTATTCATGCTGTTTCGAACTTACACGAATCTACACTGCAAGAAAAATGTAGGGAGGTTATGTTTTTTTGACTCTCTGTTCGGGCATCAGGCAAAAGTTCCTTACAGGAATCAGTCGTGCACTGATAGCAATGTATTTATGAATTAAATGTAAAATGGACGATACTATGTTTAAGACATTGTTATTGTGCCGAAAACATCTGAAGAAGTTGATACTTCGATATTAACTTCCTAACCTTAAAGAAAGCATTTATTGTAAGATCTCATACATTTATAGTGCCAAGCAGTTAATTTGACAGTCTCCTACACTATAAACAGACTTTTAACAGTTAGGAAAGGTTATCTCCATATTAAACCGAAGAAGGGCTGAGGCCTCGGTCGAGACGTTGGAGAATAGAACACTAACGACACAATGAACTTGCTTAATATCCCGCAAGCCATTGAATAAAATGTACTTATCGTTCTTGATCGTTTTTAGCAGCATAAATATGGTTATATAGATACTATTTTAACTCATGCTATCAGATTTTAATTATGTGTGTATTTACAAAATAACAACCAGGCATGTGAAAGAATCATACTACTGTTGTACTGCCTCGATTAATTCAAAAGTATCGTTGCCACCTCTTTGACGTCACGTCTGGAGGTGTTGCTAATTCATCACGCAGATGCAGGATCTATTGTGAGGGTAGGGCGATAAAAGCCAAGCCAGTGATGAGGCAAAAGCGTTACTGCCGGATGGATGAATACGGAATGTTTAAAAGATTATTTGTGATGAGACAGAACTGTAGTGGAAGGTGATATAAGGAAAGCAGTTTCAGTACTTATTAACTAATTTAGCAGTTCAGAAGTAGATGGTTATGTAGAACAATTTGACAATGAAATAGGTACAAGTCCAATGAGCTTAAATTCCACCACTAAAGTGACTGTTAATACACGTTGTACTGCCCACTGTTGCAATTGCTCACAGACCTCGGACAGACATTACTTTTTCTTGACGTAATGTAATAAAACGCACGTACTAGATTGTGGGGATTGATGTTCACCATAATTTCTTGGCAATTTCTGTTATATTATTGTTAATCTGTAACGCAGTCATCTTGCACAACGTGCTGTAACAAATACTAACAACGGTAGAAATGTACACGGACTGTAATTTAACAGTGTAACAATAGTTCTATGGTCTGTGCCTATATACCTAACGTGACTATTTATCTTTTTCCTCAGAGCCGAACGCCTGAGGAATATTTTTCGTCAGAGCGGGACACCCGAGGAATTTTTGTATTTTACTAAAAAACGAAGAACACTTGTATTAAGTAGAATATATTACATGTTAGCTGACTCTCTTAGCCTTAGTTTCTGATATCAAATATGGCAATTGTTTTGTATTTATCGACGTAAGAAATCAGTTTCAAAATATCGGGTCTAGTTTTCAAATAAGAATGGAATTATTTACATGCTTTGTTGATGTTAGTCTTGGTAATCAAAATGGCTTTTAATACTGCGACATTTAACTATGTTTTGTCAGTTGTCCATATAACTCTTTCTACAGGTGCATTACTTCCAGGCAGACAAATAAAGTATTCAATTTTTACAGAAAAGTTCGTACAGTTGAGAGTGTTAACACGAAGTGTAGAAATAATTCTGCTCAATGATCCTCAGCAGTAGCACTCTCAGCGTTCCAGATAGCGATTTTTTGATCTGTGACGTAGTTATAAATAAGCGAAAACCCGTCGAACGCTTCCATATCTCCGCTGTTGGTAATAAATACTTGAGTGATCAGCAGTGGTCCCTGCGTCGACTCGACCGCCGTGCGGCAAAAACCGCATCGTTTTAGATAGATATATTAAATTGTTTTTTTGTTGTTGTGAAAGCGGGACATTTTTGCTCTTGATGGGAACATGGAAACAGCGGGACAGACAGCTTGAAAGCGGAACTGTCCCCCTCAAAGCGGGACAAATGTTCACGTTGAGTGTACCACGTATCTTCCTTAAAATTCACAGTACGTGGGCACGATGGTCAGAATTAAGGATGTAACGGATATCCGCATCCGCATGAAATCCTACATCCTCTTTCGTATCTCCATCCGCAATTTTTAATGCGTATGTATGGTGGATGTTTTGTTTACATTGCAATGCATATTATTCTTTTCTCTTTATGCGAGATTCTGCCCGACGTCGCTTAGCTGACAACAAAGTAGTAGTTTTTTCTGACAATGAACTGAACGGTGTTATTACCTAAGCGACTAATTTACGAGTTTGAACTTGCATTGAAAGTAAAGCGGCATATTTGCGGTCCAACTTATAGGACATTAGCGTAGAACTACCGAAGGATGCCCATTCACGCTAATAGTAGGGGTCTAACAAAATGTTCCAAACAGTCCTTTCTACTCTTACTTTCTCTCTGCACACCATGTGTTCTTATCGCTCACTCGTAGGATGTTTCCTCCAATATCCATTGCTCATTGGAGAGAAAGGACCGTTTTTGGTTGCCTGCGAGTCCAACAACATCCAATACGCCCTGTAACCCCTTTCACGGCCCATCAAGAGTTCTTTATCGAAAATCGGATCATCGTAGGTCCTACAAGTTGTACTGTGAATGCGCCACTAGAGCGGTGGGAAGGCGGGTGCCGAGCACGGAATCGAGCGTGGTGGGTGAGCGGTCTGTCCTCTAATCCGGGAGGACGCGGGTTCGAATCCCTTTTCTGGAATCCAGATATGCGTTTTCCAAAGCCAAATTCCTTCCCATTCCTAGCACCCATCCTTTCCCGCCTCTAAAGACCCCGACGTTGACGAGACGAATAGCAAAAAAAAAAAAAAAAAAAAAGTGAGCACGGTGATGTGCGGTGGCGTGGCCATCTGCTTGACGCTTGAATTAGTCGCGCCACGAACTTCTCAAAGTATGTAGTTATGTAAATAACCCCACGTTTTTTGTTGTTGAAAGATGAGCCAAAAAATAAATCAATATGTCAGTATTTTATGAAAAAAGATAAAATTTGGCATAAAATATACACTTATTTTTATTTTATTTTTGATAATATATTAAAACCTTAATAATTATAAATTCATTTTTTCAAATCCGCATCCGCTGGCGAAAAATATCCGCCTCCGCGGATGTCAAGCACTGAACATTAGCATCTGCATCCGCAATGGTGACCTCTTTTACAACCCTAGTCATAATGGATGATAGTACGTTTTTCCTCTTCGGTTTAACTTAGGATATGTAATACATGTTTAATTGTTTTTTAAATTTTTGTACGCTGCTATTAATGCATTCTCTTAAGACTTAAAAAAAAAAAAAAAAGCTTGAAGTGTTACTGTAGATCGTGTAGGATACGTTGAGAACCTCGCGCAGAATGTTGAATAAACACTCTACTAGTAATTACCTATGGTCAAGAAAGAGCTGTTGAAGTTGGTATTAATATTCAAAGTGTATAGAGATTCCGAGCTGTAGTTCAGGCACTGAATCGACAGAATATAAATTTTCAGTTCAATTCTGCCCTATCGTGGTTACTGCCATCTAACACGGTTATTCTCCTGGACAACGGTGATCTGCAGTTTTACATACGATATATAAAAAAATCATAGTTTTGTCAAGGGTAAACGTTAGCTTAAGCATCTGGACTATCTGTCGGGTTATCCTTTTTTTTTTCTTCTTTTTTTTTTTTACTTATTTCTTTACGCCACGTCGACGGCAGAGGTCATTAGAGGCGGGATGGGACTGGGGACAAGGAACGGGAAGGAATTCGGCCATGGCCTTTTTGAAGGAAACATTCCGGCATTCGCCTGGAGTGATTTGGGAAACCATGGAAAACCCAAATCCTGATGCCCGGACGGGGATTCGAACCCACGTCCTCCCGAATGCGAGGCCAGAACGTTAACCGTTCACCCACCACGCTCGATTGTCTGGTTATCGTGTAGCAGAAATAATCGCTAGCGAACAAATCAGAGAGTTTGTTGCAATGTATGAAGATCGAAATTTTATGAACTACATTATTATAAAATATTAATTAAAGTAGTACTGCATGTGAGAAAGACCACGAAAAAGGACATTAACCTCTTAATGTATGAAATACATAGTTTGTCAAAACTATAGTAATTGAGAGTTGTGTTGGTAAGTTTGTGTATAAATGCTTTAACTCAAAGAGAGGAGGCAAAGGATTTGTTACTAATGAGCAGGAACTTCCTAATTTAAAGATTATTAAATTCAAAGTATGTAAATGATTATTAATGAGATTTTTTCAAGCTTTTATTTTAGGTAACTAAAATTATATCTTTATATGATGTTATACACCTGGCAAAAAGTAATACATCAGACTTTACGTTCTAAGCGGCAATTGTAAGTAGGAGTAGTAACGCCATACCATCCCTACCAGTAATGTCCCTATTTCTTTTTTAGAAAAAGAACTTTCGGTAAACAATGTGACTGAGAATCAAACGCTTTTAGATTTAAATTTCATTATGTGTTAGATTTTTTGTTAAAATTTTGAAGGTGTTTAATCTGGCCGAGGCCGAAAACCTTCACGTTTCTTTCCCGCATTCCATTAACAGTTTTAATGATGACAACGACGACGAGCATTACAACATTATTAAAAACGGAAAGGTAACAAAGCTGGTGGCTAATATCAGAGCAAAGTGGAATTATTGTCATCCGTTTGTTGAAAACTGAAAGATTTAGTCTTCCAAATTGATAGTGCATTGAATTCATTACACTCTGACATAGGCACTGGCTTTCAAATGCTTGTGGTCTGGTCCTGGGTTCAGATCCCAGTGGGGCCAGGAATTTTTTAAGAGTCGTGTACGATCATATGAGCTACGCCAGGACGTTCCATGGATCGGATTCCACATTAAACTGTAGGTCCGAGAGGGCAGTAACTGGTAGTGGTTTGGAAAGATTATAGACTGAGGGTTAAAAAATAAAATTACCTATTGTTACATAATAAATTCTTAATCTTACTTTCCAAGGTTTCTGACCGCCTACAGTTTCGTTACACTACTCCAGTGCCAGACGAAGTAGCAAGATGAGCAACACCTATGATTTTAAGCTTTTAAACTGCTAAAACCCCATCAAAATGTTTTCGGTACATTCTGTGTGATGCTCGAACAAAGTTACACAGAGATTCTAAACAGTACATATAAGTGATTCCAGCAAGTTTTGTTCAAGTGCAGGATATAGTCAGTATCACCGATGAATGTAGACACCAAGATAGTAGTACGACCAAAGATCAAGACAGCTTCTCAGGAAAAACACAACTCGTGTATTTGGATACTGGGCCAAACCATGTTCTATATTCTACAGAGCAAGACGAAGAATTTAGAAGATTACTTGTCCACAATGAAAATTAAGATGTGGACGATGAAAAGGTCAACAAAATACAAAGAAAAGTTCGGAGTCTTTTTGGAAAATGCTATCACCTCACAAATTACACGATGGTAAAATATATAAATCTAAACTACATATTTGTGCGTACACATCAGGGTTAAGGATGAGAGACTTACGTTAATCATGTTACTAATGAATTGTAAGTAATTTTATGTATAATAAATGTAACACTTTATTGTGAATAAAGTATATATATTGTTAGAAAAAAAAGTTAAATTCATAGAAAATACACTATCATCCGGTAACAAAAATAATCTAAAATGTACGACATATTTGGTTGCTCACATCTAATTTACCAGCGAAAAAAAAATATGTTTCACCTATTACTTGGTGCACTCAAGTTGTAAGGGGGAAAAAAGTTTTACTATTGCGAAAATTTCCACCGTTACAATATAATTTTACAAAACATTAATCATAATATTCGGTTTTGGGGCACTGAAAATATACCGTGAAAATTTGAAGAGTGAAAATTGGAATCATGAAACTTGTTCTGCTTAGGAAGCTAGACACCATTGTTTGTCGGTATAGCACCTATAACTTTAACATGAAACTGTAAGTTATTCTACGCAATGATGATAATGCTATGCGTAGTCTGGAGCACACAGATCACCTTCTGAACGTTGTTAATATTCACGTTCCTAGCTGGCTCAACAGTGAGCAGGTATTATCCGTCAGAGATGAGGCAGATGTGAGTCATTGGCCAAATCGGTGCGTTTATCAAACGTGATTAACACAGAGGCGCATGCATTCCCGGAATCCCAATTGTCTGCGGAGTGGCCATCACTCGTTCGTGTGGGAGGCTGTTTACCTGATGCCCTGAGGCTGTGCCACTCCGTGCAGAAACTAAACGCTGCATGCACACGGAACTAAATGAGCCACAGCGCATTCACAGCGAAGGTTATTCGGGGAATTCGAAAACTGATTAGTTGTGTCAGTGGTCGACCGTCAGCGAGTGCTTTCATTTACGTGCTTTGTTCGTCTTGTGATATCGATACTTTTGTAAATCAAATAATTGAACAAGTCATATTAATACCTTCGAAAACTTCAAACTGGTACTGGCCTTGTCGTCAAACGTACTTTGTTTGCAGTAATTCACCCACCAACAAACATAAACCCTAGTGTTGGTTATTGAGGACAAACTTCTTGAACTACTTTATTTTTAAGATGATTGGCAAAATTAATTATTATTCCAAATATTACTATTTTGATGAACCATTAAAATAAAAAGCAAGCGGGAGATTCATATTTGTAGATAAATCAAAACACCGCAGAATTTAGAAAATGACTAACCACTGTTTATTAACACTCAAAACGATCTAAAAAATTAACCCCTTATTGAAAACACGAATATTCAACACAGAATAGACAAATCCTTAACATGCCATTCCATTTTTTTTCTTTTTTTTTTAACTGCTTAACGTCTCTTAACAGCGATGTCCTTAGAGACGGGAAAGGATGGGTGGCAAGGAATGGTAAGGAATTAGGCCATGGCCTTTTGATGGAAGCATCCCAGCATTTGCCTGGAGTGATTTGGGAAACCATGGAAAATCCAAATCTGGATGCCCGGACGGGGATTCGAACCACCGTCCTCCCGAATGCCAGGCCAGAACGCTAACCGTTACACCACCACGCTCGATATGCCATTCCAAACCAAATGGGAACTTTCAGATTTTACTGGGCATGAAACTCAATTGAGTTTCCGATGTAGGAGACACTTTAAATTATGACGCTTTTATATCAGGACCTCACCGGGTTTGCAACTACGACTTCGAGGTGAGCAGTGGTTTATTGTGGTGTTGTTGGTATGTCGATGATGCTGCCGGTATTTGGCGCCCAACTGCAGCTTACGGTAAGTAACAAGTTGGTAACTCGTCTGGCCTCTTTTTCTGGTCGGGCGTTATCAACTCAAATGTTTCAATCAATGCATCTTACAGACCTCTGTCAATATGACTTAATGCAAGTCTTGTACCACATCAGAGCGTTAAGTACGACTCTAGTAAAAGGCTGAAAAAACTACGCATTCAAATTTTCAGCTTGAAAACTCAAACAAAAATCAAACTGCTCTCTTCAAGAGAACAAGCCGAATATAATTCAACTGCCCTGCTCGAAATATTGAATTTAATAGTCTCTACCTGAGAACTCATAACCAACAGATCTTCACTTTCCGTTAACTTCGCCGTCACCCGGAGAACGATGCCCCCTTTTCTTAGCCAAACTTCTTTCGCCGAGCGTGGTGTGTGAGTGGTTAACACTCTACTTCGCATTCGGGAGGACGCCGGTTTGACTCCGGGTCCGAGCATCCAGATATGGATATACCATGGTTTCCCCAAATCAATCCAGGCGAATGCCGGGATGCTTCCTTTAAAAATGCCATGACCGAATTCCTTCCAGTTCCTTGTTCCCAGTGCCATCCCGTCTCTAATGGCCTCGACGTCGACGACGTGTGAAGCCATAAATTCAAAAAAATGTATTGTTTTGCTGATGGAATGATTTCCTTTAGCAATCTAACGAAAATGCGCAGATATTGCTTTCAGTAACAAATAAATAAAAGAATCACCGTCTATTTGTCTAGTTAGTGTGTATTGGTCTCCATTATTGCTACGGAATATGCCGAGTTTGAAAATGCCTTTGAAGATTCTTAAGAGATGGTGTCATTCCCACAGATACTGAACGTGAGAAAAAGTATAGGTACAAAAAAATAGGGGGACATTAGTACCATAGTCTCTGATTAGTACTCTTTCACTAACTCTGCTGCCACTGGTGCACTGATCACCAGATCAAAGTTGGGGCAGCAGCAATCAGATTACTAGAGTTTGCTGGGTTGTATTCCGAATAGAGCTCGAGCATAAATGCACTAGGGCAGAACTAACAGTGCCTTCACCAACGACCCTGCTGCTTAGCCTTGACTTCAGTAATCTCATCACTGCAGCGCCAGCGGCGGTCAAGGGTTAAATGCGGCAAGACAGACCAACATCTCCCTCCCATCCTCTTCCGTCTGCTTAATCCTCCATTTGACCAAGTATGCCTCCCACGCAGATCAAAGTGACTACAGGAATGACATCATCGGACGAGATATTCTACAGGAGGCTAGTCCACTTTTTATAGAGAAAAGAATTTGCTGATGTGTTTTACATGTCACAAATAGATTGAGACCACTGGGGAAATTTAAAATTGACATGTAAGCAACACAGTTACTTTTGATGATGTTTTATTACACTTTTCGTGACGCGTAATAAAACATCATCAAAAGTAACTGTGTTGAGGTAAAATTATTTGCTTACATGTCAACTGAAAACAGTTACAGACTTTCATAAGTCCATTTATTATGCATAAAGTAAAAATGTGAAATTATGCTAACGTCTTGATGAAGGGCAACTTCTTCCACAATATATCACACCATCATTTTTCTAACGCTTTTTCACTGTTCTGCGCGGTCTGCTGTTGCTATGCAATATTTGAAGGATGAGTTGTACGGTTGCATGTCGCATTAAGGCGAATGCGAAACTCGAGCAGTGCATCTGGCTGAAATTTCCAGTTAAATTGAAGAAATCAGTGAATGAGGGTGAGAAACTATTGCATGATATACGTGGTTATAATGTAACTATTGCAAGATATATGTGTTATAATTTAACGAAATGTGTTCATGTGTCTGTATGACGCAAAAGATTTTTGGTAGGTCGAGAGAATGTTGAAGACGACGATCCACTAGGTCGCCATATCAGTAAAAACTCACCAACGTTCTGTCCTAGTGAAATGTGCTTCATAAGATCAGAATGTTAGCGAGGAATATTGATCAAGTTGTAGCAATTAGTGAGGAGGAAGACGCCAGAGTTGAGGAAGTACAACGCGTTGATTTGAATCAGGACAATGCTTACGCTCATTTTGAGCTACCAGGATGCCAGTTTCAGACCTACTGTACTTGTCTGAAACTGCCCTAGATCCCAGTTGTTTGTATCACCTACCAGAGTTAGTTCCATGCAGCTTTTCTTGTTCCATAAGATAAATTCCATTTGTAAACTGTTGATGAGGTCAAGAATAAAACGGTGGCACTACAAAAAAAAAATAATAAAGTTTGACGCACAATTACTTCTAACAATGGACACTTGATTGATGAATACATAGTAAAGGGGAGTATGTTGAGAATACACTGGATGAAGACGACGGATCTAGTCGAAATATCGTGTTTTAAAACAGTATCCGGCGGTACACACCTGAAGACTTCATTTGAAGTATACGCCGGGAAAGTCTCCGTTCTTACAATAAATACAATGTTTGTCAACAGTCTAGTTACATAATAAACGTATCTTGTATTATTTTTAACTGCGCCTATCTTGATGGGAAGTTTTCTATGCATCTATTTATGTTTTATGTGCATTTAACTTTAATTTTCTGTACTGTTTGAAGCGTACAAACCTAGGTCTATAACATATTCGTACTCGTGAAATCAAGTAAAAATGTATTGTTTTTTATTTATTTATTGCTTATGGTTTTACGCTTCATAGACGACGAGGTCATTAGAGTCGGGAAAGCATTGGAGAAGCATGAGAAGAAATTAGGTCATGGCCTTTTGAAGGAATCTCCCGCTTTTAGGAAACAGTGGAAAACCGAAATCTTGATGGCGAGACGGGGATCAGAACACGCGTCTTCCCGAATGCGAGGCTGGAGCGTCACCGTTCGCCCACCACGCTAGGTGTCATGGTCAAATGTTCCATTATATATATATATATATATATATATATATATATATATATATATATATATTTATCTACTATTAATCCAGGTTCCATCACGCCCCTACACCTTATTCAGTTTCTATCGTTCCCTGGCATAGTTCGACACACATCTTCTCAACTCATCACGAAGCTGAATGCTGCAGATATTCATACGACTTTTCGGCGCAAAACTTTCCTCGTAGTCACTGCGAACTGACGGGAATACAGGATTGCGAGCTATTTCTTTGAAACCGCGACAGTGGGAAACCAGCGGGTTGGGAAGTTGGAAGTACAGTTCACCGTGGCGCGCACTGTGGTTGGGCCTAGCTGCCGCTGCGCTGCCGGGAATGATGAATGGGCGGTAACGAGTAGGCCGGGAGATGGCCCATCTGGTTGCAATTTCCGGCCTCCGCTGGGAGTTGGCTCCGCCGCCGCGAGTTTTCGTTCCAGTTGCTGTCGGGTGACCTCAAGGAAGCACTTTCCGCGATTCGGGATCGGAAAAACATTTTTCTCGTTGCATATTGTCGGGAACTAGCACACTGTTGATAACCTCTACATCTCTTATGGTAGCTTCTAACGTCTACGAGGGAAGGACGAGAATTCCAACCTTCGTTTTGAATGACACATATCTATTAGATCGGGCTGATATATGACAAGACGGACCTAACTAGCGGCTTCTTTGGTCCTCTCAGGCTGATTTTGTTCCAAAAAGTGAAAATATTTTATTTTAGTATTTTATTTTATTTATTTTGCTTATGGCTTTACTCCTCATCGACGTCGTGGGAATTAGAGGCGGGAAAGGACTTAGAGAAAGGAACGGGAAGGAATTCGGCCACGGCTTTTTAAAGGAAGCAACTCGCCTCTTTTGCGATGTCGTTAGAGGAAATTGTTAGTAGAAAATTGGTTCTGCCTGGTTCCGACATAGAGCAGTATTGTAGCTTTAACTTCAACCTCCAATTGTTGATGTGAGGTTTCATGTGGGTTACTGACTTACTGTGTACTAATTTTGTGAGGTACAGTTGTACTGGAGAATTTAGTCCACAAACTCACTCAACCTTCATTATTGGAGTTAAAAGGTAAGTGTTAGCGTATTTTGTCACATAATTCATTGTGAAAAATATCCTGTTTCAGTAACCTGAATTTAAAAAAAACCGAAAAAAAATGAAAAAACGCGTTGAGATAACTTTGAGCCACATTGTGAGGATAGAACGATGTAAAACGCCGTGCGAAAAATGTGGAAGTTTGTAATTTGATGATGCAGTGTAAGTTCTCGTCGTTTAATCGTAATTTTTTAGACAAAACAAATTTTTATGTGTTGTTCTTGGACTACTTTCACTCCGGACCTAGTTATAATGCACCGGCAATGTGTTTTATTGGAAAATCATGAAAATAAACATCTATTATTCAAATTTTACTTTTATAACTTTGCTCAACTTTAAAAAAATTAAAATAAAATACTTCTATCGTAAAAATAAACTTTATTATTCATATTTTACTTTTAAAAAGCATGTTGAAATTACGTATCTTTTTATTAACGTCATCAACCAGAAAATTAGTTTTCTGAAAATCCTAAAAAACAAAAAAACAAAAAATTGGTGCAAAGTAACTCCCACTTATGGTACTTCTGAAATGATATTCGCCGTTAAATTAGTTAGAAACAAAATAAAAAGTTTTAAAATATCAGGGATGCGTATTTGTGCCAGCAGAATACAAAATCCCTCGACCCATTTCACTCCCAATCTTCCGTTGCTTATGGCACCACGCAGCATGACGCATTGGTACCGCTTCTTGATAAAGAAAAATTTCTTTTTTGAATTTAATCAATTTTATTGAGGTACCAGTAAATTCATATAGTCGATCTCTAAGCAATATAAAGCAAAATTTTAAAATTTCTAAAATAATTATTACAGTTGTGTCATAGCGAATCTCGAAACAGCCTGGAAGACTTGCTTCCACGAATGGATCAATCATTCTTCTGAAGCTGTGATACTAGAAGCTTTGATGGCAGAACAGCATTTTTATCATTTATGTTTATCTTTGATAGAATTGTACGCTGTCTTCATCATCAATATTTTGGTTTAAAACGATATTTGATATTCTAAATGCTGTTATTAACCAGCGCAGGTATACAATCAAAACACGATCGATGAAGATATACATGAGATTTTACGGATAAAGGAAACCGTTTACTTTCGCTCCAAATTGTGGGTTGATCAAAGGAAACAGTCTTTCCATTTTTTATTTAATAATCGGTTGAACTAAGAATGTTGCAATTAAGTCAGTTAATCAAAGTTGGGGGTGTAAGGGTTTGGGAGAGACTATACTAGTCTTTTCCAACCAAATGTCAACCTCTCCTTCACGTGGTGCACCCTGTTTGCACGGACGAGGCTCTGGCGACTGAAAGATTCCCGGTATAAGGAGTCACCCACTGCTTGCCAACGGCCTCCGAAAGGAGGGCGGAAGAGCGGGGAGCGGTTCAGGGCACCCTCTTGCCCTTGGGGTTGGAAACGGCCCCTAAAGGCGGATGAATCAGAAATGATCAACGGCATGGGGATGCAGAAGGCAACGGGAAACCACTGCATTAAAGACCCAAAGGGTATCCCGAGGACATGTAATCCTCTCAAATTACATATATCATGATGGCTTCTTCCTGGGTAAAATATTCCGGAGGTAAAATAGTCCCCCAATCGGATCTCCGGGTGGGGACTGCTCAGGGAGGAGTCATCAGAATGGATAGAAACATTCTACGAGTCGGAGCGTGGAATGTTAGAAGTCTGAATAGGGCAGGTAGGTTAGAAAACTTAAAAAGGGAGATGGAACAACTTAAGTTAGATGTTGTTGGGATTAGTGAGATTAAATGGAAGGACGCACAGGATTTCTGGTCTGGGGAACACAGGATAATTAGCACACAAGCTGTCAATGGAGTCACTGGTGTAGGATTTGTAATGAACAAGAAAGTAGGGAAACGGGTGAGTTATTATGAACAGTTTAGTGACAGGATTATTTTGATGAGGTTAGAAACTAAGCCCGTCCCAACCACATTAGTACAAGTATATATGCCAACGTCACAGGAAGATGACGAAGAAATAGAAAAAATATACGCTGAAATTGAAGAATTAATCCAATATGTGAAAGGGGAGGAAAATCTAATAATCATGGGTGATTGGAATGCAATAGTGGGAGAAGGAAAAGAGGGGAATACTGTAGGAAGTTTTGGTCTAGGAGAAAGAAATGAGCGAGGAAGCAGGTTGCTAGAATTTTGTGAAAGATATAAGCTAGTAGTGGCGAACACACTGTTTAAGAACCATGCAAGAAGAATATACACCTGGAAACGTCCTGGGGATACAGGCAGATATCAGCTAGATTATATCATGGTCAAACAGAGATTCAGGAATCAAGTTCTAGACTGTAAAGCGTACCCAGGAGCAGACATAGACTCGGACCATAATTTGATAGTAATGAAGTGCAGGCTGAAATTCAAGCGAATAAGGAAGCAGTATAAGCAGAACAGACTGGAAGTGAATAAACTGAAACAATCTAGCACAAGAGAAAAATTTGCAGAAATGGTAGACTTAGGTCTAAGAATTAACTGTGAAAGGAGCTCAACCGAGGACGAATGGAATGCATTAAAGACCGAAATAATGAAAGCTGGCAAAGAAACATTAGGCTTTAGGGAACAAGCTGCCCGAAAACCTTGGATCACAGAAGAAATTTTGCAGCTGATGGATCAGAGGAGAAGGTACAAACATGCTCAGGATGAAGCAGGAAGAGAGCAGTACAGGCAATTTAGAAATCAAATAAATAGGAAATGCAAAATAGCAAAAGAAAAATGGCTACAAGAAAAGTGTGAAGAAGTAGAAAAGGAAATGGTCGCTAGGAAAAGTAGATGTTGCATATAGAAAGATCAAACAGAATTTTGGAGAAATGAAGAAAAGAGGTATGAACATTAAAACTGCCGATGGGAAACCTCTTTTAAGCTCAGAAGATAGAGCTAACCGATGGAAGGAATACATTGAGAAACTGTATGATGGGGACGACTTGAACAATAGTGTATTGGAAAAGGAAGGCGATGTCGACATTGATGACTTAGGAGATCCTGTTTTGAGGACAGAATTTAATAAAGCTCTGAATGACTTGAAAGCAAATAAGGCAGTTGGAATTGATGAGATCCCTGCAGAACTTCTTAAATCTCTAGGAGAGGAAGGAATCGAAAGATTATTCAAGCTGATATCAAAAAGTTATGAAACAGGAGAAATTCCAACTGATTTTAATAAAAATATCATCTTCACACTTCCAAAGAAAGCACAAGCCGACAAATGTGAGAATTATCGCACCATTAGTCTAACATCACATGCTTCAAAATTACTGACCAGAATAATATACAGAAGGATGGAAAGGGTAGTAGAAGAGATAGTAGGTGAAGATCAGTTTGGGTTTAGGAAAAATCGCGGTACAAGGGAAGCAATTCTGTCTTTAAGATTAATACTTGAAGGGCGGATCAAGAAAAACAAAGATACTTTTATGGCATTTGTTGATTTAGAAAAAGCTTTTGATAATGTTAGGTGGGACAAGATGTTCAAAATTTTAAAGAAGTCAGGTCTAAAGTATCGAGATAGAAGAATACTCTATAAACTATATAAGAATCAAGTGGCTGTAATAAAAGTAGAGAATCACGAGAGACATGCATCAGTTAAAAAGGGTGTGAGACAAGGTTGTAGTCTATCCCCGTTAATATTCAACTTGTATGTAGAAGAAGCAATGAAGAAAGTCAAAGAAAAATTTCCATGTGGCATAAGTTTTCAGGGAGAAAAAATCAGTATGCTACGATTTGCTGACTGACATTGTCTTATTAGCAGAGAGGGCTGAGGATATTGAGAAGTTATTGAATGGCATGAACAAAATACTGAAGGAAGATTTTGGACTGAATATAAATCAAAGTAAAACAAAAGTGATGAAATGTAGCAGAAATGATACCAATACTAGCAGATTAAATATAAAAATAGGATCTGATGCAATAGGAGAAGTGAGTGAGTTCTGTTACTTGGGAAGCAAAATTACAACCGATGGCCGAAGCAGGAATGATGTTAAAAGCAGAATAGCACTAGCAAAAAGAGCCTTCATGAAAAAGAGAAACCTTTTAGTTTCAAATATTGATCTAGGAATTAGAAAGAACTTCTTAAAACTCTATGTGTGGAGCACAGCACTTTACGGTAGCGAAACATGGACTTTAGGAATACCGGAAAGAAAGAAACTTGAAGCATTTGAAATGTGGTGCTACAGAAGAATGCTGAAAATTAGGTGGACAGACAAAGTAAGAAATGAACGAGTTTTGGAAATGATGGGTGAGAAAAGAAGTTTATGGAAGAAGCTTACAGGAAGAAGAGACAGGCTGGTAGGTCATATTTTGAGACATGCTGGATTGGTTAATTTGTTAGTGGAGGGAACAGTTGAAGGTAAGAACTGTAGAGGTAGACAGAGATTAGAATATATGAAGCAGATAATTGAGGACGTGGGTTGTAAGGGGTATGTAGAAATGAAGAGGTTAGCACAGGATAGGAAGGGATGGAGGATTGCATCAAACCAGTCTAAAGACTGACGACAGCAAAAAAAAAAAAAAAAAAAATCAAAGTTGCAAGTGACTGGGTATTCGTCGGATTAGACTTGGACTTAATAATTATATACAAGTGTTTTGTTTCCTACAATTTTAGTTTTACTTTTCTGTGAAGATCCATACGACGTAACCTTTTTTTTATTTTGATTTTCCATTTTTTCCAAAATTGATTCAGTTAAATGTGACAGTCATTTTTAAAATATGAGCTCATATCCTACTATTACCTTAGAAAAAGGCCTCAAACGACGATTCTAACAGCGAGTTAAAGTAATCTTTATTACAAAAGAACTGAGTTTCATTTTGTGTAAATGTTCTTAGATTGTTAGATATTTTGTTTCTGTGGTCAAAACATTGGTATTCACTGACAAATAATTAGTCCTCTAAAATTGAGTGCTAGGTGGCAGTATGCATTCTCTTTGTGGTCGTGTTCCCCATAGCAGATTACGCAACTTGATTACACAAATGTGTCACACTTCGATTCCATTATGGCTCTGCCACAAAGGTCTATTTGAATCAATGTGACGGATGAGCCAGGCAGTTGGTTCTGTGAGGTAATTCAATATCACATTGAATATACCCTCTGTTAGTCACATGTTCAACTGCTTAATGGGATACAGGTGGTTAAATAGCACTTTTTCTTGCTTTGTACTGTTATTTATGACTCGTAATGGAGAATTATCAAATGCTGAATGCATGCTAAAAATTTTCAAATAAATCCTCGTATTTTTTTGGATCCGTATTTAAATGGCTAGTGTCCTAAGATTATTATCTTTGAAATTTATATTCCAGTTCAATGTGATTATTCATGGGTAGGGATAAATATACAAATATAATTAAACTGAAAAACATGAACTCTGTTTTATTTGCAAAATTGATGCAAACAACATAACTCAAACCCTCAACGGTGTTCAAACTGGGCCCCATCATGCGTAGTTCACCTTCTCAATGTGGAATTAACGAATCATCCATTCTCCGTTGAAAGTCTTGGTCGTCCGTTAGTAAACACATATCGAACACATATACAACAATTTTAGATTTGAAAAATAAACTGTTCTCGTGCTTTCAGCCGCGTAATAAAGTCACACTTGCAGTTTATTTATTTACAACGCCGTGAATAACTTAGATCTACAATTTTATATAACTCGATGTTACCATTCACTGAACTCAAACAATCTGTTTCTCATATTCTCTGCAAACACGTTCATTGGTCAGCAAGTTCCTCCACCAATTCAGCTTTCTGGGAAAGATTTGCCAACTCTGCAATTTGTCCTGCATCGACGTTATTATCGCAACTTTTCGTGTCATGAATATGGATTCTCCGAATCATTTCACCATGGAAGATGATGAACAATTTTTTAGATGCGAAATACTTCACTTTGAAATCGTTGGATTGAGCCTACACTTACGTTTATTCAAAACAGATTATTCAGGGACCGCACAGTAGAATAAAGCCAGCGGTCCTTGCTCTCTGGCTTGTTTCGGAAATCTTTGGTACCTGTAAGCTTAATGTGGGAAAAACCTTGGCCCACAGCATTGGGCCCAGTTCATCGTGATATTTTCGATTTTTCCTGCCTCCCCCTAAAACTATAGCAAAGTAAAAGTGTCACTCAGCACTGTCCGTGTTCGTGACAATACTATTTCTATTCTGTCTATAGGCCCATCTAAGGACCGGGCGACACCAGCCTCTTTTTTACACAGGCGACCAGTGCGAATCACCTGCGTCCAACCGGATCTGTCAGACCCAGAGTCAAAAATGGAGCTACGTGGTTTATGGACGCTTCATTGTTAGTAATTATTGCATTAGATGTCAATTTTAACCTTCCGGGACCCTTATGGAGTAGCTCAATTGTTTATCTGTTCGTCCGTTCGTGACAACTTCATAACTTGTAAGACCTTTAATTTACATAATTGTAAATACTGCTTTAGTTCTTACTGATCTTAAAACGAATATAATGAAACATTGAAAATTCATAGGACGTAAAGGTAATTTTACAAGATCCAGTGAGGGGCTGAAGAATGTATCCTATGAAACATAGCAACCAACTGACTCTCGAAGTATTTGGATTTTACTATTTATTTCGTGGTTTGTAGAAACTTTTTAAAAAAAATATATATAAAATACGGTCAACCCCTTTTATTTTCAAAACTACTGATCGCGAAATTCTTTCAAAATTTTCATTAACATTTTACAGGAAAACGACAGCGATCTGTATGGAGTATATGGTTTTCTTAACGAACAAATGTGATATTTCGAAAAATATTTTTTTCATCAAAACAACATATGTTTCATTCCAGGGGAATGACATTAGTTGGGTAATATATGTATGTCGTGAAAATACTAACAACAATTGTCATTCAATTTTTTATATTTGATTTAAGCACACTTTTTGAAAGACAATTCCCCGCAGTTTAAAATGAACAACATCTAAAAATAAATTTGTACTGAATATATTATATATAATCTACTAAATTAACATTCTATCCGTTTGCGGAATCCTTGGTGCACGAGAGTAACTCGTACGAGACAATGCTTTTATGAAAAAGAAATCAGGTAACCACTTGTTTGTTTACATGGCCTTCGTGTGTCGTACTTTCTCACACCTTCTGCTTCTTAAGCCGTTGGCTGTACACACGCAATCTTTTCAAGGCGCTGTGGAGCTGCAGCTGGATTTTTACAAGCTGCTGAATCCAGTAGTGTAACTCCAATGGATATTGACAATCATGTTTGCCAGTATAGTTCATGTAAGGCAAAAGAACAAAAAGTAATCAATTATTATTTTTACGTGTTTCATTATTAAATGAACAGGAAAATGGCGGTTACTCAGTTACCTATTTTTCATTGTTACGAGAAAATGATTGAAAAAGGGTGAATAAAAAATATCTGCGGCGAGTCAACGAACAGTGCGGTGATCTTTGGTCAGTGGTAAAGGGAAGCTAAAAAAGGAAATAAAAGTCTGTTGTTGATTATTTGCCGACCGCTGAATGTTGTTGTTCATGACTGTGTCAGAATCAATGAATTTAAAGATTTGTTAAAGAAAAATAAACAATTTTTTAAGAGTGTACAGTACTCTTTTATTCGTACAACACATAACAATATTCTGCAAATATGCAATGTTTTTCTCCTGCATATCGATTTTTCTGTTTGCCTGTAAATAATTTGGCTGTTGGAGACTATTTACGATATAAATTTTACATTCAACATAGTGAAAAAATTAAGAAGTATGTCCATCGAATATCTCCAAAACACTGTCAAATGTTTATTGTTTCAATCGGTCTTAATTATTGGTTAACAGCATTTTTATCAAGACTCGATAATACATCCTGTCAGAGTGAATTCATGATATTGACGAGACATTGTTTATGGTCCCGAAATATTGTTGTGTATCCTTTCAAATGACACTTTAATCTTGGATTATGGTTAGTACTTGTTTGACTAATAGTTCTTCAGTTTTCCCATACTTACGTGATGATCGTATTTCTTAACTCGACTTCAGACTATGGTTGTATTGATGACAGTGAAATATCTTATATAACACCTTTCATACCCCCGCTCACATCACGCGTTCATGCTGAGGAAACCTCACAATCTTCTGTTGTCTTTCTCTGAACGCCCCACGCATTTATCTTTCTTCGATGAAATCCATCCTTCCATCTGACGTTTATCCAGTGAGTTTGCTACTCATGAATACCAGCAATACTACGATATCCGAGCCACTGAAATTTCATGAATTTAATGGTTCATTCTTATATATCTCTACGAGACAAATCGAGAGTAAAGAATAAAATTTTCTGATATCGAATGTTAAAAATCAGTTATAGGTATAGTTGCTTGTGCTTTTGGTGATGTTTTTCTTCTGGGCCAGGCTGTTTTTCAATATAACCACCAAGCTAGTAAGAAAACAAAACCCCTATTGTGGATGTTCACCGTGTAGTTCCTAGTGACTTAGGCGAATTTTTTTTTCTGGTCCAGGCAGCATGTCAACGTATTAACTACAATTATGAGATACGATATCTTGAGAACTAAGAGAGGCCTTAAAAATGGTAATCTTTATTTTTAATTGGGCTCGTAGAATTACAGAAAAATTCATCATCAAATATGGCATTGCCGAAGTTTTACAGGCTGCTTTTCAACCTAACAAACTCAGTTTTGACATACAATATCTCGAAAACTAAGTGAGATATCAAAAAATTATATTCTTTAATTTTGATTTGTGTCGTCGAGACATACACGAATCGACCATAAAATTTATCAAATTTCAGAGGCTAGGATATTGTAGAATCCCTTGAATACCTAGTGGAGCACCATTTTTAGCCAACATCTACTATTCAATACCTTAATGCACAAACGAAAAGAATATTTCCTTTCTGATCCCTTACAGTAGCCCGTTCCAATATAGAAACTGCAGGTGAGTGGAAGTAACACGGACGTGTTTAAATTAACAGTTAAATAAACGAATGTTGTTTTGTTCTTTGCTCGAAAAAAGCAAAGAGTTCCAATTGTGCTGCATGTAATGTCATAAATGAAGCGTTCGCTAATTAGAACCTCTTTCATCTTCCTGTGACAGGTAATTCGTATGGCCGGTGGGAGCAGAGGGGACCGTTTGTTCAGCTGGACTGGTCGGTCTGTATCGGTCAAGTCCTTTTCTGTGTTCCCTGGCTTGTACTCGCTGCCCCGGAAAGAACAACTGTCGGCACACTGCTCTGCACGTTTCTTTCTTCTATCCGATTCCTATCCCAAGACTTTTTATTTTCTTTTACGTGAGTGAACACAGGTCGCTCTTTTAGAAACCCAACAGCTCTGAAAGGCCGGATAAGTTACGTCGTTTCAAACGTGCGTTAAGCGAGTTAGCTTTTCCTTTTAGTCTTCTTGTCAAAAGAAACAACCAGACACGGTACAAGATAATTATACTTATCGTGAAAATGATATTCATTTGACATTTTGTCCTTTCTGCAACTATCACAATAGTGAAACTGACTGCCAAATTGTTTTCTTGTTAGTTTTTACTACCTCAATTCAATCTCAATAAGCCAACATCATCCAAATAAATTCGTTCCATATCCTTCTTAATTTTTTTCTAATCTGACAGCCTTATTGAGACACGCTCTGACACGTAGAATGTTCGTACCTACCATAATTACTCTTCCATTAGATGTCTCTATTAAAAGATTGGTTTGACACACTATCTTACCATCGGAATAATTTGTCTGACAAGATACTATCATAATGTAATTTCAGAGCATTTACACGAATTTGGTTTTCAATTTCGTCGTGCATCCCCATACAAACTATTGTTTCTGATTTTGATTCATTTAATGGCATTCTCCAATCACAACTGCAAGAGTATATCCTGGATTATTCCACAAGAAAGCTACACCGAAAATCACAGTCACCAGAGATCCACGTCCAAGTGAAAGGGGTCAAAAAGTGAGAAAGAAGTAGTTGGCAGAGAATGGAGTCTCCACAGATCTCTAACATTATCTACGGTAAATAAGGCTATGTTATCGCTAGCCCCTAAGAAATCTGATATTCTAAACATATTCATTCGTTTTTCCCTTGCCTGGATTCTAACCGGTTCAACTATGGAACTCGAGGCCAGCATCATTACTGGAAAAAATGTTTCGTGTCTGCGAGATTTCTGGTAGGGTCTAACTAAGCGAAGGACTTTATTCGGGAAGAAGAAGGAAGTGGTTAATTGCTAACCCAGAAATTAGTAATGTTAAAGGCATCGAGCGACATTCCATCATAAAATAACTTCACAACACTATGTTTACGATCAAAATCCTTTACACGTATGTTGAACTAATTTTACCGTAAATAATAAAGGATGGGGAAAATAATCCAATTCGAGGGTACAATGAATGATTAACACGTAGACGGATACAAAACTACAACATTTCGGTATAAAACCTTATTATTTGTTTCCGAAGGTATGCACGCACCCAAGATTACACAGTGAGTTATATGAGTTATCTTAGATTATTATACAATAGAATATTCAATGGTGAAGGTACAAATTACCGAATTCGGAACCAAGGTGTTAAGTTCGGTTAACATTGGTTAAACATAATAGCTGCACTCATTATAGGTGAAATGAAGTTAGGCGGGTGCATCCCTCGTTACATTGACTTAACTCTTCGCCTTCCTAGGTTGTTACTGTATTTCTGTTGCATGGTGGAATCTATTCATCTCAGATCTGATGCATGAATCTACGAGTACCCTACCACGCTTCTTACAAATGACCTTATCTCTGTATCGAGCGTATAAGCAGGTTTTCCCTCCACTTTTCTTTCTCTCTGAACAAACTTATTTATTTCTAATTCTTTTCTCAATACTGTTCTCTTTCTCAAACGTTAATGCCTGGTACTATTATTGTTACTAATAATAATACGATATTCCAGGTAATTCAATTTATTGCATAACTCGTCGTAGAACACATCAAAACACAAAATTCTTCACAATCTTCTCTTACTACAATGAATTCATTCTCCCCATTACACCCCATGCACATCTTTCATAACTCTGATACTATTCAATCATTCAATTGGAGACTTGTGCCTCAGCACCCTACAAGCCAGTGCCATGCTTCACGTATGCCGACCGCCTCTGTCGATAACTTTCCGCGGACTGTACTGAATACACTGCAGCTACTATATGAGTGTAGTGTGCGGTTTTGTCGCTAGATTTAGTGAATTTTGAAGCTCGAAAGCGATATTCTTAAATATGTTGTCGCTAAATAGTATTTGGTGACTTTTAGTGATATTCAATCTTCAAAAGTTTCGAAAAACTTGATTGTAATTGGGGTAGGTAATGCCTCTGTCATGACTCGGATAGATAATTGCGTACATAACATATTGAAAACGGAATATAGCTTACCCAATACAAGAATGCTGCTGTAATAAATACCTTTCTGGAGTAATCTGATTTAGGCATATCCTATCACTCGAATGCCGCAGTAGAAAGGAGTTTGAGTACAATGAACATTTTTAAAAACTATTTGAGAAATAGGATAGTTGTAAATACTCTTGATAGCATTCCTTTTATAAAGAATCAGTTAAAAATTGTGAAAAAAACCTCCTGCTGTTTCTAGCTTCTGGCTGATGTGATTCCTGCAGTTCGTAAAGATGCTAAATACTCTTTCAAATCTAAAACTGACGATTCATCTCATCCATCCACATCTGCAAGTTCTGCAACTCCAACGATAGACAAAGATGATGATGAAGAAATTTCGATTGAAGAATCTAGATATTGGTTTTTAATACAACGTTATGTTTAATTTAATGGAAATAATAATTATTAAACTATTTTTATATTACTTACCTTACCATTTTCATTTATTTTATTTAGTGATTTCTAGCGACTCTTTTAGTTCTAAATATTCCGCAATCTAGTGAGTTTTGAGACCAGGTATAGCGACTTTTGTTTTCATAAGGTGGCAACACTGTACGGCAGCTAGCTAGCGAGCCTTTGCTGCGCTGCAACAACAATAGGTTCCCAAGTTCCGAAACAAGGCTTCATTATTACTTCTTGAATCATTAATACTAGAAAACCAAAAATTTATAGTTAACTTTAAAATAAAACATTAGCAATTTGAAAATAATAGGGATCGATATGGGCTGGTCATGTGAAATATATGTCAAAAATCCTTATTATCCTGCCTTTCTGTCAGTTCCTTTCCTTTGAATTCCTATTAGAGACTGTTCCTCCACTATTCGTTAGTTGCAGAAATCTCATCGTCCTTAAGTTAGGAATCGTTACGTACATTTTCAGCTAATTTCACTCTGTCTCGGTAGATTGTCAGAGGATTCCTTCGTTCTCACAGTTCATTATATCTCTTCTAGGGCTTGCTGCACTCTCTTGTAAGTTTTATAAGTCACTATGTTTTTCATACCTTTATGTATGTACCTTGAGTAGATTACCATTTCTTTATTTTTCAATTACCTTGAACACCTAACCTGACCAATTTATCTTATTGTGTGTATAAAATTATTCTTGATCATTTGATAGCTTGAAGTAGCAAGCTGATTCGATATAGTAAATGTAATGAAAGATGTTTTGCTAAGTTTCTTCTCTGCGAACTTTTTTAGTTGATAATTAATATGCTAGAAACCTATTAATATACTAAATGAAATTTCCCATCAACCCACGTCTAATATACTTTAACAAATTTACGACTCGTATACTTCATGCGATTAAAAATTTTTTATGCCGAGTAATACAAACGATTATCAAATTTTCTCAAAATACTAACACTTGGCGTTTATTCCCACGATTCGGATGTGATTTAATTTACTAATCGGAAATTAAGAGATTCAAGGAATTTACTCAACAGTGATAACTGCTTTATGCAGGGTACCAGATTCAGATACACGTATATTACAAAACAACTTAAATTGTTATGTGAAACGATTAGTAACGGATATGACCACAATAGCAGTATATAATATGTATGTATGTACCAGTCACTTTGGAAAAAAAGTTGAAAACGAAATAAAAATTAAGATATTGAAAATATCCACTAACCAGTGGTTACTAGATCGCAGGTTCCTGCCGCCTATAGCCAATAGTTTTGTTAAGTGAATTTTGTTGAGTGATTTCGCTAAACGATGTAAAGCAAAAACAGAAGAAGCAAAAACAAAAAAAAATTATGACCGAAAATCAAACACGGGTTCTTTGGAATGTCAACGTTGCTGCTCAACAACAGCCTCCAGAGATAAGTTTCAACCGATCAAGATGAAAGTAAATATCTGTCGGTGCTATCGTATGCAGAAAATATCTGATAGCTATAATGTTATTGTGTCATAACGAAATATTTCACATTTTTATAGAGCAGAAAACTCAATGGTTTACACCATATCTTGTTTAACAACTGAAGTATTTGCTTAAAATTATAGAGAAAAGACTTGAAATTGCAACGTACGGAAGTAACGTATATTTTATCTCCAATATCCCCTAAATGAAAGGATTTATTAATAAGAAAGCGTTTAAAATGAGTAAAACATTACATGTTGTATACGCATCGACAAGTTATCAGCCATTTGCAAATTATTAACTTTTTTCTCAGATCTCCTAATTAATCAAATAAGTAAAGAGTAATTAATATCGTTTTGAAATAAAAATTATAGAAACTGCAGCAAATATTCACAGAACTACCTAACGGCTTTGGTTGTAGGAGTTTACATAGCTTGTGTAAACCGTAACGACAGAGGGATATCGTTTTATTTAATTTAATCTCCGTAGTAATACTGAAATGCAACACGAAACTCAGTCTACCTGCCGGTATCAACCGACACAGAAAGGCTGTCAACTGAAATCGTAAATTTGCTTATTTCGGTTATCTTGGGAGTAACTCACGAAAACATTCATAGCGGCTTTTGTTACGGTTGTAAACCTCGCGACGTTAAGCAAAACAATAGCTCCCAAACGCCTTTAAGACAATAGTTTACGTATCGTTTTAGATTATAAGATCCTTCCCACTAACTTTTACAGCCTACCTTTAAAATAACATTTATTACAGTTCTCGTCTTTCGGTCACTTAGAATAGACGTGTCACGTAAACTATAAACTGTTCACAATAAAGTGTGTAACTAACAGAACTTCTTAAAGTGATATCCCTTAATACCTAACATAATAATAACCTGAATAATAATAAGAATAGCATCATATGTATCAGAATGTGGAGAAATATTTTAGTTTAAAACATTAATCTAGGGATTGAAAAAAAGTCTATCTAAGACCCTATGTATCGACAGCCGAATTTTTTGGATATTAAGATATGGGATACCAAACGAAGGTAAACTGAAACGTTTGAAAAGCTGGGAAAAGTGTCTCAAAATTTCAGTAGGCAGATAAATAACGAAATGAATATGCTATGAAGTTGATGACTGCAGAAAAAAAGTGAGAGTGTCCAAAAAAATAAGAGGAAGAATGAAGCTCACATCTAAGGGATTTGATAATTTGCTATCAGATGGAACAGAAGAAGGTAAGAAATGTAGAGGAAGAGGAAATTTAGAATACGCGAAGAAAGCTATAATGACTGGTCTTGTGTAAAGAGACTAATTACTGTAAGAGATAAAAAACTAGAGCCAACTCGTCGAAAAACTCAACTTAAAAAAAAAATCTACTTCAATTTCTAGAATCGCTTTCTATTTTGTACCACCCTCTTTACACAGCACCTAGTCAACTCAGTGTTTTTCCTTACAAACTGCTGTTTTTCCATTCCTTTGTCAACAGTTGTTCCATGGAACTTTATCGTTTGTTATCAGTTCTCTTGTATCTCATAATGTAATCCACCGTCCAGTTATGAGATGCTTTCAGAATTTCTCAATTCATCAATGCATTTAATTTTCAACAACTTCATAAAAAATTGTATTCAGATATATCTACTATTTTCAAGTGTCAGATAACTCAAATCATCCTTGCCAGTCTTTGTTCCATACACACTGCTTCCCAAAGTTCTTTGTGGATCCCAAATTAATGTTTGATACTTATAGATTCTCCTTCTAAAGGCACAATAATTACAATATTTGCTACATATATTTTCACATTTGCTAATGTAAAGGTAACTGGGTTATGGTTACGTATTAATTTCTTGATATATTGTGTATATAGATTAGTAACACAGAGAATTGAACGGAAAATCGTGTTCACTTTGATATTTTTCTTACTGCTGTAGTTCTTTTAGGTAGCCACACACATCAGAAATTACGAAGGAAGTTGAATGCACTCTTACCGTCTATTGCCATATTTCAGAAAGAAATAGAGATATATTGTTTCCCTAGTCAAATGGCGTAGGCCACAAATACCTATGCCATGTATAATCTAAACTTCTGTTAGTCTTTTTCTATATTTAATCGACATCAAACCTGTCAAATTAGGACAAAACTCACAGCTAGAATTGACTGGGTGCCATAGTTGGGGGTATGAATGGATTATTGATAATTGTCACAAAACAGTTAGTTAAGAAGCTAGACGAATATGTTAATATTACAAACGCGTACAATTATTAGCACATTTTTCATTTGTGTATTATACACCAAGATACTAATCAGGTAACCACCAACACATTCCTTAATTCTCTGGTCAAGTGATGACTGACACACAATTTTCTCCGTTACCAGAGCAGATGCTACTTAACTTTGTATTCCTCTATCTGCATAATAGCGTGCGAAGGCTGACTTCTCTCCATTTACAAACATTTAATATGTACAGCAATCCTCGCTCTAGAATCAGGTCGAATGTTTGATTCACGATACCTGATGAAAATGACAGAGTACAAATAAATAATAATGCCACAGAAATGTTGTTTCTAAGATAAAGTTCCATAGCTTTGGCCAATCCAGCACTGATTTACAATGTCTGTCACTGTATTTTGTCGGAAGCTCCTTAAAAAAAAAAAAAAAAAAAAAAAAAAAAAAAAAAAAAAAAAAAAAAAAAAAAAAAAAAAAACCTGTCTCCTAGAAATCCATTATTTACTAAAATTTATGATGCTTGTCGTAAATTCTAAGTTGCATTATGAGTCGAACGTTGAGGCGTTCCCTTGCAGATCTGCTGCCTTCATCGTCACTGGCAAGTATCGGTCGCTTAACCTTCCCCGTCTAAAGAATTTTATCAATAAATGTATCGGAAAGAAAACGGAACATCGCAGCATTTCCTGGAAATGGTGATGTAAGGATTATCAAACAAGTGCGGAAATCTTGTATACATGTTTGCTTCAGTATGTTAGGGTGGTATCGGATCCGAATTATGACTAACATAAACACAAGATCGAGGAAAAAACAGGATTGATGCAGCTGTTGCAACAATTACGCCACAAACACTAAACAACGTTTTGGAAGAAATGAGCTGTCGACTTGATGTGTGCCGTGTGACGAGAGGTGCCCACATTAAACCCTTGTAAGCTTGTGGGTATAACTGTTTGAGTTGCTCTTTCATTTCATGTATTAATTATAATTTGACGTTTTATGTAATAAATACTACAAAACGTTAAAAGCCCGATATTCATTTCGAAACACACTGTATATCGGTTGAAACATTAAGAGTAACTCTTGGGAGAAAAGAACTGACTAAGCTCACAAGTTACCATTTGGTTCCTGGCGAATGTGAACGGTAAAATTTTCATTTCTAGACGAGAGTGTCTCGAATTGAGATAAACTTTAGAAAGGAATACTCAACAATTTACCTAAAACATTGAAAGAATATTAAATGAAAATTTTTAAAATACGAAATTAACGGATTAACAAAATTGTATTGAAATAATTTAAGAAAAAATGTCGTAAAACCATAAAAGTAGTAGAATAGGAAAATCACCTGCGTTTGATCCTTCGCAATTGAAATAATTAAAAAAATATATATTTTAATTACTTTATTTATACCTGTAGCTGGTTCTTTTTTCTTTTTCCTGTCACGGATTGGTATTGACAAACATGATCTTACAGTTTGTCATTAGGAAATTGATGCAGAATCTTTTACACAGTTTTGCGCTATTTGTTCATTTTCTCTCTTTTTTTCAGTAGTATGACTTATTTAATGCCATGGAGGAAAATCTAATAATCATGGGTGATTGGAATGCGGTAGTGGGAGAAGGAAAAGAAGGGAATAATATAGGAGGTTTTGGTCAAGGAGAATGAAATGATCGAGGAAGTAGGTTGTTAGAATTTTGTGAAAGATATAAGCTAGTTGTGGCAAATACACTGTTTATGAACCATGCAAGAAGGATATACATCTCGAAATGCCCGGGGTATAAACGCAGATATCAGCTTGATAATATCATGGTCAAACAGATATTCAGGAATCAAGTTCTAGACTGTAAAGCGAATCCAGAAGTAGACATAGACTCTGACCATAAATTGATAGTAATGAAGTGCAGGCTGAAATTCAAGCGAATAAGAAAGTATTGTAAGCAGAACAGACTGGACGTGAATAAACTGAAACAATCTAGCACGAGAGAAAAATTTGCGGAAATGGTAGACCTACGTCTAAGAACTCTGAAAGGTGGTCAGCCGAGAATGAATGGAATGCTTTAAAGACTTAAATAATTAAAGCTGGTAAAGAAACATTACGCTTTAGGGAGCAAGCCGCCCGAAACCCTTGGATCACAGAAGTAATTTTGGAGCTGATGGATCGGAGGAGAATGTACAAAACTGCTCAGGATGAAGCAGGAAAAGAGCAATACAGGCAATTTAGAAATAAAACAGGAAATGCAAAAAAGCAAAAGCAAGAAAAGTATGAAGAATTGGAAAGGAAATGGTCGTAGGTAAAGTAAATGTTGCATATAGGAAGATCAAACAGAATTTGGAGAAATTAAGAAAAGAGGTATGAACATTAAAGATGCCGATGGGAAACCTCTTTTAAGCTCAGACGATAGAGCTAACCGAGAAACTGTATGATGGGGACGACTTGAACAATAGCGTAGTGGAAAAGGAAGGCGATGTCGTCATTGATGACTTAGGAGATCCTGTTTTGAGGACAGAATTTAATAAAGCTCTGAATGACTTGAAAGCAAATAAGGCAGTTGGAATCGATGAGGTCCCTGCAGAACTTCTTAAATCCCTAGGAGAAGAAGGAATCGAAAGATATGTTATGAAACAGGAGAAATTCCAACTGATTTTAATAAACATATCATCTTCACACTTCAGAAGAAAGCACAAGCCGACAAATGTGAGAATTATCGCACCATTAGTCTAACATCATATGCTTCAAATTTACTGACCAGAATAAAATACAGAAGAATGGAAAGGGTAATAGAAGATATAGTAGGTGAAGATCGGTTTTGGTTTAGGAAAAATCACGGTACAAGGGAAGCAATACTGGCTTTAAGATTAATACTTGAAGGGCGGAAAAACAAAGATGCTTTTATGGCAATTGTTGATTTAGAAAAAAGCTTTAGATAATGTTAGGTGGGACAATATGTTCAAAATTTTAAAGAATACAGGTCTAAAGTATCGAGATAGAAGAATACTCTATAAACTATATAAGAATCAAGTGGCTATAATAAAAGTAGAGAATCACGAGACACATGCATCAGTTAAAAAGGGTGTGAGATAAGGTTGTGGTCTATCGCCGTTAATATTTAACTTTTATGTAGAAGAAGCAATAAAGAAAGTAAAAGAAAAAATTCCGTGTGGCATAAATGTTCAAGGAGAAAAAATCAGTATGCTTTGCTGATGACATTGTCTTGTTAGCTGAAAGGGCTGAGGATATTGAGAAGTTACTGAATGGCATGAACAAAATACTGAAGGAGGATTTTGTACTGAACCAAGACAAAAGTGATGAAATGTAGTAGAAATGATACCAATCACAGTAGATTAAATATCAAAAAAGGATCGGATGCAATAGGAGAAGTAACTGAATTTTGTTACGTGGGAAGCAAAATTACAACCGATGGCCGAGGCAGGAATGATGTTAAAAGCAGAATAGCACTAGCAAAAAGAGCCTTAATGAAAAAGGGAAATCTGTTAGTTTCAAATATTTATCTAGGAATTAGAAAGAACAAAACTCTTTGTAAGGAGCACAGCACTTTATGATAGCGAAACATAGACTTTAGGAAACCCTGAAAGAAATGATATTGAAGCATTTTAAATGTGGTGTTACAGAAGAATGCTGAAATTTAAATGGACAAACAAAGTAAGAAATGAATGAGTTTTGGAAAGGATGGGTGAGGAAAGAAGTTTGTGGAAGAAGCTTACAGAAAGAAGAGACAGGCTTGTAGGTCATTTTTTGATACATGGTTAATTTGCTGGTGGAGGGAACAGTCGAAGGTAAGAACTGTAGAGGAAGATAGAGTTTAGACTATATGAAGCAGATAATTGAGGATGTGGGTTGTAAGGGTTATGTAGAGATGAAAAGGTTAGCACAAGATAGGAAGGGACGGAGGATTGCATCAAACCAGTCGAAAGACTGACGACAGCAAAGAGTGAAATAAAACCATGTTTTGAATAAAAAATGTTCATCGGTCGATTTTATTCTTCTCTCAGAGAATCAATCTTTATAGCTTTTATAGCAACTGGTTTGTTTAAGAATGTTTTTCATTTGCCAAATGCCATCATTACTACCTTACGCAGAAAATGGTGTCTAAGCCTGTACTTGAATGGAGCGCATCGTATTTAGGAATTCAATAGATTAATTTCCTAGTGAAATATCGAATGTGAAAATTACAAAACTGTAGCCAGGTGCGATGAGTTAAGATAAAATAAATTGCTGGTCTTATCAAATGTATATCCATCTGCACGAATATAGATTATGTAACAACGGAAGTTGTCTTGGAAGAAATAATGCGCAGCAGAAATCGAAGGAATGAAGATTTAATCGCGCTGTGAAACAAGAAAAGACAGAACATTCAGTTTTTAAAACTTCTACTAACAATAGTTTGTCTGAGTTTTGTGGAGAACTTATTAAATTATTTACTTTTTTCGTTTTGAGTGAGCAATTGAGAACAATCTTGAAACAGTAAATTTTCGCTTGTGTTAAATGTAGAAGCACAATATTTATTATTAAAGGTTGATTTTGGGGAAGATACTGTAAGTTTTAACTGGATATTTCACCTCTTACTTCATACATTTATGCTATCAATAAGAATAATTGGAAATAAACTCCATGGAGCATTTAGTGTGAATAAGAAAATGATAATTATGTTACGTGGCGACTGATGAGAGGAAAAGTTAAAAATGGACGGATGGATATATTTCGTTACAAATTTTGCAGGAAATAAATATTTAGATTAAGGCATTTCTTTTTAGTCTACGACGCACTTTTAAGTTCCGTATTTGATACCGGAGCATTCGACATAACGTCCGTCATAACTTTTATCGTCCCATAAGCTACAGCAGACGTCATATTACTGCCAGTATGTATGAGCCAAGGAGGAGAAACTATGAGTAATGTTGCTACACTTCTCTGAGATACACGAGCCAGGCACAATTTCCGGTTATCTGCAACGTGAGTCACGCAGCGAGTCGTAAGCACAGGCGATCCCGAGTATGTTATCACGCAACGCACTCGTCGCTCACAGCGGGTCGATGTAACCAACAGAACGGTCACGTCTGAATTATTGCCTCACAAATAGTCACGAGGGGTGGGCGAAAATTTGAATAATGTTGACGAATGCGGAATTTACTGCCTGCCTCGTATAAATTCAACGTGTTTCCTCACGCTTTTATTTTTTCCAAGACAGTAGCAAGCACGGGTGCTTCATAACAGAGACTGGGATGAAAGATAATGATGATTGAACGGTGAAAAGATTCCAGCTTGAAGTTTCTAAATATTAATACATAGCACTCAAATAACTTGCATACTACACAGAAACGAAAGAAATGATTGAATGCTCAAAATATAACCAACTGTAATTTTTACCTATGAATATGTAACACCTATACAAACTTTGTTTCTTTCTCATTTCTCTAAGGATATTCAATAACTGTTTTCAAGGAATATGGTAGCTATATATGGATTCATTTTGATAGTATGGTGTTATTTATTTAGATAACGTCTGCATAGGCCAAAATTTACCTGAACGAGCAATTCAAAAAATCTATTAAAGAAGAAATAAATGAAATCGAATTATTTTTTAAACAAAATGAAACTTTTACTTAAAGTACTATTATTAAATTAAAACAAAATCTTTTTATGAATTATTACAAAAGATTTAGTAAAAAAGTTCCAATTTCTATAAAGATATTAAATTGCATCAATGAAAATTTGGAAATAAATCTTAGGTTCATATAAAATATTACATGTTTATTGCTTGTTGAATAACATTTAAGAAACGTTGTTTTCTATTTCAGGTCAGCATCAAGCGCTTTCTGCTGTTTGCTAGCTGCAGTTGGTCTCATCCAGATACGAACAGGTCTGTATTACTTAATGAGTGCGTTTAGTAGGTGCTGTTTGATTGCTCTTCACAATATTTCCATGTGATAAACGAGGATTGTAATCACAGCTGGCAACCAGTCAATTTACAGAAATATTACATTCAGAAATAAAGACTTTTCTTTTAATAACCGCTTCTCTGAAAAATTTTGTTTATTTGAGAAATGACACCAATACAAAGATACTACAACTTATTTTGTATGTTAAGAGCATTTTTTTTTTTTTTTTTTTTTTTTCGTAGGCCTATAGTGCTGAAATTTCAGTGTTAAAAAAGAAACGATGTACATGAAAATTAAAGCTAATTATTTCTAAAGTTATTAACATAAATATTTAGTATTTCCTGGTTTCTATTTGTGGAATTTTATTGCACTACAAGTTTGTGAATGAAATTTATAATTACAGCCGGTTTAAATGTTGACGTAACGCGCAGAAGTAATGGGTCACAAAAGGTCAAACGATTCAGCACAATTGCTAACTACCACTTTACCATTATGTTCCTCCAAAGAGCTGTTAGATTAAGAGTTTATGGAAACAGGATTATTTTTTATCATTTTTCTTCCACTTATATCGCTTTAGGATGCTGTACTTCGTAATATAATTCCACGTTCTTTTTTTGCGCTTTGTGCACCCGTGTCTTGTTTGTGGCGTCGAAATAGCATTTTCCCGGCATTTTTACATAGTTAAGTTAAGATTTTTTATATTCATTATTGATTTGAAGGATTCAGAAAAGTTTTTTTTCTGGCAATAATCGATTTGCGATAAACTTTTCCTTTTCCTTGACACATATATACTGACCAGTCTATCTCAATGAAACAATTCCGCAATATGCAACATTCAAAATTTGTTCGTAAATTGAAAAATAGTCTCGAAAATTCAATGCCGTCAATCTGTTGTACAGTTTTTCATGATAGCAGTTTAAATTAGTTCTTAATAGATAATATTAATTTTTTATGATGATATTCGTTCCTTCTGGGAATTTCATTATAAACATAAAATCATCTTGTATTAGTGTGATTAATTACAAGTCTATTTTGTTTTGTGAGGAAATGATGGATTTACAAAAGGCATATTTTTGTGGCTTTAAATTCCACCTCTATTACTGAGGCATGGTTAATTCTGTTGTACTTAAATGAGCTAATTTTTTTCTGCTCAAAGAAAAATTTGTAACACTTCGTAAAGTAATCAAAAGTTTCTTTTAATTCCTGTTTGTTACAAATCTTTACGTCGTCTAGGAATTTTTTTTAAAATACCCACGCATATTGCGCGAAACATTTCGTATCTCCTGTAATATCCAATTTTCTTTTGCAGAGTTATATATGTGGACCATCTAATCAAACATTCCAAATTACTTCCTGTAATTTAGATTACTATAGAAAAAAAAAGCTATTTAATTTATTTGAAGCATACCACTTTTTAAAATAAATTGACAAGTTTACTAACTTGCGTAATACCTTCTACAGTGTTTGGTCAGCACAATTTTCAGGATTAATGTGATCTTCCAAGTTTGTAACGCTATAATAAGAAATTGTGATTGGGTATTCAAAAGTTAAACCAATGCTTGCTTCGGAATTTCAGTTCTCCAACGTATCAGTCAAACTTAGCCCCCCTACGGGCTACTTACACTTTATAGCTTGAAAAAGTTATCTGATTGTCGTTTTAGGAGAACTGTCTCACGTAAATCAGGATTTCTGGTCTTTGTAATCCGCAAATTTTCATATTTCCAACCCCCTCCACTACCTCACTTTACCAAGGGAAGAGTACGATTCAACGATATTTTTGGTATCGCGCTTAAACCTCAAAAGGTGTAGATTGCTGACGCTAGTATCTGGCATTAATGTAAATGGTGTAACTTAATAGACAATGTCAATGAGACTAATTTACTAACTAATCCCTTCCAAAACTAATTATAAATCATAAAATAACCATATTTAGTTAATATTACACATATCGCTGACATGTTAATCTTTGATTGCGAACTAACTTTCTCAATAAAACAGTAGTGACCATAGAAATAAGCTCAATTAAGAAACATCTAAAAAATATCGTATCCCAAGCGTTTAAAACTATTTTATTGTAACTTCTCCGTAAATTATTCGTTATTAATTTAAATTAATGAAATATTGTTTTATATCGAGTCATCTACATTTCATTAAAGCAATGTCAGTTGCTATTGTTGTACGTACTTGTAAGTTTTAATGCATATATTTTCCTTATTAAACAAAGAAACAAACAAATATTTCCATTTTAAGTTTCGTGTGCGTTAATAGTGAACTCAGATAGAGTTCGTTAATTTTCTTCTTACTGAATACAATTCTTTTGTGATGTGTCAAATTCATAAATAATAAAATGGTTTAGAATGCTCAGTCTGAGAATTCGGTCATCTCCAAACTATAATATTGACAAACAACCGAATTCATGTCTTTCTTTCAATCGAACATATAAAACAGGAGAACGTAAAGTTACTGGTTTCATGTAACTGTTCCTACTCGAGAGAGTCAGGAATATCCCTCACAGAAGATTCTTCCGTATGTTACAGGTTAATTCTTCATATCACAACCATACAATCATTCGTTGCATAAATAATTACAGCTCTATACCGTTCATTCGTTACCAAACAACAAGTCTCTATATTGAGCAATGGAGAGGGCGACAGAGTGTATATGATTAATGCGTAGTGTAATCAAGGTAACTACAAACTAACACGGTCAAAGCGAAATTAGAAAAGCATCTATCCAAACGGTAGCTTGATGTAATAGAAGATTGGAGAAGTCACTATACGTATTATAAGCATATTTTTCTTTGTAAGGTCAAATAATAATGATATATGGTGTCTTTTATCCCGTTTTACAGCAATGTCGTGAATATGGGACAGTAAATATTTAAAATTCTATTAACATTAATGTTGGAATATTAAAATTTAATGGTGGTGGGGTTCCAGCATATAAATTTTTAACTGACAAAGATTAACTAAAAATTTTAATTACTGTATTCTGTACACTGCATACTTAATTTTCAAATTTGACATTGGGTGAATAATATAGAGAAAAATAATATAAAGAAACTGTATTTCCCATTAGTTATCCTTATCTTTCAAAGTAGCAATAACTTCACAGATACATTTTTGTATGATGTATTACATGAAAGTAGTGATGGAAAGGTCTTCATGATCACGATGAAGCGAAAAACTGTGTAACAATTATTCTTTTCTGCTGTGTTGATCGTTCCACATAATTGTATTGGTAAAAGTTTTTCTTTTTTATCAGATTTCATGTTTCTTCAGTAGCAGACACAATATAGCGGGAAGCTTTTCGGTCCATCCATACTTTAATAATGCCGATATACAATAGGACTGATTTTGAGAAACAGAAACAAAAAGATTGCCACTTAAATGGATTCTAAAAGTATTATACTCTTATTTATTTAAGTTGACTAAAGTTGCGTGTACAGATCTAATAAGTCTATAGATTCTTCACCTATAGACAAATTTTGGTGAGTTTATTTATTTCTCGTGGATGTGAAAAAGACGAAATTTATCGACAACTTTTTCTTTTTAAGATTGGTGTAGATTCTCAGAGATTAATTTGTTCGTATAGTAAGACACAGATTTCGCGAGACCACTCACCTTTCGATTATGCTCTGCTCTAGTCACGATACCTCAAGGGACAGCACAACTAGTAGGTGGTACATTAAATTCAAGACGCAGTAAATATCCAGTTCTCAGAACTTTACCCAAAAATTTAAAAAAAATCCAGTATGGAAAAATCTTGCAGACACACAGAGACTAATTTCTTAGTTTATCAATTAAAATAATTACAAATAAAACTTTATTTAGCCCTAATAATTACTAATATAACAAATAGCTCGATTTTCGAGTAATACCACAATTTTTCTCAAAAAATTGATAGCCATCACAGCGTTTTTTTTTTTTTTTTTTCTGTATAATATGTAAACAGTGGACACGTCACTATCAGTTGCAGTTATATGACAAAATGATTCATAAAATACGTACTTATAAAAATTTATAGAAAAATTAGAGCGTTTGTAGGAACGAGGTAACATAGTCTAGAATTTCAGCATTGTAGAACCATTTATGACAATTAAACACAACGATTACACATAAACAGAAAGCGTTTTAATGAAAGTTCTCAAAAGATGATGTAAGAAGTGTAACATAATCTAACTGTATCTAGCTCTTTCAATGGTTCTGAAAAAACTCCTTGTTTTTTTTTTTTTTCTTTTTTACCATAACATATTCGGAAGGAAAGTATCTCGTTCGCGAAAGAGTACGGTAATGTTTATTTTTAAAAAAAAAAATACTATATTTAAAACACTAAGTGATCCCTTCTCCACAAAGCGGAATATTAAATTTAAAAAAAATATAGAAGTGAAAGACGATACTTATTCGTGTCCCTTAACGGTACCTGTATCCCAATATTCACCAGCTGAAAACAATAATGTTAATAACAATATAAATTCCCTAATGATAATAATAATTACGATTAGTAAATACTTTTCAATGTGAATTAACGAATTAGTTTCGAAGTTCAAAGATGAAAGCAGAAAAAGTTTTATACCTTTCATAATTTTTATATACCAAGTTTATGTTACGCATTACTTCTTGCCGACCGAGTACGATGGGTGAGAGGTAACGCTGGTGCCTAGTATTTGAGTGGACGCGGATTCAAACTCCCTCCGGGATTCCAGATATTGGTTTTCCATTATTTCTCTAAATCACTACAGGTAAATGTGATAGTTCCATCAAAAATCCTTGAGCTAATTCCATCCCATTTCTAGTCAAAAGATGACCTTGACTTTGACGAGTAAAAAAAATAAGAATAAGATTAAAGCATTCGTTACAAATACAGTAAGTTCCATACTATAAAAGGATTTACTCACAAAAAATTTCAGAAACAAAAGTGATTACGTATCTTTGGTGTTTTTTGGCCCGTTTCCTTTATGGATTTATGTTATTCGCCTTAAACTGTTCATTCATTACATTATACGCACACCAAAATGTGTCTGGTGGTTTTGAAAGGCATCTCACAAAATCATTGAGCGCAGTAAGCCGTGACGTATTGAAGTTGATTGAGCCGCCTGACAATCGTATGGAAGGTCCTGTGTTCGAATCTCGGTCTAAGGTGAAATTTTTACGGGTATTCAAACTGATCTCTCTGTTAAAATCTTGTTAATGTTAAGATTCCAGGTCCTAGATGGTTAGGATTATTCGTTAAATTCCAGAACCCTTTACCCGGTAGTATTACCAGGATAGTTTAGGAAACAATGATAGAGGCGCACTGCGCAGCTCTTGAGGAACTCTGCACTAGATCTCTGAGACCGCACAAAATTTTATTATTATACACTCTACCCTATAAACCAATTTCTAAGTTTTTGCGACAGAGCACCAAACAACATTCTGACATCTTCGTGTATTGACTACTGTTCTAGAAAGATCCAGCACAGATTTGCTGTAGGTTTGTTTCCAATAGGAACTTGTGGCGATTCGCTGCCTTCACTATCAGGAACTGTCAAAAAAGTTTCTAATAACTGACGTGCATGAGACTGCACTGTCTCCGAGTACGTAGATTCGTCTCACTTAGCTTTTATCTTCTTGTATATGTTGTAGATATTTGAAGAAATGTACGCACACTGAACGAAAATTCATTTAGATGAAAAGATGTCTCCACTCTTAGGATATTATTTCCATTATGGTAAAAAAAAAATTGCATAGTTTGTTCGCCATTAATGCGCATACGCATTACATATTGTTATAAACTTCTTATTTTTCTCTACTAAGAAGGAATATCCGAACATTAATGTAAAGACTGATACCTACACGAGTACAAATAATTATTTAAGAATATATATATATGTTCATATATTGTATCTGAGGGTCCGCTTAACAGTACAGATATCTCCAGACGTGAGGAAGACGAAGGAGTTAGTCGTCGAATTACCGTGTTTTCAAAACACAATCCGGCTGTACACAAGTGAAGACTTCGTAGCAACTCTGATTAAGTGTCTGAAGATAGGAAATTCATTATTACACAAATACATTTCACGAATAAGCATTTCATCTTTGGAATGCAATGAGGATACTCAATATTTTGTCGCTTCCACAGTGCGATTTGTTTTATAATACATGAACGAACCAAAACTCAAAAAATTCAGGTAGACCTTTAACCCAAGAGTCATGCTCCTTAACTTATAGATTAACATACCGCTCTAATATTCTACATGTTACGAACTTTTGATAAATAATATGTAAACAAAAGCATCCAAATATGGTTATTATAATAGAAGTGTTTATTCAGAAATAGTATAGTTCCGAGACCCGCCAGCAGCAAACCTAAACCTGACATCTTGTGTGAATAAAATCCTTCGTACACGAAATATATCGTTTTCGAGTGTAGAGAATCTACAGAGGCACTGACAGATATTATGCTGAAAATCACTAAAACGACTTCATATGAAGTTACGTGGTCACAGACAGAGAAAGGATGAAAGTTTTATAATATAACATCGAATTCATGTTTATTTGTCATTAATTATTTTTTTGAAATTTTCACCTTGAGCATTTATTTTTCCGAATACTCTGGCAGTATTTTGTAAATACTCTACCTTGTATTATTTGCATGACAAGATAAATAATAATCTGTAATGATGATACAAATGTTTAGTACTGGAAATGGACGTACCGGAAAACTCATCTACAGTGATCTTTTTATTTAACATCTTGGTATAGACTCTGGTAAAGGAATGAGTAAAAGTATCTGCAGTCACACAGACACAAGAAAATTATTTAACATTTGTGGCTGTGATTTTTCTTGTCCTGGAACAATGATTTATATACAGGGGTAGTCAAAATGATTGCAGTAATAACAGAAAATTACTACAGATTTATTATTTGACATATACTTACAAGATTACACAGATATATAAACAAACTGTGTAAGTTTTTTTGAGTATCTACAGATGCTCAATATGTGCACCTTTAGTGGCTCTGCACACATTAAGTCTATAACCGAGTTCTTCCCATACCCGATGCGGCATGGCTTTGTGAATGAGGGCAAATGCATTGGTGATGCGAACCCGCAGGTCTGGCAGATCAACTGGTGGCACGAACACTGTGTTTTTTACGAAAGCCCAAACAAAGAAGTCGCAGGGGGTTAGGTCAGGGGAACGAGGAGGCCATGACATCAGCTGACGATCAGCATCCCCAGCATGACCATCTATCTGTTTGGAATCCTGGTATTTAAAAAATTACGGACAACTAGAGAAAAATGGGGCGGAGCACCGTCCTGCTGGAAAATGAAATCTTCACTGCCAGCTTCCAGAAGTGGCATGAGCCAATTCTGCAACGTTTGCAGATAGAGTTTCGTCACCTCATTAAAGAAAAAAGGCACATAACGTTTCTTTCGTGAGATCGCGCAAAACACGTTCACTTTGGGAGAGTCACGAACGTGCTGCACATAAGCATGGGGGTTTTCGGTTCCCCAAATGCGCACATTGTGCATGTTCACCTTTCCACTTACATGAAAATTGGCCCCATCACTAACTACAAGTTTTACTGCGAATGTTTCGTCTTGCTCTAGACATTGGGCACAGAATTGAAAACTACAGTAACTGTAACCTGTAAGGCTTCCTACACAGTCGCTTCCGTAGTATTCTCCAAACGGTCTTCTGTGGAATACCTAATTCCCTGCTCGCTCGAGGAGTAGACTTCTGTGGGCTACGAACGTAACTGGCGCGCACACGTTCATTGGTTTCTTGAGACACAGGAGGGCGAGCGGTTGTTTCACCTCTACAAAGGCATCCCGTGGCCTTAAACTGTCGATACCAACGCCGAATGGTGTTAGCATGCGGGCGATCCTTGCCGAACTTTGTTCGAAAGTTTCGCTGAACAGTTAACATAGACTGAGTCGAATGAAATTCGAGAACAACGTACGCTTTCTCACTTTCAGCCATCTTGCTCTCTAGCCCTCTAGCAGCCACCGCGGGAAGCTTGCATTTAGTGCATTCCGCGTTCAGCGGCGGTCAGACGCGGACGTGCTGTCAGCAACTTCCGTTAACGCCGCAGCTATTATAACAGTGTTAGTGTGAAGTTTGTGTGTGAGCTATTGAAAACCCATCAACGCAGCCGCATTTAGGCGATTCTGCAGTAAAAGGTAAGAGATGGCTTCCACCGCCATAACAAGAAAAAACACAGTGAAATTCACATTCGATCGAGCATACGTAAGACCATCGGCCTATGAAATACATGAGTGGTTGTTTGATAAAGTAAAGCTAATTGACGAAGAAATACTGGGAATACAACTAGACTCGTTCCAGAACTGCGTTTTTGTTAAAATGATAAGCGAGGAACATTGTGTTAGTGTAATTGAATCAAATACCGGGAACCTAAAATTCCATCATGCCGATGGAAACGTAAGCAATGTTCAAGTAACGAACGCAGGAATGAGAAAAAGACAGATAAGAGTGTTAAATCTGCCCTTTGAAATATCTAATGAAGCCATTCTACAAGCAATAAAACCGTTCGGCAACGTGGAAGAGATCGTAGAAGACAAATGGGGAGGCAATATCAGGTTTAAGAAAGCAAATGGAGTGCGGCTAGTAAAAACGGAGATAACGAAACACATACCATCATACATCAATATATGCGGTTTCAGAGCACTGGTTGTATACGACGGCCAGCCCAGAACTTGCGCTCTATGCAATTCAATACAACATATCAGAGCAAACTGCCCCCGCATACAACCTACAGTACTACCGCTAACCTACCTCAGACGAACAGGAACACCGAAACAAGATGAACAAGATGAACAAGATGAAGAAATGCCACTGGAAGATCAGCAGCAGTTTCCACCACTGACGATAACGGACAGTGGGAACACGGAGACGAAAACAAGAAGAGAAACGAGGGAACAACAAAATGACGACATAAGGAACACTGAAGAAACAAGGTGCGACGAGGTATCCAAAACCATGAACACAAAAGCGAAAAACTTACCAAGAAAACAAGAAGGAGACTTGATAGAAAAGACAATAACAAACATGGAAGAGACAAAACAGAAGAGAAATGTTGAATCGTTGAAAAATACGGCAGAAACCGACGATAACAGGGAGTCGGCCGACGAGAAGGACGATACGACGACAGCAGAAGAAACCGAGTGGACGAAACCAGCGAAGCCCAAACCCAGTAAGAACGTCGTGCAAGAAAACAACCAGAGACGAAAAGTAAACAAACTAGGGAAACATCCACTGAAAGAGAAAATACAGACGATGCTAAAAGCACTGGTAAAAAGCTCAAAAAGCAACAAATCGGGAAGAGCCGGCCAACATTTAATGCAGAGTTAAATCCAAACTCAGTCAGACACCGAGAAACAGGTACGGAGACAGAAGGTATGTCCTTTAGTTGGGCAGACAACGATCATAACGAAGACATAGAGGATGTCAGGCAGACTTCCTGAACATAAATCGCAGCGACGAACTCACAAGGAAACAAACACCTGGAGACCGTAAACAGGAAACTTAACGGTATAGAACAGACTTGACGTATGGAACAGCTGCTGTCGGACACTAATGGATTGGCGGACAACCAAGGCCAAGCACCATCACAATGAATCAAGTCTTGACACTAACAACGATTAACATCAATCGCATAACAGCTAAAACAAAGTTTTATGCCTTGCAACAATTTCTTATCCAAAATCAAATAGACGTCGCACTCATGCAAGAAGTGATAATCAGGGAGTTTGAACTCTTCGGTTACGAAACCATAACCAATTTAGACTCCCACTGCAAAACCGGAACTGCAATAATAATCAAGGAAGGACTGTCCTACACAAACCCGGAAATTTTAACATCCGGAAGGGGTATAGCAGTATACATCAAGGACATATGCATCGTCAATTTATATGCACCCTCAGGCACTAATAAAAAACAGGAGAGAGCGGAATTCTTCAAAAGTGATATACCTTACTTATTACGCAAGAAACCGACCAGACTTGTAATTGGCGGTGACTTTAACTGCGTAATTGACCGAAGCGACCAAAGACCAAACCCTAACATCTGTCAAGAATTAGCAAAAATGGTCGAAGGATTAGGCCTCAAGGACACGTTTCGGACATTGCACGGAAACCAAACTAGTCACACACACATGACCCCGACATCAAAAAGCAGACTTGATAGAATTTACGTATCTAACACTCTAGACCCAGCAGTTAGTAGCGATGAAATAGTACCCTTAAGTTTCTCCGATCACTGTGCGTATATATGCAGAATTAAGTGCGACCCAATTAATATTCAGAGAGGTAAAGGATATTGGAAGATGAACGTTTCGCTTCTTCGCGATGCTGAATGTAAGGAAAGCGTCATCACCACCTGGTTTTCAAGTGTCAGAAACTGCCACAAGTATAGCTCAAATTTAAGCTGGTGGATAACCCATGCGAAACCAAGAATAAGAAAAGCTATTATCGCCTACTCACACGTAAAACATCACTGGACAAACAATACCATGGAATTTTACTACAGATGTCTGAAGGACCTGTACAAAAAAGACGTCCACACCATCCACGACCACGTACTGATTAAAAAGTATAAAGCCAAAATTAACAAATACCAAGCATCAAGAATGGAATCCCTTTTAGTCAACACCGATAGCGTGGACTTAGTAGAGAAAGAGAAGGCATCGCTATACCATCTGATTAGGGCGACAAAAAGAAGAAACTCCCAGTACTTATCAAACATAACTGCGGAAGATGGAGTCAGAACAACCAACCAAAAGGAAATCCCGCAATGATCTGGAACCATTTTTCATCCTTTTACAGAGCCTCCACCACTACCGGAGATAACAGGGACTCCACCCTAAACCACATAAATGAATACATGGACGACAACGAGCGAAGAGAGATTAACAGAGACATCACACTAGAAGAAGCAGAGTTGTCCCTCATGGCTGGGAAAACTAGAAAATCTCCCGGTAAAGACGGTCTTCCCCTGGAATTTTATAGAGCTTTCTGGAACATCATATCCCACAAGATGGTCGATATATTCAATGAAATATGGCAGATTGAACGATTGCCTGAAGCCTTCACGGAAGGCATAATAATTCTCATCCCAAAAACACCACACACGAAGATTATCAGAAAGTTAAGACCCATAACGCTACTGAACTCCGACTTCAAGATTTTGACTCGTATCCTGAAACGAAGAATAACACCATTACTCACCAAAATTCTTGGCCCGTACCAAGCGGGTCCGATCCCTAATCGCGGGATCCAACATGCAATCTTGGAACATAGAGATATCATCTCCTTGGCAGACTACCTGAAGCTAAAAGCGGGAATTCTCTTCCTAGATTTCGACAAAGCATACGATCGTGTCGAACACCAGTTCTTATACAATACCATGAGGAGAATGGGCATGGGAACAAGCTTCGTATCAGTAATCAAGAAACTAACCAACGGTGCTACCACAAGTGTATTAGTAAACGGATTCATCTCAAAAAACTTTCGTATGGGCCGAGGGCTGAGACAAGGCTGCCCCCTCTCAATGGTCTTGTTCGCCATATACACGGAACCCTTACTACGGAGCATCCACTCCTTGACAAAGGGTATAACGTTCCAAGGTAGAAGATACACTACAAGAGCTTATGCAGACGATATTGGGTTCTACGTAACCGACAATGACGACCTAGTAACAATTAATAACCAGATAAAGATTTATGGCCCTGAAAGTGGCGCCACAGTCAACATGGACAAATCAGGCATACTTTACATTGGATCAGGACCTCAAAATCTTGTAAATACTTATGGATTCAAACAAATGAGCAAACACAAGGCCTTAGGTGTGTGGCTAGAAACCAATCCACTCAAAATGAGTGTAATCAATTGGCGAGAAGTGTTAAACAGCACAAGGGCCATTCTGCAACTGCACAAAACCAGACGGATCAACAAAATACAGAAAGCAAATTTAATAAATCTGGCGGTCCTTGGCAAATTAAACTATGTTGCCCAAGTGCTCCCTGCACCGAAAGGGATAATACAAAGCGTTCAGAGGGCAGTAGCCTGGTTCTTGAGCCAAGGTGACATATTCAAAGTCAACTTCCAGACGCTAACCCTGCCAAAAGCAAGAGGAGGTTTAGGTTTAATGGATGCAAGAACCAAAGCAAATGCTATCTTCATACAGGCAATGAGGAAAGTATCTGAAAACAAGGAAACCATAACGGCACAATTATTGGAACATTACAAACCGGTGAGTACAACGGCACCGGTAGGGATTGCCCATATCAATAATTCCCTTTACCATTTCAGGCTGTACTTCATCGAAAGCAGCTATATCATGGAGACAAGAAAGAACAACTTTCCCAAGACAACAAAAGAGATTTACGCATGTATGATGGCCCATAAACGGGGAAATATAATAGAAACTAAATACCCGGAAATCAACTGGAAAAACGTGTGGGCAAACATTTTCAACAAAACAATTCCGTCCGAGACTCAAGCTCTTTGGTACAAAGTAGCCAACGAGACCCTGGCCACCAATGAGAAGCTACATCGTATTCACCTCAAGCCAACAGATAGATGTGACACTTGCGGCAACACAGATAAGCTAGTACACCGAATCTCTTGCGGAAGAGCGCAAACAATCTGGACGTGGACAAAACATTTAGTGGCACGCATGATGCAAAAACCGCCCAGGAAAATACTCACCAATATCCTAACAAAGCCGGATTTCAAGATTATACCTATAGAGAAACATAACAGTCTAATATGGATTTTAGGACACGCAATGCAGGATATACTGCAGAAGACATCCCAGAACTTAGAAGAGTATTTATCAACCTTGAAAATTAAAGTTTGGAGTTTAAAGAAAACGACGAAATACAAAACAAAATTTGGAAGCTATCTGGACGAAATAGCAAAAATAAAAAGACCATCAAATTAAAAAGTAAAAAATTTCAGAACTTGAGACTTCTGGCAAAAAATAAATAAAAAAAATAAAAATAATAAAAAAAAACAAAAATAAAAAATAAAAAAAATAAATAAAAAAATTTAAAAAATAAAAAATAAATAAAAATAAAAAAAAATTAACCAATAATGTGACGGCTAAATAAGAACGTTGGATACGTGAAAATTTTAATTTTTGTTTTTTCAGACAATGGCGTGCGGGGAATGCCAAAGTCCATTGTCTTCTTCTTTGATCACTTAACAACACATCAGGAGAAGATTAAAAATTAAAAAATTAAAAAAAAAAAATAAGACGGTACGGCAAACCCAAAGCCTGGGAAACAGGAAAATATTTAAGTTATAAATATGAATGGCGGAGAAGCCAAGCCGAAGAAGGCAGTAATGGAGAGCGAAAGGACGGCTGTAAGGGGTGGAGGAGGCCGACAAAAAAATATATATAAAAAAAAGACGCCTTAACAACTGAGCCAAAAAAAAAAAAAAAAAAAAAAGTGCAATCGAAACTTGGAGAGCCACTTGTCTTATAACAGCAAACCCCATCACCGTACCTATAATAGGACAGCCAAAAGAAAAATCGTTAAATCGTTGCAATTATTTTGACCAGCCCTGTATTACAACTGAATATGCTATCAGACATAGCTTAACGAAATAAAGCATAATGCAGTAATAGAACTATGTATGTGTGAATAGCAAGGGCTTTTGAACTTAATGTAACAGGTAGGCATATAACATCAATAACGAAAAAGGGTCTCAGCCATGTCTGTTATCTAAAATATTTTTACTGCATCCTAGTAGAAGATACAGAAAAGTTCTGTCAGCTACAGAATTAATCACATCGTGTCGCATGTTTCCGGTACAAAAGCACAAAGCACTCATTCCTACAGGCACCGAGAGTGGTTGGTGAGCTGTAACGCTCAGGTCTCGCATTCGGAGTACGCATATTTAAGTAATTTACCTGGAGTGATTCAGGGGAACCATGGAATGACGAAATATGGATGGTGTGTTGGGGACTCAAACATGCATCCTTCCTAATGCGAGGCCAGAGCGTTACCGCTCATCAAATCAACCATGCTGATCCCATGTAAGCGTCAAATACTTGCACGATGTTTTAACTACTATATAGCATTTGATCCACATTTCAAAATTAGCTTTTACTGTTATGGTGCCTTTGGATAATTTTCTTTTTAATTTAAATTTCTCCTCTGAACGCTTTTGTTTTTAAGACTTACTCCTCTTTGTGCTTGGAGCTTTTACATCACATACAGCTGATTTTTTAAATCCTTACGCCTGTATCGTGAATAAATTGGATGATTATCTTTTGAATTGGAATATTCTAGACATGTAAAAGGATAATAATTTTTATGTAAATTTTGTTTCACAAATATTTACCTACTTTTTAATTTATTCCTCAGCCAACATCTACCCATTTTTCTTTACGGAGAAGAGATTCTTTTTTCTACTTCCTATTTATTTCTATCGAGTAATCAGACATATTATACAGCAGAAACTAGTCATTACTGAAGTCGCACAAAATTAAGGCCCTTCGTTAGATCACTGCTATATTAGTTAAAAAATAATTTACTGAAAAAACTTGGAGAGAAATAGAGAGATAACTCAGTAACAAAGACACCTTAACGTCGTTGGGTGAAACGATAGAATTTCATAAAAAAATACTTCCATTAATTTGTTTTACTTATCTTACTCGAGTTTTCACACCACGCGATATAAATAGCAAATTGAGGTGTTATCAGATTGAAATACGGAAATTTTAGCTGTAAGTAAAAAAACGTATAAAATTATATAATTGATATTTTAAACTACCATCGCGTTTTGTGATTGCCACTCCAGCAAAATCCAAAGTTATTCATCATGTTACAATCAGCAGATGTGAGATTTTTTTCGGAGATGCCACCTGTTAGACAGTTGTGTAGAAGTTTGTAACTTAAAAAAAAAAAAACCTCCTGTAAGTCAGAGATTACCAACACCAAACATTGACAATGTATAAACCAACATTCACAATACTTTCGACCACTGCTTTTACGAAACTACGATATCATTTTGACAATATCAGCTTCCACTGTTCATCCTTTGGTTATTACAAGATTTCTGGTGAAATTCCTTGTCAATTGTCAGAGGAATTCTTCTACAACTTATAAATATTATGTCTCTTTCAGGAAGTTATGCATTCGGCGGAAAGTGTTTTCGAATACCTGGTCCCGCCATTATGTTAAATCTCTAAACAATGGCCAGAACCTTTCAACAGGTGTCTCCAGAGACTGGATGAGTGTGCCCTCCGATGTAGCTAGCGTGATTCAAACGATATGTCTAGCATTCTCATTTTCGAACAGTAACAGGTGGGAACGTAGCAGTACAAAGAACTTTACGAATGTTCTCAACATTACAGCCGATCTAATAATAGTGAAAATGTGTTTAACACTCTTCTTACACATTAGGTAAATTGCATGTTCAGATGAATAACTCGATACAATTAAAATCCGATTGAACACAACAAAGACTGTCGTAGAAATTTACGTGAAGTTATCGACGTGTTGCCCTTCCGGCCCAAAGTGATGAAATCCGCAAGAAAATAATGAATCAATCCCCCTCCCAGATGAGTAAAATCAACTCTTTTTAACATTAGTACCTGGGTGACCGATCTTCGCTCGGCATCTTTTAATTTCTATTCAATATAGAAGATTTTGTGTAAAGTTTGATAAAGTTAAACGTTCCTTGCAAAGAGAAGCTTAACTAACGTCAGTATGCTTACAGGTATCTGAATCCTACGAGATGAGGTTACAGCCATTTCCGAAAGACCAATTACAAGAATTGTTCCTTTTTTTTTTGTAAAATCGTGTTACCAACTTGGAAAGTAAAACGTTATATACATATGAAATTTCATCCAAATTGCTTAAGCCATTTCCGAAATCGTCTGGTCTCATAAATTGATTTTAAAGACAAAATCTATTATTACGTTAAACAGAAGTATTAATACTCATCAGAGTTAATTAATTAAGCAAGATTCTCTTAGACGAGTACATCATCGGTGCTAAATTAATTCAGTTCAATAAAACTATGCTCTTACCTCGCATTAGCCTCACACTAGCAACCGTGCATTTCCAAATGATAAGAAAACAATTCCCGATAGTAGTATCAACCGCTACGAACATTAATAAAGCACAAAGTCAGACGCTTCAAAAGGCAGGATTCTATTTATCAGAACCTGTTTTTTCGTATGGATACACATACGTGGCTTTTACACGAGTTTGTAGATTCATTAATATTTACTTTTGTGTTAAAGACACATATAGTCGAAAAGTCATCCACGATCACATTATAATTGCTAATATTGTTTTCAAAGAAGTTTTGTAAAGTAAAGAAGATTGGAACAACGACTTCCGAAAAAGCAAATATTTTTTAAATATTTACTTTTTAATGTTTTACAATTAAACATTTAGAATTAAGTGATAACGATTTTTTACATTAAAAGTGATATTTATTAGTACTCTTCAAAATAAAATGCCTTTCATTAATAAATACTTGCATTTTCTTATTTCCTCATTGTATTATCAATCGGTGACTAATCATGATACTGAGCGAAATATTCGCATTGGTCAGTTAGTATACATGAATTCTTCGTTTAAAGATATAAGAGTTCCTTGTAGAAACCAAAGATAAATTAACAATCAGTAGTCTTTCTGGAACCTGAAACGTCTACGAGATGGCGTTAGAGCCGTTTTCGAGATGCAAAACACAAAAATAGTTAAGGGATAAAAAAAATCGCATTTTTGCAGAGAAGACACCTATTTACATAAACTTAAAAAGCAAAACGTTATCTGAATAAGGAAGTTTCTTAAAAATCGTCAGAATAGATTCCGAGATACCAAATATATAAATATAAGAATACTCGTTTAAAGCTATAACACTTATCTGGTAAGAATCTGCATTGAACAAGATGGAAGGCATCACATTTAAGAGATTCATTAAAATAAGAACAAATATTCGTGCAAAATAAGCTTGAAAACCAGCGGATTGGATGACTCTTGTAACTGCTCTGTAGTACACGTTTTTAATGTGTCCCGTAGAGTCATTTCATTCCAGCGAGTAACGCGCAAATAAGCTGTGTCGCTGCGGCCAGCACGCTGACATGCGTCGGCTTCACTAGGCTCTCCAGCGTGGAGCCGTTATATTTGTCTTCCCGGGTAAACAGGCCGCCTGCCCTGTGAGAGGCGCTCATTTCTCCTCCCCTTAATGATGATACACCACTCTCGCCCCCCGGAGATGACAGCAGCGCTATATTTGCGCCATCTTCAGTGGCCGCGACAGTGCTGCGGTCGAGAACTCGACTCCTATCTGGAAGAGAAATCATCGTCAGACGCCTCCAGTGATAATCTGTGCTTCGCTCACTCTCCAGAGCTATGAACCAACAGTGATATATCATCTCCACATGATTTGCCTTTCTCCTTATCGCGTAACTAATAAATTACAATATGCTAAACATGTTTTCGACATTTCACAAAACATTGAATCAATAAATCAAAACCGTGTGCAAGACTAAATTTAAAAAAAAAAAAAAAAATAAAACAACAGAAGGCTAGATACTGCGCTTGTACAGTGATCAACAAGAATATTATGACTATCTATCTACTATCGATGTAAACCCATCCAGGAGATAGCAGCGTCATCTTACGAGGAATGACTGCTAGTCAGATACACGCACGGTAAATGTAGTATCAGTGAGCGTGCTAATCGTGTTTAGAATGGGGAAGGTGCGCGATCTATCTGAGGGCAGAGTGTGGTGGCCCGGAGGATCGGCACGAGCATTTCGGAAACTTCACGACTTATCGGGTGTTCGACGAGTGCTGTGGTGAGTGTCTTCAACAAGTAGTGAAACCAAGGTGAAACCAAGTCCAAACGTCTAACCCTTCATTACAGTTGTCGGAAGTGGTAGGCCGGGCAGACTGGTAAAACAGTAGAAGCTGCGAGTGTGGCGGAACTAACATCAGACTTTAATACTGGGCAGAGTACAAATGTGCCTGAACACACAGTGTACCGATCACTACTAACGATGCGCCTCCGTAGCCGAAGATCCATGCATGTGCCAATGTTAACACCACGACATCGGCAACTACGACTGAAACGGGCACTTGACTTTGGCGCAGTGGCAGAGCGTTGCATGGTCTGATGAATCCTGATTCCTTCTTCATCATGCCGATGAGAGGGAGCAAATCCTTCGTGTTCCAGGGTAACACCTGTATTGCGGGACGGAGACAAGCTGGCGGCGGCTCAATTATGCTCTATGGAACATTCAAGTGGGCATCCATGGGTCCAGAGGGTGCTCGTGCAAGGCACCATGACGGCCAATAAGTATCGTACACTGGTTGCTCACCACGTACACCCGTTCAGGATGACCATGTTTTCCAATGGCAGTGGCATTATCAACAAGATAATGCGCCATGTCACAAGGTCAGGAGTGTGATGGAGTGGTTCGAGGATCACAGTGGCTAGTGTTGGCCATCCAACTCACCAGATCTGAACCCGATCGAACAGATCTGGGAGGTGATTAAATCCCCACTCCGGAATTTACAGGCATTAGGTGACTTTTGTGTGCAGACGTGGTGCCAACTCCCTCCAGCAATCTACCGAATTCCTCATTGCTTCCATGTCAAGACGCGTCGCCGCTGTTATCCGTGCCAAAGGCGGACATACCGTCTACTAGGAAGGTTGGTGATAATGTTCTGGCTGATTAGTGTACAATCAGATTCCACAGCTGGCAACACGTCACCCTGATTGGGCGCATTTTAAAAACCAAGTGCGGAGTATCAAGATGCTTATGAAACCTTCTCAGACATGATATAACCTCAAATTCTAATGGTGTATTATTCAGTAATTATACAATAATCCAGTTTAATATGGATCCTTTAAACCATGCACATGCTACTTCAAGCTCTGTATTACTTCATATGGGTCTCCAGGAAAGATTAAAAAGAATTACATTCCAGATTATGTGAAAAACCTTGACTGAACACATTAATCTCTAATAACATCTTCCGTGTTCTATCTGCTTCTATAAAATGTTTTCTGCCATCCTTTGTTGTGTTTCTGTTAGTTTCACAGGTTTCACACATTTCTTTTTTCAGACATATTATTTGATTTTATGTGGTGCCAAGTAACAACTGAAAAGAAAATTGTTTTACATTTAATCGATAGATGTTCAGAGTATCATTATGTAAGGAAAATTATAATTGCATTAGTGATATTGTTCTCTGGAAGCTGCAGAGCTGTATTGTTGCCAGGAAAATATTTTGTTAAGTGTATTGCGAATTTCCATAAGTTAATAGTTTAATCACGTTTTCAATCTTTCACATGCATGGATAACAATGGTCTCTCCAGGTTGATAACTGTTGTACACAGTATTTTTTAGGTAAATTGTGGCTCAAATATTTGCCAACTGTGACAATCTAACTACCAAGCGTTTTGTCTCCAATGACATACTAGAAGTCGGACACTGATGTAGCAAGCAGTGGTACACAAAGCTATTATGTCAAGCATTTATAAATGAAAATGTGTTAAAGATGAATGATTTCTCAATACTCTCATCTATGTTTTTTTTGTGTTTGTAGGAGCTGCAACAAGTAGATTTTGTAACCACATATTGAGTTTTTAAAGGTTATGATTATGACAAAGGAAAGGTTACCTGTAGCGAGGCAAAGGTGAAATCCAGAGAAAAAAAAAATCCTAGCTTCAATTGGTATGGAACCCTCATCACCCGAACTGTAGTCCCACGCTCGACTTCCTAAACGCCTAAGCTATGCGTGCCGCCGTAGAAAATAACTTTCCATAACTGTCGAAGTCAAATGTATACTTTTTTAATTTACAGCGGGAGGATGATGACCTACTGGCAAGCCAGAAAATCCTTTAAGCTCACGCTATCTGCAATAGATTTTAAATTGTTTGTCGGGGGTTTTATCCAAAGATTTATTACCATTTCCTCTCAATGGCACCAATAAAACTAGAAATACTACCAACGTATTGTACATTGTTAAATATTTACTTAGTGTAGAAGAGAGTGCCCAATAACAAATGTATGCTGTTTACGGTAAGGAAAGATTCGTTATAGTGATTCAGATGAATGGAAGTCTTATTTTGGAAATGGTTGTGACTTACGGCTAACAACAAAGCATACTATTTTTTTTAAAATATGTCGTATTATTTCTCGCGAAGCTTATACTATACTTTCAACCATGGTCTGTAATAACTACAACCGTAATGTCCACTAATCTACTTAGCAATCACTATATTTTCTTGTATGGAAACTCACACATTCTGATTTCAGCGATCACATAACACTAACAGCCTTTATTGAAATTATATTAATAGTTTATCGATACGCGTACATAGTGATGTACTTGTCATCTTGAATATGACTTTTAGTCTGTTTTCTGTAATGACTGCACTGATTATCTCTACTTTTCACTCCAAAATTACACATTTCACTAACAGAAAAATACAAAACAATCGCACACCAACTTTACTGTGTTAACGTACAGACAGAGACAAATAACATCTTCAGTTATGTTAGATTTTCCTAAATGTGAAAATGTGATGACAGAATGTAAAGTTTCAACAATATAAAATATTTGCTGCTTATATTAACATTTACTTTGTAATAAAGATTGCTGGTTCTAGTATCTTACAGTTATATAGACTTTGTAATAACTAGAGGGTTTTATTTTGCACATTTAGGTTACAATACTTAATTCTATAATTTATACATTGTTCATAGATGACAGTTCATCTCTTCGAAAGAAGTCATGTTGTGTCCGTATCTACTAGGAGTGAAACACGGAACTCAAATTCTGATTCGGGAGGACGAGGGTTCGATCCCCGTCCGGGCATCAAGATTCCGGTCTCCCATGAGCAACCGAAATCACTCCAGCCGAACACTGTTATGATTACCCCAAAGCTAGGCGTGTGGCCAAAGCAATAAAATAATCAAACTCAGAAAGGCCTTATGCTGCATAAGAAATGCCAGTAAATGCACTCCTCAGGGGTATCTAATCCAATAACTAACTTTTTTGCATTCGTCTTTTCGGGTTATGTGTCTACTTGTATACTGTGTAGGGAATGTGAAGAGTTTTGTTCCATAGAGAAATGATTCGTTTTCTAATATTTAAGTTATATTAATTTTTTTTATAGTCTTCGTCCACTTTATATTTGAAATTACTTTCTTTCAGTTGTATATATAACACTTACGGTAATTAAAATCACCCATATTCGAGGACTGTCTCAATACATCGGTCTATGCAACGCGAAGCAACCACTCTAATCCCAATACTGATAAAACCGTAAACAAAAATAGATAATTATAATAATTCTGGGCTATGAAATTCCCAAATTGTGACCTTTCATGCCACCATCCATTTTGAATTTTTCCGGAATAATGGTTGTTGGTTTGTCCTTATTTTGGTATCGAATTTTTGTGAAAATAAATCACAAATAGTTCATAAATAAAGTTAATAAGACATTTTAATTTTTAGTTATGCAAACCGATAGTAAAAATGTATCATAAGTTGCACTCTATCAACAAGTCACGTTCTAGTATAAAACCAAAGCAACGGTTCAACGGTTTTGGATATTTTCTTCTAACTAGGCTCTATTTCTACCACAGGATTCGCCTGAAACAGTGATGTCACTTTTTCCCCAACTTTCGCAAATATTAGGCTTTAATCCAACAGATTCAAATTTAAATTTTCTAGGAAAAAAAAAATTTTTATGAATCAATTTAAACTATTCAGGAAAATTGCTAGCTATCAGCTGATTCCTAAAGTCCTGTTTAACATAAAATTTTAGTGACTTAACTGAAATAACACAGAAATTTTGGGTCTTATAACATATTGGGCGTCCGCAGGGGGAACTTTCAATTAAACAGTTCGAAAAAACAGAGCTATCTGGCAGTTCAGAGGTTAAGGAGTCTGACAGGAGATTGAAGGATTCCCGGCTCGAATCTCTATCTCGGCGGGGATTTTGTAAGGCCCTTAAGTAGACCTACACCTCTGGAACAGCTTGCTCTGCAATGTGAGGTACGCCAGAACGCTTCAGTTGTTCTGATTCTACGTTAAATTTTAGGTCCCTTGTACCTGGTATGAACACCGGGATAGGTTAGAGTAGCCACGACAAAGGCACCCGCAGGGCATATCGAAATACTGTCAGTCGGCCACCTAATCCTTCGGGATATCTCGGCCAATAGCGCCATGCACATTAATATTATCAGTATTATTAGTCTGAAAATCTGATCTAAAAGAGGACAAGATGTTGTGTATGAGGATGTTGACATTTAGTTTTCGAGATGTAACCGGTACTTGACTAAAATTAATAAGGTAAGAATAATGGAAACAAAGCCAATAGTTTCGCGTCCTGCAACTCACCTCTCTGTCCCAATACCTCTGCATTTCTGCGATCGAGAGTTGAAAGGGAGCGTCCATAAACTACGTAACTCTGTCTAGGTAGGGGAGGTGTTGGTGCAAGGCTACGCTGCATTACGTGGGGGTTGGGGGGGGGGTAGTGGAGGGAGTTCCGAGCCATCCCAAGTAACTTTCCATTCATATCATTTTTCACAATTAAAATGAGGTACAGAACACACAACAGCATGTGAATATTTATTTCCTTCATTTAATTAGGGGGCGTCCAAAAATTACGTGAGGTGATATAGGGGAGGAAGAGGGGTCCAGCAAAAAACCTCACCAAGGGGGGGGGGGGTGTATATGGAAAACACACGTGTGAGGTTTTTGAAAAATTGTTGGACTGTAGAGCTAAGAAAAGAAGAAAAAAAGGTCTACAAATGACCCGAAAGTTGATTTTAGGGGGCTATTACGTCGAAAAGTGGGGGTGTAACAGACTTTTGGAAGGATGAGACCTAAAAAAAAAGTCTCAAAAAGTTGCGAAGGCGATTTCTAGGGGGGGAGGGGGTCTCACGGACCAGATCTCACCAGAGGGGAGGGAGGGGTCGGGCCAGATTTCACGAAATCTCACCAGAGGGGGAGGGGGGATCTGGAAATCCGGAAATCCGGAAAAACACATCACTTAATTTATGGATGCCTCCTTATCTCTGTATGTAATTTACAATAGTCTGACAAGAGAAAAAAGTGGAAAATATCTTCTGGAATCAAAAAGGAAGAAAGCTACGTGTTACGTGAGAGGGAGCGGGGGTAGAAACGATAACCACGTCGGGCTACGTGGGCTGATTTGGGGGGGGGGGGTTTTCACAGGAGGCCAAAATAGAGCTACGTGGTTTATGTACGCCCCATAAATTAGCCTTTTTTTTAACTCCTTAACGTCTCCTATAACAACTAGGTCTTTAGAGACGTGAAAGGATGGGGGGCAAGGAATGGGAAGGAATTCAGCCATGGCCTTTTTGAAGGAAGCAACCCGGCATTCACCTGGAATGATTTGGGGAAACCATGGAAAACCCAAATCTGGTTGCCCGGACGGGGATTCGAACCGCCATCCTCCCGAATGCGAGGCCAGAACGCTAGCCGTTACACCACCACACTCGGTCCTAAATTAGCGGTAACGCTGTGGCCTCATGTTAGGGAGGACGCAGGTTCGAATCCTCGTCCGATCATCCAGAATTGGGTTTTCAATCAAATCACTCCAGGCGAATGCCGGGATGGTTACTTGAAAATGACATGGTCGAATTCTTTCCCGTTCCTAACTCCCTGTCCTTTCCTGATCTAAATGACTTTAACGTCGACGAGGCGCAAAGCTATAAACCAAAAACAAAAATTCCATTACTCTGAGCTTGAGCTACCTCCGTCGCTCGGTTCACTGGGAACATAAACTTCTGAATAATAAAGTCTTTCTCTCTTCTCTCGTGTTTGTTACACTCATATTTCAAAACATCGCTGGTACGGGCCGTCTGAAATAATTTATGTTAAATGTCGAAATGTTGGACAGTTTTCTCTGACTCGTAACACCAAAAGGTCCTCCGATAAATTGTTTGACTCGGCGCGTGAAACAATTTTTGTCATTCCGTTTTAGCACTTCGGCGTAAAAATTTGACACGGAACATAAAACAGCGCCTGGCCGGGTTGTTCAGCTGCCACATTGTAACGAGAAAGTTGCGGAGCGCAAAACATGGGCTAAATTTTACAGCGGCAGCCAAGTTCTAATGCGCCATACAACCACAGGGAGAGTAAGAGCAATACAGAGTAAGGGGGAAGGAATGTAATACGCAGAGGGGATGAACAATGACGAGAAACGATTGAGAGAGAGAGAGAGACAAACTTGAAAGAAACATTTCGTGTTTAAACATACAAATTTCTACTCGCATGGCTTGTAAAGCTGAAAAGAAGTATTTCACCACTGAAACTGAGAACTCTTCTGTTGAAACAAGGACATTCGGAAAAAACAGTAATAGGAATTAAGAAAAATATGGTTACAGGAGGTGGTTTCTTATGTTATTAGTCTCACAACTGGTTTGCTGCAGTCCTCCATGTCTTTTTATCTTTCGCCAACATCGTCGTCTATACATAAGCTTTACTACCGACGTCAATTATCTGGTTCATGTATTCTAATCTTTGTCTTTCTCTACAATTCTTACCTTCAACTGTTCCTTCCACTAACAAATTAAACAACCCTCTCGTCTTAAAATTTAACCTGTCTCTTCTTTCTATAAGACTCGACCAGAAACTTCTCTACTTACACATCACCTACAGAAACATTCATTTTGTACCTTATCTGACCACTTAATTTTCAGAATCCTTCTATATTACCACATTTCAAATGATTGAGATTTTCATCTTTATGCTATTTCTCAAGTCCGTGCTTCGCTACGATGAAGAGCTGTGTTCCACAAAAGATGAGTGTTTTAAACCAAAAAATTTATCTTTTTGAAGAAGCCTTTTCTTTCTGCATCATTTCTGATTCAGTCGCCTGTAGGGGACGTTGGCAAGCAGTGGATGACTCCTTATACCGCGAATCATTCAATTATGTTCGTGCAAATGGGGTGCACACGTGAAGGATAGGTTGAAATTTGGTTGGAAGATGGTAGTCTCTCTCAAGCACTTACATAGAAGTACTCGGACAGATTGATTGATGTGTTCAAATAGAGAAAGTGAGAAAAATAAAAAAGGGAATAAAACAGATAAATGTATGATGGGGATTCTCAAGAAAAAGTTTGGAAGGAAACTTGTGTATACAGGGTGTTACAAAAAGGTACGGCCAAACTTTCAGGAAACATTCCTCACACACAAACAAAGAAAATATGTTATGTGGACATGTGTCCGGAAACGCTTACTTTCCATGTTAGAGCTCATTTTATTACTTCTCTTCAAATCACATTAAACATGGAATGGAAACACACAGCAACAGAACGTACCAGCGTGACTTCAAACACTTTGTTACAGGAAATGTTCAAAATGTCCTCCGTTAGCGAGGATACATGCATCCACCCTCCGTCGCATGGAATCCCTGATGCGCTGATGCAGCCCTGGAGAATGGCGTATTGTATCACAGCCGTCCACAATACGAGCACGAAGAGTCTCTACATTTGGAACCGGGGTTGCGTAGACAAGGGCTTTCAAATGCCCCCATAAATGGAAGTCAAGAGGGTTGAGGTCAGGAGAGCGTGGGGGCCATGGAATTGGTCCGTACAGTACAGTACACTAACTAAACTAAAATGAGCTCTAACATGGAAAGTAAGCGTTTCCGGACACATGTCCACATAACATATTTACTTTGTTTGTGTATGAGGAATGTTTGGCCGTACCTTTTTGTAACACCCTGTATATGTGTATACTGTGTGTAGCCGAGAAAGATAGAACATCATTATATGTATAAACAAACAGATTGGTACACATATGGGCAGGAAGAGTAAAAGAGAAGAATCCGAAGAGAGGATTTGACGAATATAATAAGGTGGATAAAATGAAGGAGGAGTGGAGTGAGAGGTGAAAAGCGTTACGAGGCGTGAATGAGGAAGGATTTTTATGTAAGCGTTTAGGCTAAAGTTAGGGAAAGGCGTAATGAAGAGGAGGTTCTAATGCTAGCTTCCCACGACCCGTGAATTTGCCGGCCGGGCCAGTCCTACTCTACCAAGAGCGGGACCTGGGCTGGCAGGGACGGCGCGGCGCGCTCTATCCGTCGCCCAGTCGGTAGATAGTGTGTTGATAGAGTAGTATAGGTTTCAAGTTAGATTAGAATAGACGTAGTACATTTTTTTATTTTTTTTTTTTTTTTTGTAACATAATAACGGATAAGGCCTTATAGGTGAAAAGTAGATTATAATACCAAAGGTGATTATTTCAAAAAATATCAAATGTATAACTATTAAATTAAGTAATACTACCATTGTTAAAACGGAACCATGCCTACTACAGGCCTGAGTCAGAACTATGGCGTGGCAGAATGAGCAAACGTCAGCATACCACTTACAGCAAACAAAGCGCTTCTACCACGGCCAAAACAGTCTTGTTTGTAATGTAGAGGGAATGATCATTGACTTACACGATGAATCATAACAATATTTGGGAGTTAATTTCCATATTAATGGTAAACCAGGATGCTGCAAATTTGAACTGGCTCAGGACTGTAGTGGCTGAGAACATATAATTAAATGAATGTTACTTATAAGCAATTGTTATTACCCAGTAATCCGGTATAACTAAATGATAGATTACAGAAAGATATGTACAAACTTGGTTAACTGCAACTAACTAAATACTGGGATACTCTAAGAATAACTGGAATATTTCAATAACAACCACTATCACTATAACAACAATAAGCGATATTTGTGATTCAATATAACATTAAAATTTGCAATAGCAGCTGTAACTGTTATTACTGTAAGCAAGACCAATGGTAATATTACAGAATTAATTAGACAGTAAGTCAAAGTGTAACGGAACTGTATGCCAAATTCCTTGCATGTAAATATTTTGTACAAATCTCAAAACACTATGTAATCAACAATGTAAAAATTAATACGTAGGGCCTAATTTAGTCACTAAGATATTAGGCTGTATAAATGATGAGTAAATAAAAAATAAAAAAGTCGGTAAACATCAAACGCCAGGGTAGCTGAGACGACACTAGGCAACGTGGTGGGGATGCGGCGAGGGCTAGGCTGTGTCCGTACACTGCGGCCTCTAAAACCACGCGCCGTGGGAACACACCATAAGAAGTGGAAGAGGTTGAGTGTGGGAGGAGTTGTCGACAGACAGAGAGAAACTCATCCTGTCTCTAATAACCAGATTTGTTCCACGAGACGAGTTAAGACAAAATATAAGAACGAGGAAAGAAAAGGACTCGAGATGAGGAGTGCCAATACGCTTAAATGATTTGCTTATACACTTATAGAGAAAGTGAAGGAGAAGGTGCATGTGAAAAAGAAATAGAAATTGCCAATACGTTTAAATTATTTGCTCATACACTAATAGAGAAAGCGAAGGAGAAGAATGAAGATAAAAAAAAGCGATTAACTGAGCGATGGAAAGGATAATGAAGGTGGGTAAGAGAAGAAACACAACTTCTCCAGTGAATTCCAACAAATTAAAATGCATTTATTACATTAACTACATCTAAAAGTGAGAAACGTTTCGTAACACTAAATCGTATTACTGACTTCGGCCAACAATCGTGTTGCTGCAGTTAGAAGAATTAATTAAGTTACTTCTTCGCACAAAGTGCAGACGTTCAACCTTTATTTATTTTAAAGCGTACTTGGCCTTTACGTTGTTCACCCAACCACAGTCGACATTTAGTTTTTGGTGGGTCAGCATTTGTATTAATGTTCTTCATAGAAAGGATATCATAAAATGAACACAACACTTAATGATAAACAACTTTAGCCTAGGCGGGACTCGAATCAGCGTACCTCCAGTATCTACACTATCAGAACTGGTCTCCATAAAATAAAATTTCGTGTTTACTAGAAAGTAATAAAGGGCAGGTTATGGAGGGGTATACTAAAATATGGATTGTTCAGCTACGTATCCTGACCCTGTGTCACGTTTGATTTGATGAACGTTGTGAAATAATTAACTTGAACTTATGTTAATACATAGCTGCAATTTGCTAAGTATACATGTTGCGACTCATCTCTTTCAACTTCATCCTATATTTCGTAAAACCACCATGCAAAATAAATCAGACAATTCGTATATCCCCTAGCTCATGTGAGAATGCAATCTAAGATTTAAAATTTTGTGTCTTTCATTTAGCAAGCTTGTGAATTTACAACATAAACTTGTATGTTACCTTCGTTGTCCGGATGCAATCGCGTCAATTTGTTAAAACCTGACATTTCAGCAATAATTCTGTGGTCTTTAGAGTCCCCTGAAGCAAGCCATAAGATGATGACTGAAACGTCAGGTTTCAAAAAAATTTGGCGCGCTTCCTTCCAGACAACCAAGATAACATTGACAACTACCGCGGAAGTCTACGCAATCTCAGGTCATTCAGTCAACGAAATGTCCACAACTACACACGGTTGACATTTTTGTAGGCCCAGTTAGCAGTTTATACTTGAAAATCAAACCAACGATTGTATGTGCAACTGATCTACGAAATAAGAAGGCACAAGTAGATGGGTACCAGAGTGGGGAATAATGGGCGTATATTGAAATTGCCACCGGAGCGTGCGCTCACCTGAATCAAACAAAATTATAAAGCTAGAACATTTTTGTAAACGAAGCTTGGGGGGAAATTTTATTGAAAATACGTACAAAAATAGTAAAGAATATTTTTGCTGTATTTTAAAAACACCAGTTTAAAACTTACTTCACAAAAATACAGAACATTTACCTCTTTCTTTAAAAAAATATAGCTAGTTCTTAATTTTTGCTCTATACGTTAATAATTCAAAGCAATAATTGGAAGTTCGCTTTGCGGAATATATAAATGACACTATTCTACTGTTATGCAAATGGCAAATACCTACGACAAACAGTTGTTCTGAAGAATAATATTCCTGCATTTTGTTGAGATTAATTTTTTCAAGACGAACTCTTTGGGAATGAAGATGGTTGTTTTTTAATAAATAAACAATCTAAAATCTCATTCCAAACAATGACGTAATACAGGCCTAATTCAATTTGATTATTAGTGCTGTCTTTAAAAATTAAATATAGATAAAATAAAGTACACTCTGGACAGAGGAGCGCAAACGGCACATTCAAAACGAATGAAGGAGTTCTGGGCGCAAAAGAAGAAGAAACTTGCTGCCAAATGCACAAAGGCTTAACGTGGTCCTAGTTGGCCTCAACGAATAAATAAATAAATAAAATAAGTGAAATTGTTACTCTTGCTAACGATAAGAAATGCATGAGAGTTAACTTTTCTTTCAAATAATAAATCTGATATTTAAAATTTGTGAGGAAAATAAAAATTATTATAGCTGTCAGAAATATTCTTTTCTTTATGACAAAAGTAGTGTATGGAAGGGAAAAAGATGACCATGACCACAAGCTGGCACTCGATTTCAGGCACAAGGGTGTGGGAAGATTCTATTTTTTAGGTAAGGGTGTCAGGGATTGGAATGAGTTACCAACAGAAATGATGAATAATTTACCGAAAACGTTGAAAGAATTTAAAGATAAAATTTGTAGACGGCAAATGTAGGTGGCTGCAGGATAGGGGGAAGATGGGGGTGTAGAGAAATTTCCACCGGAGCCTGTGCTCCATTGGAATTAAATTAAATTAAATAAATTATTTAAAAAAAAAAATATTAAATGCGTTTAGGTCGCACATCTCATACCAAGATTCTTTTTTTTTTTCGATTGTAGACATTATGTGCATCAAAAAACAAACACTCGATGCCATTTGCTAGGCTATAACCGTTGACTGTTTTAATGCAATGCCAGAGCATTTGAGCCTATGCTACCAGCATCATTGATGTAGATAAGATAAAGAATAAGTCCTTTTAACATCATAAATCGCATACACTACTACGGCAATCAATAGTGTTAAAACCTTCACAGAGTCTCGAAAACTATTTTGAGAAATATATGGAATTTATTCATCGAAGTCATGAGAATTGTATTTACACACTGTTGCTAACAATTTTTTGATATAAGACCTACTCTCTCACGACAATGACAAGCGTAAAAAAAGAGTGTTAGCGCATTACGAACCTACGTATTTGTTATTCATTTATATGACATAGGATTTCTTTTCCTGGTCATAAACGAGAAAAAGATGCATGAAGTCATAGATTAAACGAAAGTGAATCATAAGAAAGGGATACTCATTGATATTCTCAGGAGAAAGATATTTCAGGGTGGCAACGTAATCGAGCTACATTTACTCTGTCAGTGTTTGACCATGTTTAAGCGAGATGGAGAAGAAAACGGAAAAAGAATACTTGCATCCGGAAACGTGAATATGAAGCTGCCATCCCACGAATGTATGTATTAAAATTGCGAACGCAATAACACAGACGCTGAAAGTAGCTTCTGACACATTCATTTTGTATCGTCCTTATTAAACTGCATTGCTGGAAAGCTTTTTGCAGACACGATTCAGTGGGAACATATGTACGCGCGTGCAGTGGCGTGGTTCAAATTTTGTTTTATTTACTGGAATTCCAGAGGCTTTCCACAAATCTCTATCTGCCCCCTTTCCTCCCTCCCCCCCCCCCCCCCTACTTGCAAACTGCAGCCCGAACAGCGGGCGAGCTCACGTTATTAATGAATAACAGCGGACAATACACTGTCAGCACGCTGACAAATATTTCTATGCGACCAGTGTTTTGTAGGATTAAAATTGGGTTACGTGCGCTCTGCCTTAGTGGAAAATACTTGTCGAAATCGGTGACACTGAATGAAGCTTGGCTGGATGATGGAGATGCAATCACACAGAGGGAATCAGGGATGCTAGAGTGATGGTAGTCATTGTTAAGGAAAATGCAGAGAAGTTTTTCATCAGTGAAAGCTGATGCATTTGTTGATTTTCTTTATTTATTTTTCTACTGGGTTCTGTTGCATTACGTATTTCCGACAGCCGATTCTTCTGAAACTATCTAATAATTTTAGGATGCAGAACTTCAGTTTTGAATTAAACACCGTAATAGCGCCCTGAATCTTTACCACAGGTCCTATGGATGCCCAGTTGAATGTTCCCCATAGGATAACATAACACTATTCCCGTCGGCATGAGTCCGTTGCGCAGTGTATGTTTCGATTAGCCGTTCTCTTGAAAGACGGCGTATCCGGCTGTATAAATGAAGGGTTAAAATTAAAAAAAAAAAATGCCCAGTTGAATGTTCCCCATAGGATAACATAACACTATCCCCGTTGGCATGAGTCCGTTGCGCAGTGTATGTTTCGATTAGCCGTTCTCTTGAAAGACGGCGTATCCGGAACTACCATCGACCTGAGAAGCATAAAACGCTATTCATCCGACCAGGCGAAACGTTTCCATTGTTCCAATCTTGACTCGTATATCCTTGGGTTAATTTGGGAGCACGAAGGTGCCGTCTGCTGCGGTGTTCCATGTTTAACAATATGTTGTTAACGGTGTGCTTCGAAACACTTGTACAGTCTTTGACATTACTTTTGGCCGCTGCTGAAATATTCTATCACTCTTATTTTGCACAATCTGGCATCAATGTCATCCCAGGCAACAGGAACGCAATACTGGCTCCGCCTCCTCGCAATTTCATTGGTGGATATTTTATTCAGAGCCATCTATATTGCAGATTTTTCATTTCCTTAAGTCAATGCAGGAAACAATTGGCTAACAGGTAGGAATTAAGCTCCTCCCACTGACGATTCTTATTGGCAGAACAGTTCATCAACCTTCCATTATATTTCTATAATACTTTACCAAAATTCAGATCTTGAAACGTATCCCACAAGTTATAATTAAGGGGGTTGCATTAAAGTGAGGCAGGAAACAGGCTCAATGCTATATATTACTACGGTTGATTACCATAAAACTATAACGATAAGATTGTTATACTCATTTTGATAATTCCTTCGGATAATATTTCACTCATATATCTGGTCAGTCCACAAACCAAGGGATAATCATGTTCCATTAGGGTAGAATTTTTAGTACTACGAAAAAACAGAAACAAGAAATTATTTCGGAACTGTCTCTCTCCAAGATGGATTGAATGAAACAGTCTTACTTCGCTGCGTTA